>CM077343.1:48467637-49067637 GCA_039655645.1 Ammopiptanthus mongolicus | reverse complement strand
GTCGAGCGCGAAATCAATCTCTATCTTTCTCAAATTGTATCCATAAGTTGGTGACGTGATGTAGTTCCTAACAGTCATACCTTTGTGGCGCCTATTATCCATAACTTGAGCTATAGGTGTCCGAATTGGATGAAACCGGCGTCTCATTGAACCTAATATCCATATATACAAGTTTCATTAAGACATTGAATCCTTATTCGGCCGTTAAGAGGGTCAAAGAAGCATAATACGCTTTTTGGGTAGAATTCAACGAGTTAAACAACCTTGTGAATGTGCCCAATGGATAACCAAGCATCTTATCCAATTTAAGAAGCGTCCAGTGAAGCTAACCAAGTGTGTACTCATAATACAGAACATTATGATGAATGAAGAAGTAATTTTGAATGAAGTATTAAAATATTCAAAGTCCAAGCTCGACCAGAAAATGAGGTACCCTTTTCAATAAAGTTCCGAAACATCAGGTACTGTAACAGAAGAAGACAAAAGCTTCAGCAACTCTAACAGAAGAAAGATGAAAGAAGTCTGAACAAAGACAAAAGTACTAAACTTGCAAAAGCAAAAACACTGAAGATTGAAGTCAAGCGATGCTGCCGACAATCAAGCGTTCGAAACGACATATTTTGAGGTACACTAATCTAAATGAAGTTTTCGTGGTTTATGTTGAAAGATAAGAGAAATACCGACAAGTTTCCTGAAAAAGTTGAGATCTGAAGCAATCTTTATCCAAGTGAAATTCCTTCTTCGTGCTGGAGATGTGATACTATTCGTGACAATCAAAACATGGAATCGTCAGCTGACAATTTCTGGAGTTTTAGGTGTTCAAATACATTGATCTTGTCATCGCTGGAATTTCCGTAGAAATATATGCAACTCTAATGAAGAGGTCGAGAGCGAAATCGATCTCTATCGTTGTCAAACTGTATCTGTAAGTTGGTGACATGATGTTGTTCGTGACAGTCATACCTTTGGGGCATCTATTGGCTATATCTTGCGCTATAGGCCATATCATAATATTGTGCGGATTTTGAGCTTTGATTTGACAAGTTAGTGAAGTAAAATCTTCACATTCCATTTGTGAGGGCATTCGGCCATGACCAAAAGAAAAGGAAGAACATGAGTTGTATTTGAACATTCAAAGTTTTTGAAAGTAAGAAAGTGTTTTAGTAACTTATATTTCAAAACAAAACAAGAAGTGATTTTGATCCAAAGATCAAATAGAATTTTGACATTCAAGTGTTTTACTAGGGTGAAAATGTCTTTTTACTTTAGCCATAGTTTATACAATTAACTAAGTGTTTTAAAAAGAAAATGATAAAAGTGATTTCATGGAATTAAAAGTAATATGAAAGTTACCTTAGATTTTAGTAAGATATCACCTTCATATTAGAACTAAGTTAACATTCAATCTTCAAATATAAGGAGGACCTTGTCCTTAAGTTTGAGTTAAATGGACCATAGTTCCAAAATTAAATAAAATTCCATTTCTTTTACACTAACTTAGATCATGGTTTGCATTAAGTTAGTAAGGAAAAACCTTTTCAAATTAGTTAAGGTACTTTACCTTAATCAAGTAACAAAGTTCTTTCAAGTCAATGAGTTTTCGATTAGAAAGGTTTTGGTTTACAAAGAGAGTTTTCAACTCTAAATCGTAAGGCTTTACGTATGAAAACCTAAGTGAAGTAATTAACTTAGAGCAAAATAAAAGAGATAATTAAGTATAGAATAGGGTCCAACAAGACCATGCACTATACCATTGATGATTTAGTTCATCAATGACATCATAAGACTTAAGTGAATCAATACTTATTTTCATTATTCGAAACATAAGGAATTAATATCTTAGAAAGGAACAAAGACTTCTCAAAGAGGATTCTCAATCCTTCTTCATAATACCTAGGACTTGAGAATTAAACCATAAGACACGAACACTAACATCAAAGATTTTGGGTTTTGGAACAGTAGTTCTATGACGGACCGGTGATTCGGATCCGGGTCAATCGTTCAATTGTTTCAGCCATGTGATGGCTCGATCCAGGAGGGATCATGAGATTTATCCGGTGGATAAAAGTTTTATCATTCAAAGACGCGCATAGTTCATAAGGAAGTGAACCTTAGAGAACCTTGAGGTTTATCCGGTGGATAGACATTTCTTTATCTCATCTGCTTTGTGTCAGTATTGGCATTTCATTGCATGAGTTGTAAGGCCTTGAGCCCAGGAGTTGAGCTTACACCTAGATGCTGGTGCGAATCTTACAGTGACGATCTTAAATGGTCTTGAGAATGTCAACGTTGGAGATTCCATAAGTGACCAGTTGGTGATTGTTCTGTGTCGTGGTATTCCGTGCACTGCTGTGACATCTTTGACTAGCTGCAGTACTTTTCATGTTTGGTCGAGAGTGTGACCGTAAAGCCAGATACGTGCACGTTACATTTGTTGTAGCATCTTGCCCATGGCTAAAATTAACTGGAACATGTCCTCCCATTCACTCTCTCCGACACTTGTTAGCTCCATGGAGTAGGGGTCAGAGTTTTACCCTTGTGGCATATGGCATTGAGTCATGTACATTGCTTTGCATTGCATGGATGTTGATGATTACATTTACTTGTTGTACATCACTATTCTGTTTTCGAGGATGCCTTATATTATGCTGCTAATTGATTAACATGATGTCTTAAGATTTATGGTATGCATGATAAGTAAGTTATTACTTAGTGTGTCATCTCGTTTTTACTTCTGCTATTTTGCTGTGTTGATGATTGGGAAACTCAGCCAGCCATATTTGTATATCTTCTCTGCTGGTATTGTTGTTTTTGCTTAAGAAGATGGGCGTGACGACGGTTCAATTCAGGATATACTTTCAGTCTGGAGGGGGACTCCCTTAGCTGTTTAGTTTTGGCCAGGTTGTGTTAAGTGTCAGTTGTACCTTTTGGGGAGCTGTGACTCCTAGTACTTAATTATATACTTATTATCAGTAAGGCTTGGACCTATGTCTGTATACAATTTTGTTCCTATTTCTGTGTGTAATTTTGTATGACTTCTAGAAATGCAGGGTGAATCTAATTTCATTTATTATTACTTAACTTTACTAATCCCATTACATCATTGCGAAAAGGAAAAAAAAGAAAAGAAAACCGTATTTTCCGCATTAATATTAATTTTGGCATTATAATCGTTCGGGAATGTGACACTCGGGAAAGGATGTTGCATTATTTGGTATCAGAACTAGCCGAGTCTTTTGGAGTTTGTAGGTTATGGTCTGTCTTGTTTGTGTTGTGTTTTCTCTGATTGTTTTCTGTGTTATTGTTTTCGAGAGAAAACAATGTTGGAAAGGATGATGACTTCGGTCTATCCATTTGTGTTGTTTGTTCTTTGTGTTTTGTTTCTATAAGAAAGACAACAATTGTTTGTAATTCTCTAAATTATTGTTTCTGAAAAGGAATCATAATGGACAAAATAGTGACGTTTTTGCTTTCCTGTAAGTTGTCACTCGCAGAGTCCTTCAGAACGAGTATTTTCCGACAGATGCAAGACGAGTTGAAAGACATGGAGTTTCTACAGCTATGTCAAGGGGGAATGTCTGCCAAAGAATATGCTGATCGTTTTGAGTCACGGTTGAAGTCTTCAAGGTATTTCCATCTTCATCCCGATGAGGAGTGGAAGTGCGCAAAGTTCAAAGAAGGTTTAAGGAACGAGATTCAAGGAGCAGTGCTACCTCTCAAGATCAAAGAGTTCTCAGTTTTGATAGACGAGTGCTTCCTAATCGAAGATCTGACGAAGACTCGCGAAGGAAGGCAACGCCACTCTAGACCGACTTGGTTCCACAGAGGCAAAAATGGTCGTGATAATAGATCTCGATGGAAACCATATTCAAAGCATCGGGGTCAACAACAAAGTTCTGTAGGAGGAAGCGGTGGGGGTTTTAGTCAGTCTGCAAATGCCCCAAATAAGTTTATGAAGTGTGGCAAGAATAATCTTGCCACCAGAGAATGCTCAATCGAGGGGATAATATGCTTCAAGTGTGGGAGGCCGGGGCATACTTCACGTGACTATGTGCAATCAAAAGCTGGACATTCTGCCAACAATGTGCAAGCAACAAGGCCTAGGGCAAAAGGTAGAGTTTATACTGTGAATGGTGCTGAGGCTTCTCAGAATGAAGACTTGATCCACAATCAGTGCGTCATGGAAGGGAAAACCTTCACTGTTTCATTCAGGCGCAACACATTCCTTTATTGCATATGACTATGTGAACCTTTTGGGATTGCCTGTGTCTTTTTTACCTTTTGATTTAGTAATTTCTACACCTACTGCAAAGCCTGTTATAACTGCTAAAGTTTGTTTGAATTGTTCTATTTTTGTAAAAGATAGACGTTTTTGATTGATTTGATTTGCTTGCCTCTTTCGCAAATGGATGTAATCTTAGGAATGGGTTGGTTATCTTCTAACCATATCTTGTTAGACGGAGCAAATAAAACCTTAATCTTTCCTAGTTCTGAGAATTCTGGATTTTTGACTGCCAACCATATAAACGCTTCTTGGAGAAAAGCAGCTCAAGGATACATGTCGCTATCTTCTTTGGAGGTCAAGAGCGAGCTAGTCTTAGAGCATGTGCCTGTCGTGAACAAGTTTCCGAAAGTCTTTCCTGAAGATGTACCACGATTACCACCATTTCGGGACACCGAGTTTTCGATCGATCTTGTGCCAGGAACAGAACCCGTGCCTATGGCACCGTATCGTATGGCACCTGCAGAGTTGGAAACCTTGAAGGAACAATTGGAGGACTTATTGGGGGAGCAGTTCGTTTGACCCAGTGTGTCGCCGTGGGGAGCACCTGTGCTGTTAGTGAAGAAGAAATATGGAACTTCTCGTTTATGTGTGGATTATTGCCAGTTGAACAAGGTTACCATTAAGAACAAGTATGCTTTTCCGAGGATAGATGACTTGATGGACCAGTTGAGGGGAGCGACAGTTTTCTGCAACATTGATCTATGATCGGGTTATCACTAGATTCATGTGAAGGCAGAGGATGAACCAAAGACAGAGTTTCGAACAGGCAATGGGCACTACGAGTACCTTGAAATGCCGTTTGGGGTGACGAATGCTCCAGCTTATTCATGGACTATATGAATAGGATTTTTCGTCCTTATCTAGATAAGTTTGTCGTTCTTTTCATAGACGACATACTCATCCATTCGCGAGACCAAGATGAACACGCTGAACGTCTTAGTGTGGTTCTTCGGGTTCTGAAGGAGAAACAGTTGTAAGCGAAGTTGTCTAAGTGTGAGTTTTGGCTCGACAAAGTGCAGTTTTTGGGTCACGTGATTTCAAAGGAAGGAATTGCTGTAGATCCGTGAAAAGTTGAAGCAGTTCTTGAATGGTAGAAACCAACCACAGTGATTGAGATACGCAGTTTTGTGGGCTTGGCTGGGTATTATCGGAGGTTCATCGAGGGATTTTCTAAGATTGTAGGACCCCTTACCCAATTGACGAGGAAGGATAAAGCTTTTGAGTGGACTGAAGCCTGTGAGCAGCGTTTCCAGGAGTTGAAGAAGAGGCTGAATACTTCGCCAGTGTTGGTGTTAGCAGATCCAAGTGAACCTTTTGAAGTGTACTGTGACGCTTCATACCAGGGGTAAGGCTGTGTGTTGATGCAGAATCAGAAAGTGGTAGCTTATGCCTCGAGGCAGTTGAAAGTGCACGAGAAGAATTACCCTACTCATGATCTGGAGTTAGCAGCAGTGGCATTTGCTTTAAGATTTGGAGGCACTACTTGTATGTTTCGACATTCAATGTCTTCAGGGATCATAAGAGTCTAAAGTACTTGTTCGATCAGAAAGAGCCCAATATGAGGCAGAAACAGTGGCTGGAATTTCTGAAGAACTATGACTTCTAGCTACAGTATCACCTGGGGAAAGCTAAGGTGGTAGCGGACGCCCTGAGTAGGAAAGTGTTACATGTGTCTGCCATGATGGTTAAGGAACATGAGCTGTTAGAACAGTTCTGAGATATGCATCTGTCCGTGGTCAGTGAACCAGGGAGACTTTGTGTGGGCAAGGTTACATTGTCATGTGATCTGATGTATCAGATTCAAGAGAACCAAGTGTACAACCAGTATCTAGGGAAAGAGCGAGGAAATCTGAAGAAAGGTATAACGTCTGAATATAAAGAAGGAACAGATGAAATCTTAAGATCGAGGATATAATAGTAAAGCAACTGCAAGGGAAGGAGATATCCTTGGTCATCTGGAACGACACTACAAGTGATGCTACCTGGGAAAGGGAAGAGGACATGCAACGACAGTTTCCGAGTCTATTTTAAGAGGTACGTTAAATTTTGAGGACGAAATTCTTTTAAGAGGGGTAGTAATGTAATGCCCCGATTTTTCAAGCTTACTAATATTAATAAACCGTTTTATGTGTTTGTATTTTATTGGAGGGTCTAGAGAGTGAAATAAAATAAACTAAGGCCATAGTCACGCTCTACGTTATCGTAGAAAGTTACGGTTAAATTTGGGGTCAAAAACTCAGACGGAGCCCGGTCTGTGTTTCTCACTGACAGTAGTATTTTACTACTCAAAAGACTTAATTTTGACCCGTGAACGAGACAGTTAGTGTTATAATTGTATTTCCAACATTTTCGTTAAATTTGAAAAAAAAAAATAGGTTCCTACGCTTTATTCGGGCAAAATCTCGAACCAGGAGACAAACGGAGCTGTATATGGATTTACCGGGACCCGCTAACGGATAACCATGAAGTCACATCAAGTCACATCACCTTGGGATGCGTGCCAAGTGTCATGATGATTTTGAAAATATCTGGACATGAAAAGACCAAAATACCCCTAACCTTTTCCGCAATTACCATTTAACCTTGTGTGGAAAGACCATTTTGCCCCTTAAGTGAAAATTTGTGGACCTTTCTACCCTCACCTTCACCCAGCACAAAATTTCACTTCATGAAGGCCTTCCAACCACTTTATCTTCATAACATCATCTTCATCACACTTTCTCATTTTTTTCTCTCCATTTTCCTTAAGAAACTTCAAGAACTTTGAGAAGCAATGTTGATTATCTTGCTCACCTTCAGCCTCTAAGAGGTATAGACTTCTTCTTTGGTCTTAATCTTCATTTTCTTCCATTGAAACTATGCTTTTCAAGCTTTTGTTCAAGTTGAACTTCAAACTTCAAAAATTCATAGAAAAGTGTAGAAAAATCCTTTTAATGTCAAACAATTTCTATGAGTTAGTTTCATCATCCTCTTTCATAATCCAAGAGCTTGTAACCAAAAGAGTTCTCTAACTCATATGGGTATATATCGCCGAATCACATATGTTGGGAAAGCGTGAGTTTTTTATTCAAGTTTTGAGTAATGAGACTTGTTTTAGTGTTAGGTATACCTAAAGATCATTCATCCAAGAGATAAGAAATTTTAGACATCTCTAGCTAAATTTAAAACCCTATGGCTAAATCCTATGTTGATGGAAATAGGAAGAATTTGTGTTGTTAGATGTTAATGTTTGAATGATTGTGTGATTGTAGTTGGTGTTGACTATTCGGGCAAAATATCGAAAGATTCGCAAACCGGTCACACGACTTTCATCTAGAGGATTACTTCACCAAAAGGTATGGGGAGTGAACCTCATCACACCAAAATTGGTGGAAGGTGAAAATGGTTGTTTATGTTTGTTTGGGTGAAACCCTTTTGTTTGGGTTCACTACTTTATTTGTGAAGTTCTCATTGAGAACGTAATTGTAATAATGGTTCTATGTGTAGTATGTGTTTATGATGATGCATGCTTGGATGGAAAAATGTTTTCATGTATGTTGAAAACCATATTTTGATCTCTAGATCAAGTAAGGATTTTTATTCATGATTGTTGTTCATCATAATATTGTGAGCATTTTGAGCTTTGATTTGACAAGTTAGTTAATCAAAATCTTCACATTCCATTTGTGAGGGCATTCGGCCATGACCAAAAGAAAAGGAAGAACATGAGTTGTTCTTGAACATTCAAAGTTTTTGAAAGTAAGAAAGTGTTTTAGTAACTTATATTTCAAAACAAAACAAGAATTGATTTTCATCCAAAGATCAAATGGAGTTTTGACTTTCAAGTGTTTTACTAGGGTGAAAATATCTTTTTACTTTAGCCATAGTTTATACAATTAACTAAGTGTTTTAAAAAGAAAGTGATGAAAGTGATTTCATGGAAGTAAAAGTAATATGAAAGTTACCTTAGATTTTAGTAAGATATCACCTTCATATTAGAACTAAGTTAACATTCAATCTTCAAATATAAAGAGGACCATGTCCTTAAGTTTGAGTTAAATGGACCATAGTTCCAAAATTAAATAAAATTCCATTTCTTTTACACTAACTTAGATCATGGTTTTGCACTAAGTTAGTAATGAAAAACCTTTTCAAATTAGTTAAGGTACTTTACCTTAATCAAGTAACAAAGTTCTTTCAAGTCAATGAGTTTTCAATTAGAAAGGTTTTGGTTTACAAAGAGAGTTTTCAACTCTAAATCGTAAGGTTTTACGTATGAAAACCTAAGTTAAGTAATTAACTTAGAGCAAAAGAAAAGAGATAATTAAGTATAGAATATGGTGGAACAAGACCATGCACTATACCATTGATGATTTAATTCATCATTGACTTCATAAGACTTAAGTGAATCAATACTTATTTTATTATTTGAAACTCAAGGAATTAATATCTTAGAAAGGATCAAAGACTTATCTAAGAGGATTCTCAATCCTTCTTCATAATACTTAGGACTTTTGATGTAAATCATAAGACACGAACAGAAACATGAAACGTTTTGGGTTTTGGAACAGTAGTTCGATGACAGACCGGTGATTCGGATCTGGGTCAATCGTTCAATTGTTTCAGTCTTGTGATGGCTTGATCCCAGAGGGATACAAGATTTATCCGGTGAATATAAGTTTTATCATACGAAGACGCGTATAGTTCCTAAGGAAGAGAACCTTAGAGAACCTTAAGGTTTATCCGGTGGATGGACATTTCTTTGTCGCATCTGCTTTGTGTAAGCATTGGCATTTCATTGCATGAGTTGTAAGGCCTTGAGCCTAGGAGTTGAGCTTACACCTAGATGTTGGTGCGAATCCTATTGTGTGGATCTTAAATGGTCTTGAGAATGTCAGGGTTGGAGATTCCATAAGTGACCAGTTGGTGATTCTTCTGTGTCGTGGTATTCCGTGCACTGCTATGACATCTTTGACTAGTTGCGGTACTTTTCATGTTTGGTCCCCCTCAACCGAGGGATACCTCATCCTTTCACAAAACTGAGGGATACCTCACCCTCAACCTAGGGATACCTCACCCTTTCACAAGGTTTCAGCAATAAGAATAAGATGACACAGTCCACTAGTGTATATGGATACAAATTGAAGTCCTACGAGATTGATAATAATAAAAACAATAGATGGCTCAAGGTGATTTCAGAAACTGTTTGCAAAAAATCTTGCTTTATGGAATTGCTCTCGTGTTATATGCTTTGTATTTTTACAAGAGCTGCTAAAATCCCTTTTTAAAGGAAAGGAAAATATGTCCGTTTGTCTTCGAAAACGGAAGGAGAGTAATGCACACGAATTTTCAGATTTTCACAATAAATGTGCCAAACAATCGATTGGCTTAATTTCACAATCGATTGGATTTTCTAAAAAAAACAATCTTGACCGATTATAACCGATTTATCTGATTATGAAAATCGATTGCCCAAATCGATGTTAGGAGTTGGCAAATCGATTGATGCACAATGTAACGTGATTTTAGGCTCAACAATCGATTTTTATAAGTGAAAATCGATTTTCAAAATCTGTTTTGCTAATCTGTTTGTACAGGTGAAAATTGATTTTGTAAACATGTTTTTACAAGTGAAAATCGATTTTGCAAATCTATTTTTGTAGGTGCAAATCGATTTTGCAAATCTGTTTTGTAAATCTGTTTTTGTAGGTGCAAATCGATTTTGAAAATCTGTTTCGTAAATCTGTTTTTGTCAATGGATCATGATTCACATGTAAGTAGTCTTTGAAATTGATATGCCAAGCTCTTAAAGAGCAGCACCCATGAATATCCTTTTTTCTTAACTTAGAGAAAAGGTTTTGGCTATCATCAGTAAACCTTGAGCCATAATGGAACCTTAATAAAACAATCTCTTACAAAAGTATCTAAGTCCTAATAATTTACCTATTTGATATGAGCCCACTAAGGACCATGGACCAAGAAGCACTACAAAGACTTGGTGGGCCTATGGCTAGAGCAAGAGCTAAGAAAGCCCAAGAAGTTTTAAATCAAATGGTGGATCTTTTAATGGACACAAGCCCAATTGCAAGTCAAGAAGGAATGGAGCCCAAGTTGATGACTTATCTTAGTCAAATAGAAGGCCCATAGTGATGACAAGGGGGGCATGAACTTGCTTCATTTAGTTGTTTGTTTATTTTCAATTCAATAAGTGTAATGGGTTATGTGAGTGGATTCAATTTGGCATTCTCTATTAATGGGCTACGCTAAGAGTTGCATGAAGGTCTAGCCCATATTTCCTATGTTGCTACACGTGATTAGAGGGTCTTGGGGAGGGAATCTTTAGCTTGCATGCTATAAGAAACTCCTCATTAAGTTGAGTGAATAAATTGTAAGTTATGGGTGTTACACTTTTAATTTGAAAAACAAAGTGTAACCACCCATAATAAAGGGAGTGTAGGCGTGAATAATGAGTGTCTTAGGGCTGAATTCAATTGCTTGATGGTGAGTTATGAGTGTTTGATGGGTGCCTTCAATTGTTTGGGTGTTACACATTTAATTTCACATGCAAACTGTAACCACCCATGAAGAGAGAGTGGTAGGCGTGCATGATGAGGGTTGGGGCTGACTTGATTTGTGTTAGTGGTCATTTAAGTTAGGATTTAGGCCATTCAAAGTGGGGGTTATGCCTTGTCTTTGGATGCCAAGAGTTGGATGACTATTATATGTATTACACCCCAAACAACATGAATGAAAAGAACTTGGATGTTGAATTTGGATTAATTCCATTTGTGAGAATTGTTTCTCTTAGGTTCTTGGTTGAACCAAACTTAGTTCTTATCAAGAATCCAAGATTCTTGTGGCGAACATCACTTGGCTTATCAAACCTTCTTGGTTTGTGGCGCCTCATCATCTCTTTCTTTCCATTTACTTGTTTTCTTCACTTTTATGTTATTTCATTTGTTTCCATAAGAAGAGCACGAATTGCAATGCTTTGAATTCAACCAAACGATCTTCAAAAGGCAACCACACCATTTGGTTGTCATCACTATTCGATCCTTTGGTCTTGATACTTGAAAATCTGGTACATAATAGTTTGAACTTTTGCATTTTGTACCTGCAAGAAATACTAAAACATCCTTTTGCCTTTTATTAGTGTTTGTCATTCATCAAAATATATAAGTAGGTAATTACATACTCCCCCTTTTTTATTATGACAAACCTTACCTTCTTTCTTGAGTAATGTAGTGTCAGAGTTATATGAGCAGCTTGTGAGCGTGGGATGGATCCCCCCTTTCTAAAACACATTACTCAATAGATGCATTAATAGACTATAGAAGGCAAAAGATCAAATTATAAGGCATTATAAGGTAATGTAGGTTTTATTGATATGCTCCCCCTGAATGATTTAAGTTTATGCATCGGTAATAGTTCAATTTTTCTCCCCCTTTTGGCATGATCGAAAAGAAGGTAAATGGAGAAAATAATTCATTCATTAAAAATACTTAAAGGATAACATTCATTCATCAAAATGCTATTAATTCATAAAATCGATTTAATAGATTGAAGAAGAGAGATTAATAGCAAAATGAGAACAAAGGGAAATCAATTAAGCATATATAAAATAAATTTAGCTTATGCAAGATGAATCCAAAATGCCTAATTCCTTTGGAATATAAAAGAAACTCTCCTTATTAAGGGGTTTGGTGAGAATGTCAGCTAATTGCCTAGTGGTGTCCACGTGTTCTAAGACACAATCCCCATTTTGCACATGATCCCGAATGAAATGGTGTCTGATCTCAATATGCTTTGTCCTAGAGTGTTGAATGGGGTTCTTAGTCAAGTTTATAGCACTAGTGTTATCACATCGAATAGGAATGTGATCAAGTTGGACACCATAGTCCAACAATTGTTGTTTCATCCAGAGGATTTGGACACAACAACTGCCTGCGGCCACATATTCTGCCTCAGCAGTAGACAATGCCACACTGGCTTGTTTTTTGCTAAACCAAGAAACTAGGGCACTACCCAGAAAATGGCATGTCCCACTGGTACTTTTCCTATCTAACTTACATCCTGCAAAGTCAGAATCGGAATACCCAACTAAGTTACATGTGGCGCCTTTGGGGAACCACAAGCCCATATTTTTGGTTCCTTTTAGGTATCTCATTATGCGTTTAACAGCAGCAAGGTGGGACTCTCTAGGACTAGCCTGATATCTAGCACACATGCAGACACTAAACATGATGTCAGGCCTACTTGCAGTAAGGTACAAGAGAGAACCGATCATACCTCGATATTTTGTCAACTCAACAGGCTTACCGTTTTCATCTTTGTCTAAGTAGCATGATGTGCCCATTGGAGTAGATATTTCTTTGGCGCTTTCCAATCCAAATCTTTTTAAGAGTTCACGACAATACTTCGATTGATTGATAAAAACGCCATGGTTTGTTTGTTTGATTTGGAGGCCAAGGAAGAAAGTTAACCCACCCATCATTGACATTTCAAATTCTTCCTGCATATGTTTGGCAAATTCTTTGCAAAGAAGCTCATTAGTAGCACCAAAGATTATATCATCTACATAAACTTGTACAAGAAGAATGTCATGTGTTTTATTTTAATAAATAAGGTTGTATCAACTTTCCCTCGAGAAAAACCTTTTTCCAGGAGAAACTTACTGAGGCGTTCATACCAAGCTCTAGGAACTTGTTTTAAGCCATAGAGTGCTTTCTTTAGTCGAAATACATGATGTGGTAATTCAAAGTTTTCAAAACCGGGAGGTTGACTTACATACACCTCTTCTTGTATAAAGCCATTTAAAACGCACTTTTTACATCCATTTGGTATAATTTAAAATTCATGATGCAAGCAAATGCAAGTAACAAGCGAATGGCCTCAAGTCTAGCTACGGGTGCATACATCTCCTCATAGTCTATACCTTCTTCTTGATTGTACCCTTTGGCTACAAGTCTAGCCTTGTTTCTAACAATAATTCCATTTTCATCTAGTTTATTTCTAAATACCCATTTGGTACCAATTATCTAATTGTTAGATGGTCTTGGGACTAATTCCCAAACTTGGTTCCTTTCAAATTGATTCAGTTCCTCTTGCATGGCCAACAACCAGAATTCATCACAGATAGCATCATCTAAAATTTTAGGTTCTACTTGAGAAACAAATGCCATGTCATTGCAAGCAGTTCTAATTGAGTTTCTAGTAATTACCCCTTTTGAAATATCACCAATAATGTTATCTAAGGGATGATCTTTGGAAGCTCTCCATTATTTTGGAAAATCTTCATGTGCTTCTTCCTCCTCTTTTATCTCATCAATATTGCTTTCTTGGTTTCCTAGATCTCTCTTATCATCCAAGTGGAGATGTTCTAAGGAATCTGCAAGATCATCAAGAGTATCCTTTCCCATCCTTTTGGGGTTAATCTCATCAAAAGAAACATGCACTGATTCTTCAACAGTTAAAGTTCTTTTATTATATACCCTAAAGGCTTTACTAGATGATGAATAACCTATGAATATCCCTTCATCAGCTTTGGCATCAAATTTTCCTAGATTATTTTTACCATTGTTAAGCACAAAGCATTTGCATCCAAACACACGAAAATGAGAGATATTAGGTTTTCTTCCTTTGTATAACTCGTATGGGGTTCTCTTTAAGATTGGTCTAATTAAGACACGATTGAGAACATAGCAAGCAGTGCTAACTGCATCTGCCTAAAAATTTTTTGGGAGACTTACATAGCTTAGAAGTGTTCTAGCTAGTTCCTCTAAAGCCCTATTTTTCCTTTCTACTACCCCATTTTGTTGAGGGGTCCCAGGCGCAGAGAAATTATGTTGTATTCCATTTTCTTCACAAAAATTTTCAAACGCTTCATTTTCAAATTCCCCGCCATGATCACTTTTAATTGAGACAATTTTTAATTACTTTTCTTTTTGAATTACTTTGGCCAATTTCTTAAATGCTCTAAAAGTATCACTTTTGTGTGAAAGAAATAAAGTCCAAGTGAACCTAGAGTAATCATCTATAATGACTAATGAATAAAAGTTCCCCCCAAAACTTTTAGTTCAAGAAGGCCGAAAAAGGTCCATATGTAGGAGTTGTAATGGCCTATTTGTTGAAACTATATTGATTGATTTGAAAGAAGCTTTTGTTTGTTTGCACTTTTGACATGCATCACATAAACCATCCCTTTTAAATTTCATTTTTGGTATTCCAATCACAAGTTCTTTAGAAATAAGTTTGTTCAAGTGCTCAGTGTGAATGTGTTCAATCCTACGATGCCAAAGAAAACTTTCTTCTTCTCTTGAGACAAGACAGCATACATCATTTGAAGAGATATCATCTAAATCTATCATATAAATATTATTAATCCTATGTCCAATTAATTTCTTTTTTATCATGCATGTTTTCAATCAAGCAAGATTTTGAGTCAAAAATAACTTTGTTACCTTTGTCACATAATTGACTTATGCTCAGAAGGTTGTGCTTTAGCCCTTCCACAAAAAGTACGTTATCAATTGTCATTTCTGGACTTTGCCAACACTTCCAATGCCAAGAATTCGACCTTTGTTATTGTCGCCATATGTTACATGTCCACTAACTTTTGGTGTGAAGGAAGTGAATTTGCTAATGTCTCCTGTCATGGGTTTAGAGCAACCGCTGTCTAAGTACCAGTTTGTGATCTTGCCTTTTAAGCACACCTACAAGAAAGACATTTATGCTTTGTTCTTAGGTACCCAAATTTTCTTGGTTCCTTGGTTGTTAGTGCCAGATAATGTTCCCCTGGGAACCCATAGTTTCTTTTCATTTGCCCTTCTCATGTTACAAGTAGATGCAGAATGTCCTTTTCTATCACAACAATAACATTTGATAAAAGGGTTGACAGATGTATGAGCAAGCACAAACATTTTCTTTAAAAATGATTTTTCATGATCCTTGTGTTTATATCCTAAGCCATCTTTATCATACACACCTTTTTGTTTACCTAACAAAACATTTAAGTTGTCTCTACCTTTTGTAAACTTAGCAATAGTGTTCTCTAAATCATTTATTTGTTTTTCATACTCACTACAATTTTTGCATGCATAATTTGCTTGAAAATGCCCAATGCTATAATTTTCCCTTTTCAATTCTAATTTTTCTTTGCTTAAGGCGATTACTTGGATTTGAAGATATTCAATTATTTCTTGGATTTTTCTAATGCTTTGGCTAGCCTCATAGAGTCATTGTGTAATTCAAGAAAGGCATCATGCAATTCATCATATGCAGGGACAGAAGTAATAGATGTTACCTCATCGTCACTGTCATGGTCAGCCATAAGACACAAATTAGCTTCAATTTCTGAGTTGTCTGATGAGTCCATGTCATTATCATCCCAAGCGATATATGCTTTTCTTGGCTTGCTATCTTTCTTTTCTTTTCTTTCAAACTTTTCTTTTTTTTTTTTTGCAATTTTGGACATTCGTACTTTATGTGATCGGTCTTACCACATTCATAGCATGTGGGAGGGGAGCTTGGGCCATCTTTGCTAAAGAACCTTTTTGAGGAGGAGTATCGGGGTTTTCTTTGGTTGCTTTTCTTCATGAATCGCTTGAATTTTCTAACTAAAAGTCCCATCTCACCTTCTGAATTTTCATCTTCCTCGAGATCCTCTTGACTTTCAATTTCTATTTTAGAAGAGGATGCTTTCAGTGCTAAGCTTTTCTTTTTATTTTCTTGTTCTTCATGTTCAGCCAGGCGGGCCAATTGTTGTTCACGCTCTTGCAGCTTCCCAAATAGTGTAGCCAAGTCCATAGTCTCAAGGTTTCTAGATTCTGCAATAGCTATTGCCTTTGGCTGCCAATCCCTGCTTAGACAGCGTAAGACTTTGTTAATTAAATCCTCATTTTTAAATTCCTTACCTAGACTAGCAAGCTGGTTAACAATGTGCTGGAAACGTTTGGCAATGTCCTGAATTGATTCTCCTTGCTGCATCATGAACAACTCATATTCTCCAATCATCTTGTTCATTCTGGCACGCTTGACGTCGCTTGTCCCTTCATAGGTGACTTGCAGCGTATCCCACACCTCCTTAGCAGTCTTGCAGTTTGATACCCTGAAAAACTCTCCTCTACTCAAAGCAGATGTTATTATATTGCGTGCACGTAAATTGTGTTGGGCTTTCTTATAATCATCTTCAGTGTATTCACTTCTAACTTTATCTACTAGTTTTCCTTCTACATCTTTCTTAGGAACATAAGGTCCATTTTCCACAACATCCCAGACATTCCAATCAATAGACTGAATAAAAATAATCATACATTTTTTCCAATAAGCATATTCTTGTCCACTAAAGGCAGGGGTCTGCCAAAGGAGGCTTCTTCCGGAAGGAAGTCACTATCTGAAGCCATTTCTCTTGAAGCTGCTAAGCTCTTTGTGCAAGAGTCTAGCTCTGATGCCACTTGTTGGAATAGGTGGCTTCGACTCAAGAGGGGAGGGGTGAATTGAGTCTTAAAAAATCTTCTTTAATTTTCGAAAATTACTTTTCTCAAATTCAATTGCAGAAGTTAACACCAACAATTATAATAATATGAATAAATAAAGAGTGTAAGGGAAGAAGAGCGTGCAAACCAAAGATTTATCCTGGTTCAGTTCACCACCGTTGGTGACCTACGTCCAGTCCCCAGAATACCTTTCCGAGTTTTGTCCACTATAGTCAAGCTGCCAAGGCGCTTGAAAAACCGTTACAACCAGAGCTATCCTTACTTGGGATACCCCACCCTCGTATAGGAGCCTCAATCAAATAAATAAGGGATATCTCACCTTTTCACATACACTGAGGGATACCTCACCCTTTCATAAGGTTTCAGCAATAAGAATAAGATGACAAACTCCACTAGTGTAGATGGATACAAATTGAAGTCCTATGAGATTGATAATAATAAGAGCAATAGATGGCTCAAGGTGATTTCAGAAACTGTTTGCAAAAACTCTTGCTTTATGGAATTGCTCTCGTGTTATGTGCTCTGTATTTTTACAAGAGCTGCTAAAAACCCTTTTTAAAGGAAAGGAAAATATGTCTGTTTGTCTTCAAAAACGGAAGGAGAGTAATGCGCACGAATTTTCAGATTTTCAAAATAAATGTGCCAAACAATCGATTGGCTTAATTTCATAATCAATTGGCTTTTCTAAAGGAAACAATCTTGACCGATTATAACCGATTTATCTGATTACGAAAATCGATTGCCCAAATCGATGTTAGGAGTTGGCAAATCGATTGATGCACAATGTAACGTGATTTTAGGCTCAATAATCGATTTTTATAAGTAAAAATCGATTTTCAAAATCTGTTTTGCTAATATGTTTGTACAGGTGAAAATTGATTTTGTAAACCTATTTTTACAAGTGAAAATCGATTTTGCAAATCTGTTTTTGTAGGTGCAAATCGATTTTGCAAATATGTTTTGTAAATATGTTTTTGTAGGTGCAAATCGATTTTGCAAATATGTTTTGAAAATCTGTTTCGTAAATCTGTTTTTGTCAATGGATCATGATTCGCATGTAATTAGTCTTTGAAATTGATATGCCAAGCTCTTAAAGAGCAGCACGCATGAATATCCTTTTTGCTTAACTTAGAGAAAAGGTTTTGGTTATCATCATTAACACCTTGAGCCATAATGGAACCTTAATAAAACAATCTCTTACAAAAGTATCTAAGACCTAATAATTTACCTATTCGATCCTTTGGACTTGATACTTGAAAATCTGGTACATGACAGTTTGAACTTTTGTGTTTTGTACCTGCAAGAAATACTAAAACATCCTTTTGCCTTTATTAGTGTTTGTCATTCATCAAAATATATAAGTAGGTAATTACAACATTTGTTGTAGCATCTTGCCCATGGCTGGCATTAACCGGAACATGTCCTCCCATTCCCTCTCTCTGACACTTGTTAGCTCCATGGAGTAGGGGTCAAAGTTTTACACTTGTGGCATATGGCATTGAGTCGTGTACATTGCTTTGCATTGCATGGCTGTTGATGATTACATTTACTTGTTGTACATCACTATTTTGTTTTCGAGGATGCCTTATATTCTGCTGCTAATTGATTAACATGATATCTTGAGATTTATGGTATGCATGATAAGTATGTTATTACTTAGTGTGTCGTCTCATTTTTACTTCTTCTATTTTGCGGTGTTGATGATTGGGAATCTCAGCCATATCTGTATATCTTCTCTGCTGGTATTGTTGTTTCTGCTTAAGAAGATGGGCGTGACAACAGTTCAGTTCAGGATATACTTTGAGTCCAGAGGGGGACTCCCTGGCTATTTAGTTTTGGCCAGGTTGTGTTAAGTGGCAGTTGTCCCTTTTGGGGAGCTGTGACTCCTAGTACTTAATTATATACTTATTATCAGTTAGGCTTGGACCTATGTCTGTATACAGTATTGTTCCTATTTCTGTGTGTAATTCTGTATGACTTCTAGAAATGCATGGTGAATCTAATTTCATTTATTATTACTTACCTTTACTAATCCCATTACATCATTGCGAAAAGGGAAAAAAATCGTATTTTCCGCATTAATATTATTTTTGGCATTATAATCGTTCGGGAATATGACACTCGGGAATGGGTGTTGCATTATTGGGTATCAGAGTAGGCCGAGTCTTTTGGGGTTTGTAGGTTATGATCTGTCTTGTTTGTGTTGTGTTTTCTCTAATTGTTTTCTGTGTTATTGTTTCCGAGAGAAAACACTGCTATAAAGGATGATGACTTCGGTCTATCCATTTGTGTTGTTTGTTCTTTGTGTTGTGTTTCTGTAAGAAAGACAACAATTTTTTGTTATTCTCTACATTATTGTTTCTGAAAAGAAATCATATGGGACAAAATAGGTATGTTTTTGCTTTCTTGTAAGTTGTCACTCGCAGAGTCCTTGAGAACGAGTATTTTCCGACGGATGCAAGACGAGTCAAAAGACATGGAGTTTCTACAGCTATATCAAGGGGGAATGTCTGTCAAAGAATATGCTGATCGTTTTGAGTCCCGGTTGAAGTCTTCGAGGTATTTCCATCTTCATCCCGATGAGGAGTGGAAATGCGCAAAGTTCGAAGAAGGTTTAAGGAACGAGATTCAAGGAACGGTGCTAAATCTCAAGATCAAAGAGTTCTTAGATTTGATAGACGAGTGCTTCCTAATCGAAGATCTGACGAAGACTCGCGAAGGAAGGCAACGTCACTCTAGACCGACTAGGTTCCACAGAGGCAACAATGATCATGATAATAGATCTCGATGGAAACCATATTCAAAGCAGCGGGGTCAACAACAAAGTTCTGTAGGAGGAAGCGGTGGGGGTTTTAGTCAGTCTGCAAATGCCCCAAATAAGTTTATGAAGTGTGGCAAGAATAATCATGCCACCAGAGAATGCTCAATCGAGGGGATAATATGCTTCAGGTGTGGGAGGCCGGGGCATACTTCACGTGACTATGTGCAATCAAAAGCTGGACATTTTGCCATCAATGTGCAAGCAGCAAGGCCTAGGGCAAAGGGTACAGTTTATACTGTGAATGGTGCTGAGGCTTCTCAGAATGAAGACTTGATCCACAATCAGTGTGTCATGGAAGGTAAAACCTTAACTGTTTGATTCAGGCGCAACGCATTCCTTTATTGCATGACTATGTGAACCTTTTGGGATTGCCTGTGTCTTCTTTACCTTTTGATTTAGTAATTTCTACACCAACTGCAAAGCCTGTTATAACTGCTAAAGTTTGTTTGAATTGTTCTATTTTTGTAAAAGATAGACGTTTTTGATTGATTTGATTTGTTTGCCTCTTTCGTAAATGGATGTAATCTTAGGAATGGGTTGGTTATCTTCTAACCATATCTTGTTAGACGGTGCAAACAAAACCTTAATCTTTCCTAGTTCTGAGAATTCTGGATTTTCGACTGCCAACCATCTAAACGCTTCTTGGAGAAAAGGAGCTCAAGGATACATGTCGTTATCTTCTTTGGAGGTCAAGAGCGAGCTAGTCTTAGAGCATGTGCCTATCGTGAACAAGTTTCCGAAAGTCTTTCCTGAAGATGTACCAGGATTACCACCATTTCGGGACACCGAGTTTTCAATCGATCTTGTGCCGGGAACAGGACCCGTGTCTATGGCACCGTATCGTATGGCACCTGCAGAGTTGGAAACCTTGAAGGAACAATTGGAGGACTTATTGGGGGAGCATTTCGTTTGACCCAGTGTGTCGCCGTGGGGAGCACCTGTGCTGTTAGTGAAGAAGAAAGATGGAACTTCTCGCTTATGTGTGGATTATTTCCAGTTGAACAAGGTTACCATTAAGAACAAGTATCATTTTCTGAGGATAGATGACTTGATGGATCAGTTGAGGGGAGCGGCAGTTTTCTCCAAGATTGATCTGCGATCGGGTTATCACTAGATTCGTGTGAAGGCAGAGGATGAACCAAAGACAGCATTTCGAACAGGCTATGGGCACTACGAGTACCTTGAAATGCCATTTGGGGTGACAAATGCTCCAGCCATATTCATGGACTATATGAATAGGATTTTTCGTCCCTATCTAGATAAGTTTTTCGTTGTTTTCATAGACGACATACTCATCCATTCGCGAGACCGAGAAGAACACGCTGAACATCTTAGTGTGGTTCTTCGGGTTCTGAAGGAGAAACAGTTGTAAGCGAAGTTGTCTAAGTGTGAGTTTTGCCTCGACGAAGTGCAGTTTTTGGGTCACGTGATTTCAAAGGAAGGAATTGCTATAGAGCCGTCAAAAGTTGAAGCAGTTCTTGAATGGTAGAAACCAACCATAAGTGTTTTACTAGGGTGAAAATGTCTTTTTACTTTAGCCATAGTTTATACAATTAACTACGTGTTTTAAAAAGAAAGTGATGAAAGTGATTTCATGGAAGCAAAAGTAATATGAAAGTTACCTTAGACTTTAATAAGATATCAACTTCATATTAGAACTAAGTTAACATTCAATCTTCAAATATAAAGAGGACCTTGTCCTTAAGTTTGAGTTAAATGGACCACAGTTCCAAAATTAAATAAAATTCCATTTTTTTTACACTAACTTAAATCATGGTTTTGCACTAAGTTAGTAAGGAAAAACCTTTTCAAATTACTTAAGGTACTTTACCTTAATCAAGTAACAAAGTTCTTTCAAGTCAATGAGTTTTCAATTAGAAAGGTTTTGGTTTACAAAGAGAGTTTTCAACTCTAAATCGTAAGGCTTTACGTATGAGAACCTAAGTTAAGTAATTAACTTAGAGCAAAAGAAAAGAGATAATTAAGTATAGAATATGTTGGAACAAGACGATGCACTAAACCATTAATGATTTAGTTCATCAATGACTTCATATGACTTAAGTGAATCAATACTTATTTCATTATTCGAAACTCAAGGAATTAATATCTTAGAAAGGATCAAAGACTTATCTAAGAGGATTCTCAATCCTTCTTCATAATACTTAGGACTTTTGGTGTAAATCATAATACACGAATAGAAATATGAAATTTTTGGATTTTGGAACAGTAGTTTGATGACAGACCGGCAATTCGGATCCTGGTCAATTGTTCAATTGTTTCAGTCTTGTGATGGCTCGATCCTAGTGGGATCACGAGATTTATCCGGTGGATAAAAGTTTTATCATACAAAGACGCATATAGTTCCTAAGGAAGAGTACCTTAGGGAACCTTGAGGTTTATTCGGTGGATGGACATCTCTTTATCGCATCTGCTTTGTGTAAGCATTGGCATTTCATTGCATGAGTTGTAAGGCCTTGAGCCTAGGAGTTGAGCTTCCACCTAGATGCTAGTGCGAATCTTACGGTGTGGATCTTAAATGGTCTTGAGAATGTCAGGGTTGGAGATTCCATAAGTGACCAGTTGGTGATTCTTCTGTGTCGTGGTATTCTGTGCACTGCTGTTGATGATTACATTTACTTGTTGTACATCACTATTCTGTTTTCGAGGATGCCGTATATTATGCTGCTAATTGATTAACATGATATCTTGAGATTTATGGTATGCATGATAAGTATGTTATTACTTAGTGTGTCGTCCCGTTTTTACTTTTGCTATTTTGCTGTGTTGATGATAGGGAATCTTAGCCATATCTGTATATTTTCTCTGCTGGTACTGTTGTTTCTGCTTAAGTAGATGGGCATGACGACGGTTATGTTCAGGATATACTTTGAGTCCAGAGGGGGACTCCCTTGGCTGTTTAGTTTTGGCCAAGCTGTGTCAAGTGTCAATTGTACCTTTTGGGGAGCTGTGACTCTTAGTACTTAATTTTATACTTATTATCAGTTAGGCATGGACCTATGTCTGTATACAGTATTGTTCCTATTTCTGTGTGTAATTCTGTATGACTTCTAGAAATGCATGGTGAATCTAATTTCATTTATTATTACTTACCTTTACTAATCCCATTACATCATTGCGAAAAGGGAAAAAAATCGTATTTTCCGCATTAATATTATTTTTGGCATTATAATCGTTCGGGAATATGACACTCGGGAATGGGTGTTGCATTATTGGGTATCAGAGTAGGCCGAGTCTTTTGGGGTTTGTAGGTTATGATCTGTCTTGTTTGTGTTGTGTTTTCTCTAATTGTTTTCTGTGTTATTGTTTCCGAGAGAAAACACTGCTGTAAAGGATGATGACTTCGGTCTATCCATTTGTGTTGTTTGTTCTTTGTGTTGTGTTTCTGTAAGAAAGACAACAATTTTTTGTTATTCTCTACATTATTGTTTCTGAAAAGAAATCATATGGGACAAAATAGGTATGTTTTTGCTTTCTTGTAAGTTGTCACTCGCAGAGTCCTTGAGAACGAGTATTTTCCGACGGATGCAAGACGAGTCAAAAGACATGGAGTTTCTACAGCTATATCAAGGGGGAATGTCTGTCAAAGAATATGCTGATCGTTTTGAGTCCCAGTTGAAGTCTTCGAGGTATTTCCATCTTCATCCCGATGAGGAGTGGAAATGCGCAAAGTTCGAAGAAGGTTTAAGGAACGAGATTCAAGGAACGGTGCTAAATCTCAAGATCAAAGAGTTCTTAGATTTGATAGACGAGTGCTTCCTAATCGAAGATCTGACGAAGACTCGCGAAGGAAGGCAACGTCACTCTAGACCGACTAGGTTCCACAGAGGCAACAATGATCATGATAATAGATCTCGATGGAAACCATATTCAAAGCAGCGGGGTCAACAACAAAGTTCTGTAGGAGGAAGCGGTGGGGGTTTTAGTCAGTCTGCAAATGCCCCAAATAAGTTTATGAAGTGTGGCAAGAATAATCATGCCACCAGAGAATGCTCAATCGAGGGGATAATATGCTTCAGGTGTGGGAGGCCGGGGCATACTTCACGTGACTATGTGCAATCAAAAGCTGGACATTTTGCCATCAATGTGCAAGCAGCAAGGCCTAGGGCAAAGGGTACAGTTTATACTGTGAATGGTGCTGAGGCTTCTCAGAATGAAGACTTGATCCACAATCAGTGTGTCATGGAAGGTAAAACCTTAACTGTTTGATTCAGGCGCAACGCATTCCTTTATTGCATGACTATGTGAACCTTTTGGGATTGCCTGTGTCTTCTTTACCTTTTGATTTAGTAATTTCTACACCAACTGCAAAGCCTGTTATAAATGCTAAAGTTTGTTTGAATTGTTCTATTTTTGTAAAAGATAGACGTTTTTGATTGATTTGATTTGTTTGCCTCTTTCGTAAATGGATGTAATCTTAGGAATGGGTTGGTTATCTTCTAACCATATCTTGTTAGACGGTGCAAACAAAACCTTAATCTTTCCTAGTTCTGAGAATTCTGGATTTTCGACTGCCAACCATCTAAACGCTTCTTGGAGAAAAGGAGCTCAAGGATACATGTCGTTATCTTCTTTGGAGGTCAAGAGCGAGCTAGTCTTAGAGCATGTGCCTATCGTGAACAAGTTTCCGAAAGTCTTTCCTGAAGATGTACCAGGATTACCACCATTTCGGGACACCGAGTTTTCAATCGATCTTGTGCCGGGAACAGGACCCGTGTCTATGGCACCGTATCGTATGGCACCTGCAGAGTTGGAAACCTTGAAGGAACAATTGGAGGACTTATTGGGGGAGCATTTCGTTTGACCCAGTGTGTCGCCGTGGGGAGCACCTGTGCTGTTAGTGAAGAAGAAAGATGGAACTTCTCGCTTATGTGTGGATTATTTCCAGTTGAACAAGGTTACCATTAAGAACAAGTATCTTTTTCTGAGGATAGATGACTTGATGGATCAGTTGAGGGGAGCGGCAGTTTTCTCCAAGATTGATCTGCGATCGGGTTATCACTAGATTAGTGTGAAGGCAGAGGATGAACCAAAGACAGCATTTCGAACAGGCTATGGGCACTACGAGTACCTTGAAATGCCATTTGGGGTGACAAATGCTCCAGCCATATTCATGGACTATATGAATAGGATTTTTCGTCCCTATCTAGATAAGTTTTTCGTTGTTTTCATAGACGACATACTCATCCATTCGCGAGACCGAGAAGAACACGCTGAACATCTTAGTGTGGTTCTTCGGGTTCTGAAGGAGAAACAGTTGTAAGCGAAGTTGTCTAAGTGTGAGTTTTGCCTCGACGAAGTGCAGTTTTTGGGTCACGTGATTTCAAAGGAAGGAATTGCTATAGAGCCGTCAAAAGTTGAAGCAGTTCTTGAATGGTAGAAACCAACCACAAGTGTTTTACTAGGGTGAAAATGTCTTTTTACTTTAGCCATAGTTTATACAATTAACTACGTGTTTTAAAAAGAAAGTGATGAAAGTGATTTCATGGAAGTAAAAGTAATATGAAAGTTACCTTAGACTTTAATAAGATATCAACTTCATATTAGAACTAAGTTAACATTCAATCTTCAAATATAAAGAGGACCTTGTCCTTAAGTTTGAGTTAGATGGACCACAGTTCCAAAATTAAATAAAATTCCATTTTTTTTACACTAACTTAAATCATGGTTTTGCACTAAGTTAGTAAGGAAAAACCTTTTCAAATTACTTAAGGTACTTTACCTTAATCAAGTAACAAAGTTCTTTCAAGTCAATGAGTTTTCAATTAGAAAGGTTTTGGTTTACAAAGAGAGTTTTCAACTCTAAATCGTAAGGCTTTACGTATGAGAACCTAAGTTAAGTAATTAACTTAGAGCAAAAGAAAAGAGATAATTAAGTATAGAATATGTTGGAACAAGACCATGCACTAAACCATTAATGATTTAGTTCATCAATGACTTCATATGACTTAAGTGAATCAATACTTATTTCATTATTCGAAACTCAAGGAATTAATATCTTAGAAAGGATCAAAGACTTATCTAAGAGGATTCTCAATCCTTCTTCATAATACTTAGGACTTTTGGTGTAAATCATAATACACGAATAGAAATATGAAATTTTTGGATTTTGGAACAGTAGTTTGATGACAGACCGGCAATTCGGATCCTGGTCAATTGTTCAATTGTTTCAGTCTTGTGATGGCTCGATCCTAGTGGGATCACGAGATTTATCCGGTGGATAAAAGTTTTATCATACAAAGACGCATATAGTTCCTAAGGAAGAGTACCTTAGGGAACCTTGAGGTTTATTCGGTGGATGGACATCTCTTTATCGCATTTGCTTTGTGTAAGCATTGGCATTTCATTGCATGAGTTGTAAGGCCTTGAGCCTAGGAGTTGAGCTTCCACCTAGATGCTAGTGCGAATCTTACGGTGTGGATCTTAAATGGTCTTGAGAATGTCAGGGTTGGAGATTCCATAAGTGACCAGTTGGTGATTCTTCTGTGTCGTGGTATTCTGTGCACTGCTGTTGATGATTACATTTACTTGTTGTACATCACTATTCTGTTTTCGAGGATGCCGTATATTATGCTGCTAATTGATTAACATGATATCTTGAGATTTATGGTATGCATGATAAGTATGTTATTACTTAGTGTGTCGTCCCGTTTTTACTTTTGCTATTTTGCTGTGTTGATGATAGGGAATCTTAGCCATATCTGTATATTTTCTCTGCTGGTACTGTTGTTTCTGCTTAAGTAGATGGGCATGACGACGGTTATGTTCAGGATATACTTTGAGTCCAGAGGGGGACTCCCTTGGCTGTTTAGTTTTGGCCAAGCTGTGTCAAGTGTCAATTGTACCTTTTGGGGAGCTGTGACTCTTAGTACTTAATTTTATACTTATTATCAGTTAGGCATGGACCTATGTCTGTATATAGTATTGTTCCTATTTCTGCATGCAATTTTGTATGACTTCTAGAATGCATGGTGAATCTAATTTCATTTATTATTACTTACCTTTACTAATCACATTACATCATTGCGAAAAGAAAAAAGAATAAAAAACCGTATTTTCCGCATTAATATTATTTTTGGCCTTATAATCGTTCAGGAATGTGACACTCAGAAAAGGGTGTTGCATAAGCAGCCTTGTGAATGTACCCAATGGATAACCAAGAATCTTATCTAATTTAAGAAGCGTCCAGTGAATCTAACCAAGCGTCTACTCAGAATGCAAAACATTATGATGAATGGAGAAGTAATTTTGAATGAAGTATTAAAATATTCAAAGTCCAAACATGACTGAAAATGAGGTACCCTTTTCAATAAAGTTATGAAGCATCAACTACTGTAACAACAGTAGACAAAAGCTAACAGTCATACCTTTGTGGCATCTATTGGCCATATCTTGCGTTATATGTGTCGGAATTGGATGAAACTGGCGTCTCATTAAACCTAGTATCCATATATACAAGTTTCATGAAGACATCGAATCCTAATTCAGCCGTTCAGAGTGTCAACGAATCATAATACGCTTTTTGGGCAGAATTCTTCGAGTTAAACAGCCTTGTGAATGTGCCCATTGGATAACCAAGCATCTTATCTAATTTAAGAAGCATCCAGTGAAGCTAACTAAGCGTGTACTCAGAAAACAGAACATTATGATGAATGGAGAAGTAATTTTGAATGAAGTATTTAAATATTTAAAGTCCAAGCTTGACCAGAAAATGAAATACCCTATTCAATAAAGTTCTGAAGCATCAAGTACTGTAACAGATTCATAAAAAAAAAAAATTCTGTTACAGAAGAAGACAAAAGCTTCAGCAACTCTAACAGAAGAAAGATGAAAAAAGCCGGAACAAAGACAAAAGTACTACAGCTGCAAAAGCAAAAACACTGAAGATTAAAATCAAGTGTCTGTTGTTGACAATCAAGCGTCCGAAATGTCGTATTTTGAGGTACACTAATCCAAATGAAGTTTTCTTGGTCTACGTAGAAAGATAAGAGAAATACCCACAAGTTTCCTGAAAAAGTTGAGATCTGAATCAATCTCTATCAAAGTGAAATTCCTTCTTCATGTTGGAAATGTGATAGTGTTCGTGACAATCAAAACATGCAAGAGTCAGCTGACAATTTCTGGAGCTTTAGATGTTCAAATGCATTGATCTTGTTATCGCTGGAATTTCCAGAGAAATATATGCAACTCTCATGAAGATGTTGAGAGCGAAATCGATCATTATCTTTCTTAAATTGTATCCGTAAGTTAGTGGTGTGATGTTGTTCCTGATAGTCATACCTTTGTGGCATCTATTGGCCATATCTTGCGCTATAGGTGTCTGAATTATATGAAACCGACATCTCATTAAACCTAATATCCATATATACAAGTTTCATGATGACATCGAATCCTAATTCGGCCGTTAAGAGGGTCAAGGAAGCATAATACGCTTTTTGGGTAGAATTCTACGAGTTAAACAACCTTGTGAATGTGCCCAGTGGATAACCAAGCATCTTATCTAATTTAAGAAGCGTCTAGTGAAGCTAACCCAGCGTTTATTCAGAATACAGACCATTATGATGAATGGAGAAGTAATTTTGAATGGAGTATTAAAATATTCAATGTCAAAGCTTGACAAGAAAATGAGGTACCCTTTTCAATAAAGTTCTGAAGCATCAAGTACTGTAATAGAAGAAGAAAAAAGCTTTAGTTCCTCTAACAGAAGAGAGATGAAAGAAGCCTGAACAAAGACAAAGTACTAAAGCTCCAAAAGCAAAAACACTGAAGATTAAAGTCAAGCTTCTGCTGCCGACAATCAAGCGTCCGAAATGACATATTTTTAGGTACACTAATCCAAATGAAGTTTTCTTGGTTTATGTAGAAAGATAAGAGAAATACCCACAAGTTTCCTCAAAAAGTCGAGATCTGAAGCAATCCCTATCGAAGTGAAATTCCTTCTTCATTCAAGAGATGTGATTCTATTCGTGACAATCAGAAGATGCAAGCGTCAGCTGACAATTTCTGGAGCTTTAGGTGTTCAATTGCATTGATCTTGTTATCGCTGAAATTTCCAAAGAAATATATGCAACTCTCATTAAGTGGTCGAGAGAGAAATCGATCTCTATCTTTCTCATCCGTAAGTTGGTGACGTGATGTTGTTCCTGACTATCATACCATTATAGCATCTTGGCCATATCTTGCACTATAGGTGTCCGAATTGGATGAAACCGGCGTCTCATTAAATCTAATATCCTTATATATTTGAGTGGCATCAGAGGCTGTGAATCTTCTTGATAAAAAGTGCTTTGGAGGTAATTTTGCATTGAAGATTGATATTAAGACAGCATTTGATACAATGGATTGGAGTTTTCTACTAAAAACCCTTCATGCATTTGCTTTTGATTCAGTTTTTTGTAACTGGATTAAGGTTATCCTTCATTCTGCAAAGGTTTCTATACTAGTTAATGGTCATGCTACAGGATTTTTTTTCTTGTAAAAGGGGAGTGCGACAGGGTGATCCTCTGTCACCTCTTCTTTTTTGTATTGCTGAGGATGTGCTTAGTAGAGCCATTTCTCTTTTAGTTCAACAAGGCTAGTTTCTTCCTATGTCTAGCCCTCAGGGATATGCAGTGCCTTCTCATGTCTTATATGCCGATGACTTGCTCATTTTTTGTAAGGGCAGTAAAAGAAACCTGCAGAATCTAATGAAAGTTTTTGAGAGGTACAGTGCTGCTTCAGGATAGTTACTCAATAAAGAGAAGTCTAAAATTTACAATGGTTCTATGTCTCATAATAGGCTGCATTGCCTTATGAGTATTCTGGGGTTTGGCATTGGTCATTTACCTTTTGTTTACCTAGGTGTTCCTTTGTTTAAAGGTAAGCCTAGAATGAGGCACTTGCAACCAATTGTTGATAGAATAAGATTGAAATTAGCTTCATGGAAAGGTGCTTTGCTTTCTATCATGGGGAGAGTTCAACTTGTACAATCAGTTATTCATAGTATGCTGCTACACTCCCTTCATGTCTATGGCTGGCCTTCTTCTCTTCTTAAATTGATTGATAGGTGGATTAGAAATTTTATTTGGTCTGGGGATGTGTTGATAAAAAAAGTGGCTTCTGCTTCTTGGCACAGAACCTGCTTGCCAAAGGAGGCTGGTGGCCTTGGTTTACACTCAGTTAAAGGAATTAATAAAGCAGCTCTGCTGCGACTATACTGGCAGTTGGTTGAATCTGAGAATCAGTGGGCAAAGCTACTTAGAGCAAGGGTTTTCATTAATAACAAGTTTACCTCTCTGCATATTTCCTCTTCGGTTTGGCTGGGATTAAAAGCTCATATTGGCACAGTCTTAAATAACTGTCATTGGTTAATTGGTGATGGTGCATCAGTAAATTTTAGGGTGGATTGTTGGCTAAGCAAACCAGTTGTCGATTTTTTTTCAGATTCCATGCAACATTCATAAACATCTTCATTCTAAAGTTAAGGATTTTATTGTCAATGGTGAATGGTTCATTCCTGATATTATGCTTCAGAACTTTAATGAATTTGCAGCTAAAATTGAGCATTATACTCTTTCTAGTTCTTCAATTCCTGATAAGCTGTTCTGGAGCAAAACCAACTCAGGTGACTTAACATTAAAACAAGCTTATTCCCTGCTTTTTCCTGCTGCTCAGCTTCCATCATGGGGTAAACAATTACGATGTTCTGCTGTTCCCCCTTCCAGGTCTTTGTTATTATGGAGAATAATTAACAAATATCTTCCTACTGATGAGGTGCTATGGAATAGAAGTTGTTGTGTCGTTTCTTCTTGCAGTCTATGCAACAAAGCCTATGAATCATCTGTACACCTATTCCTCCAATGTGACTTTGCATTGCAAATGTGGAGCTGGCTCAGCTCTTGCCTGTCGGTTTCAATTAATTTAAGCTCTATTTTTACTGTCTTAGAAATCTGCAATCTTTCCTGGAGTTCTCAGATTAAAGACATAGTAATGTCAGGAATTGCTAATTCATTCTGGTCCATATGGTATAGCAGAAACCAAGTAAGGTTTGAGAATAAACACATATCAATTCAGCATGCCATAAAATTGGTTAAATCTGCTGTTGGTTTGGCAGGTTCACTGTCTAAAGGTTTCTCATATAATAATGCAATTGAGAAATCTATTCTTTCCAGCTTTCAATTGTCTCCAAAATTATCTAAGGCTCCTGTTATTATTGAAGTCATTTGGAAAGCTCCGAGTTTCAATTGGATCAAATGCAACACGGATGGCTCTGCCATTGGTTGTCCGAGTATGGCAGCATGTGGGGGGATCTTCAGAGACAAGCATGCAGCTGCTTTAGGCTGCTTTGCTCTTAATATTGGCATATCTTATGCTTTCCATGCTGAGCTTATGGGGGTTATATATGCTATTGAGATAGCTTATTCGAACGGGTGGGATCATATTTGGCTTGAATGTGATTCCACTTTGGTTCTTCTTGCTTTTTCATCCTCGGTTGTGGTACCTTGGTCTTTAAGGAACCGATGGCTGAACGCTTTGTCTTTATCTAGGAGAATGCACTTTATTTACTCTTATGTATTCAGAGAAGGTAACTCTTGTGCTGTTCTTTTAGCTAGTCATGGGACTTCTATTAGTGGCCTTTCTTGGTGGGATTCTATTCCTACTTTCCTTCAAGTGGAGTTCTTTAGGAATAGAATTGGTTTTCCTAACTATAGGTTTAAATAATTCTTTCAATGGGTCAGGTTTAATGCCCCCCCATTATTTTGTATTCTTTTTTATTTTCCTTTTTTTAATAATATTCTTGGTATGCTGTAGATGATTGATAATGCTTGAGGTGCCAACATTGTTGGGATGTCTAGCGTTATAGTGATGCTTTTGCATACCAATTCTGTTTAAAAAAAAAAAAAGTTTCATGAAGACATCGGATCGTAATTCGACCATTAAGAGGGTCAAGGAAGCATAATACGCTATTTGGTCAAAATTCTACGAGTTAAACAGCCTTGTGAATGTGCCCAGTGGATAACCAAGAATCTTATCTAATTTAAGCGTCCAGTGAATCTAACCAAGCATCTACTCAGAATACAAAACAGTATGATGATGGAGAAGTAATTTTGAATGGAGTATTAAAATATTCAAAGTCCAAGCTTGACCAGAAAATGAGGTACCCTTTTCAATAAAGTTCTGAAGCATCAAGTACTGAAACAAAAAAAGACAAAAGCTTCAGCAACTCTAACAGAAAAAAGATATAAGAAGCTTGAACAAAGACAAAAGTACTAAAGCTGCAAAAGCAAAAACATTGAAGATTGAAGTCAAGCGTCAGCTGCCAACGATCAAGCGTCCAAAACATCGTATTTTGAGGTACACTCCTCCAAATGAAGTCATCCTGGTTTAGTTAGAAAGATAAGATAAATAACCACAAGTTTCCTAAAGAAATTGAGATCTGAATCAATCTCTATCTGAGTGAAATTCCTTTTTCAAGCTGGAGATGTGATACTATTCGTGACAATCTGCATGCAAGCGTGTACTGACAATTTCTAGAGCTTAAGATGTTCAAATGCAGCAATTTTGATATCGTTGGAAAGCTCAAGTAAATATCTGCAACTCTCATGAAGAGGTCAAGAGTGACATCAATCTCTATCTTTGTTAAAAAAATTTCGTAAGTTGGTGACGTAATGTTGTTCCTGACAATCATATCTTTGTAGCGTCTACTGGCCATATCTTGCGCTATAGGTGTTCGAATTGGAAGAAACCGATGTCTCATTAAACCTAATATAAATAAATACAAGTTTTATGAAGACATCGAATCCTAATTCGGCCGTTAAGAGGGTCAAGGTAGCATAATACGATAACTGGTCAGAATTCTACGAGTTAACAACCTTGTGAATGTGCCCAGTGGATAACCAAACATCTTATCTAATTTGAGAAGCGTCTACTCAGAATACAGAATATTATGATGAAAGGACAATTAATTTTGAATGAAGAATTACAATATTCAAAGTCCAACCTTGACCAGTAAATGAGGTACCCTTTTCAATAAAGTTCTGAAGCATCAAGTACTGTAACAGAAGAAGACAAAAGCTTCAGCAACTCTAACAGAAGAAAGATGAAAGAAGCCTGAACAAAGGCAAAAGTACTAAAGCTGCAAAAGAAAAAACACTGAAGAATAAAGTCAAGCGTCAGCTCCCGACAATTAAGCGTCCGAAACGTCATCTTTTGAGGAATACTTGTGCCGATGAAGTTTTCTTGGTTTAGTTAGAAAGATAAGATAAATACCCCCAAGTTTCCTGAAGAAGTCGAGATCTGAATCAATCTCTATCTGAGTGAAATTCCATCTTCAAGCTGGAGATGTGATACTATTCGTGACAATCAGAACATGAAGCGCCTGCTGACAGTTTCTGGAGCTTTAGGTGTTCAAATGCGTAGATTTTGGTATCGTTGGAAGGCTCGAGAAAATATCTGCAACTCTCATGAAGAGGTCGAGAGCGACATCGATCTCTGTCTTTGTTAAATTTTATCCATAAGTTGGTGACATGATGTTGTTCCTGACAATCATACTTTTGTAGCGTCTACTGGCCGTATCTGGTGCTATAGGTGTTCGCATTGGATGATACCGGTTTCTCATTAAACATAATATCCATATATACAAGTTTCATGAAGACATCGAATCTTAATTCGGCTGTTAAGAGGGTCAAGGAAGCATAATATGCTAACTGGTCAGAATCCTACGAGTTAAACAACCTTGTGAATGTGCCCAGTGGATAACCAAACATCTTATCTAATTTAAGAAGCGTCTACTCAGAATACAGAATATTATGATGAATGGAGAAGTAATTTTGAATGAAGAATTACAATATTCAAAGTCCAAGCATGACCAGTAAATGAGGTACCCTTTTCAATAAAGTTCTGAAGCATCAAGTACTGTAACAGAAGAAGACAAAAGCTTCAGCAACTCTAACAGAAGAAAGATGAAAGAAGCCTGAACAAAGGCAAAAGTACTAAAGCTGCAAAAGAAAAAACACTGAAGAATGAAGTCAAGCGTCAGCTCCCGACAATTAACCGTCCGAAATGTCATCTTTTGAGGAATACTTGTGCCGATGAAGTTTTCTTGGTTTAGTTAGAAAGATAAGATAAATACCCACAAGTTTCCTGAAGAAATCGAGATCTGAATCAATCTCTATCTGAGTGAAATTCCATCTTCAAGCTGGAGATGTGATACTATTCGTGACAATCAGAACATGAAGCGCCTGCTGACAGTTTTTGGAGCTTTAGGTGTTCAAATGCATAGATTTTGGTATCGTTGGAAGGCTCGAGGAAATATCTGCAACTCTCATGAAGAGGTCGAGAGCGACATCGATCTCTATCTTTGTTAAATTTTATCCATAAGTTGGTGACATGATGTTGTTCCTGACAATCATACCTTTGTAGCATCTACTGGCCGTATCTGGTGCTATAGGTGTTTGCATTGGATAAAACCGGTTTCTCATTCAACATAATATCCATATATACAAGTTTCATGAAGACATCGAATCCTAATTCGGCTGTTAAGAGGGTCAAGGAAGCATAATATGCTAACTGGTCAGAATGCTACGAGATAAACAATATTGTGAATGTGCCCAGTGGATAACCAAGCATCTTATCTAATTTAAGAAGCTTCTACTTAGAATACTAAACATTATGATGAAAGAAGAAGTAATTTTGAATGAAGTTTAAAAATATTCAGAGTCCAAGCACGACCAGTAAATGAGGTACCCTTTTCAATAAAGTTCTGAAGCATCAAGTACTGTAACAGAAGAAGACAAAAACTTCAGCAACTCTAACAGAATAAAGATGAAAGAAGCCTGAACAAAGACAAAAGTACTAAAGCTGCAAAAGCAAAAACACTGAAGATTGAAGTCAAGCGTCTGCTGCCGACAATCAAGCGTCCGAAACGTCGTATTTTGAGGTATACTAATTCAAATGAATTTTTCTTGGTTTATGTTGAAAGATAAGAGAATACCCACAAGGTTCCAGAAAAATTCGACATCTGAATCAGTCTCTATCAAAGTGAAATTCCTACTTCATGCGGGAGATGTGTGATACTATTCGTGACAATCAGAACATGCAAGCTTCAGCTAACATTTTCTGGAGCTTTATGAGACGACCCCACTTACGTAGGATAATCCCATTAAGTTCAGAACCCGCCTACTATGTTATTATTAACTATATCCTGGTGATATTATTACGCGCTTATTAAACGAACGACAAAACGGTAAGCATACACGATAAGCTCGTACATAAAAGCATGCATCAGAGTAAAGCACAACGGGAAAGATAAAACATATACATGCATTATATAAGTATTTACGTGGTTGCCCCCTCAGTAGGGCTATTGTAATACATACATGAGCTATACAACTGTGCTGCAAAATAAAACATATACAACAGGACTCCAAAAAGAGAAGAAAAGCTCTCAGACATCCTCACCAGCGCTCCCCAGCCCTGCACTCAAAATACATCAGTGTAACACCATGCTTTTTACCCCTATGTTTATATGTGTTAATCATTGCTTATATATATTGTATACATGTTGTTTATGTTTGCTCTTGGTGCCTAAGTTCATAGTTGGGGTAGTTCAGCCTTAAGGAATGGTCAATGCATTCGAGTCCAAGAATCCTGTTTTACGGTTTTGTCCATATCTTGAGTTCTAGACGTCCGATTGAGGCGATCTTGAATGCGTTGGAAATCTTAGAGAATTAGCTACAAGTCTTATTTCAGGTGTCAGGGCCAAATTCGGCTTCTATAGTTTTGCGTCGCGAAGGGACATTCGCTTCGCGAACCTGACAGCCAGATTCTGGCAACTCTTTGGTTCGCCTCGCGAAAGGTGACTCACCTCGCAAATCGGCGCGCAGCAGAAACATGTTTTAGGGCTTCTAATCATCCCATAATGACCCTAAATCATATTTACACCATAAGACTCGACCTAAACCTATTTTCTAAGTCGAATTACTCTTAGAAACTGCCCCTTTCTCTCCAAACAAGGATTTCTAAACCCTTTTCAAGGATTCTTGAAGGAGATTGCACCATTGTTCATCGTTCTTCGTCTCCTTCACTTGAAGAGCATCACTGCCATCACAAGCCCTCTTCCTAGTTGCTGCTCTTGAACCTTTTGGGGCTGTGATCGTGAAGTCAAGCGTCGTGAGATCAAGCATTCGTGAGACGCAACCTTTTCCGGACCTTTGCCCTTCCTTTGTTCATTGTGATCGTCATACCAGGTATGGGGGGAAGAAATAGATCATGAGTATGTGGGTTTTGGGATAGGTTAAGATGAAGGGGTTAACCCATGACCCCTATATGTTTGGCTATATGTGTTGTAAATGCCTATGTATATGCTATGAGTGTATCTATGTGTATGTTATGTATATGATATGTATATGCTAAGAATATGCCTATGTGAATATTATGTGTATATTTGTATATGCCTATGGTGCTATGACCATGATTGTTGGTGTTTGTCTTGATGATATGATTGAAATATTATGAGGTGCGATGAATGGTATGTACATACATACGTTATGCATTGATGAGATTGTATGATGTGAATTGATAATGGTGACTTGATGATGATGTGCGTTACTATGACGAAAATAGGATTAGTGAAAGATCATAGCTTTAGGACGTTTGGCACCCCATAATGAATGAATTGTTATGAGAGGTGAGATTGATAATATTGTATTAGTTTTGGAAACCCATAGGGATGATTCTTGAGAGATGGGATGATAGGCATAGGGATAACATAGAGAAATTCTTAAGATTCCCACATCTGTCATGATTTGCTTGGCAAATAGCCATTCGGGAGGTGAGACAGAGAGACCATTCGTGGTCTGACGTGATTTGCCTAGCGGATTGTAATTCGCGAGGCGAATGAGAGAACCAGATATTGGGGCGAGCCACGATTCACCTAGCGAATCTAAGAACCTGTTTAGGAGCTCGCCTCGCAAGCCACAATTCGCCTAGCGAATCTGGGTTTCTCACCCAGATTCTGTTTTGAAGGAATAATGAATAGGGTAATGAGAAAAAGACTGTGAGATCACAATTCAAGGTTGATAATATAGAAAAGAACATTAATACTAATAACGACGATATGATAATATTGGCAATGTTGATAAAGGCAATAACGATGGTTAGCGCCTAGTTGTTTGATGATCATCGTTGATGGTTATTGTTGATAATCAATGTGATTGATTATGATGGTGGATGGTTGGACATGTGTTTGCATGTTGCTGAGCATAGCATGCATCATACGTTGACGTTGATATGTTGGGTGGAAAGCAAACGATGAATCGCGATAGTGGAGGCCACGATGGGTGTTATCCCGGCCTTGCGGGTACATTGGGTATGGAAGTTCCAGGTGACATGGGCTAGCTACCTATTGTCGGAATGACCTAATGAATAAGCTTGAGTATCCTGACTAGCCACTATACGTTATCAGGATTAGTGAGAGTGTTCGGGGATGGCCCATGGTCTGGCAGATCATCTACGTTGATAACTGGACATGTACTCCTAATCGTCTCTCCAGAGTTAGAGTTGTTGGCCACATGCATACGGAGTAGTGATGTTGCATTCGCATTGACATGCATCTTTGATATATATCGATTATATCTGTGTTGATTGATATATGTTGTATGCCATCTTAATTACTATTCCATTCCGTTTACATATATTCATGATTGTGTTTCTTACCCTTCTCTTTGTTATTCTTATGCATATGTTGTGGTATATGCAGAGGAGGGTGAGCATGCTAATGAGGAGTGATCCCGAGGAGATCTCTCTCAGTAGTTAAGATTTATGTTTTATGTCATTCGGTTTTATTCCGATGTATGTTTAGGGATACCAGCTCTAATCATATGACATCGGGTTTTGGGTTATATTTTATGTTTTATGTTTTTTCGCAGTTTGTTATATGTTAAAGGATTTCTATTTATTCAGATTCTCATGTTATGTTTTTAGATGATATGATACACCTTACCTTTAAGATTTATATTATATTGATATTATTCTTGAAAGCATGTATGATTTTGTTATGTATTATCGTACGCGGGGTAAAGGGTGTCACAATCAGCCTCTCCACTCAATCCTAGAAGAAGACGCACTGGCTAACCCTCACCACCAGTGGTAGGGATGACCTGAGCTACCATGTCCCTCTCCGTGTGTACGCCTATAAACCCGCACAGGCTCGTACTCGGAGGAGGAACTCGACACTACTATGCGGCGCCTCAGGGATGCCCTCATATACCGGTCTGAACGTCTCCTCTGGCCTCTATGCACGAAGCACCTCCTACTGGATACAGCTGAAGTCTGTGGTGCCACCCATCGGTAGTCTTTCTCCCACTGGCTCGGTGGTCGCCACATCCGTGGGAAAGGAAGAAACTGGTAAACACGGTAGGGTCCGATGATGTCAGCATATGGCGGAGTACCTCTCCGGAAGATCAAGCTAACTGGTCCTGTATATACAACCAAAAAGGTCGAGGGGTCAACCCGCCATCCCCTCTCGTCGTGGTACACGATCTCAATATCCCCTAGCACCGACATCCTCGGTGCTCCGATGATAAACGGGTGTCTCCTCGGGTCCATCCTCTGGTACTGCTGGCTCCTCGTCTGCTCGTAGAACGAGCATACATATACAAAGAAAAGACAGGAAGATAAGATATACAACACATCAAATATAGGGATGATGCAATGCAGCCTATATAGCAAACACAACCATCTCTCAGTGTCTCGACACCACAGTCGTTCCCTAGCTAGATGTGACACGTACTCTTTCTATGCATGCCGGCCAGTACTAGCACCCTACTAAGGGCAACATCTCATCCGCTCAACGGACCATAAGTTGGTTTGTTCCGGTAATCCGTTCTGCTCGCCGTGACCCATAAGAGTGCCTCACCGCTCAACTGTCCCAGAAAAAGAGGGCTATCTAGGCCTCCTCGGAAGATCCACCGGCAACTGGAAAGACTCAAGGTCTAGTCGGGATAGTAGGACGTGTTCAGGACCGCCACGACACGATAGGAGCTATCTCATCGGTCTCTTGTGAGTACACCTGTGTCCAATATATCCCAGAGGTCACACAGACCTTCCCTTCCGTTTTCCGCACCCGCACTCGGTGCACCAACCTCATATACCTCACGGCATACGGCTCGCCACTTGGCATCATATGCATATGCTATGCATGTCATCCATCTTCCTTGAGCTGATATAACGACACATGCAACTTTGCTCTCAGCAACACGAGCTCTAAGCTCCAGCTGTACCATATGAGCTCCAAGCTCCAACTGTAACCATATGAGCTCCAAGCTCCCACTATACCATATGAGCTCCAAGCTCCCGTCATAACTTACGAGCTTCCAGCTCCAACTATAACCTCAATCTCAATTATCAGCTCAAACGTCCACCACGGGGTCAAAGCCCTAATCAGACTAGACCTCCGATTCTCATGCATACACGCATTTCGAGATACATATAGCAATTCATCAATATCAGCATGTTCAATGAAGCAGTAAATATCTCATACAACAACATGCCATCATATCATGCAGATATACTACATACCACAGTCAGCAGATACTCACAAAGCAACCATACATACACCATGCCAGTCAGCATAAATCTGCTAACCTAGGGTATCAACATAGCGGTGCTAGCCCGAAGTAGACTAAACCTAGGGTCTAGGTACTTCGTAAATGCTCAACCTTACATAGGGTTTTGGGTTCCCCTACACACACAAAACATATAACAAAACTATATAGTCTACGCTTGCCTCCCCGACATGTGTAACTCTTTCTCCCCACCTGAACAGCTATAGCACGAACTTCCACGCAAACACAAGCGCGATGATCCCTTTCCTCCTTCCTCAAGCTCTCAGCCCTCTCTCCCAAGAACAGCCACTAACCCTTCTCACAACGGCCTTAAGCTCAGAATCTCGAGCAATCACAAGCGCGGACTTTGCCCTAATCACGAGCGCAACACATACACAACAGTGTTAGCCCTGGGGCAAGCCCAAAAGATCAAAGAAAAGGTAAAGACTCGAAGAACGCCAAGAACATGAAGAACAAGTGCTAAGGATCTGAGTTTACCTGTGGCGAATCGAGAAACTAATCCGCTGGAGTCGGAGATAATTTCGCCGCGATCACAACGGTGTAGTCGGAATCGCGTTCCGGCGGTTCGATCACCTCTAACCTCAAGCTTTCTCATTCTAGAACTCAGAACCTCTCTCTCTAACTCGCAGAAACGCTCTCCAAATTCGTGCAAGTGAGAAGATGAAAGTGGAAGCTCCACTTATGGTTTCTACTGTCCACGCTTAAGCGTTCATCACTTTGCACGCTTGAGCGTTGCCACGCTCTAGCGTGGGATCTCTCCACGCTCGAGCATGGGACCTCATCCACTCCGCCTGCTCCCTGGCCTGACACGTGTCGTACACGTGTCCAAACTCAGAGCAGCTGCACAGCGCACTCAACACGCTGAGGCGTCCATCTCTTCCCACGCCTAAGCATCTCAACGCTTGAGCGTGGAGTTCTCTCACGCTTGAGCGTCAAGCTCAGCGAGAAAAGAACTTCCAGCCTTCTAACTTCCCCAGTTTCTCGTGTTACACCTTAGGCACTTCCAACCTTGTTCAAGCCTATTCCTAAACTTCCAACTCGGTACCAAACTAACACACAAGCAATCACACAACCACACAAACACCCGATCATGGTCATCTACCTTAATTAGGGTCACAGAAAATAGGGATGCTACATTACCACCCCCTTAAAGAGAATTTTGTCCCCAAAATTCCTTGCTCATACCTGTAAACAAAGACGGATACTGCTGGCGCATTTGTGCTTCTCGTTCCTATGTTGAATCTCCAGTTGCTGGGTCCCATTCAACCCTTACTAGAGGAATCTGTTTACCGCGGAGTTCCTTGATTCTTCTATCCACTATCCAAGCAGGTAAAGCCTCGTATTCAAGGTTCTCTCTTAACTGGATTGATTCGGGCTCTAACACATGCGATAGATCGGGGTAATACTTTCTAAGCTTAGAGACGTGAAAGACGTCGTGAAGGTTTGACAAATTTGACGGTAAGAATGGTCCTATGAATTTGGGTGTAAGCTTTCTGGATCGAATTGCCCTGCCGACTCCAGTCCTTAGAATAACTCTCAGAAATACATGATCGACCTCCTGGTGCAACACCCTTTCCCGAGTGTCACATTCCCGAACGTTTATAAGGCCGAAAATATTTGTTAATGCGGAAAATACAGTTTTCTTTTTCTTTTCTTTTCACAAAGATGTAATGGGATTAGTAAAGGTAAATAAATAATACTAATAAATGAACTTAGGTCCACCATGCATTTCTAAAACATACTGTCTTATAAATACAGAAACAGAAAACGAAAAACAGAAAACATCAACATTACTATATACAGACATAAGTCTAATGTATAATGGCATAAGAAATAAAATAAGTATTAGGAGTCGTAGCTCCCAAAAGGTACTACAAAAACTGACATAGTCTGGCCGACAACAAAACTAAAACAGCAAAAGAGTCCACCTCCGAACTCAAAGGGACTGCTGAATCGAACCATCGTCGCGTCCATCTGTTCAAGCAGCAACAGCAAGTACTAGCAGAAAACATATAGATATGGGTGAGATTCCCGTTCATCAACACAACAAAACAGCAGTAGTAAAGACAGGACGACTCACCAGGTAACAGCGTACCCAACATGTTAAACAGTTAAACAGCATACTAAAACTCTCAATATAAATCATGTAAAACAGTTAACAGCATAATATAATGCATTCTTAAACAGAACAACGATGTATAACAGTAAATGTAAACATCAATGGCCATGCAATGTAGTACAATGTACATGACTCAATGCCAAATACTACTCTGACCCCTACTCTATGGAGCTAACAAAACATTCGGAGAGAGTGAATGGGAGGACATGTTTCGGTTTCTGCTAGCCATGAGCAAGATGCTACAACATTCGTAACGTGCACTTATCTAGCTTTACGGTAACACTCTCGACCAAACATGAAAAGTACGGCATCTAGTAGAGGATATCAGTGTATTACATGGATTCACCACGACACAGAAGAATCACCAACTGGTCACATGTCAGCCCTTCCAACCCTGATACCTCCAAATAGACCATTGAAGATCGTCACCGTAAGATTCGCACCCGCATCAAGGTGTAAGCTCAACTCCTAGGCTCAAGGCCTTACAACAATGCACATGAAATGCCAATGCTTACACAAAGCAGATACAATAAAGCAATGTCTATCCACCGGATAAACCTCAAGGTTCACTAAGATTCTCTTCCTTAGAAACTACACACATCTTTGTTTTATAAAACAGTTATCCATCGGATAAATCATTTATCCATTGGATAAAAAATCTCCTGACTCCTTTGGAATGATCCAAACTGCTTTCAGAATCGCCGACTTTCCCCACAACCAACACAAGTCTTTTCAGCGTATTTTGTCCTCACTCACACGCTTTCTAGGAAACTTCCCAGAAAGTCACCCATCCCATAATTACTCTAAGTTAAGCACGCTTAACTATAAAGTTCTTATGTTCTAAGCTCCGGAAAGAAGATAAATCTTATTGGTATGGGTAGTACCAATCAATTCTTATATGCCTTCCCTTAGCTATACAGTCTCATACTTGCATAGCCTCAGGATTCCTTCCACTGTACAGTCCCATACCTGCACAGTCTCAGGATATCTCTCATTCCAGTTATCACAAGACGGAAACAATCGAACGATTAAACTGGATCCGAATCATCGGTCCGTCATCGAACTACTGTTTCAAAACCCAAAACGTTTCGTGTTTGTGTTTACGTCTTATGAATTTAGTCTCAAGTCCTAAACGTCATGAATGAGGATTGAGAATCCTCTTAGATAAGTCTTTAAGCCTTTCTAAGATATTAATCCTTGATTTTCAATTAAGGAAATAAGCGTTGATTCCCTTAAGTCGTATGAACTCATTGATGTACTAAGTCATCAATGGTATCGCATGTGGTCTTGTTTCACCACATATTATACTTAATTATCCCTTGTCTTCAACTCTAAGTCAATTACTTAACTTAGGTTTTTTCGTGTAAAACTTTTACGATTGAGTTAGAAAACTCCTTTTGTAAACCAAACAACTTTTACAATTAAAAAGTCATTTGATTTGAAACAACATTTGAACTACTTACTTCACTTCTAGCATTTTCTGAAAGGTGAAATTCGCTTAGCGAGAGTACATTCGCTTAGCGAAATTAAGGCAGTGATACCTCACTTGAAATTCCTTTCTCGCGGGGCGAATAGAAGTTTCGCGTCGCGAGGCTGAGAGCTGTATTTGCTCCTCATACAGATCCTCTGTATCGCATGGCTAATATTCTCTCGCGTCGCAAGGCAAAGAACTGTATTTCAAACCGACCTTCTGCATCGCGAGGCGATAATTGTCTCGCGTCGCGAGGCAGAGAGCTGTAATTCTTCACTGCTTAGGCGGTTCACGGGACAAGAACTACTTCGCTACGCGAGGCCGAGAAGCTGCATCTTTGCTGGTCGGGCTAGCCCACTGTCTCGCGAGTCGAGGCAAGGTTAGCCGGGAGAATGCCTTGTTTTCCCTCTGTCTCGCGGGGCGAGACAGGGTTCGCTGGGCGAGTGCCCTCTTTTCACTTTTCCTTAACTCCTTCATTAATTCTCTTTTTGAAGCACATAATTTGGTTAAAAGACCTATGGCTAAAGAAAAGACTTTTTCCACTTTGGTGACACACTTTAAAGGTTAAAACTTCATTTGATCTTTGGATCAAAATCACTTTTGTTTCTCTTTGAAAACATAGGTTATGAAAATCATGTTTTTCTTACTTTAAAACCTTACTAGATCAAGAACAACACATGTTCTTATATTTCCTCTTAAGGCCACAAGCCTTCTCCATTGAAAAATGGAGACTTTGCTTCACCAACAAAGCAAATGTAGCTCAAAATGCTTACACAATCATGATAAACCACAATACACATCATTACATCATAACCAAAACATAAGAGTCCATCACACATCATGGCCTCACATTCAAGCATAAAAGTCCATACTTGATCTAGTGATCAAAGTAGGTTTTTCAACATACATGGAAATCATTTTCATTCAATCACATCATGATCAATATATGCTAAAGCACACTACAACACACCAAAGCATAAACTTATCAAGACAACTTTGTTCTCCAAGAGAACTTAAAAAAACTTAACAATTAAGAGTTAACCCAAACTAAAGGGTTTCACCCACACATAAAGTAAACAACCATCTTCACCACCACCATTTTGGTGTGATGAGGTTCACCCCCCATACCTATTGAAGAGCAGATTCCCGGATCAAAGTCGGTTGATCGGTTTGTGAACCTCCTGATAATTGTCACCAACTACAAACAACCAAACAATCAAACATTAAACAACAATCAAACCAAACTCAACAATTCTCACAAAGAGGGTTTCGACCACCCTAGGGTAAAAAGGTTAGGAATGGATCTTGGTTTTCCATTCCATGGATTCAAAGGCATAGGAAAGCTAAGGATGAAATCAAGTGTTAGAAATCAAGAATTGATGAAAAACACTATTCATCATCATCAAAAGGGTTCGGCCATTTTGTGCTTTTTGAGCTATGATGAGAGTTGAATCATGAGCTCCTGGGTTTAGGTAGAGAATGATGAGGTGAGTTCAAAGAAGTTGGCCTCACATCAAAATGATTTTTTTACAATTTCCTATGGATTTTCAAACTTTTGGATCTAAGAAATGATTTTCATGAAAATGTATCTGGATCTTGAAATAAAGAGATATTCAAGAAGCTAAGAGATCACAGAAGTGATCTTACCTTAAAATGAAGGAAGATTGCTCAAGGAATCAAGTGATTCCAACAAGAAACCAAGCTTTTCTCAAGAACAACAATGGAGCTTCTCAAGGTTGAAGATGGAGTGTGTTTTGGAAGGGCTGTATGCGTGAATGAGGGGCTGGATGGGGCTGAGTTCAGCCTTAAAACAAGTCACTTAAGGGCAAAATGGTCATTTGCCAAAAGGGTAAAATGGTAAAAGTGCAAAAGACTAAGGTTAGGGGCATTTTGGTCATTTCGCGTCTAGATTTTCCCGATCGTCATGACGACTCTGGCATACTCTCCCAAGGGTCCTGGGATGATGTGGTATCGAGTTTATCCGTTGTCGGGTCTCGTTGAATCCCTTTACGACTCCAAATGCCTCCCTGTTCGATTATATGACCAAATATAATATATTATTATTATTTTTCGGACGTCAGGACGGATTTTAATGAAGATTTAGAGAATGAAATCTCGAGACTTACTGTCTCATTCACGAGTCCAAATTAGGTTTTGATTGTAGAAAAAGGCTACTATCCGTGAAAAACGCAGACCGGGCTCCGTTTGAGCTTTTGCCGAAAACTTAACCATGGCTTCCTATGGTTGTGTAGAACATTCCTATCTTCTCGGAATATTTTATTTCACTCTCTAAACCCTCCAATAAAATACAAACGTTAAAATACTGGAGAATTAGAAAACGTGAAAATCGGGGCGTTACGTTCCTACCCTTTTCAAAGAATTTCGTCCTCGAAATTCGTGACTTAAAACTAAAAATACTCGGTCGCTGAAGATTAAGGAAAGAAATTTTCAACAAATGAAATTTTCCTGGTCATGGTCTCAGAAGAAAGTATACAATAGAATTTTACCAATTTGGAGTGAATACAGGAATATCCGGGATGTAAAAAGATTCTTCAGTAGGTTCGTGAGTGTAAAAATGCATAGCTAATACATGTTTACATCCATGACTCTAATAAAGTTCCTTTTTTCAGAAGAATCTTCCAATAAATTTGAGAACCAAAAGATAAACAGTCTGGCAAAAATCAGACTGGATCACCTTCACCAAAAGTAAAAGTGATTAGACTAAGTTTCATCAAGAAACTTCCAGTATCAAGAAGTTGTTTATGTTATAACTCAAGAAATAGTAATAACAAAACTTTCAGTGAAATAATACGAAAATGTCCAGACCAATGGACACCATATTACCAATTCACTCAATTGTCTAATACACTGAGGAATATGTAGGAGTGTGAACACAAATGTTCCCTTGAGATAAGGCAGCACTAACACAGGTGAAGTAGTCAACCTTCTCTCTAATCCTTGCAAACTTTCCTCACAGGCTTCAGTCCATTCAAACGCTTTATCGTTCCTTTGAAATCACGTGACCCCAAAAACTGTACTTCGTTGAGCCAAAACTTACACTTGGACAGCTTTGCATACAATTGTTTCTCCTTCAGAACTTGAAGAATCACACTAAGATATTTAGCGTGTACTTCCTGGTTTCGCGAATAGATGAGTATGTCGTCTATGAAGACAATGACAAAATTATCTAGGTATGGATGAAAGATCCTATTCCTGTAATCCATGACTATAGAGGAGTATTCGCCATACCAAACGGCATTACAAGGTACTCGTAGTGCCCATAGCCTGTCCAAAACGCTGTTCTTGGTACATCCTCTTCGTTTACATGAATCTGGTGACAACCCGATCGCAAAACATCCTGGGAGAAAACTGCCGCTCTCCTCAACTGATCCATCAAGTTATCTATCCTCGGAAGAAGATACTTGTTCTTAATGGTGAAGTCGTTCAACTGACGATAATCCACACATAAGTGAGATATTTCGTCTTTCTTTCTCACTAATAGCACAGGCATTCCTTACAGCGACACACTGGGTCTACCAAACTGTTTTTCCCAGTAAGTCCACCAACTGTTCCTTCAAGGTTTCCAACTCAACAGATGCCATATGATACAGTGCCATAGACGTTGGTCCTGTTCCTGGCACAAGATCGATCGCAACTCGATGTCTCGAACTGGTGGTACACCTGGTACGTCTTCAGAAAAGACTTCCGGAAACTCGTTAGTAACATGTATTCATTGAGCTCCTCCTCTCAAAGAAACGTTTCCTTGGCTGGCAGTCCAAATCCAAAATTATTCGAATCAGGGAAAACTAAGGTTTTGTTTGCACCGTCTAATAGGATATGGTTACAAGATAACCAATCCATTCCTATGATCACATCCATTTGCGAAAGAGGCAAACAGATCAAATCAATCAAAAACGTTCTATCTTCTACAGAAATAGAACAGTTCAAACAAACTTTTGCAGTTATAACAGGCTTTGTCGGAAGTGCAAAAATTACCAAATCTAAGGGTAAGGAAAGATACAGATAAGGTTTTACCTTCCACGACGATCTAACCGTGAATTAAATCTTCCCTTTGAGAAGTCTCAGTATCAACCCCAGTATAAACTCTACTCATTGCCTTAGGCTTCGCTACTTGCACATCGTTGACAGAATGTTTAGCTTTTGATTGTACGCAGTCGCGTGAAGTATGCCCTAGTTTTCCACACTTGAAGCACATGATTCCCTTGATCAAGCATCCTCTGGTGACATGATTATTCTTGCCACACTTCATGCACTTCTTTGGGGCGCTTCCAGATTGACTAATACCCCCACTGCTTCCTCCTACAGAACGTTGTTGTTAACCTTGCTGTTTTGAATATGGTTTCCATCGAGATCTATCATCACGACCATTGGTGCCTTTATGGAACCTAGTCGATCTAGAGTGACGTTGCCTTCCTTCACGGGTCTTCATCAGATCTTCGATTAGGAATCATTCATCTACCAACACCGAGAACTCTTTGACCTCAAGAGGTAGCACCACTCCTCGAATCTCATCCCTTAAAACTTCTTCGAACTTTGTGCACTTCCACTCCACACCGGGATGAAGATGGAAATACCTCGAAGACTTCAGCAGGGACTCAAAACGATCAGCATATTCTTTGACAGACATTCCTCCTTGACGTAGGTGCAGCAACACCATGTCTTTCAACTCGTCTAGCACTCGTTGGAAAAATACTCGTTCTGAAGAACTCTGCGAGCGACAACTTACAAGAAAGCAAAAGCATCACTATCCTGCCCAATATCATTCCTCTTCAGAAACAATAATGCAGAGAATAACAAACAAATTGTTGTCTTCCTTACAGAAACACAACACAGAGACAAACAATACAAAAGGATAGACCAAAGTCATCATCCCTTCCAACATTGTTTTCTCTCAAAAACAATAACACAGAAAACAATCAGAGAAAACACAACACAAACAAGACAGACCATAACCTACAAACCCCAAAAAAGACTCGGCCAGCTCTGATACCAAATAATGCAACACCCTTTCCCGAGTGTCACATTCCCGAACGTTATAAGGCCGAAAATATTTGTTAATGCGGAAAATACGGTTTTCTTTTTCTTTTCTTTTCACAAAGATGTAATGAGATTAGTAAAGGTAAATAAATAATACTAATAAATGAACTTAGGTCCACCATGCATTTCTAGAACATACTGTATTACAAATACAGAAACAGAAAGCGGAAAATAGAAAACATCAACATTACTATATACAGACATAAGTCTAATGTATAATGGCATAAGAAATAAAATAAGTACTAGGAGTCGTAGCTCCCAAAAGGTACTACAAAAACTGACATAGTCTGGCCAACAACAAAACTAAAACAGCAAAAGAGTCCACCTCCGAACTCAAAGGGACTGCTGAACCGAACCATCGTCGCGTCCATCTGTTCAAGCAGCAACAACAAGTACCAGCAGAAAACATATAGATATGGGTGAGATTCCCGTTCATCAACACAACAAAATTGCAGTAGTAAAGATGGGACGACTCACCAGGTAACAACATACCCAACATGTTAAACAGTTAAACAGCATACTAAAACTCTCAATATAAATCATGTTAAACAGTTAACAGCATAATATAATGCATTCTTAAATAGAACAGCGATGTATAACAGTAAATGTAAACATCAATGGCCATGCAATGCAGTGCAATGTACATGACTCAATGCCAATGTCACTGGGTACTACTCTACCCCTACTCCATGGAGCTAACAAAACATTCGGAGAGAGTGAATGGGAGGACATGTTCCGGTTTCTGCCAGCCATGAGCAAGATGCTACAACATTCGAAACGTGCACGTATCTGGCTTTACGGTAACACTCTCGACCAAACATGAAAAATACGGCATCTAGTAGAGGATATCAGTGTATTACATGGATTCGCCACGACACAGAAGAATCACCAATTGGTCACATGTCAGCCTTTCCAACCCTGATACCTCCAAAAAGACCATTGAAGATCGTCACCGTAAGATTCGCACCCGCATCAAGGTGTAAGCTCAACTCCTAGGCTCAAGGCCTTACAACTATGCACATGAAATGCCAATGCTTACACAAAGCATATGCGATAAAGCAATGTCTATCCATTGGATAAACCTCAAGGTTCACTAAGGTTCTCTTCCTTAGAAACTACACGCGTCTTTGTTTTATAAAACAGTTATCCATCGGATAAATCATTTATCCATTGGATAAAAAATCTCGTGACTCCTTTGAAATGATCCAGACTGCTTTCAGAATCGTCGACTGTCCCCACAACCAACACAAGTCTTTTCAGCGTGTTTTGTCCTCACTCACACGCTTTCTAGGAAACTTCCTAGAAGGTCACCCATCCCATAATTACTCTAAGTCAAGCACGCTTATCTATAAAGTTCTTATGTTCTAAGCTCCCGAAAGAAGATAAATCTTGTTGGTATGGGTAGTACCAATCAATTCTTATATGCCTTCCCTTAGCTATACAGTCCCATACCTGCATAGCCTCAGGATTCCTTCCACTGTACAGTCCCATACCTGCACAGTCTCAGGATATCTCTCATTCCAGTTATCACAAGACGTGTTTGTGTTTACGTCTTATGAATTTAGTCTCAAGTCCTAAACATTATGAATGAGGATTGAGAATCCTCTTAGATAAGTCTTTAAGCCTTTCTAAGATATTAATCCTTAATTTTCAATTAAGGAAATAAGTGTTGATTCCCTTAAGTCTTATGAACTCATTGATGTACTAAGTCATCAATGGTATAGCATGTGGTCTTGTTTCACCACATATTATACTTAATTATCCCTTGTCTTCAACTCTAAGTCAATTACTTAACTTAGGTTTTTACGTGTAAAACTTTTACGATTGAGTTAGAAAACTCCTTTTGTAAACCAAACAACTTTTACAATTAAAAAGTCATTTGATTTGAAACAACATTTGAACTACTTACTTCACTTCTAGCATTTTCTGAAAGGTGAAATTCGCTTAGCGAGAGTACATTCGCTTAGCGAAATTAAGGCAGTGATACCTCACTTGAAATTCCTTTCTCGTGGGGCGAACAGAAGTTTCGCGTCGCGAGGCTGAGAGCTGTATTTGCTCCTTATACAGATCCTCTGTATCGCGAGGCTAATATTGTCTCGCGTCGCGAGGCAGAGAACTATATTTCAAACCGACCTTCTACATCGCGAGGCGATAATTGTCTCGCGTCGCGAGGTAGACAGTTGTAATTCTTCACTGCTTAGGCGGTTCGCGGGGTGAGAACTACTTCGCTACGCGAGGCCGAGCAGCTGCATCTTTGCTGCTCGCGCTAGCCCACTGTCTCGCGAGCCGAGTCAAGGTTAGCCGGGCGAATGCCTTGTTTTCCCTCTGTCTCACGGGGCGAGACAGGGTTCGCTGGGCGAGTGCCCTGTTTTCACTTTTCCTTAACTCCTTCATTAATTCTCTTTTTGAAACACATAATTTGATTAAAAGACCTATGGCTAAAGAAAAGACATTTTCCACTTTGGTGACACACTTTAAAGGTTAAAACTTCATTTGATCTTTGGATCAAAATCACTTTTGTGTCTCTTTGAAAACATAGGTTATGAAAATCATGTTTTTCTTACTTCAAAACCTTACTAGATCAAGAACAACACATGTTCTTATATTTCCTCTTAAGGCCACAAGCCTTCTCCAATGAAAAATGGAGACTTTGCTTCACCAACAAAGCAAATGTAGCTCAAAATGCTTACACAATCATGATAAACCACCATACACATCATTACATCATAACCAAAACATAAGAGTCCATCACACATCATGGCCTCACATTCAAGCATAAAAGTCCATACTTGATCTAGTGATCAAAGTAGGTTTTTCAACATACATGGAAATCATTTTCATTCAATCACATCATGATCAATATATGCTAAAGCACACTACAACACGCCAAAGCATAAACTTATTAAGACAACTTTGTTCTCCAAGAGAACTTAACAAAACTTAACAATTAAGAGTGAACCCAAACTAAAGGGTTTCACCCACAAATAAAGTAAACAACCATCTTTACCACCACCATTTTGGTGTGATGAGGTTCACCCCCCATACCTATTGAAGAACAGATTCCCAGATCAAAGTCGGTTGATCAGTTTGTGAACCTCCTAATAATTGTCACCAACTACAAATAACCAAACAATCAAACATTAAACAACAATCAAACCAAACTCAACAATTCTCACAAATAGGGTTTCGGCCACCCTAGGGTAAAAAGGTTAGGAATGGATCTTGGTTTTCCATTTCATGGATTCAAAGGCATAGGAATGCTAAGGATGAAATCAAGTGTTAGAAATCAAGAATTGATGAAAAACACTATTCATCATCATCAAAAGGGTTCGGCCATTTTGTGCTTTTTAAGCTATGATGAGAGTTGAATCATAAGCTCCTGGGTTTAGATAGAGAATGAAGAGGTGAGTTTAAAGAAATTGGTCTCACATCAAAATGATTTTTCTACAATTTCCTATGGATTTTCAAACTTTTGGATCTAAGAAATGATTTTCATGAAAATGGATCTTGATCTTGAAATAAAGAGATATTCAAGAAGCTAAGAGATCATAGAAGTGATCTTACCTTAAAATGATGGATGATTGCTCAAGGAATCAAGTGATTCCCACAAGAAACCAAGCTTTTCTCAAGAACAACAATGGAGCTTCTCAAGGTTGAAGATGGAGTGTGTTTTGGGAGGGCTGTGTGCATGAATGAGGGGCTGGATGGGGCTGAGTTCATCCTTAAAACAAGTCACTTAAGGGCAAAATGGTCATTTGCCAAAAGGGTAAAATGGTAAAAGTGCAAAAGACTAAGGTTAGGGGCATTTTGGTCATTTCGCGTCTAGATTTTCCTGATCGTCATGACGACTCTGGCATACTCTCCCAAGTGTCCTGGGATGATGTGGTATCGAGTTTATCCATTGTCGGGTCTCGTTGAATCCCTTTACGACTCCAAACGCCTCCCGGTTCGATTATACGACCGAATATAATATATTATTATTATTTTTCGGACGTCATGACGGATTTTAACGAAGATGTAGAGAATAAAATCCCGAGACTTACTGTCTCGTTCGCGACTCCAAATTAGGTTTCGATAGTAGAAAAAGGCTAGTATCCGTGAAAAACGTAGACCGGGCTCCGTTTGAGCTTTTGCCCGAAACTTAACCATGGCTTCCTATGGTTGTGTAGAACATTCCTATCTTCTCGGAATATTTTATTTCACTCTCTAAACCCTCCAATAAAATACAAACGTTAAAATACTGGAGAATTAGAAAACGTGAAAATCGGGGTGTTACACCTGGAACTCTAGGGTTCTCCTCCGTTTATTGGCGTAACTCTTCTGCATATCCCTTGCGGCTTTCATCTTTTCCCGGATTAACTTAACTTGTTCCATCGTCCGTTGCACCAACTTCGGACGTAACAACTGATTCTCTCCCGTCTCGAACCAACACAACGGAGTCCTGCACTTCCTCCCATACAAAGCTTTATACGAAGCCATCCCAATATTGGAATGGTAACTATTGTTGTAGGTAAATTCAATCAAAGGAAGAAAATCGTCCCAACTCCCCGTGTGTTCCAACACACACGCTCTTAACAGATCTTCCAGCAATTGAATCTTCCGCTCTGACTGACCATCCGTTTGTGGATGATACGCAAAACTCAACCTTAACTTAGTTCCCAACGCTTCGTTCAGACTCCTCTAAAACCTAGAAGTAAATCTCGGATCTCGGTCTGAGATAATACTTGAAGGTACACCATGTAGCTTCATCACTCCCTTGATGTAGATCTGAGTCAATCTTTCCAGAGAGTAGTTCTGGTTGATAGGTAAGAAATGAGCACATTTCGTCAATCTATCTATGATGACCCAAATCGCATCACACCTTTTCTGAGTTCTTGGCAACCCAGAAACAAAGTCCATTGCAATGCTATCCCACTTCCACTCCGGAACATCTAGTGATAATAATCCCGCTGACTTCTGGTGTTCAACCTTCGCCTTTTGACATACCAAGCAGGATAGGACATAAGCCGCCACATCTTTCTTTATCCCCGGCCACCAGAACAGCTTCTTCAGATCTTGGTACATCTTAGTAGCCCCTGGATAAAAGCTCAACTTACTCTAGTGTGCTTCCTCCAAGATCATGTCCTTAACTTCTCTATCCGTAGGCACACAAACTCGATCACTATACCTAACCAAACCATCAGCACCCCTTCTGAACTCAAACGTTTCACCTTCTTCGATCAAACGTTTAACCTCTTTAAGATACCCATCCTCCGCTTGCCTTCTCCAAAGCAGATTCAGGAAATTTCTAGTTACCTCTACCATCCCTAGATTCATCTTATCCTCGACGATTTCCACATCCGGATTCAAATCCCTAAACTGCTCTAGCAACTCAAGCTCCCGTACAATCATGGTAGATACGTGTAGGGACTTCCTACTAAGCGCACGCCTTACCTGGATGGTATTGCAGGTCGAATTAATAGTCCTTTATGAATTTCATCCACCTCCTCTGCCTCATGTTCAACTCCTTCTGGTCGAACAGATACTTCAAGCTCTTATGGTCGCTAAATAAGCTGAATTTAGCACCATAGAGATAGTGTCTCCATATCTTCAATGAAAACACTATCGCAGCCAACTCCAGATCATGAGTCGGGTAGTTCCGTTCATGCACTCTCAACTGCCTGGAGGCATACGCCACCACTCTCCCTTCTTGCATGAGGACACAACCCAATCCTTGGTATGACGCATCACAGTATACGTCAAAACGTCCTAACGAATCTGGTAAAACCAACACCGGCGACATAGTCAACCTCCGCTTCAGCTCTGAGAAACTTCGCTCACAAGCTTCTGAGCACTCAAACGCCTTCCCCTTCCTAGTTAAATGCGTCATAGGTAACGCAATCTTAGAGAATCCCTCGATAAATCGCCTGTAGTAGCTCGCTAAACCCAGAAAACTTCTCACCTCGCTTATAGACTTAGGGCTCTCCCAACTCACTACGGCTTCAACTTTCGCAGAATCCACTGCGATTCCATCCTTGCCGATCACATGGCCTAGAAACTGGACCTCTTCCAACCAAAACTCACACTTGGACAGCTTCGCATACAACTGCCTGTCCTTCAGTACCTGTAGTGTAACACCCAAATTTTCGAGTTTTTCTTTTAATCAGTATTTATAAACTTATATTTTATTCGAGGTCTTAGAAAGGGATATAAAATATTCCGAGACCATAGCCATGCTCAGCGATATCGTAGGAAGCTACAATTAAGTTTTGAGTCGAAAACTCAAACGGAGTCTCGTCTGCGTTTTTGCACTGACAGTATGATTTTACTGCTCAGGAGACCTCAGATGGACCCGTGAACGAGACAGTAAGTCTTAGCATTCGATTCTCTACGTTTTGGTTAAATTTCATAAAAATTTCAAAAAAATCACTTCCTGACCTCCGTTCGAGCGAAATCTTCAATCGGGTGGAGAACGGAGCCGCGTATGGACTTACCAAGACCCGACGACGGATAATCTTGATATCACATCATGTCAACTCACTTGGCAGAGCATGCCAGAGACGTCATGACGATTGAGAATTTCGGGATGCGAAATTACCAAAATACCCCTAACTTAAGCCTTTTCACCTTTTACCATTTTACCCTTTGAACCAAATGACCTTTTTACCCTTAATGAACTCTTTAGAAGGATGGAACAGCATCCTCCAGCCCCATTTCCACGCACAAACAGCCCCAAGGAGAGCTAAGAACACTTCATCTTCCTTAGAGAGAAAACCTCCATTGAACCCTTGAGAAAACCTTGAAAGCTTGTTGAAATCCCTTGATTTCTTGACCAATCTTCCTCCATTGTAAGATCACTTCTATGGTCTCTGTAACACCCCCCTCGCGGGTGCTACATACACGGACTCTAATGCGGAAATAAAACAATAAAATAAAACGCTGGTTGCTTTCGGAAAGTACTTTAATTAAGTAGCTACGTTCGAAAACGCGGTTCTAAAAATTTTCTGCATGCATAGGCAAACAACTCCAGACGGAGGAATAAATTTCATATCACACATTGATATTCACTGTTCATAAAACATAAACATAACGCAAAACCTGGTCTAATATATATATATATATATATATATATATATATATCATATTACAGACTTAGAAAGTAATTGCAACATATATGCAGTAATAAAATATAAGCCTGCTCAAAAACAAAAGACTCCTAAGCTGGTCGGCTAAAAGTAGCCATTGGGGTACAACCCAACGTCGGCTCCTTCAAAAGTTTCCATCGTCCGAGCCCTCACGTCTCTGCGGGGACCTATGACCAACATCTGTACATGTGTTCCAAAAACACAACAAGGTGTCCAACATGTACAGGCAAAGGTGAGATACTCAAATAAAGTTATCACGATAGCCGCACAAGCGACAAACAGCAGTATAAACATCCACAGATAAATACAGTTATATGAACAGTTATTTATGTGATACAGTACAACATCCCAAACACTATCATCAGATATAATAATGCATGAGACTTCAATATCATCTTTCTAATTCATGTACTCCGGAGATTCTAACTTCCCAACATCGAGCGATAGGCCGTAGTAACACCTGTAACACAATTGTTCTCATGAGTCGGCCTCTCTATTTAGGTCCGAACTCCAATTGTTCCAGGGCACCACGTCTCACCATATCATGAATACTCCAGTCTCTGATCGAGTTCATTCGTGTTTGGCAGCCGATTTACCACGGCACGGGGTTGCTACGCCACCGGCCACTTGTGGGATCTCGAACACAGAATGCCCCTATAGACCCAGTGGTCTTAACTGGCTGAATTCTCAACTACGAAAGTTGTAGCTCGGTTCCAAATGGCACGTCTGCCGGTTCATGCATGTACACAGAAAGTTTTTTGTTTTCTTTGTGTTCATTGTTTCAAATGTCGAGACATAAAGTCCACGACTCGTTTCAAAAAGGCATTAAGCCCACTCAAATCAAAAACATAGGTCATGAAGCCCGAGTGCTCAATCCACAAAACACTAGCCCCGACGTCTCGGCCACTAGGTTCGGGTTCGTCTCAAAGGTTCATCATTTTTCCTTTGGTTTCATTTTCTCAAAACACTTTGGAAAACAAAACATACTTTGGTTTTCTCGAAACAAAACATCCTTTTTGATCAAGAGAACATTTTTCCGTGAAAACACCTTTCTTGAAAACAAAAACCTTTTTCTAAGGTTTCACGTCTTTTTAAAACGTTTTACCGAAATAAAACACGATTTGCACGACTTTTCACAAAACCACTTTTTACTTTTCAAAAGAAAATACTTTTCAACAAGAAAGACAACTTTTCTTGAAAAAGCAACACGTTTTCCCAAAAATCACTTTTTGATTTAAAAACACGATTTTCAAAACATAGATTTAGGATTTCGAGTCTTTTAATAAATTATCGAGACATAGCCAGTCCTATGCTCATCCAGGGTATAAATATATATATAGATATATATCAACAATCTAATATCACAATGATATCACTCAAGGCATCCATGCCACAGTTATATCGAGTAGCAATTATGCACAACACTTAACATCCAATCAATCCAGGATATAAGTATACATATACATCATTCAAACTCATCTCTAAATCATCAATCAAGACATCATAACACATATATCAAACAGGCACTATGAAGCTACTCAAACTTAAATGACTACCTCCCTTTACCTCTCAAATTTGCTTAGTCCAAACTTGATCGATTCTCGGCTCCGGCTCCGGTTTCGTTTGCGTCGCCTAAAACAATCAAACACAATTCAATTCAAACAACAAATCAACATCAATCTATAACATAAGAACACAAGTTTTCCTTCCCCTAAAAGGTATAGGGTTTGGCCATGAAAGGTAAAAACGGTTAGGGATCTCATTTGGTTCCAAATTTTTGGATGGTTGGTTCATGAACTTAGCTAACACCATTTCAAGTCCTATGACTCAAAAATGTGAAACATAACTCATGGATTTTCCCCATGAAGCTCTCGGCCATATAGGGCAATTTAGGCTAGGAATTGATTTGGTTTTCCATCACTTGAATTCAAAGACACTAGGAAAGCTAAGGATGGAATCAAGAGTTAGAAATCAAAAATTTGATGAAAAACACTATTCATCATCACTCTTAGGGTTCGGCCACTTTGGGGTTTTAGGGCTAGGATGAGACTTGGACCATGAGCTCTTGGGTTTAGATAGAGGGTGATGAGGTGAGTTCAAAGAACTTGGTTTCACCTCCAAAGGATTTTCCTACAATTTCCTATGGATTTTCAAAGTTTTGGATCTAAGAATGAGTTTCATGAAAATGGAGTTTTGATCTTGATATTGAAAGAGATTCAAGAAGATATGAGACCATAGAAGTGATCTTACCTTAAAATGGATGAAGATTGGTCAAGAAATCAAGTGATTTCAACAAGCTTTCAATGTTTTCTCAAGGATTCAATGGAGGTTTTTTCTCTAAGGAAGATGAAGTGTTCTTGGTGTTCTTGAGGGGCTGGGCTGCGTGGAATGAGGGGCTGAGAGGGCTGTTCCAGCCTTCTAAAGAGTTCATTAAGGGTAAAAAGGTTATTTGGTTCAAAGGGTAAAATGGTAAAAGGTGAAAAGACTTAAGTTAGGGGTATTTTGGTAATTTCGCGTCCCGAAATTCCCGATCGTCATGACGACTCTGGCATGCTCTCCCAAGTGAGTTGACATGATGTGATATCAATATTATCCGTTGTTGGGTCCTGGTAAGTCCATACGCGGCTCCGTTCTCCACCCGATTGAAGATTTCGCTCGAACGGAGGTCAGGAAATGATTTTTTTGAAATTTTTGCGAAATTTAACCAAAACATAGAGAATCGAATTCTAAGACTTACTGTCTCGTTCACGGGTCCATCTGAGGTCTTCTGAGCAGTAAAATCATACTGTCAGTGTAAAAACGCAGACCGGGCTCCGTTTGAGTTTTCGACTCAAAACTTAATCGTAGCTTCCTACGATAACGCTGAGCATGCTTATGGTCTCGGAATATTTTATATCCCTTTCTAAGACTTCGAATAAAATATAAGTTTATAAATACTGATTAAAAGAAAAACTCGAAAATCGGGGTGTTACATTACTACCCCTCTAAAAAAAAAATTTCGTCCTCGAAATTACGTACCTTGAAAAAGATTGGGAATATACTTTCGAAGTTGTGACGGATCAGGAATATACTTTCGATTACATGAGACGGATCAGGAATATACTTTCGAAGTTGTGAGACATGGAAAACATTATGAATGTTAGACAGAAAAGGTGGTAAGGCAATCTGGTAAGCTATTAGACCAATACGCCGAAGAATTTGGTAAGGTCCAATGAATTTGGGAGTGAGTTTTCCGGACTTAATCGCTCTACCTACCCCAGTCGTAGATGTGACTCTCAGGAACACGTGTTCACCTTCTTGAAACTCGAGGGGTCGTCTTCTCTTATCTGAATAGCTTTTCTGCCTGCTCTGTGCCGTTTTCATCTTTTCCCGGATCTTTTTAATCTTTTCCGTTGTTTGTTGCACAAGTTTTGGGCCTACGATCATGTTCTCTCCATCCTGGTACCAACACAACGGTGTCTGGCACTTTCGTCCATACAAGGCTTCATAGGGTGCCATCCCTATGCTAGAATGGTAGCTATTGTTGTAGGTGAATTCTATAAGAGGCAACAGATCATCCCAACTTCCACCATGGTCTAGAACACAAGCTCGGAGCAAATCTTCCAATGACTGTATCGTTCTCTCTGTTTGTCCATCAGTCTGAGGGTGATAGGCTGAACTTAGCCTTAACTTTGTTCCTAAAGCTTGATGCAGACTTTGCCAAAAACGTGACGTAAACTTTGGGTCTCTATCAGAGACTATGCTCGAAGGCACTCCATGTAGTCTGATTACTTCTCTGATATACAACTCAGTTAACTTCTCCACTGAGTAGTTGATCTTAACAGGTAAGAAGTGTGCTGACTTCGTTAACCTATCAACAATCACCCAAATTGAATCAAAACTTTTGGAAGTTCTTGGTAATCCTACCACAAAATCCATTGAAATGCTCTCCCATTTCCATTCGGGTACATCCAAGGATTGAAGCATCCCTCCAGGTCGTTGATGTTCTACCTTCGCTTTCTGACAGGTCAAACATGATGCTACATACTCAGCCACTTGCTTCTTCATTCCTGGCCACCAAAACTTTTGTTTTAGATCTTGGTACATTTTGGTTGATCCAGGGTGAATACTCAGCTTGCTCTTGTGTCCTTCTTCTAGAATCATTTTGCTCATCTCCGGGTTGCTAGGCACACAAACTCGTCCATTGCATCTCAAGATACCATCAGTCCCCATACTGAACTCTGCAGCTTTCTCTTGTCCAAGTAACTCCTTTTTCTCTTGGAGATATACATCAGTTGCTTGCTGTTCACGGATCGTGTCCATCAGTCCACTAGATACCTTAATCATTCCCAAACAAATCTTCTCATTGTTCACTTCCACAGCTAGATTGAGATCACGAAACTATTCTATCAATCCTAGCTCTTTAACCATCATTGCAGAGATGTGTAGGGTCTTCCGACTCAGAGCATCTGCAACGACATTTGCTTTCCCAGGGTGGTACAGCAAAGTGAAGTCGTAGTCTTTAAGAAACTCCATCCAACGTCTCTGCCTCATGTTAAGTTCCTTCTGGTCGAACAGGTACTTCAAACTTTTGTGGTCACTGAAGACATCGAACTTAGATCCATATAAGTAGTGTCTCCAGATCTTTAGTGCAAAAACCATAGCAGCTAACTCAAGGTCGTGCGTCGGGTAATTCCTCTCATGAGTCTTCAACTGGCGCGAAGCATATGCTACAACCTTCCGATGTTGCATAAGCACACATCCTAATCCCTGATGCGAAGCATCACAGTACACTTCGTACGGTTCGTCTGGCTTAGGTAGTACTAACACTGGTGAGGTTGTCAAACGTTCCTTCATTGTATGAAAACTTTCCTCACACTTGTCAGTCCACATAAACGGTTGGTCCTTCCTCGTAAGTTGAGTCAACGGCGCAACAATCTTCGAAAATCCTTCGATGAACCTTCTGTAATAACCAGCTAGTCCAACGAAACTGCGAATTTCTATCACAGTCTTGGGTCTCTCCCACAGAAGTACTGCTTCTACTTTCGTAGGATCGACGGCAATTCCTTCCTTCGAAATCACATGTCCTAAGAATTTGACTTCATCCAGCCAAAATTCACACTTGGGTAGCTTTGCGTACAACTTCTCCTTGTGAAGGATCTGCAAAACTTGTCGTAGGTGTTCCTCGTGCTCCTCAGAACTTTTTGAGTAGATGAGAATATCATCGATAAACACGACAACAAACTGATCCAAAAACGGACGGAAAATCCTGTTCATATAGTCCATGAAGATAGCAGGCGCGTTCGTCACTCCGAAAGGCATCACGAGGTACTCATAGTGACCATAATGAGTCCTGAAAGCAGTCTTGGGTACGTCCTCGTTCTTTACTCTGATCTGGTGATAACCGGATCTTAGATCGATCTTTGAAAAGACAGCGGCTCCTTGAAGTTGATCCATCAAGTCATCGATGCGGGGTAGAGGATACTTGTTCTTGATCGTTATCTTGTTGAGTTGACGGTAATCCACACAGAGTCTTGAACTCCCGTCCTTCTTCTTCACCAACAACACTGGTGCTCCCCACGGGGACACACTTGGCCTCACAAACCGCTTGGACATCAAATCCTCTAGTTGAGTCTTCAACTCGGCTAACTCCGTAGGTGACATCCTATAAGGAGCTATAGAGATCGGACCGGATCCTGGAACTAAGTCGATCGCAAACTCGATGTCCCTCACAGGTGGCAAACCTGGTACGTCCTCTGGAAAAACTTCCGGAAAATCTTTCACAACCGGCACATCGCTCAAGACTGCAACACCCTTTCCCGAGTGTCACATTCCCGAACGTTTATAAGGCCGAAAATATTTATTAATGCGGAAAATATGATTTTTCTTTTTCTTTTCTTTTCATAGAGATGTAATGGGATTAGTAAAGGTAATAAATAATACTAATAAGTGAACTTAGGTTCACTATGCATTACTAGGACATACATACAGTATTATAAATACAGAAACAGAAACATCAACATTACTGTATACAGACATAAGTCTAATGTATGACTGACATAAGAAAATACAATAAGTACTAGGAGTCGTAGCTCCCAAAAGGTACTACAAAAACTGACATAGTCTGGCCGACAACAAAACTAAAACAGCAAAAGAGTCCACCTCCGAACTCAAAGGGACTGCGGAACCGAACCACCGTCGCGTCCATCTGTTTAAGCATCAACAGCAAGTACCAGCAGAAAACATACAGATATGGGTGAGATTCCCGTTCATCAACACAACAAAACAGCAGTAGCAAAAACGGGATGACTCACCGGGTAACAGCGTACCCAACATGCTTACAAGGTTCTCAATATAAATCATGTTAAGCAGTCATCAACATAATATCGTGCTAAACATTTAACAGCATAATATAAGGCATCCTTAAACAGTACAGCGATGGATAACAATAAATGTAAACATCAGTAGCCATAAACATCAATAGCCATGCAATGCAATGCAATGTATATGACTCAATGTCAATGTCACTGGGTACTACTCTGACCCCTACTCCATGGAGCTAACAAAACATTCGGAGAGAGTGAATGGGAGGACATGTTCCGGTTTCTGCCAGCCATGAGCAAGATGCTACAACATTCGTAACGTGCACGTATCTGGCTTTACGGTAACACTCTCGACCAAACATGAAAAGTACGGCATCTAGTAGAGGATATCAGTGTATTGCACGGATTCGCCACGACACAGAAGAATCACCAACTGGTCACATGTCAGCCCTTCCAACCCTGATACCTCCAAAAAGACCATTGAAGATCGTCACCGTAAGATTCGCACCCGCATCAAGGTGTAAGCTCAACTCCTAGGCTCAAGGCCTTACAACTATGCACATGAAATGCCAATGCTTACACAAAGCAGATGCGATAAAGCAATGTCTATCCATTGGATAAACCTCAAGGTTCACTAAGGTTCTCTTCCTTAGAAACCACACACGTCTTTGTTTTATAAAACAATTATCCATCGGATAAAACAATTATCCACCGGATAAATATCTCGTGACTCCTTTGGAATGATCCAGACTGCTTTCAGAATCGCCGACTGTCCCCACAAACCAACACAAGTCTTTTCAGCGTGTTTTGTCCTCACTCACACGCTTTCTAGGAAACTTCCCAGAAGGTCACCCATCCCATAATTACTCTAAGTCAAGCACGCTTAACTATAAAGTTCTTATGTTCTAAGCTCTCGAAAAGAAGATAAATCTTGTTGATATGGGTAGTACCAATCAATTCTTATATGCCTTCCCTTAACTATACAGTCCCATACCTGCATAGCCTCAGGATTCCTTCCACTGTACAGTCCCATACCTGCACAGCCTCAGGATCTCTCTCATTCCAGTCATCACAAGACGGAAACAATTGAACGATTAACCTGGATCCGAATCATCGGTCCGTTATCGAACTACTGTTTCGAAAACCAAAACGTTTCGTGTTTGTGTTTACGTCTTATGAATTATGTCTCAAGTCCTGAGCATTATGAATAAGGATTGAGAATCCTCTTAGATAAGTCTTTAAGCCTTTCTAAGATATTAATCCCTTGTCTTTCAATTAAGGAAACAAGTGTTGATTTCACTTAAGTCTTATGAACTCATTGATGTACTAAGTCATCAATGGTATAGTACATGGTCTTGTTCCACCACATACCATACTTAATTAACCCTTGTCTTCAACTCTAAGTTAATTATTTAACTTAGGTTTTTCACGCGTAAAACTTTACGATTGAGTTAGAAAACTCCTTTTGTAAACCAAACAACTTTTACAATTAAAAACTCATTTGATTTGAAACAACATTTGAACTACTTACTTCATTTCTAGCATTTTCTGAAACATGAAATTCGCTTAGCGGATTTACATTCGCTTAGCGAAAATGAGGCAGTAATGCCTCCTTTGGAACTCCTCTGGTTCGCTCGGCGAGACACAAATCGCGTAGCGAAATATATTGGATTCGCTTAGCGAATATGAATTCGCTTAGCGCAACTTCAGACGGTTGCACCTCTTTAGAAACACCTCTGGATCGCTCGGCGAGACAGAATTCGCGTAGCGAAACTTCACTTTATTCGCTTAGCGAGAATGATTTCGCTTAGCGAAAGTTCAGACGGTTACACCTCTATTGGAGACTTCTCTGGATTGCTCAGCGAGATGTAATTCGCGTAGCGAAATTTGCTGGGTTCTCTGGGTTCACTTAGCGAATATGAATTCGCTTAGCGAAAGTGAGGCAGTGATGCCCAACTAAGACTTTTCCCTGTTTTTCGCGTAGCGAAAGTAATTTCGCTTAGCGAAATGTTGCCTTAAAACAAGACATCAACCTTATGGAACCATTTTGATTCTCTTCATGAAAACACTTCTTTTCTCATTTTGAGTCACTTGATTAGCTAGATGAACTAAGGATAAGGTATAAAACATGTTTCACTTTGGTGAAAGCACTTTTAGATTTAATTCCATTTAAAGTCACTTAGGGTTTTTCTTTGAAAAACACAAGTTATTGGAAACACTTTCTTTACATCAAAACTTGACTTGTCCAAGAACTATTCATATCTTTCCCTTCCTCAAGGTCATGGCTAATAGCCAACTAGGAATCAATGTGAAGTTTTACTTCATCAACCAATCAAAGTATAGCTCACAACACTTACACAATCATGATAACCATAATACACATTACTACCTCATAAGCAAACATCCAAGTTCATCACACATTATGGTCTCATAATCAACAATAAAAAGTCCATACTTGATCTAATGATCAAAGTAGGTTTTTCAACATACATGGAAATGGTTTCAATTCAATCATATCATCATCAACTTATGCTAAAGCACATACAACATACTAAAGCATACACTCATCAAGACAACCTTGTTCTTGAAAAGAACTTGACAAAACATAACACATAAAAGTGAACCCAAACTGAAGGGTTTCACCCACACATAATTTAAACAACCATCTTCACCACCACCATCTTGGTGTGATGAGGTTCTTCTCCCCATACCTGTTGAAGAGCAGATTCCCGGATCAAAGTCGGTTGATCGGTCTGTGAACCTCCTGATAGTTGTCACCAACTACAAACAACCAAACAATCAAACATTAAACAACAATCAAACCAAACTCAACAATTCTCACAAAGAGGGTTTCGGCCACCCTAAAGAGAATAAAGCTAGGAATTGATCTTGGTTTTCCATTTCATGGATTCAAAGGCATTAGGAAAGCTAAGAATGAAATCAAGTGTTAAAAATCAAAAATTGATGAAAAACACTATTCATCATCTTCAAAAGGGTTCGGCCCTAATGTGCTTTTTGAGCTATGATGAGAGTTGAATCATAAGCTCTTGGGTTTAGGTAGAGATTAATGATGTGAGTTCAAAGAACTTGGTCTTACCTCAAAAGGATTTTTCTACAATTTCTTATGGATTTTCAAAGTTTTGGATCTAAGAAATAATTTTCATGAAAATGAAGATTGATCTTGAAATAAAGAGATATTCAAGAAGCTAAGAGATCATAGAAGTGATCTTACCTTGAAATGAAGAAAGATTGCTCAAGGAATCAAGTGAATCCAACAAGAACTCAAGCTTTTTCAAGAACAACAATGGTGCTTCTTCAAGAGTAACTATGGTGTTCTTCTCTTTTTGAGAGGGCTGTGCGAAAATGAGAGTGTGAGGGGCTGAGTTCAGCCTTAAAACAAGTCACTTAAGGGCAAAATAGTCATTTGCCAAAAGGGTAAAATGGTAAAAGTGCAAAAGACTAAGGTTAGGGGCATTTTGGTCATTTTGCGTCTAGATTTTCCCGATCGTCATGACGACTCTGGCATACTCTCCCAAGCGTCCTGGGATGTTGTGATATCAAGATTATCTGTTGACGAGTCTCGGTAAGTCCATATGTGGCTTCGTTCGTCACCCGATTGAGAATTTCGCCCGAACGAAGGTCAGGAAATGATTTTTCTGAAATTTTTACGAAATTTAACCAAAACGTAGATAATCAAATTCTAAGACTTACTGTCTCGTTCACGGGTCCATCTGAGGTCTTCTGAGCAGTAAAATCATACTGTCAGTGTAAAAACGCAGACCGGACTCCGTTTGAGTTTTCGACTCAAAACTTAATCGTAGCTTCCTACGATATCGTCGAGCATGACTATGGTCTCGGAATATTTTATTTCCATTCCTAAGACCTCGAATAAAATAAAGACAATAAAATACTGAAGAATTAGAAAACGTGAAAATCGGGGCATTACAAAGACAACGTCCCTCTCGATTTCTAAACAGGATAGAAGCATGTATCCCTGATCTCCTTCTTTCAAAGAAGCTCTTACTTGGTTGACAGTTATAAATCCAGAAATCTCAGGGTCAGGAAAAACTAGGGTTCTATGTGCACAGTCTAAAAGGATATGGTTGGAAGATAACCAATCCATGCCTAGGATCACATCCAATTGAGTCAAAGGCAAACATATTAAGTTAACAAGAAAGTTCCTATCATGAACAGTAATAGGACAGTTCAAACATACTGTATTAACAGTAACAGGTTTAGCAGTCGGGGTTGTGACAATCAAATCAAAAGACAGCGAAGAAACAGGCAACTCTAATTGTCTCACACAATTCAAAGAGATAAACGAATGTGTTGCACCCGAATCGAATAGTACAGTTAGGAGATTACTAGCTATGATGCAACTACCTTGTATGCGATCATCAGATTTGGAAGCATCAACGCCGCTCATGGTATAAACCCTTCCCCTCGCCGTGGGTCTAGCAGTCCGCATGTTGTTGACAGTCGGCTCGGGCTTTGGTGTAGGGCATTCCCTCGCGAAATGTCCTATCTCTCCGCATTGGAAACATAGAACTCCTTTCAACTTGCAGCTATCAGCTGGGTGTCCGGGTTGCCCACACTTGAAACATCTCTGGGCTCGGCCTTGGTTCTGGTCGTTTCTGTTCCCACCACCTTAAGCAGAAGCAACAGGACGATAAGGTTGTTGTTTCTGACTATTCCCTTGAGGTCGGGAATATGGCTTCGTCTGGGACTGCTTCCCTTTCTGGTTCTGGTACTGGTTTGGGTTCCTGGACCTAGACGGCCCTCCTACAGTACTCTTGTTCTCCCTTCCTCGTCTGAAGGTACGGATCTCCAGCGGTAACACCGACTCCTTGATCGCGAAGCGCAGACCTCCTTCAAATCTCTTGCACTTCCAGTCCCCCTGAAACTACGGTGGATTATGAGCAGCAAGATCAACTCTTTGTTGGTTCTGTTGATTCTGTTGAGCCATCGTTGCAGTCTGTTGAGCAACAGCAGCCGCCATATCAGCCATGACCTGGATAGCCCGATTCATGTTGTTGTCAACAGCATGGTTGTCAGTAGTGCCGCGACCTCCACCACCACCACCTCTAAGATTCATGTTTCCCTACAAGGCCGACCAATCATACCTTAATAAGGAAACATAAATTCGTGCGTTAAGTGCTAGTGTGTCAAGTAACAGTATACTAGTGTGTCAACACACATTGCTTCAACATAGAAACAATTCAAACAAAGTTCACACAGAGATCACACAACACAAACATAACAGACTCACTTCCCAAGGATTCCCGAAAGACTCGACCAGCTCTGATACCACTAATGTAACACCCCCCTCGCGGGTGCTACATACACGGACTCTAATGCGGAAATAAAACAATAAAATAAAACGCTGGTTGCTTTCGGAAAGTACTTTAATTAAGTAGCTACGTTCGAAAACGCGGTTCTAAAAATTTTCTGCATGCATAGGCAAACAACTCCAGACGGAGGAATAAATTTCATATCACACATTGATATTCACTGTTCATAAAACATAAACATAACGCAAAACCTGGTCTATATATATATATATATATATATATATATATATATATATATATATATATATATCATATTACAGACGTAGAAAGTAATTGCAACATATATGCAGTAATAAAATATAAGCCTGCTCAAAAACAAAAGACTCCTAAGCTGGTCGGCTAAAAGTAGCCATTGGGGTACAACCCAACGTCGGCTCCTTCAAAAGTTTCCATCGTCCGAGCCCTCACGTCTCTGCGGGGACCTATGACCAACATCTGTACATGTGTTCCAAAAACACAACAAGGTGTCCAACATGTACAGGCAAAGGTGAGATACTCAAATAAAGTTATCACGATAGCCGCACAAGCGACAATCAGCAGTATAAACATCCACAGATAAATACAGTTATATGAACAGTTATTTATGTGATACAGTACAACATCCCAAACACTATCATCAGATATAATAATGCATGAGACTTCAATATCATCTTTCTAATTCATGTACTCCGGAGATTCTAACTTCCCAACATCGAGTGATAGGCCGTAGTAACACCTGTAACACAATTGTTCTCATGAGTCGGCCTCTCTATTTAGGTCCGAACTCCAATTGTTCCAGGGCACCACGTCTCACCATATCATGAATACTCCAGTCTCTGATCGAGTTCATTCGTGTTTGGCAGCCGATTTACCACGGCACGGGGTTGCTACGCCACCGGCCACTTGTGGGATCTCGAACACAGAATGCCCCTATAGACCCAGTGGTCTTAACTGGCTGAATTCTCAACTACGAAAGTTGTAGCTCGGTTCCAAATGGCACGTCTGCCGGTTCATGCATGTACACAGAAAGTTTTTTGTTTTCTTTGTGTTCATTCTTTCAAATGTCGAGACATAAAGTCCACGACTCGTTTCAAAAAGGCATTAAGCCCACTCAAATCAAAAACATAGGACACGAAGCCCGAGTGCTCAATCCACAAAACACTAGCCCTGACGTCTCGGCCACTAGGTTCGGGTTCGTCTCAAAGGTTCATCATTTTTCCTTTGGTTTCATTTTCTCAAAACACTTTGGAAAACAAAACATACTTTGGTTTTCTCGAAACAAAACATCCTTTTTGATCAAGAGAACATTTTTCCGTGAAAACACCTTTCTTGAAAACAAAAACCTTTTTCTAAGGTTTCACGTCTTTTTAAAACGTTTTACCGAAATAAAACACGATTTGCACGACTTTTCACAAAACCACTTTTTACTTTTCAAAAGAAAATACTTTTCAACAAGAAAGACAAGTTTTCTTGAAAAAGCAACACGTTTTCCCAAAAATCACTTTTTGATTTAAAAACACGATTTTCAAAACATAGATTTAGGATTTCGAGTCTTTTAATAAATTATCGAGACATAGCCAGTCCTATGCTCATCCAGGGTATAAATATATATATAGATATATATCAACAATCTAATATCACAATGATATCACTCGAGGCATCCATGCCACAGTTATATCGAGTAGCAATTATGCACAACACTTAACATCCAATCAATCCAGGATATAAGTATACATATACATCATTCAAACTCATCTCTAAATCATCAATCAAGACATCATAACACATATATCAAACATGCACTATGAAGCTACTCAAACTTAAATGACTACCTCCCTTTACCTCTCAAATTTGCTTAGTCCAAACTTGATCGATTCTCGGCTCCGGCTCCGGTTTCGTTTGCGTCGCCTAAAACAATCAAACACAATTCAATTCAAACAACAAATCAACATCAATCTATAACATAATAACACAAGTTTTCCTTCCCCTAAAAGGTATAGGGTTTGGCCATGAAAGGTAAAAACGGTTAGGGATCTCATTTGGTTCCAAATTTTTGGATGGTTGGTTCATGAACTTAGCTAACACCATTTCAAGTCCTATGACTCAAAAATGTGAAACATAACTCATGGATTTTCCCCATGAAGCTCTCGACCATATAGGGCAATTTAGGCTAGGAATTGATTTGGTTTTCCATCACTTGAATTCAAAGACACTAGGAAAGCTAAGGATGGAATCAAGAGTTAGAAATCAAAAATTTGATGAAAAACACTATTCATCATCACTCTTAGGGTTCGGCCACTTTGGGGTTTTAGGGCTAGGATGAGACTTGGATCATGAGCTCTTGGGTTTAGATAGAGGGTGATGAGGTGAGTTCAAAGAACTTGGTTTCACCTCCAAAGGATTTTCCTACAATTTCCTATGGATTTTCAAAGTTTTGGATCTAAGAATGAGTTTCATGAAAATGGAGTTTTGATCTTGATATTGAAAGAGATTCAAGAAGATATGAGACCATAGAAGTGATCTTACCTTAAAATGGATGAAGATTGGTCAAGAAATCAAGTGATTTCAACAAGCTTTCAATGTTTTCTCAAGGATTCAATGGAGGTTTTTTCTCTAAGGAAGATGAAGTGTTCTTGGTGTTCTTGAGGGGCTGGGCTGCGTGGAATGAGGGGCTGAGAGGGCTGTTCCAGCCTTCTAAAGAGTTCATTAAGGGTAAAAAGGTTATTTGGTTCAAAGGGTAAAATGGTAAAAGGTGAAAAGACTTAAGTTAGGGGTATTTTGGTAATTTCGCGTCCCGAAATTCCCGATCGTCATGACGACTCTGGCATGCTCTCCCAAGTGAGTTGACATGATGTGATATCAATATTATCCGTTGTTGGGTCCTGGTAAGTCCATACGCGGCTCCGTTCTCCACCCGATTGAAGATTTCGCTCGATCGGAGGTCAGGAAATGATTTTTTTGAAATTTTTGCGAAATTTAACCAAAACGTAGAGAATCGAATTCTAAGACTTACTGTCTCGTTCACGGGTCCATCTGAGGTCTTCTGAGCAGTAAAATCATACTGTCAGTGTAAAAATGCAGACCGGGCTCCGTTTGAGTTTTCGACTCAAAACTTAATCGTAGCTTCCTACGATAACACTGAGCATGCTTATGGTCTCGGAATATTTTATATCCCTTTCTAAGACTTCGAATAAAATATAAGTTCATAAATACTGATTAAAAGAAAAACTCGAAAATCGGGGTGTTACAGTCTCATAGCTTCTTGAATCTGTCTCAATTTCAAGATCAAAACTCCATTTTCATGAAACTCATTCTTAGATCCAAAAGTTTGAAAATCCATAGGAAATTGTAGAAAAATCCTTTGGATGTGAGACCAATTTCTTTGAACTCACCTCATCATCCTCTACCTAAACCCAAGAGCTCATGATCCAAGTCTCATACTAGCTCATTTGACCCAATATGGCCGAACCCTAAAAGTAATGATGAATAGTGTTTTTCATCAAATTTTTGATTTCTAACTCTTGATTCCATCCTTAACTTTCCTAGTGTTCTTGAATCCAAGTGATGGAAAACCAAATCAATTCCTAGCCTAGTTTGCCCTTTATGGCCGAGAGCTTCATGAGGAAGATCCATGAGTTTTGTTTCACATTTTTGAGTCATAGGACTTGAAATGGTGTTAACTAAGTTCATGAAGCAACCATCCAAAAGTTTGGAACCAAATGAGATCCCTAACCCTTTTTACCTTTCATGGCCGAACCCTATACCTTTTAGGAGAAGGAAAACTTGTGTTCTTATATTATAGATTGATGTTGATTTGTTGTTTGAATTGAATTGTGTTTGATTGTTTTAGGCGACGCAAACGGAACTGGAGCCGGAGCCGAGAACCGATCAAGTTTGCATTGAACTTCCTTTGTGAGGTAAAGGGAGGTAGTCATTTAAGTTGGTAGATTCATAGTGCATGTTTGATATATGTGTTATGATGCCTTGATTGATGATTTAGAGATGTGTTGAATGATATTTGATGTTGTTTTACTTAATGAAACATATTTGCACACTTGTTGATAATTTGTGGCATGGATGCCTTAGTTGATACTATGATAGCACTGGCTATAGCTCAATATCGAAGATTAAGCTAACTAAAAGTCTTAATCAACATTTTTTAAATGTTTTGACTTTGAGGAAAAAAAAAAGCTTCTAAGCTAAATGTTATGATGGCCGTTTTTATTTAAAAGCCACTAAGATTAAGAACTTGAAATGATTTTGAATAAGTCTTAGGAAGTTAAGCGCTGGTGAGGAGAATAGTGAAAAGTTGCTTTATCATTATTTTCTAAACATGTTGAACAAAGAAAAGAAAACCTTGAAAAATATTTAGTTGTCAAGAAAATACCTTCTAAAAGTATTTAATGTTCCGGAAACGAAAATGCCTCTTCATGAAAGTTGCTTTGATAACAATCCTTAGAAAAATGTTTTGAAATGATGGAACCTTTACAAAAGGCTTTTAAAGCCAAAATCCTTTGAAAATGCATCTTTAGAACTTGAGTCTTCGAGTATGTTTTGTAAAGAAAAGTTTTGTGGAAAACTGTTTTAGAGCGAAAACGAGTTTTGGTTTATACCAAAGAGAACCTATGTTTTGTTTTTGAGTTTTGAACTACGAAAATGGATTGGATGAAACTGGTGATTACCCCTTCACGCATGTGGAGCACATGAACCTAGTGACCGAGACGTCGGGCTAGTGTTCTGTGAATTGAGCACTCGGACTTCAAGTCCTGTGTTTTGAGGAAGAACGGACTTTGTGTCCTATGTGCGAGTCTAGTGTTCGCGACGCGGCCTAGTACATCGTGGATTGAACACTCGAACTACATGTCATGTGTTTTGGAAAAAGAACGGACTTAGTGTCCTATATGCGAGCCTAGTGTCCGCGATGTCGGCCTAGTACTTCGTATTATGAAATTTGAGTTGAACGAGTCATGAGCCTTGTGCTTTGACGAAAAAAGAAAGAATTGAACGAAAAGAAAGAAACGAACAAAAAGAAAGAATAGAAAAACCTCCTGCATACATGCATGAGTCGGCCGACGTGCCATTTGAACCGAGCTACAACTTACGTAGTTGAGAATGGAACCGGTTAAGACCACTAGGTCTATAGGGGCATTTTGTGTGTCGAGACTCCACAAGTGGTCGGTGGCCTTGCGACCCCGTGCCGTGGTAAGTCGGCTACCCAGCACGAATGAACTCGATCAGGGACTAAACTATTTAGGATATGGTGAGACGTGGTTCCCTGGAACAATTGGAGTTTGGACCTAAATTAACAGTCCAACTCATGAGGACAATTGTGTTACAGGTGTTACTATGGCCTATCGCTCGAGGAAGGGAAAATTAGAAATCTCAGGAGTACATGGTTGAAGTTGAAGTCTCATGCATTCATTTGAATTATCTTGATGTATGAGTATGATGTTTTTGAAAGTAGAATTATCTCATGGTGATATTATATTGAACATTGATATTTTATCGTATGACTGCCTTGATGCATTATTTGTATGCTACTTTACTCATGTGGCTATTACGATAAACTTGTGAAAGAGTATCTCACCCTTGCCTGTACATGTTGGACACCCTGTTGTGTTTTTGAATACATGTATAGATATTCTCCAGCAGTCCTCTGGGTCACTGTGGGACCCTGCAGCTGAGTTTCTTGGCGTTTGACGACGAAGATGGTGGACTGTTGATGACGAAGCCCAGTATTATTGGGGTGGTGCATTCTAGGTAGTATGCTTATTTGTTCATAGAGTTTTGTTAGACCAGCTCTTAGGATTTTGATATTTGAAGTCAGGGCCATTGATCGTGACTCAGTATGGTGTGTATTAAGGAAGTGACTTGATGTACGCCTTAAGGCAAAGTGAATGAGTTTTATAAATGAGGAGTTGTATTTGTTTCCTTTGTTATTATTAATGTTTTAAGTGGTATCAGAATTTCCGCAATAAATCTAATAAATATTTTCGAAAAGGTTTTTAATCAACCGAAAAATAAGAATTTGGGTTACGAACTGTGACACCTCAAGGGGGTGTTACAACAGACCTCAAAACAGTAGATCAACATAAATACAGCAAATAAAATATGACTGCTTTAAAAAGTAAGACTCTAAATGCTGGTCTGGCTAAAAGTAGCCATTGGGGAAAAAACCCCAAAGTCAGCTCCAATTCCCAGAGGAATCCAGAGGGATCCTCCTTCTCTTTATCTTCAAAAGAATCCATCATTCGAGTCCTCCCTTGTCCGCGAGGACCTCGAAACAGTATCTGTACATGTATCCAAAAACACAACAGGGTGTCCAACATGTACACGCAAAGGTGAGATACTCATTGCACAAGTTTATCACGATAGGCGCACAAGCGACAAACAAAACACATATCCACATATAAATATAGTTGCATTAACAGATATTCATATAATCATAATATCTCAAACATCATCATGAGTTATAACATAATGCATGAGACTTCAATACATCTTTCTAATTCATGTTCTCCGGAGATTCCTAACTCCCCTTCATCGAGCGATAGGCCGCAAATACTCCCATAACACAATTGTTCTCATGAATCGGCCTCTCAATTTAGGTCCGAACTCCAATTGTTCAGGGGTACCACGTCACAACCATATCATGAATAGTCCAGTCTCTGATCGAGTTCATCCGTGTTTGGCAACCGATTACCACGGCACGGGGTTGCAATGCCTCCGGCCTCTTGTGGAGTCTCGAACACAGGATGCCCCTATAGACCTAGTGGTCTTAACTAGCTCATATTCTCAACCACTTGGATTGTAGCTCGTTTCAAATGGCACGTCGGCCGATTCATGTATGCACACAGAAAGTTTCTATTTTCTTTTTCGTTCATTCTTTCTTGTCTAGGCACATAGCTCACGACTCGTTTTAAAGGAAATTTAGCATGTTCATTCCAAAACACGGGACACATAGTCCAAGTGCTCAACTCACAAAACACTAGCCCAACGTCTCAGTCACTAGGTTTGTATACTTCACAAAGCGAAAAAGGAAATTATTATTTTTCCTTCGGGTCTTATTTTCATAAAAATAGTTTTAGAAGACAAACTCAACTTCATTATCATGAACTCATTCATTTTGTCAAAGAAGCTATTTTCAAGAAAAACTCTTTTTCTTTGTAAATCTATTATCTAAAGGTTTCGTCATCTTATAACATTTTTCTAAAAGGACTCTCACTTGAATGAACTTTCCTTAAAAAGACTTTTTCTTTTGAAAGGATCTAACATTTTAAAAAGAGGTTTCTTTCCCTTGATAAGGTAAACTATTTGCAAGATTTTTCTTTGATTCCAAAATATGTTTTTAAAACTTTGATCAAGACTTCTAAGCGTTTTACTATACTTTATCAAGCTATAGGCAATGTTATGCTCTCAACCAATCCAAGATACACACACACACACACACATATATCTAGATATATATATATATATATATATATATATATATATATATATATATATATATATATATATATATATATATATATATATAACATCAAATCTTGAAACAATATCATGAGCATATCAAATATCACATCCAAGGCATCAATGCCACAATTCATTTTCAAGCATTCAATCATATACTTATCAAGTACGTATACCATACATAGCAACTTCACAAAACACCAATCACTTTATGATCATAATCAAAACAACAACAACACATCTAACAATCAAGCTTATGAGGCTACCAAACTCATTATGAGAAAATATCCCTTTACCTCTTGAAGATCCCAAATTAGTCATCGAAGAATTTTCCGTTCCGACTCCGGTTTCCTTCACACCTCCTAGAACAATCAATCACAATTCAATACTTCACAACAATCAATTCAAAGTTTCAACATTAACAACATAAACCTCGTCCCTCTACTTAGTCTAGGTCTCGGCCATATGGTGGAAAAATAGGCTAGGAATTTCATTTGGTTCCAATCTTTTGGATGAAGGATTCTTAAGCACAAACAACACTAAATCAAGTCTTATTACTCAAACATTTGAAACATAACTCATGGTTCTTCATGGTCTAGGTTTCGGCCGTCAAAGAGAAAAATAGCTAGAATTTGATTTGATTTTTCAATCACTTGGATTCAAGGATCATAAGAATGAGAAAGGTGGAATCAAGTTGTCTTTGAACCAAAATTGATGAAACTCACTTTTCCCCCAAATTTCTAGGGTTCGGCCACTCTTAGTAAAAAGGGCTAGGCTTGGTGTTTGATTTCATACTCTTGGATAATGGTAGAAGGTAATCAAACTAGCTCAAAGAAATTGGTTTCACATTAAAAGGATTTTTCAACAATTTTCTAGAAATTTTTTAAGTTTGGTTCATGAAGTTGAAACTCATGGAATTAAGGTTTCCAAACATGTAATAGGAAGAGATTCATGAGGTTTAAGGATCTAAGGAGTGATCTTACCTCTTGAATGATGAAGATTGAACAAGAATCAACACTTTTCCTTCACAAAATCAAGTTCTCACTTGAATGAAAATGAAAGAAAACAAAGGAAGAAGATGAAGTGAAGGAAAGAAATGGGTGAAGGCTTCTTGAAGCCTCACTTATGGGTGAAGAGGGTAGGACGTCCAAAAGTTGGCCACTTAAGAGAAATTTGGTCTTTTCCTTTAGGGACAAAAATGTCATTTAGGAAAAGGTCGGGTTATTTTGGTCTTTTTGCGTCCAGATATTTTCAAACGTCATCATGACATTGGCACGCTTTCCCATGTGATCTGACCTGATGTAACTTCAAGTTTATCCGTTAGCGGGTCCTGGTAAATCCGTATTCACTCCATTCGTCACCCGGTTTGAGAATTCGCCCGAATAGTTTATATTATTCCGTTTTTTAGTGCGTGAAACCAATTTTAGCAAAAAGGTAGGAAATTCGATTCTAAGACTAAATGTCTCGTTCACGGGTCAAAATTAGGTCTCCTGATCAGTAAAATCTTACTGTCAGTGAAAAAACGCAGACGGGGCTCCGTCTGAGTTTTCAACCCAAAATTTAACCGTAGCTTTCTACAATAGTGTAGAGCATGAATATGGTCTTGGTTTATTTTATTTCATTTTCTAAAACCTCAAATAAAATATAAACTCAATTATATAACTTATTGACATTAAAAGCAGTGAGAAATCGGGGTGTTACATTACTACCCCTCTAAAAAAAATTTCATCCTCGAAATTACGTACCTGGAAAAAGATCAGGATATTGTAATCTCATCTTGTCCTCGAGTTCCCACATTGCGTCTCCAGTCGTTTCGTTCCACACAACCTTGACTAAGGAGATTTGTTTTCCCCTGAGTTGCTTTATCCTCTTATCATCGATTCGTACAGGTGATGTCTCATAAGACAAGTTTTCTCGTAAATGTACTACGTCGGTTTTGATTACATGGGAAGAATCAGGAATATACTTCCTAAGTTGTGAGACATGGAAAACATTATGAATATTAGAGAGAAAAGGGGGTAAGGCAATCTGGTAAGCTACTGGACCAATACGACGAAGAATTTGGTAAGGTCCAATGAATTTGGGAGTGAGTTTTCTAGACTTTATAGCTTTACCTACCCTAGTCATGGGTGTGACTCTCAGGAACACGTGTTCACCTTTTTGATATCGAGGGGTCGCCTCCGTCTGTTGGAGTAGCTCTTCTGTCTGCTCTGTGCCGTCTTCATCTTTTAACGGATTTGCTTAACCTTTTCCGTAGTCTGCTGCACAAGGTCGGGGCCTAAAATCATACTCTCTCCATCCTGGTACCAACATAGCGGTGTCTGGCACTTTCGTCCGTACAGAGCCTCATAGGGTGCCATCCCTATACTAGAATGAAAACTATATTTGTATGTAAATTCGATAACAGGCAAAAGATCATCCCAAATTCCACTATGGTCTAGGACACAAGCCCTCAGCAGATCATCCAAAGATTGTATCGTTCTCTCCTTCTGTCCATCCGTTTGAGGGTGGTATGCTGAACTCAACCTCAACTTTGTTCCTAGCGCTTGATGCAGGCTCTACCAAAAACGTGAAGTAAACTTTGGGTCTCTATCTAAAACGATACTTGATGGTACTCCATGTAGTCAGATCACTTCCTTAATATAAAGCTCGATTAACTTCTCCATGGTGTATTGACTTCGTTAGTCTACCAACGATCACCCAAATCGAATCAAAACTCTTAGATGTCCTCGGTAAACCTACCACAAAATCTATTGAGATGCTCTCCTATTTCCATTCGGGTACATCCAAGGATTGAAGCATTCCACCAGGTCGTTGATGTTCTACTTTTGCTTTCTGGCAAGTCAGACATGATCCTACGCACTCAGCCACTTGTTTCTTCTTTCCTGGCCACCAAAACCTCTGTTTCTGATCTTGATACATTTTGGTTGATCCAGGGTGAATACTCTGCTTGCTCTTATGTGCTTCCTCTAGAATCATTTTCCTTATCTCTGGGTTGCTAGGTACACAAACATGTCCATTGTATCTCAAGATGTCATATGTTCCCAAGCTGAACTCTGCAGCCTTCTCTTGTCCAAGTAACTCCTTTTTCTCCTGAAGGTTCTCATCAGATGTTTGTTGTTCTCGGATCGTTTCCATCAGTCCACTAGATACCTTGATCATTCCCAAACCAATCTTCTCATTGTTCACTTCGATAACTAGATTGAGATCATGAAACTGCTCAATCAACTCTAACTCTTTAACCATCATTGCAGAGATATGTAGGGTCTTCCGGCTCAAAGCTTCTGCAATGACATTTGCTTTTCCAGGGTGGTATAGCAAAGTGAAATCGTAGTCCTTGAGAAATTCCATCCAACGTCACTGCCTCATGTTGAGCTCCTTCTGGTCGAACAAGTATTTCAAACTTTTGTGGTCACTAAAGACATCAAACTTTGATCCGTACAAGTAGTGTCTCCAGATCTTTAGTGCAAAAACCACAACAGCTAACTCTAGGCCATGCGTTGGGTAATTCCTCTCATGAATTTTCAACTGGCGCAAGCATAGGCTACAACCTTCCGATGTTGTATAAGTACACATCCTAAACCCTGATGCGAAGCATCACAATACACTTCATATGGGTTATCTGGGTTATAATAACCAGCCAATCCAACAAAACTGTAGATTTCTGTCACGGTCTTGGGTCTTACCCATAAAAGTACTACTTCTACTTTCATAGGGTCAACGGCAATTCCTTCCTTCGTAATCACGTGCCCCAAAAACTTGACTTCATCCAGCCAAAACTCGCACTTAGACAGCTTTGAGTACAACTTCTCCTGATGAAGAATCTGTAAAACTCGTCGCAAGTGTTCCTCATGCTCCTCATGACTTCTCGAGTAGATGAGGATATCATCAATGAATACGACAACGAATTGATCTAGAAACGAGCGAAAAATTTGATTCATATAGTCCATGAAGATAGCAGGTGCATTCGTCACTCCAAAAGGCATCATAAGGTACTCATAATGACCATAATGAGTCCTGAATGCGGTCTTAGGTATATCCTCAGCCTTCACTCTAATCTGGTGATAACCAGATCGCAGGTCGATCTTTGAAAAGACAGCGGGCTCCTCGAAGTTGATCCATCAGATCGTCTATGCGTGGTAGCGGATACTTGTTCTTGATCGTTACCTTGTTAAGTTGACGGTAATCCACGCAGAGTCTTGAACCTCTATCTTTCTTCCTTACTAACAACACTGGTGCTCCCTATGGGGACACACTCGGCCTCACAAACTGTTTAGACAATAGATCCTCTAATTGAGCTTTCAGCTCGGCTAAGTTCGTAGGTGACATCCTATACGAAGCGATAGAGATCGGACCGGATCCCAAAACTAAGTCAATCGAAAACTAAATATCTCTCACAGGTGGTAATCCTGGAACATCCTTGGGAAATACTTCCGAAAAATCTTTCACAACCGACACATCGCTCAGAACAACGTCCCTCTCGAATTCTAAACAAGATAAAAGCATGTATCCCTGATCTCCTTCTTTCAAAGAAGCCCTTACTTGGTTGGCAGTTAAAAATCCAGAAATCTCAGGGTCAGAAAAAACTAAGGTTTTATGTGCACAATCTAAAAGGATGTGGTTGGAAGATAACCAATCCATGCCTAGGATCACATCCAATTGTGTCAAAGGCAAACATATCAAATCAAAAAAGAAATTTCCTATCATGGATAACAATAGGACAGCTCAAACATACTGAATTTACAATAACAAGCTTAGCAGTTGGGGTAGTAACAGTCAAATCAAACGACAACGAGAAACAAGCAGGTTCAAAAGTCTCACACAATCCAACGAGATAAACGAATGTGTAGCACCCGAATCAAATAGTACAGTTAGGAGATTACCAGCTATGTCGCAACTACCTTGTATGAGATCATCTGATTTGGAAGCATCAACACCACTCATGGTGTAAACTCTTCCCCTTATTGTTGGTCTAGCAGTTCGTACATTGTTGATAGTTGGCTCGGACTTTGGTACAGGGCATTCCCTTGCGAAATGTCATATCTTCCCACATTGGAAACATAGAACTTCCTTCAGTACGCAGTTCTCAGTTGTATGACCTTGTTTCCCACACTTGAAACATCTCTGGACTTGTCCTTGATTTTGTTCGCTTCCACTTCCACCACCATAGGCAGAAGCAACAGGGCGATAGGATTGTTGTTTCAGACTATTCCTTTGGGGTCGGGAATACGGCTTCTTCTGGGGCTGCTTCCCTATCTGATTCTAGTACTGGGTCGGGTTCCTGGACCTAGACGGACCTCCCACATTGCTCGCATTGTCCCTTCCTCTTCTCATCTTCTCAACTTTTCTGCACTTCTCCACTAAGGCTTGAAAGTTGCGAATCTCAAGTGGTAGCACAAACTCCTTAATTGCAAAACGCAGGCCTCCTTCAAACCTCTCACACTTCAAGTCCTCATCAGGTTGGGCTTGGAAAAAGCGGAAATATTTATCAAGTGATTGAAACCTCACCGCATATTCTCCAACAGTCATGTTCCTTTGCTACAGTCTCAGAAATTCTTGCTCTTTATAGGTCCTGGCACTCTGGGGAAAGTACTTGTCTAGAAATTTGGTGTGAAATACTCCCCAAGTGACCTCCTGGTTGTTGGATTCCAGCAGTTGTCTGGTTCCTCTCCACCAGTATTTTGCATATCCCAAGAACAGGTAGGTAGCATAGGTAACCTTTGCTTCCTCAGGACAGCGCAGAACAGCAAAAATCTTTTCCAATTCTTGTAGCCATAAGTCAGCCTTATCCAGATCAGAATCCCCATGAAACTATGGAGGATCATGACGTCGAAAGTTGACTAAACCTCTGGCATCAACAGCAAGATCAGCTCTCTGTTGATTCTGTTGGTTCTATTGAGCCATCGTAGCCGTCTATTGGGCAACAGCTGCCGCCATATCAGCCATAGCTTGGATAGCCTGATTGATGTTGTTATCAGCATTGGTGTCAGCAGTGCCGCGACCGTCACTATCATTGGTGTTGCCACGACCTCCACCACGACCGCCTCTAAGATTCATGTCTTTTCAATAAGTCAAACGAAACATATCCCAATAAGGATACATGTACTCGTGTGTCAACACACATTGCTTCAACAGAGAAACAATTCAACCAGGGTTCAAATAGAGATCACACAACACAAACATAATAGACCTACTCCCAAGGATTCCCGAAAGACTCGACCAGCTCTGATACCACTAATGTAACACCCCCTCGGTGCTACGTCTCATCTCGATGTGGAAAACATAAACAAATAAAAATGCTGGTTGCTTTCGAAAAAAAAAACCTTTAAGTAACATCTATGTTAAAAAATGAGGACTTAAAAAAAATTCTTCTGCACGCATGTAGTAATCCAAACATAGGACAGATGGGATAAACCACATAACACATATCAATAATAAACATCCATACCAAAAAAAAACTCAAGGTGTTAAATGCCGAAGCATACAAGTTTTCTAGAAATAGAGTTTAACTAGTAGTAGAAGTTCTAGCCTATTATCACAGATTACAGACCTCAAAACAGTAGATCAACATAACTACAGCAGATAAAATATGGCTACTTCAAAAAGTAAGACTCTAAATGTTGGTCGGGCTAAAAGTAGCCATTGGGGAAAAACCCCAAAGTCAGCTCCAATTCCCGGAGGAATTCGGAATGATCCTCCTTCTCTTTATCTCCAAAAGAATCAATCATCCGAGACCTCCCTTGTCCACGGGGACCTCTGAACAGCATCTATACATGTATCCAAAAACACAACAGGGTGTCCAACATGTACACGCAAAAGTGAGATACTCATTCCATAAGTTTATCACGATAGCCGCACAAGCGACACACAAAACACATATCCACATATAAATACAGTTGCATTAACAGATATTCATATAATCATAATATCTCAAACATCATCATGAGTTATAACATAATGCATGAGACTTCAATATCATCTTTCTAATTCATGTTCTCCGGAGATTCCTAACTCCCGTTCATCGAGCGATAGACCGCGAATACTCCCATAACACAATTGTTCTCATGAACCGGCCTCTCAATTTAGGTCCGAACTCCAATTGTTCAGGGGTACCACGTCACAACCATATCATGAATAGTCCAGTCTCTGATCGAGTTCATCTGTGTTTGGCAACAGATTACCACGGCACGGGGTTGCAATGCCTCCAGCCTCTTGTGGAGTCTCGAACACAGGATGCCCCTATAGACCTAGTGGTCTTAACTGGCTCATATTCTCAATCACTTGGATTGTAGCTCGTTTCAAATGGCACGACGATCGATTCATGTATGTATACAGAATGTTTCTGTTTTCTTTTTCGTTCATTCTTTCTTGTCGAGGCACATAGCTCATGCTCGTTTTAAAGGATATTTAGCCCGTTCATTCCAAAACACGGGACACATAGTCCGAGTGCTCAACTCACAAAACACTAGCCTGACGTCTCGGTCACTAGGTTTGTATACTTCACAAAGCGAATAAGGAAATTACTATTTTTCCTTTGGGTCTTATTTTCGTAAAAACAGTTTTGGAAGACAGACTCAACTTCATTGTCATGAACTGAGTCATTTTCTCAAAGAAGCTATTTTCAAGAAAAACTCTTTTTCTTTGTAAATCTATTTTCCAAAGGTTTTGTCATCATAAAACATTTTTCTAAAAGGACTCTCACTTGAATGAACTTTCCTTTAAAAGACTTTTTCTTTTGAAAGGATCTAACATTTTAAAAAGAGGTTTCTTTATCTTGATAAGGTAAACTATTCGCAAGATTTTTCTTTGATTCCAAAATACGTTTTTAATACTTTGATCAAGACATTTAAGCGTTTTACTATATTTTATCAAGCTATAGGCGATGTTACGCTCTCAACCAATATATATATATATATCAAATCTTGAATCAATATCATGAGTATATCAAATAACACATCCAAGGCATCAATGCCACAATTCATTTTCAAGCATTCAATCATATACTTATCAAGTACATATACCATACATAGCAAATTCACAAAACAGCAACCACTTTATGATCACAATCAAAACAACAGCAACACATCTAACAATCAAGCTTATGAGGCTACCAAACTCATTATGAGAAAATCTTCCTTTACCTCTTGAAGATTGTAACACCCCACTTTAGGGCTCACAATTATTCAACATAAGATCATAAATTTAAAAGGGGAAAAATATAAATAAAGCTTACCGAAAATATGGGTTTTCTTTTTCCTTTCTTTTATACTTAACTTCCAAAACCATGCATGCATACTTACACCACAAGGACAATATGCATAATCATAATCAATACTAAAAGATAGAACATCTCTCAAAATACATAGGTACACATAGTAGTTTCAACACTGGACTACAGGAGAAAACAAAATAACATAAAGACAAGCTTAACCTGTACTACAGGAGACGCAGCTCCACAACATAAAGGGGAAGGCGGTACATAATAAATATACAAACACTGGGAAAGACTCTAGAGACTGGCCAAAAACTAACACTGTACTACTCATCAAAGTAATACTCCTTTGGGTCCTCCTCCTCGTCCTTGTCCTCCTCCATGGCCTCCTCCTCCTCCTCCTCATCCTCTAAGGCCTGCATGTCTTAGCCACTCATAATCTGCTCTGCGTACCGCAACGCCTCCTCATCAATCCTCAACCACCACGCGTCCTGACTCGCGTTGGCAGGAGCTACCTCAGGAATGTCCTCCGGTACATCCGCTGGTACCTCCTCCTCCTCCTCTTCCATCTCCTCATCATCAGACAAGAGGATAACGAGTGGAACGGAGAAGAGTACCCTGGAGGAAGCCGGTGTGCTCTTACGAGCAGTCATCCTCCAACTCGCCCGCTGGCGAGGAATCAGATGGTGTAGCTCGGAAGGCTCATAGGTAGGTCCTGGGGGTGGGACTATGGGAACGGACGGTCCGACAGCAGCAGCAGGCAAAGTAGACGTAGACGGTGTAGTGGGCGGGGGTGGCATGGAAGCAGGGTCAACATATACGTCCCGGGGCTCCTCCCGATGAACTGCATGCTGGGTACAAGGCAGTCGCGGGTGATCAGCAAGTGGTGGTGGTGGCTGGGTGACCCCTGAGCTACCCTCACCACTGATCCGCAAAGTGCAAACTCTCTCGGTCTGGCTCGTCATAGAGAATGGCAACTCCCTCCTGCTCGTGAGGCTCACGACTCCAATGTAGGTGCGCCGTCCGTCAGGAAGGATCGTCCAAGCGTTAGCCTCGTCGTGAAGTGTCAAGTCTAAAGTCAAATGAGAAGGTGGATCGCTCGCCATATCTACTCACCATACCAAGATGAAAACCACGCGAGCAGCGTGACAGCAAAAGTAATGAGGTGAGATTCCGCATATCGCACAACGATAACAGCAGTGATAAAAGTCACACACACACGCACCCAATCGGCAATTAGCGCATGGGCTTTCACAGCTTAACAATTAAATTACATGGCATCACAGTTAATATATCAATCAACAATAATATAGGTCAAATGTCAACTCAAGTATGCAATGACACTAACGCAACATGACTCGGACCCCTACTCCATAAAGCTAAACATAATCAGAGTGAGTGATTGGGAGAACATTGTCTGCGTTATCTCAACCCACAGTGCCACATCCAATGATTGCAATCATCATAACGGCTCGCGCCAGACGTTCTTTACCCAAATCGTGATTTGCCCGGTAGTCAGGACATCAGTGTTTTTCGATGGATATCCACGACACAGAGGAGCTACTCTCTGGCCACATGTGTTTTCCCCAACCCCCGACGTCCCTAAGATCCTCATGATCGACACCTCAGACAATCGCACCTGCACCAAGGCGTAATCTCAACTCCTAGACATCACGCCTAACTCATGCACAGATGCAGATGCATGTCAAGAAATGCCACAAAACAGCCACGTACTACTTCACCACTATAACACTACATTTATCTCTTAATAAACCACAGGATACCCTTACGGGACCCACTTTCACACAACTTGCCATCAGTCGCCCATCCTTGGTTCCGTTCATTGTAATCACGTACCACCTCGTCATTCGTAACACGATATTCATGTCTTATGATACATTAGTCCATGACCTAGATGTATTATGGAGGTTAGGATCCACAAGGATCCCCTTCATCAATCTTCTCACTTGTCTAACAAGGAACATTACTTTTATAAGTAACTCTTAGTGATGAAACATTATGGAGTCCTTGGATGATCTCAATCATCAAGGATGTGGGACATGATTTTGTCATGACCACTAGGTATTAGTATATGTCCTTTACTAGAATCTTATGAGTCCATTAAGGAGTTCATATAGATTCCTTTAGGAGATAAAGCGTGTTTATACTATTATAGTGAAAAGCTTCAAAGTACTATCCTTATAGTAAAGTAGTTCATGAAATATCCTTTATTAAGTATAGTTTGAAAACTCTAATCAAGTATCCATAGGTGTCTCATTTAGTGTAAAACTTCTTTGAATTAGTGTCCTAGTTCTATTACTTAGTGTAAAAGAAAACATACTTCTTATTTGAAAATCACCAATTTGTTTTCAAATGAAATATAACTTATAAGGTTTCGCAAAGCTCAAAAAGGTAATAGTGTAAAACTATTTGTTTTTAAAGAAGGCTTTGTAAGAAATCCTATCTTCTCAAAGAAGGCTTACTAACCAAAAATCTTTTAAAAACAATCTTGATTAACTATGAAACTCTTGGTTCTTGAAAATATTTTCTTCAAAAAACAACTTATTAAAATAAGTGGTTGATCAACATCAAGCCAACTTATTCTTAAAATAGGTCCTTCATGAAATCCAAAAACACTTATTTCACAACACATGGTTCTTTGGAACCAAAACTTGGTTTCTTTGGAAACTTTTTCAATTTATATACCTCTTATACTTTAGTATGAACATATAAAACCCCTTAGCATCAACATTTTAAGGTCCTAACCCTTCTTTCTATATCAAGGCCAAATGCCCCATAGAAATAGGATAGGTTTTTCTTTGTTTTATATGCATTGTTAGAACCATATTAAGTTCATTTTACCATCACTTAAACATAGAAGCTTTGGCTTCCCTCCTCAACATGACAAGGCCGAACCTCTTATGCCCATATACAACCAAAATGAAGCCATTCAACAACATCCAAAGTAGCTAGAATAATCACATCAACATATAAGCATGTTATCAAGGCAACTTAGAACATAAATAAGTTCAAACCATTCTAAAATCCTATCCTTAGGTCTTTGGACCTAAGAATAGTTTTTCACCATGCCAAAATAATTTTCTTCTAGCATATACAAACACAATCACCATATCAACACAACAACATAATTAAATATGACAACAAAGTTAAGAACTTTATAAGGAAACCCTAGATCTAGGGTTTTCCTTCAACAAAACTAGGAGGCCTTTATCACCACCATTTAAGGTGTGATATGGTTCACTCCCCCATTACCTTTGTGAAGCTTCCTTGAAGAGAATGAAAGAAAACTCGGTCTCCAAAACAAGCCCAAAAACCGTGGCCTAGAGGGAAAGTAAACAAGACCATGAACTTTGATTTTTCAATATCATAAACATGATAACACAAGCATGTTCTCAAGAGTAATAAAGTAATGGAACTAAGTAAGAAACTTACTCTTGAACAAGGGTTCAAAAACAAGTTCAAGAAGCTTGACCCTTCTTGAATGATTCTTGAATAACTTGGAGCAAACAACTTCAAATGAAGAAATTCCAAAGATGAAAGTTATTTAGATGAGTAAGATGAACAAGAATATGAAGTTAAAATGATGAAATAAGGTGGGTAAGGTCACTTACCAAGGCTGGTCGAAACTAGGAAGAGAGGAGAGAGAAGAGACTACTTAAGAGTTTTAGTGTTTTCAAGTGAGAGGTTAGAATGAATGGAATAGTGATCTTGGTGTCTTGAACACCTAATGTCCGAGTTCTCCCTCCTTGTGGACTCCAAAAATTCATTCAATTTTGGTCATAGGGAATGGAGGGCCAAGATGCAAGTTGATGAGTGTGTTGTTGCTTAAAGGAGAGCTTAAGGACAAGATTAACCAAAAAATGGCTAAGATGCTTTTTCCATTAATGGTTAATGTCATAAACTTGACTTGAAAGGATGGAAAGCCAATCTTGGCTTCTCCCAAGATGGAATGGCCGAATGGACTTAACCAAATGTAACAAGAATAGTTACATTCCCATTTAGTTAGGAATTAGGCAATTAGGGTTTTTACCAAAAATGGATAATTGGTCTTTACTACTTTTGGTAAATTTTTGGATTTTTAAGAAAGCTAATTCTCTTCATTAGGAATAATCAACAAGGTAATGGAAAATGTAATTCAACATTACATCTCACTTAATTCCCCATTTCCTGGCCTCCAGCATGCAGAACGAGAAATTACCCGATAACGATCAGAACAGAACTTTTATCGATTTTTCGTTTCATGACGACAAAAGAAAACTTCACCACAACATAACCATATATATAAAATTCATATCAAACATAAGGTCTCAATCACAATGTTATGGTGATTATAACCGGTTACAGAAAACGGAGGTGTTACAACGCCCCTACAAAAAAAAAAAAGTTTCGTCCACGAAACTTAAGGACGTCAAAACAACTGCGGATACTGCTCCTTCATCTTCTCTTCCAGCTCCCACGTCGCCTCCCCGGACGCTTCATTCCAGATGACCTTTACCAGAGCAATATCCTTCCCTCGAAGCTGCTTCATTCTTTGCTCCTCGATCTTGACGGGAGAAGTTGCAAAAGTTAGGTTATCCTTTAATTGTACTGCATCAGGCTCTATGACATGCATGGGATCAGGAATATACTTTCGCAATTGCGAAACATGAAATACATCATGAAGATTTGAAAGGAAAGGGGGTAAGGCAATTTGATATGCTACTGGGCCTCTATGAAGGATTTGATAAGGTCCAATGAATTTTGGTGTGAGTTTCCTGGATTTTATTACTCTACCTATCCCTGTCATGGGCGTGACTCTCAAGAATACGTGGTCCCCTTCCTGAAACTCGAGCAGTCGATGCCTTTTGTCCGCATATCCCTTTTGTCTACTTTGAGTAGCCCTCATCTTATCTTGAATCAACTTCACCTTCTCCATAGTCTGATGTACGAGCTTGGGTCCTAGAGTAAGGTGTTCCCCATCCTGGTACCAACATAACGATGTTCTACAACGCCTCCCATACAGAGCTCGTAGGGTGCCATCCCTATACTAGAATGAAAACTGTTGTTGTATGTGAACTCTATCAATGGCAAAAATCCTTCCCAGCTCCCTGATTGCTCGAGCACACAAGCTCTCAACAGATCTTTTAAAGACTGAATCGTTCTCTCTGACTGACCATCTGTCTGCAGATGGTATGCCGAACTCAAACGTAGCTTCGTTCCTAGAGCCGCTTGCAAGCTTTGCCAAAAGCGAGATGTGAACCTCGGGTTTATGTCTGAAACGATACTGATGGTACACCGTGTAACCTAACGATCTCCCCGATATAAAGTTGGGTCAACTTCTCCATCGAGTACTTGATGTTTAAGGGTAAAAAGTGTGCTGACTTTGTGAGTCGATCCACGATCACCTAAATAGCATCATAACCCTTCAGCGTCCTAGGTAAACTAGTCACAAAATCCATGGAGATGACATCTCATTTCTATTCGGGAATATCTAGGGGTTGCAGCATTCCTGCGGGTCTCTGGTGCTCCACCTTCGCTTTCTGACACACTAGACACAACGATTCAGAACTAGCAACGTCTCTCTTCATCCCATGCCACCAATACATCCGTTTCAGATCTTGGTACATCTTGGTTGACCCCGGATGCATACTCATCTTGCACATGTGAGCTTCCTCAAGTATCAGCCTCCTCAGATCCGCATCACTGGGTATGCAGATTCTGCCCTTGAACCTCAGAATCCCATCTGGTCCTTCTTTCCGGCTTCTCTCTCTTTCATGAGATACTGATCCTCACTCTGTTTCTCTCTGATCTGATTCAAGATATCACTCTCCACGGTGATCATACCCACACTGAGCTTCCCCGGAGATGCTTCCACAGCCAACTGCAAATCTCTGAATTACTCGATGAGCTCTCTCTCTCTGACCATCATGGCAGATGCATGAAGCAGCTTCCTACTTAAGGCATCCGCTACAACGTTTGCTTTTCCAGGATGATAGTGCAACTTGTAACACCCTATTTTTTTTTTTTTTTACACTATGCTTATATGTGTTAATATTTGCTTGTATATGTTGTATATATGTTGTTTATTGTAACGCCCCGATTTTCACGTTTTTTTAATTCTCCAGTATTTTAACGTTTATATTTTATTGGAGGGTTTAGAGAGTGAAATAAAATATTCCGAGACCATAGTCATGCTCGACGATATCGTAGGAAGCTACGATTAAGTTTTGAGTCAAAAACTCAAACGGAGTCCGGTCTGCGTTTTTACACTGACAGTATGATTTTACAGCTCAGAAGACCTCAGATGGACCCGTGAACGAGACAGTAAGTCTTAGAATTTGATTCTCTACGTTTTGGTTAAATTTCGTAAAAATTTCAGAAAAATAACTACCTGACCTCCGTTCGAGCGGAATCCTCAATCGGGTGACGAACGGAGCCACATATGGATTTACCGGGACTCGCCAAAAGATAATCTTGATATCACAACATCCCAGGACACTTGGGAGAGTATGCCAGAGTCGTCATGATGATCGGGAAAATCTAGACGCGAAATGACCAAAATGCCCCTAACCTTAGTCTTTTGCACTTTTACCATTTTACCCTTTTGGCAAATGACCATTTTGCCCTTAAGTGACTTGTTTTAAGGCTGAACTCAGCCCCTCACTCTCTCATTTTCGCAAAGCCCTCTCAAAAATAGAAGAACACCATTGTTGCTCTTGAAGCTCCTTGATTTCTTGTTGGATTCACTTGATTCCTTGAGCAATCTTCCTTCATTTTAAGGTAAGATCACTTCTATGATCTCTTAGCTCCTTGAATATCTCTTTATTTCAAGATCAATCTTCATTTTCATGAAAATTATTTCTTAGATCCAAAAGTTTGAAAATCCATAGGAAATTGTAGAAAAATCATTTTGATGTGAGACCAATTTCTTTGAACTCACCTCATCATTCTCTATCTAAACCCTAGAGCTTATGATTCAACTCTCATCATAGCTCAAAGCACATTAGGGCCGAACCCTTCTTGATGATGATGAATAGTGTTTTCATCAATTTTTGATTTCTAACACTTGATTTCATCCTTAGCTTTCCTAATGCCTTTGAATCCATGAAATGGAAAACCAAGATCAATTCCTAGCTTTATTCTCTTTAGGGTGGCCGAAACCCTCTTTATGAGAATTGTTGAGTTTGGTTTGATTGTTGTTTAATGTTTGATTGTTTGGTTGTTTGTAGTTGGTGTCAATTATCAGAAGGTTCACAAACCGATCAACCGACTTTGATCCGGGAATCTGCTCTTCAACAGGTATGGGGAGAAGAACCTCATCACACCAAGATGGTGGTGGTGAAGATGGTTGTTTACTTTATGTGTGGGTGAAACCCTTTAGTTTGGGTTCACTTTTAATTGTTATGTTTGGTTAAGTTCTCTTCAAGAACAAGGTTGTCTTGATGAGTGTATGCTTTAGTATGTTGTAGTGTGCTTTAGCATATGTTGATGATGATATGATTGAATAAAAATCATTTTCATGTATGTTGGAAAACCTACTTTGATCACTAGATCAAGTATGGACTTTTATACTTGGTCATGAGACTATGATGTGCGATGGACTTGTATGTTTTGGTTATGATGTAATAAGGTGTAATTGTGGTTTGTCATAATTGGTGTGAGCTATTGAGCTATATTTGCTTTGTTGGTTAAGCAAAGTCTCATGTGTTGTAGTAGGCTTTTGAGCTATATTTTCATTGGTGGCCTTAGTAAGAGGAAATATAAGAACATGTGTTGTTCTTGATCTAGCAAGGTTTTGAAGTAAGAAAAACATGATTTCATAACCTATGTTTTCAAAGAGAAACAAAAGTGATTTTGATCCAAAGATCAAAAGAAGTTTTAACCTTTTAAGTGTGTCACCAAAGTGTAAAATGTCTTTTCTTTAGCCATAGGTTTGTTAATCAAACTAAGTGTTTCAAAAGAGAATCAATGAAGAAGTTAAGGAAAAGTGAAAACAGGGCACTCGCCCAGCGAACCCCGTCTCGCCTCGCGAGACAGAGGGAAGATAAGGCATTCGCCAGGCTAACATTACCTCGCCTCGCGAGACAGTGGACTAGCCCGAGCAGCAAAGATGCAGCTTCTCTGCCTCGCGTAGCGAAGTAGTTCTCGCCCCGCGAACTGCCTAAGCAGTGAAGAATTGCAGCTCTGCCTCGCGACGCGAGACAATTATCGCCTCGCGATGCAGAAGGTCGGTTTGAAATACAGTTCTCTGCCCCGCGACGCGAGACAATATTCGCCTCGCGATAAAGAGGATTTGTATATGGAGCAAATATATCTCTCAGCCTCGCGACGCGAAACTTCTGTTCGCCCCGCGAGAAAGGAATCACTACCTTAATTTAGCTAAGCGAATGTACTCTCGCTAAGCAAATTTCATGTTTTAGAAAATGCTAGAAGTGAAGTAAGTAGTTCAAATGTTGTTTCAAATCAAATGAGTTTTCAATCGTAAAAGTTGTTTGGTTTACAAAAGGAGTTTTCTAACTCAATCATAAAGTTTTACGCGTGAAAAACCTAAGTTAAATAATTAACTTAGAGTTGAAGACAAGGGTTAATTAAGTATGGTATGTGGTGGAACAAGACCATGTACTATACCATTGATGACTTACTACATCAATGAGTTCATAAGACTTAAGTGAAATCAACACTTGTTTCCTTAATTGAAAAACAAGGGATTAATACCTTAGAAAGGCTTAAAGACTTATCTAAGAGGATTCTCAATCCTTATTCATAATGCTTAGGACTTGAGACATAATTCATAAGACATAAACACAAACATGTAACGCTTTGGGTTTTTGAAACAATAGTTCGATGACGGACCGATGATTCGGATCCAGGTTAATCGTTCAATTGTTTCCGTCTTGCGATAACTGGAATGAGAGAGATCCTGAGGCTGTGCAGGTATGGGACTGTACAGTGGAAGGAAATCCTGAGGCTATGCAGGTATGGCACTGTATAGCTAAGGGAAGGCATATAATAATTGATTGGTACTACCCATACCAACAAGATTTATCTTCTTTTCGGGAGCTTAGAACATAAGTACTTTATAGTTAAGCGTGCTTGACTTAAAGTAATTATGGGATGGGTGACCTTCTGGGAAGTTTCCTAGAAAGCGTGTGAGTGAGGACAAAACACGCTGAAAAGACTTGTGTTGGTTTGTGGGGACAGTCGACGATTCTGAAAGCAGTCTGGATCATTCCAAAGGAATCACGAGATATTTATCCGATGGATAATTGTTTTATCTGATGGATAACTGTTTTATAAAACAAAGATGTGTGTAGTTTCTAAGGAAGAGAACCTTAGTGAACCTTGAGGTCTATCCAACGGATAGACATTGCTTTATCGCATCTGCTTTGTGTAAGCATTGGCATTTCATGTGCATAGTTGTAAGGCCTTGAGCCTAGGAGTTGAGCTTACACCTTGATGCGGGTGCGAATCTTACGGTGACGATCTTCAATGGTCTTTTTGGAGGTATCAGGGTGGGAAGGGCTGACATGTGACCAGTTGGTGATTCTTCTGTGTCGTGGTGAATCCGTACAATACGCTGATATCCTCTACTAGATGCCGTACTTTTCATGTTTGGTCGAGAGTGTTACCGTAAAGCCAGATACGTGCACGTTACGAATGTTGTAGCATCTTGCTCATGGCTGGCAGAAACCGGAACATGTCCTCCCATTCACTCTCTCCGAATGTTTTGTTAGCTCCACGGAGTAGGGGTCAGAGTAGTACCCAGTGACATTGACATTGAGTCATATACATTGCATTGCATTGCATGGCTATTGATGTTTATGGCTATTGATGTTTACATTTACTGTTATACATCGCTGTATTGTTTAAGGATGCCTTATATTATGTTGTTAAATGTTTAGCATGCTATTATGTTGTTAACTGCTTAACATGATTTATATTGAGAACCTTGTAAGCATGTTGGGTACGCTGTTACCCGGTGAGTCGTCCCGTTTTTACTACTGCTGTTTTGTTGTGTTGATGAACGGGAATCTCACCCATATCTGTATGTTTTCTGCTGGTATTTGCTGTTGCTGCTTGAACAGATGGACGCGACGATGGTTCCGTTCCGCAGTCCCTTTGAGTTCAGAGGTGGACTCTTTTGCTGTTTTAGTTTTGTTGTCGGCCAGACTATGTCAGTTTTTGTAGTACCTTTTGGGAGCTATGACTCCTAGTACTTATTGTATTTTCTTATGTCAGTCATACATTATACTTATGTCTGTATATATAGTAATGTTGTTATTTCTGTTTCTGTTTTCTATTTTCTGTATTATAATACTGTATGTATGTCCTAGTAATGCATGGTGACCTAATTTCACTTATTAGTAATATTTATTACCTTTACTAATCCCATTACATCTTTATGAAAAGAAAAGAAAAAGAAAAATCGTATTTTCCGCATTAATAAATATTTTCGGCCTTATAAACGTTCGGGAATGTGACACTCGGGAAAGGGTGTTGCATTATTTGGTATCAGAGCTGGCCGAGTCTTTTTGGGGTTTGTAGGTTATGGTCTGTCTTGTTTGTGTTGTGTTTTCTCTGATTGTTTTCTGTGTTATTGTTTCTGAGAGAAAACAATGTTGGAGGATGATGACTTCGGTCTATCCTTTTGTATTGTTTGTTCTCTGTGTTGTGTTTCTGTGAAGAAGACAACGATTGTTTGTTACTCTCTGCATTATTGTTTCTGAAGGGGAATGATATTGGACAGGGTAGTAATGTTTTTGCTTTCTTGTAAGTTGTCGCTCACAGATTTCTTCAGAACGAGTGTTTTCCGACGGGTGCAAGACGAGTTGAAAGACATGGAGTTCCTGCAGCTACGTCAAGGAGGAATGTCTGTCAAAGAATATGCTAATCGTTTTGAGTCCCTGCTGAAGTCTTCGAGGTATTTCCATCTTCATCCCGATGTGGAGTGGAAGTGCACAAAGTTCGAAGAAGGTTTAAGGGACGAGATTCGAGGAGAGGTGCTACCTCTTAAGGTCAAAGAGTTCTCGGTTTTGGTAGATGAATGCTTCGTAATCGAAGATCTGATGAAGACTCGTGAAGGAAGGCAACGTCACTCTGGACCGACTAGGTTCCATAAAGGCACCAATGGTCGTGATGATAGATCTCGATGGAAACCATATTCGAAACAGCAAGGTCAACAACAACGTTCTGTAGGGGGAAGCAGTGGGAGTATTAGTCAATTTGGAAGCGCCCCAAAGAAGTGCATGAAGTGTGCCAAGAACAATCATGTCACCAGAGAATGCTTAATCAAGGGGATCAATGCTTCAAGTGTGGGAAGCCAGGACATACTTCACGCGACTGTGTGCAATCAAAAGCTAGACATTCTGTCAACGATGTGCAAGCAGCGAAGCCTAAGGCAATGAGTAGAGCTTATACTGGGGATGATGCTGAGACTTCTCAAAGGGAAGATTTGATTCACGGTCAGATCGTCGTGGAAGGTAAAACCTTATTTGTATCTTTCCTTACCCTTAGATTTGGTAATTCTTGCACCTCCTGCAAAGCCTGTTATAACTGCGAAAGTTTGTTTGAACTGTTCTATTTTCTGTAATGGATAGAACGTTTTTGATTGATTTGATCTGTTTGCCTCTTTCGCAAATGGATTTGATCATAGGGATGGATTGGTTATCTTGTAACTATATCCTATTAGACGGTGCAAACAAAACCTTAGTTTTCCCTGATTCGGATAATTCTGGATTTGGATTGCCAACCAAGGAAACGTTTCTTTGAGAGGAGGAGGAGCAAAACGAATACATGTTACTAACGAGTTTCCGGAAGTCTTTCTTGAAGACGTACCAGGTGTACCGCCAGTTCGAGACATCGAGTTGTGACCGAACTTGTGCCAGGAACAGGACTAGCGTCTATGGCACCTTATCATATGGCACCTGCTGAGTTGGAAACCTTGAAGGAACAGTTGGTGGACTTATTGGGAAAACAGTTCGTTAGACCCAGTGTGTCGCCGTAGGGAACGCCTGTGCTATTGGTGAGAAAGAAAGATGAAACATCTTGCTTATGTGTGGATTAGCGCCAGTTGAGCAAAGTTACCATTAAGAACAAGTATTATCTTCCGAGGATAAATGACTTGATGGATCAATTGAGGAGAGCGACAGTTTTCTCCGAGATTGATTTGCGATCGGGTTATCACTAGATTCATGTGAAGGTAGAAGATATACCAAGAACAGCGTTTCAAACACGCTATGGGCACTACGAGTACCTTGTAATGCCATTTGGTATGACGAATACTCCTCTATATTCACGGATTACATGAATACGATCTTTCGTCCATACCTAGATAAGTTTGTCGTTGTCTTCATAGACGACATACTCATCTATTCGCGAAACCAGGAAGTACACGCTGAATATCTTAGTGTGATTCTTCAGGTTCTGAAGGAGAAACAACTGTATGCAAAGTTGTCCAAGTGTGAGTTTTGGCTCAACGAAGTAAAGTTTTTGGGTCATGTGATTTCAAAGGAAGGATGAAGCGTTTGAATGGACTGAAGCCTGTGAGGAAAGTTTGCAAGGATTAGAGAGAAGGTTGACTACTTCACCTGTGTTAGTGCTGCCTGATCTCAAGGGAACATTTGTGTTCACACTCCTACGTATTCCTCAATGTATTAGACAATTGAGTGAATTGGTAATATGGTGTCCATTGGTCTGGACATTTTCGTATTATTTCACTGAAAGTTTTGTTATAACTATTTCTTGAGTTATAACATAAACCACTTCTCGATACTGGAAGTTTCTTGATGAAACTTAGTCTAATCACTTTTTTTTTTTCGTGAAGGTGATCCAGTCTGATTTTTGCCAGACTGTTTATCTTTTGATTCCCAAATTTATTGGAAGGTTCTTATGAAAGAAGGAACTTTATTAGAGTCATGGATGTAAACATGTATTAGCTATGCATTTTTACACTCACGAACCTACTGAAGAATCTTTTTGCATACTGGATATTCCTATATTCATTCCAGATTGGTAAAATTCTTTTGTATACGTTCTTACTTTCTTTTGAGACCAAGACCAAGAAAAATTTCCTTTGTTGAAAATTTCTTTCCTTAATCTTCAGCGATCGAATGGGTTTAGTTTTAAGTCACGGAATTTCGAGGACGAAATTCTTTTAAGAGGGGTAGGAATGTAACGCCCCGATTTTCACGTTTTCTAATTCTCCAGTATTTTAACGTTTATATTTTATTGGAGGGTTTAGAGAGTGAAATAAAATATTCCGAGACCATAGTCATGCTCGACGATATCGTAGGAAGCTACGATTAAGTTTTGAGTCAAAAACTCAAACGGAGTCCGGTCTGCGTTTTTACACTGACAGTATGATTTTAATGCTCAGAAGACCTCAGATGGACCCGTGAACAAGACAGTATGTCTTAGAATTTGATTCTCTACGTTTTGGTTAAATTTCGTAAAAATTTCAGAAAAATAACTTCCTGACCTCCGTTCGAGCGGAATCCTCAATCGAGTGACGAACGGAGCCACATATGGATTTATCGGGACTCGACAAAAGATAATCTTGATATCACAACATCCCAGGACACTTGGGAGAGTATGCCAGAGTCGTCATGATGATCGGGAAAATCTAGACGCGAAATGACCGAAATGCCCCTAACCTTAGTCTTTTGCACTTTTACCATTTTACCCTTTTGGCAAATGACCATTTTGCCCTTAAGTGACTTGTTTTAAGGCTGAACTCAGCCCCTCACTCTCTCATTTTCGCACAGCCCTCTCAAAAATAGAAGAACACCATTGTTGCTCTTGAAGCTCCTTGATTTCTTGTTGGATTCACTTGATTCCTTGAGCAATCTTCCTTCATTTTAAGGTAAGATCACTTCTATGATCTCTTAGCTCCTTGAATATCTATTTATTTCAAGATCAATCTTCATTTTCATGAAAATTATTTCTTAGATCCAAAAGTTTGAAAATCCATAGGAAATTGTAGAAAAATCATTTTGATGTGAGACCAATTTCTTTGAACTCACCTCATCATTCTCTATCTAAACCCTAGAGCTTATGATTCAACTCTCATCATAGCTCAAAAAGCACATTAGGGCCGAACCCTTCTTGATGATGATGAATAGTGTTTTTCATCAATTTTTGATTTCTAACACTTGATTTCATCCTTAGCTTTCCTAATGCCTTTGAATCCATGAAATGGAAAACCAAGATCAATTCCTAGCTTTATTCTCTTTAGGGTGGCCGAAACCCTCTTTGTGAGAATTGTTGAGTTTGGTTTGATTGTTGTTTAATGTTTGATTGTTTGGTTGTTTGTAGTTGGTGTCAATTATCAGAAGGTTCACAAACCGATCAACCGACTTTGATCCGGGAATCTGCTCTTCAACAGGTATGGGGAGAAGAACCTCATCACACCAAGATGGTGGTGGTGAAGATGGTTGTTTACTTTATGTATGGGTGAAACCCTTTAGTTTGGGTTCACTTTTAATTGTTATGTTTGGTTAAGTTCTCTTCAAGAACAAGGTTGTCTTGATGAGTGTATGCTTTAGTATGTTGTAGTGTGCTTTAGCATATGTTGATGATGATATGATTGAATAAAAATCATTTTCATGTATGTTGGAAAACCTACTTTGATCACTAAATCAAGTATGGACTTTTATGCTTGGTCATGAGACTATGATGTGCGATGGACTTGTATGTTTTGGTTATGATGTAATAAGGTGTAATTGTGGTTTGTCATAATTGGTGTGAGCTATTGAGCTATATTTGCTTTGTTGGTTAAGCAAAGTCTCATGTGTTGTAGTAGGCTTTTGAGCTATATTTTCATTGGTGGCCTTAGTAAGAGGAAATATAAGAACATGTGTTGTTCTTGATCTAGCAAGGTTTTGAAGTAAGAAAAACATGATTTCATAACCTATGTTTTCAAAGAGAAACAAAAGTGATTTTGATCCAAAGATCAAAAGAAGTTTTAACCTTTTAAGTGTGTCACCAAAGTGTAAAATGTCTTTTCTTTAGCCATAGGTTTGTTAATCAAACTAAGTGTTTCAAAAGAGAATTAATGAAGAAGTTAAGGAAAAGTGAAAACAGGGCACTCGCCCAGCGAACCCCGTCTCGCCTCGCGAGACAGAGGGAAGATAAGGCATTCGCCAGGCTAACATTACCTCGCCTCGCGAGACAGTGGACTAGCCCGAGCAGCAAAGATGCAGCTTCTCTGCCTCGCGTAGCTAAGTAGTTCTCCCCCCGCGAACCGCCTAAGCAGTGAAGAATTGCAGCTCTGCCTCGCGACGCGAGACAATTATCGCCTCGCGATGCAGAAGGTCGGTTTGAAATACAGTTCTCTGCCTCGCGACGCGAGACAATATTCGCCTCGCGATAAAGAGGATTTGTATATGGAGCAAATATATCTCTCAGCCTCGCGACGCGAAACTTCTGTTCGCCCCGCGAGAAAGGAATCACTACCTTAATTTAGCTAAGCGAATGTACTCTCGCTAAGCAAATTTCATGTTTTAGAAAATGCTAGAAGTGAAGTAAGTAGTTCAAATGTTGTTTCAAATCAAATGAGTTTTCAATCGTAAAAGTTGTTTGGTTTACAAAAGGAGTTTTCTAACTCAATCATAAAGTTTTACGCGTGAAAAACCTAAGTTAAATAATTAACTTAGAGTTGAAGACAAGGGTTAATTAAGTATGGTATGTGGTGGAACAAGACCATGTACTATACCATTGATGACTTAGTACATCAATGAGTTCATAAGACTTAAGCGAAATCAACACTTGTTTCCTTAATTGAAAAACAAGGGATTAATACCTTAGAAAGGCTTAAAGACTTATCTAAGAGGATTCTCAATCCTTATTCATAATGCTTAGGACTTGAGACATAATTCATAAGACATAAACACAAACATGTAACGCTTTGGGTTTTTGAAACAATAGTTCGATGACGGACCGATGATTCGGATCCAGGTTAATCGTTCAATTGTTTCCGTCTTGCGATAACTGGAATGAGAGAGATCCTGAGGCTGTGCAGGTATGGGACTGTACAGTGGAAGGAAATCCTGAGGCTATGCAGGTATGGGACTGTATAGCTAAGGGAAGGCATATAAGAATTGATTGGTACTACCCATACCAACAAGATTTATCTTCTTTTCGGGAGCTTAGAACATAAGTACTTTATCGTTAAGCGTGCTTGACTTAGAGTAATTATGGGATGGGTGACCTTCTGGGAAGTTTCCTAGAAAGCGTGTGAGTGAGGACAAAACACGCTGAAAAGACTTGTGTTGGTTTGTGGGGACAGTCGACGATTCTGAAAGCAGTCTGGATTATTCCAAAGGAATCACGAGATATTTATCCGATGGATAATTGTTTTATCCGATGGATAACTGCTTTATAAAACAAAGATGTGTCTAGTTTCTAAGGAAGAGAACCTTAGTGAACCTTGAGGTCTATCCAATGGATAGACATTGCTTTATCGCATCTGCTTTGTGTAAGCATTGGCATTTCATGTGCATAGTTGTAAGGCCTTGAGCCTAGGAGTTGAGCTTACACCTTGATGCGGGTGCGAATCTTACGGTGACGATCTTCAATGGTCTTTTTGGAGGTATCAGGGTTGGAAGGGCTGACATGTGACCAGTTGGTGATTCTTCTGTGTCATGGCGAATCCGTGCAATACACTGATATCCTCTACTGGATGCCGTACTTTTCATGTTTGGTCGAGAGTGTTACCGTAAAGCCAGATACGTGCACGTTACGAGTGTTGTAGCATCTTGCTCATGGCTGGCAGAAACCGGAACATGTCCTCCCATTCACTCTCTCCGAATGTTTTGTTAGCTCCATGGAGTAGGGGTCAGAGTAGTACCCAGTGACATTGACATTGAGTCATATACATTGCATTGCATTGCATGGCTATTGATGTTTATGGCTATTGATGTTTACATTTACTGTTATACATCGCTGTATTGTTTAAGGATGCCTTATATTATGCTGTTAAATGTTTAGCATGCTATTATGTTGTTAACTGCTTAACATGATTTATATTGAGAACCTTGTAAGCATGTTGGGTACGCTGTTACCCGGTGAGTCGTCCCGTTTTTACTACTGCTATTTTGTTGTGTTGATGAACGGGAATCTCACCCATATCTGTATGTTTTCTGTTGGTACTTGCTGTTGCTGCTTGAACAGATGGACGCGACGATGGTTCCGTTCCGCAGTCCCTTTGAGTTCGGAGGTGGACTCTTTTGCTGTTTTAGTTTTGTTGTCGGCCAGACTATGTCAATTTTTGTAGTACCTTTTAGGAGCTATGACTCCTAGTACTTATTGTATTTTCTTATGTCTGTCATACATTAGACTTATGTCTGTATATATAGTAATGTTGTTATTTCTGTTTCTGTTTTCTATTTTCTGTATTATAATACTGTATGTATGTCCTAGTAATGCATGGTGAACCTAATTTCACTTATTAGTAATATTTATTACCTTTACTAATCCCATTACATCTTTATGAAAAGAAAAGAAAAAGAAAAATCGTATTTTCCGCATTAATAAATATTTTCGGCCTTATAAACGTTCGGGAATGTGACACTCGGGAAAGGGTGTTGCATTTATGATTGTTCTTGATGTCGAAGTTCATAGTTGGGGTAGTTTAGCTTTAAGGAATGGTCAATGCATTCAAGTCCAAGAAACCTGTTTTACGGTTTTGTTCATATCTTGAGTTCTAGACATCCGATTGAGGTGATCGTGGATGCGTTGGAAAGCTTAGAGAATTATCTACAAGTCTAATTGCAGGTGTTAAGGCCAAATTCGGCTTCTAAAGTTTTGCCTCGCGAAGATACATTCGCCTCGCGAACATGATAGCCAGATTTTTGCAGCTCTCTGGTTCGCCTCGCGAAAGCCTACTCGCCTCGTGAATCTGCGCGCACCAGAATCGTGTTTTTGGGCTTCTAATCAGCCCATAATGACCCTAACTCATATTTATACCATAAGACTCGACCTAAACCTATTTTCTAAGTCGAATTACTCTTAGAAACTGCCTCTTCCTCTCCAAACAAGGATTTCTAAACCCTTTCCAAGGATTCTTGAAGGAGATTGCACCATTGTTCATCGTTCTTCGTCTCCTTCGCTTGAAGAGCATCACTGCCATCACAAGCCCTCTTCCTAGTTGCTGATCTTGAACCTTTTGGGGCTGTGATCGTGAAGTCAAGCGTCGTAAGATCGAGCATTCGTGAGACGCAACCTTTTCGGGACCTTTTTCCTTCCTTTGTTCATTGTGATCGTCATACCAGGTATGGGGGGAAGGAATAGATCATGAGTATGTGGGTTTTGGGATAGGTTAAGATGAAGGGGTTAACCCATGACCCCTATATGTTTGTCTATATGCATTGTAAATGCCTATGTATATGCTATGAGTGTAATTATGTGTATGTTATGTATACGCCATGTATATGCCTATGTGAATATTGTATAAATATATATATGTTTATGGTTCTATGATTATGATTATGGGTGTTTGTCTTGATGATATAATTGAAATATTATGATGTGCGATGAATAGTATGAATATAGATATGATATGCATTGATGAGATTTTATAATGTGCATTGATAATGATGACTTGATGATGATGTGCGTTACTATGACAAAAATATGATCAGTGAAAGAACATAGTTTTAGGACGTTTGGCACCCTATAATGAATGAGTTGTTATGAAAGGCGAGATTAATGATATTGGATTAGTCTTGGAAACCCACAGGGATGATTCTTGAGAGACGGGATGAAAGGCATAGGGATAACTTAGAGAAATTCTTAAGATTCCCACATCTGTCATGATTCGCCTAGCGAATAGCCATTCGCGAGGCGAGACAGAAAGACCATTCGTGGTCTGACGTGATTCGCCTAGCGGATTGTAATCCGCGAGGCGAATGAGAGAACCAGACATTAGGGCTCTCGGGCTCGCCTCGCGAGCCAGGATTCGCCTAGCGAATCTGAGAACCTGTTTAGGAGCTCTCGGGCTCGCCTCGCGAGCCAGGATTCGCCTAGCGAATCTGAGAACCTGTTTAGGAGCTCTCGGGCTCGCCTCGCGAGCCACGATTCGCCTAGCGAATCTGGGTTTCTCACCCAGATTCTGTTGTGAAGGGATAATGATTAGGGTAATGGGAAAAAGACTATGAGGTCATAATTCAAGGTTGATAATATAGAAAAGAACGTTAATAACTATATGGCTTGAGATTTAAATATTAGGATTAAGTTATAATCTTAATAAGATATGAATTGTGGTTTAGATATTAGGATTAAGTTACAATCTTAATAAATATATGACTTGAGGTTTAAATATTAGGATTAAGTTATAATCTTAATAAGATATGAATTGAGGATTAGATATTAAGATTAAGTTATAATCTTAATAAATATATGACTTGAGGTTTAAATATTTAAGATTAAGTTATAATCTCATTAAAATATGAATTGAGGTTTAGATAATAAGATTAAGTATAACACTTAACAAAGATAATGTTAAGTTAAGACTTAAAAAAGAGAACAATTAGTAAGACGATGATGTTATTGGTAACGATGTACTGTTACCGATGTTGTTGGTTAAATTATTCTTGATGCTTATTGGTCAAGTTTGATGTTGATAAATCATCTTTGATGCTTGTTGGTCAAAGTTGATAGCCATGTAATGGTATGATGGTGGATGGTTGGACATGTGTTTGCATGTTGTTGAGTATAGCATGCATCATACGTTGACGTTGATATGTTGGGTGGAAAGCAAACGATGAATCGCGATAGTGGAGGCCACGATTGGTGTTATCCCGGCCTTGTGGGTACGTTGGGTATGGAAGTTCCAGGTGACATGGGCTAGCTACCTATTGTCGGAGTGACCTAAAGAATAAGCTTGAGTACCCTGACTAGCCACTCTACGTTGTCAGGATTAGTGAGAGTGTTCGGGGATGGCCCATGGTCTAACATATCATCCACGTTGATAACCGGACATGTACTCCTAATCGTCTTCCCAAAGTTAGAGTTGTTGGCCACATGCATACGGAGTAGTGATGCTGCATTCGCATTGACATGCATCTTTGATATATATTGATTATATCTGTGGTGATTGATGTATGTTGTATGCCATCTTAATTACTATTCCATTCCATTTACATATATTCATGATTGTGTTTCTTACCCCTCTCTTTGTTATTCTTGTGCATATGTTGTGGTATATACAGAGGAGGGTGAGCATGCTGACGAGGAGTGATCCCGAGGAGATCTCTCTCAGTAGTTAGGATTTATAATTTATGTTATTCGGTTTTATTCCGATGTATTATCGGTATATGTATACCAGCTCTGATATGTGACATCGGGACTTGGGTTAAGTTTATTATTTATGTTTTCCGCAGTTTGTTTTCAAAGGATTTTGATTATTTCAGATTCCTATGTTTTACGTTATAGATGATGTGATGCACATTACCCTTGAGGATATATTTTTATTTTAATTGTCATATTTTTAAAGACATTATGATTTTATTCATGTTTTATTATATGTGGGGTAGTGGGTGTCACACAACTCAAAGTCGTAGTCCTTCAAAAACTCTAACCATCTTCGTTGCCTCATGTTGAGCTCCTTCTGGTCAAACAAGTACTTCAGACTCTTGTGATCACTGAAAATGCTGAACTTTGTCCCGTACAAGAAATGCCTCCAAATCTTCAGAGCAAAAACCACTGCAGCTAACTCCAAGTTGTGAGTCGGATAATTCCTCTCATGGTTCTTCAACTTCCTTGAAGCATAAGCTACCACTTTCCGGTTCTACATCATGACGCATCCCAAACCCTGGTATGAAGCATCACAAAATACCTCAGAAGGCTCGTTGGGGTCTGGAAGTACTAACATTGGTGAACTGGTCAGACGCTTCAACTCTTGAAAACTGGCTTCGCGGGCCTCGGTCCATGCAAACGCTTGGTCCTTCCGCGTTAACTTGGTCAACGGTGCCACAATCTTGGCAAATCCTTCAATGAACCTCCGATAGTAGCCTGCTAACCAAACGAAACTACGGATCTTTGTTGCTGTCTTCAGTTGTTCCCACTGTAACACAGCTTCTACTTTCGCCGGATCCACAGTGATCCCCTCCTTTGAGATAACATGACCCAAAAACTGAACCTCTTCTAGCCAAAACTCGCACTTCGAAAACTTGGCATACAACTGCTTCTCTTTGAGTATTTGTAGTACCACTCGCAAATGTTCTGCATGCTCTTCTTTATCCCTAGAGTAGATAAGGATGTCGTCGATAAATACCACAATAAACTTATCTAAGTAAGGGCGAAAGATCCTATTCATGTAATCCATGAATATGGCAGGTGCATTCGTCACTCCGAATGGCATTACCAAATACTCATAGTGTCCATAACATGTTCTGAATGCCGTTTTTGGAACATCCTCCGTCTTGACTCGAATCTGATGGTAACCCGACCGTAGATCTATCTTAGAAAATACAGCTGCTCCTCTTAACCGGTCCATCAGGTCATCAATCCTCAGAAGTGGGTACTTGTTCTTGATAGTGATCATGTTCAACTGACGGTAGTCCACACATAGCCGAGACATCCCATCCTTCTTCTTTACAAACAAAACTGGTGCTCCCCATGGTGACATACTGGGCCTAACAAACTGCTTGGACATCAACTCCTCCAACTGTTTCTTTAGCTCCTCTAGCTCTGCGGGCGCCATCCAGTACGGTGCTATAGATATTGGTCCAGATCTCAGCACTAGGTCTATTGCGAACTCGATGTCCCTAACCGGTGGAAGTCCAGGTATATCTTCAGGAAAGACTTATGGAAACTCGTTGACAATCGGAATCGGATGCACATCTTTCTCGCTACAAACCTCCAGAAAGGACAACAACATGTATCCTTGGGCTCCTTCTCTCAAAGAAGCTTCCGCTTGATTGGCAGAGATAAAACCAGAAATCTCACTTTTTGGGAAGATTAGGCCTCGGTTGGCACAGTCCAAAAGAACATGGTTAGAGGACAGCCAATCCATCCCCAAGATAACATCTATTTGCGATAATTGCAAACAGATCAGGCTGGCTACAAACTTCTTACCCTCAATAAGAATAGGGCAGTTTAGACAGGGCTCAGCCATAACAACAGGTTTCGCAGTAGGCGTGGAAATAATCAAATCAAAAGGTAGTGGAGAAACAGGTAATCCCAAAAGCTTAATACAACTATATGCAATAAAAGAATGTGTTGCGCCTGAATCAAACAGTACAGTTAAAGTTTTACCTCCAATATTACCTTCTCCTTGGATCAAGTCTTGGTTCTAAGAAGCTTCAGCACCGTTCATTGAGTAGACTCGCCCTTTCGCCTTGGGCCTTGCTGCTCGAACTAGATTGATAGCAGGTTCTGCCTTGGGTTATCTGCACTCCTTTCCCACATGACCAGGCTTCCCACAGTTGAAGCAGATGATCCCTGTTGTTGAGCACTCCCTTGCATGGTGGTCTCCTCCACACTTGAAGCACTTGACACCAACAGCTCCCGAAACTGCACGGTTTCCGCTGTCCTTCCCTTGGAATCGTTGATAGCGCTGACCTCCAGACGGCTTTGAGTAAGGCTTCTTGTGATGGAAACTGCTACCACAACTCTTCTTGAACCTTGATGGTCCAACACTTCCTTGGGCTTTGCTTCGACTTCCTTTCAGTTCTTCAATCAGCCGGCACTTTTCCATGAGCTGATGAAAGGTAGTGATCTCGAACGGCATGACTGCCACCTTGAGCTCGTGTCTCAGACCCTCCTCGAACTTTCTACACTTCCATGCTTCATTGGGGTTATCTTGGAAGTAGTTGGGGAACTTTGCCAGACCGTCAAACTTGGCAGCATACTCGCAGACTGTCATGCTCCCTTGACGCAGCTGGAGAAACTCCATCTCCTTGGCATGCCTGGCACTAGCAGGGAAGTAATTTTCAAAGAACTTCATACGGAAGGGTTCCCAGGTGACGGCTTTTCCAGCGTGCTCGGCCACTTGGCGGGCTCCCCTCCACCAGTACTTTGCATCACCTACCTGCATGTAGGCTGCATAGGTTACTTTATTAGCATCTGAGCACCTCATTGCTTCAAAGATCTTTTCCATTTCTTGCACCCACAACTCTGCCTTCTCCGGGTCGTATTCTCCCTTGTACTGCGGCGGGTTGTTCCTGCAAAATTCACTCAACCGTTGACCACCAGCGGTCGCCTGTTCTCTGAGTATGAAAGCAGCAGTCATCTCCCTCATAGCCTGCACAGCATCAGCCATGCCCGCGTTCCTATTCATCATCTCGTTCTGTAAGACCAACAAAGTTCAATACATGCTAGAGGTTCCTTTGCACAAGCTCAAACAATGTTATCATTCCTTTCAGAATTCAACAGCACACAAGTCACATAGGCATACAGCACAAACAAGATAGACCAACCACAAACCCAAAAAGACTCGGCCAGCTCTGATACCAAATAATGTAACGCCCCACTTTAAGGGTCACGATTATTCAACACAAGACCATAAATTTAAAAGCGGAAAAATATAAATAAAGCTTACTGAAAATATGGTTTTCTTTTTCCTTTCTTTTATACTTAAGTTCCAAAACCATGCATGCATACTTACACCACAAGAACAATATGCATAATCATAATCAATACTAAAAGACAGAACATCTCTCAAAATACATAGGTACATAGTAGTTTCAACACTGGACTACAGGAGAAAACAAAATAACATAAAGACAAGCTCAACCTGTACTACAGGAGACGCAACTCCACAACATAAAGGGGAAGGGGGTACATAATAAATATATAGACACTGGGAAAGACTCTAGAGACTGGCCAAAAACTGACACTGTATTACTCATCAGAGTAATACTCCTCTAGGTCCTCCTCCTCCTCCTCGTCCTCCTCCATGGCCTCCTCATCCTCATCCTCATCCTCTAAGGCCTGCATGTTGTAGCCACTCATAATCTGCTCCGCATACCGCAATGCCTCCTCATCAGTCCTCAACCACCATGCGTCCTGACTCGCGCTGGCAGGAGCTACCTCAAGAATGTCCTCCAGTACATCCGCTGGTACCGCCTCCATCTCCTCATCCTTAAACGATAGGATAACGAGTGGAACGGAGAAGAGTACCCTGGAGGAAGCCGGTGTGCTCTTACGAGCAATCATCCTCCAATTCGCCCGCTGGCAAGGAATCAGAGGGTGTAGCTCGGAAGGCTCATAGGTAGGTCCTGGGGGTGGGACTATGGGAACGGACGGTCCGGCAGCAGCAGCAGGCAAAGTAGACTTAGACGGTGCAGTGGGTGGGGGTGGCATGGAAGCAGGGTCAACATATACGTCCCAGGGCTCGAAAAGGTAATAGTGTAAAACTCTTTGTTTTTAAAGAAGGCTTTGTAAGAATCCTAGCTTCTTAAAGAAGACTTACTAACCAAAAATCTTTTAAAAACCATCTTAGTTAACTATGAAACTCATGGTTCTAGAAAATCTTTTCTTCCAAAAACAACTTATTAAAATAAGTGGTTGATCAACATCGAGCCAACTTATTCTTAAAATAGTTCCTTCATGAAATCCAAAAACACTTATTTCACAACACATGGTTCTTTGGAACCAAAACTTAATTCTTTGTAAACTTTTTCAATTTATATACCTCTTATACTTTAGTATGAACATATAAAACTCCTTAGCACATAAATAAGTTCAAAACATTCTAAAATCCTATCCTTAGGTCTTTGGACCTAAGAATAGTTTTTCACCATGCCAAAATAATCTTCTTCTAGCATATACAAACACAATCATCATATCAACACAACAACATAATTAAATATGACAACAAAATAAAGAACTTTATAAGGAAACCCTAGATCTAGGGTTTTCCTTCAACAAAACTAGGAGGCCTTTATCACCCCCATTTAAGGTATGATATGTTTCACTCCCCCATTACCTTTGTGAAGCTTCCTTGAAGAGAATGAAAGAAAACTTGGTCTCCAAAACAAGCCCAAAAACCGTGGCCTAGAGGGAAAGTAAACAAGACCATGAACTTTGATTTTTCAATATCATAAACATGATAACACAAGGATGTTCTCAAGAGTAATAAAGTAATGGAACTAAGTTAGAAACTTACTCCTGAACAAGGGTTCAAAAACAAGTTTAAGAAGCTTGAATCTTCTTGAATGATTCTTGAATAACTTGGAGCAAACAACTTCAGATGAAGAAATTCTAAAGATGAAAGTTGTTTAGATGAGTAAGATGAATAAGAATATGAAGTTAAAATGATGAAATAAGGTGGGTAAGGTCACTTACCAAGGCTGGCCGAAACTAGGAAGAGAGGAGAGAGAAGAGAGAACTTAAGAGTTTTAGTGTTTTCAAGTGAGAGGTTAGAATGAATGGAATATTGATCTTGGTGTCATGAACACCTAATGGCCGAGTTCTCCCTCCTTGTGGACTCCAAAACTTCATTCAATTTTGGTCATAGAGAATGGAGGGCCAAGATGCAAGTTAATGAGTTTGTTGTTGCTTAAAAGAGAGCTTAAGGACAAGATTAACCAAAAATGGCTAAGATGCTTTTTCCATTAAGGGTTAATGTCATAAACTTGACTTGAAAGGATGGAAAGCCAATCTTGGCTTCTCCCAAGATGGAATGGCCGAATGGCCTTAACCAAATGTAACAAGAATAGTTACATTCCCATTTAGTTAGGAATTAGGTAATTAGGGTTTTTACCAAAAATGGATAATTGGTTTTTACTACTTTTGGTAAATTTTTGGATTTTTAAGAAAGATAATTATCTTCATTCGGAATAATCAACAAGGTAATGGAAAATGTAATTCAACATTACATCTCACTTAATTTCCCGTTTCCAGGCCTCCGGCACGCAAAATGAGAAATTACCCGATAACGATCAAAACAGAACTTTTATCGATTTTTCATCTCATGACGACAAAAGAAAACTTCAGCACAACATAAGGTAAATCACAATGTTATGGTGATTATAACTGGTTACGGAAAACGGGGGTGTTACAAAGATCCCAAATTACTCCTCGAAGAATTTTCCGTTCCGACTCCGGCTTCCTTCGCACCTCCTAGAATAATCTATCACAATTCAATACTTCACAACAATCAATTCAAAGTTTCAAAATTAACAACATAAACCTCCTCCCTCTACTTAGTCTAGATCTCGGCCATATGGTGGAAAAATAGGCTAGGAATTTCATTTGGTTCCAATCTTTTGGATGAAGGATTCTTAAGCACAAACAACACTAAATCAAGTCTTATTACTCAAACATTTGAAACATAATTCATGGTTCTTAATGGTCTAAGTTTCGGCCATCAAATAGAAAAATGGCTAGAATTTGATTTGGTTTTTCAATCACTTGGATTCAAGGATCATAAGAATGAGAAAGGTGGAATCAAGTTTTCTTTGAACCAAAATTGAAGAAACTCACTTTCCCCCCAAATTTCTAGGGTTCAGCCACTCTTAGTAAAAAGGCTTAGGCTTGGTGTTTGATTTCATAGTCTTGGATAATGGTAAAAGGTGATGAAACTAGCTCAAAGAAATTGGTTTCACATTAAAAGGATTTTTCTACAATTTTCTAGAAATTTTTTAAGTTTGGTTCATGAAGTTGAAACTCATGGAATCAAGGTTTCCAAACATGTAATAGGAAGAGATTCATGAGGTTTAAGGATCTAGGGAGTGATCTTACCTCTTGAATGATGAAGATTGAACAAGAATCAACACTTTTCCTTCACAAAATCAAGTTCTCCCTTGAATGAAAATGGAAGAAAACAAAGGAAGAAGATGAAGTGAAGGAAAGAAATGGGTGAAGGCTTCGTCAAGCCTCACTTATGCGTGAAGAGGGTGGGACAAGAGTGTCCAAAAGTTGGCCACTTAAGGGCAATTTGGTCTTTTCCTTTAGGGACTAAAATGTCATTTAGGAAAAGGTCGGGGTTATTTTGGTCTTTTCGTGTCTAGATATTTTCAAACGTCATCATGACATTGGAACGCTTTCCCATGTGATGTGACCTGATGTAACTTCAAGTATATCCGTTAGCGGGTCCCGGTAAATCCGTATTTTGCTCCGTTCGTCACCCGGTTTGAGAATTCGCCCGGATAGTTTATATTATTCCGTTTTTTAGTGCGCGAAACCAATTTTAGCAAAAAGGTAGGAAATCCGATTCTAAGATTAACTGTCTCGTTCATGGGTCAAAATTAGGTCTCCTGATCAGTAAAATCTTACTGTCAGTGAAAAAACGCAGGTCGAGCTCCGTCTGAGTTTTCAACCCAAAATTTAACCGTAGTTTTCTACGATAGCGTAGCGAATGAATAAGATCTTGGTTATTTTATTTCATTTTCTAAAACCTCGAATAAAATATAAACTCGATTATATAACTTATTGACATTAAAAGCAGTGAGAAATCGGGGTATTACAGCACTTGACTCAGTGTGACTACATGTGTTTTGGAGGAAACTCTTTCACTGAGTCAGTGGACTCACCCAACGTTTAACATTTCAGCTGCAGCTATCTGCAATGCCGTCGGAAGCCTTGGATGTTATGTGGACAGTTGAAGGGTTTTGAACCCATAGCTTTTAAGTTGTATCTAGTGTAAGCAGGACTTTGTAATTTATTTTATGTTTCGGTTTGACTCTGATAATATTATTGAATAATATTTCTTTATACTTTGGATGAGACAAATTAGTATACTTGAGAGGCTGTGAAGGGGGAATGAGAAACTTTCCCTTTCGGCCAGTTATGGCTACGAAATTCAGGTCATGACAAAGTTGGTATCAGAGCTTAGATTACAAAGTCCTAAAAAAAAGTAAACACTAATAATGTTTGTGGTTGGATCTCGAACCTAGGCGAGGTCTAAGACAAAGGTTATGACACCTTAATTCCGATTTTTTCTCTTAAAATTTTTTATTGTTGACTCCACATGGCAGCAAGGCGCACGGCGATATGAGGTGGCATAGTTAAGTTTACATATAGGTGATTTTTTTCTTGTAATTCCTTTGTACTCTCTCTTGCGCAGTTGCTCTTAAAATGTGTTTATGGTTTGGTTTTTAATAGTATATATTAAGTTTTATGATAATGAAAAATGAGTTTGAATTATGAAAGTCGTAAATGTTGTTGAAGTATGACGGTGAGTGGTGAACCAACAGAGTTATTGATGATATGTTAAAATGAATTAATGAAATTATGATTTTGAAAAATTATGTGGATAGTGATATGAGAGTAAATATGTTATGATAAAGGTATGTTACGATAAATATGAGTTGAGATTGATATTTTGAAATGAATTAATGGTGTTTGGTATAAAGAGAAAGTTTGTGATTGTTTGTTGAAAATAACTATAGTGATTATGTACTTTTTTTGTATTATTATGAAATGATACAAATAATGTTGAGAAAGTAAGTATGTGAAGGTTTATTAAAATGATACTTGATTTATGGTTCATTCTAACTAATGTGTTTGTGACATGACTAACTTGTTATTTGTTGAAAATCACAATGTGATTCTGAAATCGTTCTGCTAGGGTTTGTGGCTTTACATGGTTATGCATGGCCAAGTCCGTTGTTCCATGGAGCTTTTTTGCTTCGTACTCTTCTTCTCCTACGACTGTTTCTGCTCCACAAACTACTTCTTTCGCTCAAAAGAAGACTTTTGCTGAAGCTTTAACAAATGCATGTGACATTCCATTAAGCCAACTCCCAATTCCATGTTTGAAAGGTGACGCCATCTCAGTCAAGATACCTGAAGATGAGTATGTTGCGGGTCTATAAGCATGCAAGAATCACCTTCATGGAAGGTTGATTCTTCTCAAAGGTGATAATCCAATTAAGCTTAGTGAGTTACGTTCCAAGCTTCTGAAATTGTGGCAACCAATTGGACACTGGCATATGACTCCAATTGGTAAAGGATTTTTTTAGTTTTCCTTCTCTTCTATTGAGGATCTAAGGAAGGTATGGTCGATTGGTTCTTGGAGTCTTGATCCTGGAATCTTGAGTTTATTCTCTTGGACTCCCGATTTTCATCCTAATCTTGTAAAGCAAACCAACACACAATGTTGGATTCGTATCACTGGATGGCCTCAAGAATGTTGGCGTCCAAAAATCATTTTTGCAATAGCTGGAGGGATTGGTGTTCCTCTTTCTTTAGATGATGCAACAATAAACAAAATACTTGGCCATTTTGCAAGAGTGTTAGTGGATATTAATCTTGCAAAGGTTTTAAGAGATCAGATTCTTATTGAAAGGAATGGATTTGCGTTTTTTGTTGGCATAGAATATGAGAGACTTCCATCTTTTTGCATGCATTGTCGAATTATTGGACATAATCTTTCAAATTGCAGAAGATCTCCTAAGAATAAAGATCAGGATTCAAAAATTCATAAAGATGTTCAAGTTGCAGCTGTAAAGAAAACTGTTGTGTAGTATGTTCCTAAAAAAGCAGATAATTTGGCTATTGATTTGGAGAAGGAACAGGTTAATTCTGCTCCTTGGAATTCTACTCAACAAAAGGGTAAGGCTGTGGTGAATAATACTACTCCTGCATCATAGTTTGTTCATGGTGAAACAAGTATTAAGGCGATTTCCCCTCAATTAAAAATTGCCTTAGATTATGCTTTTCAAGAAAATTTAAAGAAAATCAGGCTATGAATGAGGTTCTTGTTGAAGATGTTCCAGAAAAATTGGATCATAATATTCCTTTATCTAAGGATGTTCCTTATGTAATTGAAGAAATATCAAGTACAGATAGGCTGATTTATCGTGAGCCTGCTAATGTCCCATTGACAAATTCACCAATTGTGGTTTCTAATCAATGTGATAGTCCTTTGATTCCTAATTCTTTGGAGAATGTGAATCATCAGGTGGTAAGGAGTGGTAATGAAATACCTCTTCAGATTGAAGATAATGTTAATCCTCTAGATCATGATCTTTTTAATGTCCATGTGAATTATGAGAATGATAGGACTGGGTCAATAGCTTCTGGGAATTGTGTTCAAGCGGATAGTGTTGATTTAGCTTCTACAACTCATCCTATTGCCACTAATGAATTGAATGTGCTTGGTAAATATTGCAAAGATGGTGTTGATGTGGCTTTAGAGGATCCTGCTTCAGTTTCTAATGCAGCAAACAGTTCCAATAAGTCAGAACATGGTGATGGTTTCAAAGAGGTGATGTCTAAGTCTCAAAAAATAAACATTAGAAAAAATAATAAGAAGGCTGTTAATTCTGCTGAGAAAGATAAGTATAATACCCATGCAAGCGCAGGTATTCCTAAAAATTCTAAATGAAAAATCTTTATTGGAATATAAGAGGATTTGGAAACTGTGATTCTAGAGTGTTTGTTAAGAAGGTATGTATGATGCATAAGCCTGATTTTTTATTTATAGCTGAACCATGGATTCCATTAAGTCAAATTTCAATCAATTTTTGGAATTCCATTAATCTTCATCCTTTTTCCATAAATGATATAGGTTCTATGCTGCCTAATCTTTTGGGACTTTGTTCTTCAAGTTTTTCACCATCTGTGATTGCTACATCGGCTCAACAGATTACTTACTCTGTGGTTTGTGATGGAAAGACTTTTTTCTCTTCAGCAATATATGCTAAGACTAATAATTATAGCGAGAGAAGAGTTCTTTGGTCAGAATTAGCTTATTTGCAGCAGCAAAATCCTGGACCATGGAGTTTTATTGGAGATTTTAATGCTATTTTGGGCTCTCATGAAATGAAAGGATCTACTTTACCTCTTTCTATTTCTTGTGCTTGTAACACCCCGTTTTCTTGATTGGTGTATGGGACATTAATTGAGCAAGCTTAAAGGCTTAATTAGGCTCCTTATGTGTTGAGAAAGTCATTGTTCAAATTGGGGACAATTTGGCCTTGGAACAGGTCTAGAAAGTGGAAAAACATGAAAGAACAGAGTAAATTAGCGTCCAACGTTTAGACGTAGAGGGACTCCACGCTCAAACGTTGATCGTTGACGTTAAACCGTGGGTAGTTGCACGTTAGAGCGTGGAAGGGGGGATGTGTGGGGGTGCACGTGTCAGCACGCACGCGACATGTGGCAGAGACATGGCAATCAGCATCCCACGCTGAAGCGTGGAGTTTTCCCATGTCAGAGCATGCCAACGCTAAAGCATAGAGTGTTCCTGTAACATCCCGATTTTATTGTGAACTCTGATCGAGTTGGTTAATCTCGATTGGAGCTTTGGATGATTGTGTGAATTATTGTGTGTTAGTTTTAGACCTAGTTTGAAGCTTAGGAATAGGCTTGAACAAAGTTGGAAGTGCCTAAGGCGTAACACAAGAAATTGAGGAAGTTAGAAGGCTGGAGGTTCTTCTTTCGCTGAGCTTGACGCTCAAGCGTGAGAGAACTCCACGCTCAAGCGTTGAGACGCTTAAGCGTGGGAGAGGCGGACGCTTCAGCGTGCTGAGTGCGCTGTGCAGCTGCCTTGAGTTTGGACGCGTGTGAGACACGTGTCAGGCCAGGGAGCAGGCGGAGTGGACGAGATTCCACGCTCAAGCGTGGAGGGATCCCATGCTAGAGCGTGGGAACGCTCAAGCGTGCAGTGTGATGAACGCTTAAGCGTGGACAGCAGGAACCATAAGTGGAGCTTCCACTTTCATCTTCTCACTTGCACAAAACTTGATCTGGGTTTAGTAAGAGAGGCTCTGAGATTTTTGAGAGAGAAAGCTTGCTCTCGAGGAGATCGAAGTACCAGAACGCGATTTCGACTACACCGTTGTGATCGTGGCAAGGTTAACTTCGACTTTGACGGATTGATTTCTCGATTCGTCCGAGGTAAACTCGAATCCTAACACGCGTTTTTCGTGTTCTTGGCGTTCTTCGAGTCTTTACCTTTTCTTTCATCTTTTGTGCTTGCCCTAGGGCTAATACTGTTGTATATATGTTGTGCTCGTTAGTAGGGCAAAGTGGGTGCTCGTGATTTCCCGCAAATTGAGGACTAAGGCCGCAGCTACCAAGTGGATTAGGGCTGTTCTTGGAGCTGCCGTTCAAGGAGGGCTGCGAGCTCAAGCTTGAGGAAGGAGGAGCGAGCCGGTGATTGCCTAGATTTGTGTGTCGACTGTTTAGGTGGGGAGAAAGAGTACTGCTGCCGTCGGGAAGGCAAGAGTAGTGTAGTTTGTTTCTGCTATGTGTAGGGAAGCCCTAACCCTACTAATGGTTGAGCCCTGATAAAGTACCTAAACTCTAGGTTTAGCTTACTTTGGGCTATCGCCGTTAAGTTTTGAAACCCTAGGCTAGCGAACTGTTAATTGAGGATGCTTGGTTTTGTATGACTGTATGCTGCTGCTTGTTGCTGTTGCTATCTGTCTAAGTGCCTATATGCTGCTTGGTATGTGATATGCTGCTATATGCTATAGTTGATGTTATTGCTATTGTTAGTATGCTAATGCTGTACTGTTGAGCGTTGTGGCGGAATGCCGTACAATTAAGTTTGGCTGTGTGCCGTGTTGCTGTCGGGTTGATACCGTGGACGGTGCCGTTGCTGTTATGCTGACTTCTTGAGGCTGTGGCCGGATTGTTTAAGCGGTGGCTCGTGGACGCGTGGCGTCGAGGCTGTGGCCGTGTGGATGCAGTGGCATCGTGTTGTTTTTGATTGAGAGCTTAGGCGTGAGATCCGGTAGCAAGCCCGTTGAGGATGTTTGCTGCATATCATCATCAGCTACCAAGTGGCGAGGCCGTATGACAGGTAATATGGGCTGCCAGCGTCATACAAGGTTAGCGGTACCTGAGTGCGGGTACGGAAAGTAGATGGGGCGATCAAGTGAGTGACCTTGGGGATGTTGCCGGTCTCGGGAATAGTTTACAGTGATGGATGAGGTAGCTCCTATCCTATCATGACGCCTGATCCAGTCCGGTTTGCCTGACTAATCCCAGAGCTTTCCAGTTGTTCCAAGCTAACATTCCAAGGCGACCGAGATACCCCGATTCTGGTGTGGAAGGGGGATGTACTCTTATTGGTCACGGTGAGCGGTTCGGTTTCTTGGACAAGCTAACTTCGTTCCGACACAGAACTTGTTCTGGTGTGGACTTGTTCGGGTGTGGAACCGTTCCAGTTGGGAACATGCAGAAGTGTGTTTTCCGGCCGACATGCTGCATGGGATTAGTATCCCAGTCTAGAGGATTGATCTGAGTGTGAGACTCATGGGATGGATGTCTGTTGCATTGGTTGTCTCGAGAGATGTGTGCTGGAATGCAGTAAATGTTATAAATGTGATATCTATTGTATGCTACCTGTTATGTGTTCGCTACATTACTACTGTTTTCCGACTTTATGACATGTTGTATTTCTTATCTCCCTTCTGTTTTTCCTTCGTTGTCTGTTATGTGATCGCTTGAAGACGACGAGCCAGCGGAGATTCAGCATGGACCTGAGGCTTCACCCGTTCTTCACGGGGGCACCGCGGATGCCGGTGCTGGGCAATATTGAGATAGTATACCATGACAAGAGTGGATGATGGGTAGACCCCTCTAACCTTTTGGTGGTGTACACAGGACCCGTTAGTTTGATCTTTCGGAGCGGCACGCCTCCTTATGTGGATATCATCGGCCCCTACCGCGTGTACGAGTTTCTACCTTTCCCGAGAATGTGGCGACCTCCGAGGCAGAGGGAGCAAGACTACACGTGAGTAGCACCCCAGTCTTCGGTCGTGACCAGCAGGAGAGGTTACGTCTACCGAGGCCAACGTAGGAGGACCAAGCAGTACCTGAGGACCTACCGCAGGCGGAGGATCGTGGTCTCCAGTTCTTCGTCAGAGTACAAGCCTATTATGCGGTACAGGCATACTCATGGCGAGGGTCAGGGTAGCTCAAGGCATCCTCACCATTGATGGTGAGAGCCTGCCATTGCGTCCTAGGGAGTGAGCCGAGAGTTTTGATGTATCTTCTGAGAGGGGACGGGGGTTTGCTGGTGAGCTCCGAGAGTTTTATCTTGCTTTTTGATGTATTTTGGTTTTACCTTTCCGATGTATATGTATGTACAGTGCCCTACTAATGGGGCTAACTTATGCATGTTATTGTATAGTTATATATTGCGCTTTTACTCTGATCGCTTTTTTTTCTATGCTTGCCGTTTGTTTGCTTTCTTCCGCATCGCTGTTTGTTTACCACGCTATCACTTTATATAAGGCTAGGCATAAATAATAATATAAAGGGTTGGGACTAATGGGCAAGCTTCATACGTATGGAGTTGTCTCAGTTCCCACGCTCGAGCGTGGGCAGTCTGACAACATCACTTATGCCTTTTCTCTTCTTTTCACTTAGCACGAAAACCATTTGAGTTTTTCTGGGTTTCAGAGTTGAGGGAAAAGGCAGAGATTCTTAGAGAGAGAAAGTGAAGCCAGATTGAGATTGAGGCATCGGGTCGTGATTCCAACTACATCGTTGTGATCAGGGCTTCGAGTACTACGAGTTCCACGGATTGGTTACTCGATTTCTCGAAGGTAAGCTCGAATTTCTAACACGTCGACCTTCGTGTTCTTTGTGTTCTTCGAGCTTCTCCCTTGAATCTTCTTGGTTTTGGTATTGCCCGAGGGTTAACAATGTTGTTTATACGTTGTTTTCGTGATTAGGACAAAGTTCGAGGTCATGGCGGTGCTCGTGGTGGAGGACACATCCGCGGTGGTGGTGGTGGTGCTGGAGCTGCTCACGGTGGTGGAGGAGGCCTACGTGGTGGCTGTGGTGGTCGAGAGCTCGCGGTGGTCGAGTTCGTGATCTTTGCGTCAATCGCTCTAAGGTAGGGGAAAGAATTACACTCATCGGGAAGGCAAGAGTAGAGCAGAATATATTAATATGCGTAAGGGATCCTAACTAGTGGCTGAGTGACCAACAACACCTAAGTCCACATTGGCGATTACCGGAATGGGGTACCAATATAGACTTAGGCATTGTAGGTTTATCACCATAAGTTGATACTGTGTTGATCGAGGTTATATGTTCAATATGCTTAAATGTCTGCTATGGTGTATTTGTGAATACGTGCTCTGCTATGCTCACGATAACATGCTTTACTGTCTTAATGGGTGATGTTGTGATAATATGTCTATTTACCTCATTCGATGATATGGTGATAATGTGCTGTGAGATAATATGATACTGCATATGTGACTATTGGTATGCTTAGAACTAAGCGATGATCGTTGTGAATTGAGTGATGTGTGGGATAAGATCATGTGGTGGTGATAAGCTATTGCACTCAACCTGGTGAAATGATTGAGGACTATGGATAGTTGTGAACACTCTGCTTGGTAGGGAGTGTTGGTGTTCAGTGTGTTAGGTGATGGGGTTGAGTTGCTAAGCTATTGATCGGAATGAGTCGTGAGGATTCATGTTAGATTGCATCGTGTGGTGATGTCACAACCGCGTAGATCTGGGATTACGCGAGGTCAAACTGGAACTACATATAGATGCTTGGTAGGTCTACTGTGAGCTTCTGAGATCTCCGATGCGCCTTCCGACACCAGGACAGCTATTCCTATAGGGAATGGGGAATAATGTCACCCTGCTTGGTAGGGGTGAGCATCCTGCTTGGTAGGGGATGTAATGTACCTGTGGGTGTAACGGAACTTGCTGCTCGGACGACGTTTGACTTTCATCCTGCTTGGTAGGGGATGACTATCCTGCTTGGTAGGGGTTACGTTGTGACATAGGAATATGGCGGCGTCTTCATGTGAGGTCTAGGTGCATAAGAGTGTGAGATGAGTAGTTAAGATCAATAAACCCAAGGATGGTTGTTGGTGACGATTGTGTGTATGGTTGTGCTATTAATGTATCTGCTTTAATTTTATCCCTATTTATGGTGAGATACAATTCTTATCCCATGTTTTCTCTATATTGTATGTTTTCTTATAATGGTAAGAAGAACCGGTAGCAGAACCAGATGACAAAGAACTGGATGGAACGCCGTATGAGCCCGATGCGGGTGGGAGAGCCACAAACCCCAACCTTGGGAGATTCTAAGTGACTGTATGGCGAGGACGAGAGGAGTATCCGTCGTCCAGGCTGAAGAAAACTATGTTAGTGGACTAGTATGTATAGGGCCAGTAAGTCTGTCTTTTGATGTATTTTGGGCGAGGAGAGGAAGTCGTCTATATATATTTTATACCATGCTTTCCTCTTTATGGTCTATGCTACTCTGATATTTGCATGTTACAAGTACAATATATGTGTATGTTTAAAAAGTTTAAATCTCTTCGTATGTGTAATAAGTGCATTAACGTTTAAAAATGGTCTGAGGCTAATGGGATCGTCCTACTTAAGTGGGATCGTCTCATTGTTATGGTATCAGAGCAGTTTGACTCTAACAAGGACTGTGGAGTCTAGTATCATAACTATGAGTCATGGAAGTTCTTACTAGCCGTGTCTAGTTGGACCCACATCGGGTGCCGATTATGTTTAAAGGTTGGGTAGGGTGTCCGATACGCAAGTTATCGTGTATGATAACTGTTTCATTCATAAGGCATATAGTATGCTTACTTTTTCAGTAATATTATATGTCTTATGAATCGGTGCTAATAATTTCTTTTATAGGAAGTTAAATGGCTCGAGGACACGGTAGAGGAGCCCAAGGTAGAGGACGTGGCGGAAGGGCCACAGGGAGAACACCTGAACCAGGGAATGGACACGAAGGGACATCCCACACGGTTGGTGGGGAGGATTCCACTAAGACCTTAGAGGCGGTTAAGGAATTGGCAACTACTATGTTGCAGTAGACGCACCAAAACGCTGAACTGATGCAGATGACCATGCAACAGCAACAAAGACAGACTTAGAGGCATGATGTGGACGCGGAAGATGCCGGGCTGACAACTTTTCTTAAGGGGAAGCCGCCGCAGTTTAATGGCGAATTCGATCCGAAAGGTGCAGAGCTCTGGATACAAGAGCTACAGAAAATTTTTGTTGCTATGCATTGTCGCGAGGACCATAAGGTGACATATGCATCGTTCGTGCTAACAGGAAGTTCCGAACTATGGTGGAAGGGAAAGCGAAGGATGTTGGAAGGAGAGGGCAGAATAATCAACTGGGAGTTATTCTGAGAGTGCTTCCTGGAAAAGTACTTTCCTCGACTGATGAGGAGAGAGAAAGAAAAGGAATTTATGAGCTTGAAACAAGGAAGCATGTCAGTTGGAGAATACGCGGCAAGATTTGACGTGTTACTCAAGTTCTCAAAATTCTACCGGAGATATCCGGAGGAGGAATGGGTATGCCGTCGATTTGAGGACGGGCTGAAGTACGAGCTGCAACGGATGATAGCACCATTGAACATCTCAAGGTTTCCAGAAATGTTGGAAAAATGCTCTGTGATCGAGAACAAAGACAGAAAAAGGGAATCGCAGCAAAAGCCAAGGAGTGGGGGACCAATAAGAAGCAACACTTATCAGAAAGGCAAGGGCAGAGGGGGTAGGCCCCAACCTGGAGGAAAACCATATGAGCGCCCAGCCACTGTAGGAGGAGCGGGAATTGGAGGAGTGGGAGCGGTACAGCCAAAACCGCAAGGATGCTTCAGATGTGGGGGCCTGCATCTTATCAGAGACTGCACCATGAGTGGGGACAGGCAGTGTTTCCACTGTGGCAAGCTAGGCCACTTTGCTAGAGACTGCAGACAGCGAGCTCAACAGCAGCAGCCCGTTGCTGGTAATCGAGGAGCAGGGGCAAGACCGCAAGCAGTAGGATCACAAGTGGCAAGACCACAAGCTACGGGAAGAGTGTTTACCGTGAGAGGAGCTGAGTCCTCTCGATCCCCCGATCTCCTTCAAGGTATGTGCTTAGTGCCGGGTAAATTGTTGTCTGTGTTGTTTGACTCGAGAGCCACCCATTCATTCGTGTCTGTTGAATGCATGAAACACTTGAAATTGTCTGTGTCTTTACTTCCATATAATCTAACTATTTCTACTCCTACAAATGATTCTTTGACTACCATGTCTGTTTGCTTAAAATGTCCAATCATTATAGAGAATAGGCCTTTTCTTGTCGATCTAGTTTGTTTGCCTATGCAACAATTAGATGTTATCTTAGGTATGGATTGGCTCTCAGCCAACCATGTCCTGTTAAACTGTGCTAGAAACACCTTAGTATTCCCCGAGCAACCTAGTTTGATGCCTGCCAATAGTGAGGATCATCAAGGAGGTAAAGGATCTCAAGAAATACGTGATGTTATTCTCCGTGGAGGTGATAGAGGCTCCTAAAACAAGTTCTTTGCCTGTGGCGAGGGAATTTCCGGAGGTATTTCCAGAAGATGTTACAGGGTTGCCACCTGAGAGGGAAATCGAATTTACAATAGACCTAGTACCTAGAACCGGACCAATCTCAGTAGCACCATACATAATGTCACCGGCAAAGTTAGCGCAATTTAAAAAGCAACTAGATGATATGATGGGAAAAGAATTCATCAGGCCAAGCGTTTCGCCATGGGGAGCACCTGTTCTGTTTGTTAGGAAGAAGGATGGGAGTTCGAGATTGTGTGTTGACTACCGACAGCTGAAGAAGGTGACCATCAAGAACAAGTATCCTTTGCCAAGGATAGACGACCTGATGGATCAATTGAAGGGAGCAGTCATATTTTTGAAGATTGACTTGAGATCTGGCTACCATCAGATCAGAGTCAAGAAGGAGGATATATCGAAGACGGCGTTTAGGACTTGGTATGGACACTACGAGTACCTAGTTATGCCTTTCGGCATAACCAATGCTCCAGCAGTGTTTATGGACTACATGAACAGAATTTTCCGGCCGTTTCTGGATAAGTTCGTAGTGGTATTCATTGACGATATCCTCATCTACTCATCAAGCCGAAAGGAACATGAGGGACATCTCCGGATTGTACTCTGTAACACCCCGATTTTTCTTAATCTTTTTAATTAATCAGTATTTAAGTAATTGTATTTTATTGGAGGGTTTAGAAAATTTAATAAATTATTCTAAGGCCATATTCACGCTCCACGCCATCGTAGGAGGCTATGGTTAAGTTTTGGGCCGAAAACTCAAACGGAGCTTAATCTATATTTTTCGGATGATAGTGTATTTCTACTATCAAGACCTCATTTTGACTAACGGTCAGAACCATTAGTCTTAGCATTTGATCCTCTATCTTTTTGCTAAAATGTGTCCGGATGTCCGAAAATAAAAATAATATATTATATTCGGATCGATAATCAATCTGGGAGACGATTCGAGCCGTGTTAGGGTTTTTAGAGACCCACGAACGGATAATCTTCATGTCAAGACTGTGTCAAGTTATTTGAGGACTTATACTAGTGTCGTGATGATTTCAAAATGTCAGGACGTGAATTGACCAAATTGCCCTTGGTTAATTTTTGTTACTAATTACCTTTTTACCTATTGCTTAACTCTTAAGCCTTTTACATAAATATCTCTCATTTTCACTCATCCTCACTCTCACTCTCTCGGCCAAAACCACCCCCACACCCCCATCTCCACTTTTTCGCCTTTCTCATTTTCTCACCATAGAACTCCATTTTTGGAGCTTGATCTTTGAAAATTTTGTGAAGCAACCTTCACTTATTTTTGAAGGAGATCATCCTAGGAGGTAGATTCTCTTCTCTATCTCTCTCAATCTCTCATTTATCTCCCCTAAATAAACATGATCATAGACGTTAAGGTTTTGTCCCTAAATCTTCAAAAATCCATGAAAAATCATAGAAAAATCATTTTAATACAAAACTAATTTCTATGGCCTAGGTTCATGACATACTTGCATGATCCAAGAGATTAGAGCTAAGCAATCTCTCCAGCTATTTTTTTCAAAGAGAGGCCGAAACCCCCTTATAGTGTAGGGTAGGGTTTTTGGTTGGTTTTTTATGTTTTGAGTTGATATCTAGGCTTATCACACTTAGTTAGGGTGTTATCCAAGAAATGAGAATTTTTGGAGCTCCCTAGCTATTTTTCATTCAATAGGGCCGAACCCTAAGGGTGGTGCAATAGGAGAAATCTTGTTTTTTTTTTTTTTTAGTTAATGCGTTTTTTGATTGTGTGTATGCAGTGATCGGCAGCTAGTCATAGCCGGAGCTGCACGCCCCTGGGTGTAGGTACTTTTGGGTTATCACCACTAAGTTTATAATATAGATATTGTAATTGATTGAGGTTGATGTGATGAATTGTTTATTTGATTATCTATTGGTTTTATTTTATTGAAAATTGAACTGTTTGTGTGATTTACTGTTATTCGACTTTATGATGATATCTGCACTGGAATGAATTACTATTGTAATGTTATTGTGATTTGACCGGTGATTGGGTGCTGATGAGAGTATAGTGAGTGAGGATGTTGTTCAGGTTGATATCATTGTGGTCCTGACCGTGGAGCTGTGGGTCATAGACACAAGGCGTCATGATGCTGGTATTGATGCTGATGTGATGTTGATGTTGATGATTGATGTTGATGTTGATGTGATGCGATGTGTCGTGGTCGTGGATGAGTGCTTAGGCGTGAGGTCCCGATATCAACCTGCGATGGATGTTTGTTGCATTTGCATATCATTTCACACCACAGCATTTTGTCCCAAAGGGGGATGTCCAATTGGGTACGTTACTTTAAATCCCGAGGCGGGATGTCCAATGGGGGACATGATGTGATGTAATCCTGATGGGGATGTCCAATTGGGGACGTGATGTATTGGCCGACATGCACATAGGGAAGTCAGCATATACATAGGGATTAGTATCCCTCTTATAGGATTATCCGAGAGAATGACTTTTGAGATGATTGTGATGGATGATTTAAGAGATGGATGAGGTTGTGTCGTATGATTTAATTGTGTTGTGTGATGCATGTATATATATATATGCTGTACTGATGTCCCTCTCCCATATTGGTGAATTATGATTCTTATCTCCCTTTATTTTCTATATGTGTTATTTTTATTTTATGGGAAGATCCCGAGGAGTAACCAGTTGCTGAGGAGATGGACGGCATTCCTTACGAGCCTGACGCCGGAGGACGTGCCACGGACCCTAGCCTCGAGAGGTCGGGCAATGATCGTGGTTAGCCGGAGAGTTGTCTCTCGGCCTATTTTCGTACTCTTATTTTGGTTTATACTAATATACTCTGTATGCACTACTTTATACTGTAGCCTTACTGATGGGGCAATGATGTATGTGATATATTTCTTTATATTTTAAAGCTGTGTACTCTGAGACGTTGCATGCTGTAAATTGTTTTGCTTCCACGCTCAATTTTCCGCTTCGCTTCGTACTAATAAGGCGCGCTAACGATTATAATGCGATTAAGGTTAATTAATATCTTAGGTTCTACTGATGGGACGGCGAGTCGTCTCATTTATTGGTATCAGAGCAGTTCGATTTTAATATCGCACTATGTGGTTTAGGGAGTATCCTAGCATTGACAGTTATACTCGCTTAGCTCTAAGAATTTCGCATAGCAGAAGCAGAATTCTTCATGCTAAAGAAACTGAATTCGCTTAGCGCAGAATTTTAGCTTAAGCGAATCAGTTGCTAACCCAAAGATGTGTTTCTGATGGAAATTTGCTTAAGCGAATTTTCCAGGCTAAGCGCAGAATTTTAGCTTAAGCGAATTAGTTGCGAACCAAACCATTTGCTTCTGATGGAAATTCGCTTGAGCGAATTTTCTAAGCTAAGTGGAATTCGCTCAGCGCAGAATTTTAGCTCAAGCAAATCAGTTGCAAATCAAGACATGAGTTGTTGACGGAAATTCGCTTAAGCGAATTTTCCATGCTAAGCACTACTCGCTTAGGTCAGCATTTTAGCTTAAGCGAATCATTTGCCAAAACCAAGCATACGTTTCTGATGGAAATTCGCTTAAGCGAATTTTCCAGGCTTAAGTGAATTTTACAAGCTTTGTTTTCCTTTCTTGGTTTGTCTGTAATTCAACCTAGACCAAATTGAGTTGATAAGTGCCCTATTAAAATCTAGAATTGTAAGTAAAATTGGCACTTATCAGGTACTAACTGTGTTAGAAAAATGGTAGTATGTCCAATGTGCAAGTTATCGAGTGTGATAACTGTTTTATTCGTGAGGCATATGATATGTATATCTATTGATTGATGTTGTATGTCTTATGGATTGAGCTAACGCTTCCTTTACCAGGAAAGAATGGCTAGAGAACGCGGTAGAGGAAGGGGAGCACTAGTTGGAACCGGGAGCCCCGACAGTAGCGGAGATACCTCGGGAATTGGGGGTAACGAAGATCAGAACGAAGCAATGAGGGCCATGAGGGATTTGGCTGCTGCAATGCTGCAACAAACACAGCAGAATGCTCAGTTCATGCAGCGACAGGAAGAGAGGGATGCTAGACAACAACAGAATCCGGTCGGAGGAGGGGAAGTGGTAAACACTGGACTGAATGCTTTCATGAAGGGGAATCCTCCCCAATTCCATGGGGAGTACAATCCGGAGGCTGCTAAGCTATAGCTACAAGAAATTGAGAAAGTCTTCAACGCTACCCATGCAGAGAGGATAGGAAAGTCACTTATGCTGCTTTCATGCTAGTCGGAGCAGAAGAAGCATGGTGGAAGAACAAACAGAGACTGCTAGAGGCTGAAGGAAGACTGCTGACCTGGGAGGTATTCCGTGAGAGCTTCTTGGAGAAATATTTTCAAGGAGTATTCATCAAGGGAAAAAAAAGGAATTCCTGAACCTGAAGCAAGACCAGAAGTCAGTGGGAGAATACGCCATGAGGTTCGAGACGCTGCTGAAATTCTCCCAGTTTTACCAAGTGTACCTGGATGAAGACTGGGTGTGCAGAAGGTTCGAAGACGGACTAAGGCCCGAGCTGAAGAGGGTTATGCTGCCATTGAGCATCCGATCATTCCCCGAGCTAGTGGAAAAGTGCACCATACTGGAAGGACACGATCAAGAGAGAGTTGCACAAACTCTAGCAACAAGCGGTGGACCAACCAGGAACTTTGGTCAGAAAGGCCGAGGAGGAAAGTTCCAACCGAGGGCGAAACCTTACAGTCGCCCGAATCAACAACCAGCAAGTTATGGAAAAGGGAATGCCAGTCAAGGACAACCAGGGTTTTCCAAATGCTTTCGAAGCGGTGGGCCGCATCTAGTGAAGGATTGTGCTCAGGCACCGAGCATCACCTATTTCCATTGTGGCACTTGGGGCCACTATGCCAACAAGTGTCGAACGGGGGATGCTGGTAGAGGTCAAGTCCAACAACAAGTCGGAAGAACTCAGAACGCCAGGACTGGACAACAAGTAGTGGGCCAGCAAAACAGGCCACAGACGACGGGAAGAGTATTCGCCGTGAGAGGATCTGAAGCTTCTCAATGTCCCGATCTAATACAAGGTAAGTGCCTAGTTGCGGGGGGGGACTCTTATCTATTTTATTTGATTCGGGGGCTACACATTTCTTTATTTCTTTAGCGTGTGTGGATCATTTGAATTTACCTATTTCATCCTTACCATATGATTTGACTGTTTCTACACCTACGAATGATTCCCTAACAACTCTATTTGTCTGTTTAAAATGCCCGGTTATAGTAGAAAACCGAACTTTTCTTGTCGACCTAGTCTATCTGCCTATGCAGCAGATTGATATTATCTTAGGCATGGATTGGCTTTCGGCCAACCATGTAGTACTAGACTATTCAAATAAAACCCTCTGTTTTTCCAAGCAATCTGGATCATTGCCTGCCAGTGATAGTGTATCGGGAGGTGTACAATCAGAAGAGTGCATGGTGCTGTTTTTTTGGAAGCCGAAGAGACTCCAAGTTTGGATGCTTTGCCGGTGGTGCGTGATTTCCCAGATATTTTCCCGGACGATGTGCCAAGATTACCACCCAAGAGGGAGACAGAGTTCGCAATCGATCTTGCACCTGGAACCGGACCGATTTCAATAGCACCCTATCGAATGTCCTTAACAGAGTTGGCAGAGCTGAAAAAGCAACTAGACGACATGCTGCAGAAGCAATTTATCAGACCGAGTGTTTCACCATGGGGAGCACCTGTATTATTCGTCAATAAGAAAGACAGCAATTCAAGGTTGTGTGTGGACTACAGACAACTCAGCAAGGTGACGATCAAGAATAAATACCCGTTGCCAAGGATTGATGATCTTATGGACCAATTAAGGGGAGCAACGGTATTTTCTAACATTGATCTGAGATCCGGTTATCATCAGATAAGGGTGAAGGAAGATGATATACTGAAGACGGCTTTCAGGAGTCGGTACGGACACTACGAGTATCTAGTTATGCCTTTTGGTGTGACTAATGCTCCTGCAGTGTTCATGGATTACATGAACAGGATCTTCCGACCGTGCCTTGATAAGTTCGCCATTGTTTTTATCGACGACATCCTTATCTACTCCTTAGACAATGAAGAACATCAAGAGCATTTGAGGGTTGTACTTCAAGTTCTTAAGGACAAACAACTCTATGCCAAGTTGTCAAAATGCGATTTCTGGCTGGAGGAGGTATAATTCCTTGGACAAGTGATCAACAAGGATGGTATAGCAGTAGATCCTACAAAAGTAGAAGCTATGGTTAAGTGGGAAAGCCCTAAGACAATAAGTGAAATCAGAAGTTTTCTCGGGCTAGCACGATACTACAAGAGGTTTATCGAGGGATTCTCGAAGATTGTGTTACCGCTGACGCAATTAACGAGAAAAGGAAAAGCGTATGAATGGACAGAAGAGTGTGAGGCTAGTTTGCAAGAGCTGAAAAGGAGGCTAACTACATCTCCGGTACTAGTCTTGCCAGATCCATCAACGTCGTTCGATATGTACTATGACGCATCGTATCAAGGTCTGGGTTGCATGCTGATGCAATATAGGAAAGTCGTAGCCTATGCTTCCAGACAGCTAAAAGTGCACGAACGGAATTACCCAACCCATGACCTAGAGTTGGCTGCAATAGTGTTTTCATTGAAGATATGGAGACACTATCTCTATGGCGCTAAATTCAGTGTGTTTAGCGACCATAAAAGTCTAAAGTATTTGTTCGACCAAAAGGAGTTGAACATGCGGCAGAGGAGATGGATGGAATTCATAAAAGATTATGAATTTGATCTACAGTACCACCCAGGAAAGGCCAACATGGTGGCAGATGCACTGAGTCAGAAATCTTTACATATGTCCGCTATGATGGTGAAAGAATTGGAACTGCTGGAACAGTTCAGGAATCTGAATCTAGACGCGGAATTGTCCAGAGATAAGATAAGTTTAGGAATGATAACTATTACTAGTGATTTTCTGAACTTGATCTGGAAGAAGCAAGGAGAAGATCAATACCTACAAGAAAAGATCCAGATGGTAGAAGAAGGAAAGACTTCAGAGTTCAAGAAAGGTACTGATGGAATCCTGAAGTATGGAGATAGGATATGCGTGCCTAAGGATAGCGAAGTTAGGAACATGATCTTGGAAGAGGCACACAAGAGTAAGCTGAGTTTTGATCCCGGATCTACAAAGATGTACCAGGACCTAAAGGGAATATTTTGGTGGCCTGGGATGAAGAAGGAAGTGGCAGAATATGTCCAATCCTGTCTGGTGTGTCAAAAGGCAAAGATTGAACACCATACACCAGCAGGGTTATTGTAATCACTGAACGTCCCAGAATGGAAATGGGATAGCATTGCAATGAATTTTGTTTCCGGACTACCAAGGACACAAAGGAAGTGCGATGCAATTTGGGTAATCGTTGACATGCTCACGAAATGTGCTCATTTCTTGCCGATCAACCAAAGGTATTCTTTGGAGAGATTAACCCAGATTTACATCAGAGAAGTGGTAAGATTACATGGAATACCTTCGAGTATAATTTCGGACAGGGATCTGGGATTTACTTCTAGGTTTTGGCAAAGTTTGAACAGTGCTTTGGGAACGAAGCTTAGAATGAGTTCTGCTTATCATCCGCAAATGGATGGTCAGTCTGAAAGGACGATTCAATCGTTGGAGGATCTTTTAAGAGCATGTGTTTTAGAAAACACAAGAAGTTGGGACGAATTCCTTCCACTGATTGAGTTCACGTACAACAATAGTTTCCACTCGAGTATTGGCATGGCGCCATACGAGGCACTGTATGGACGAAAGTGCAGAATACCGCTCTGTTGGTATGAGACCGAGGAGAGTCAGTTGATAGGCCCAGAGATGGTGCAGCGAACGATGGAGCAAGTTAAGAAAATTCGGGAAAAGATGAAAGTCGCACGGGATCGGCAGAGGAGCTACAGTGACAAGAGGAGGAGACCCTTGGAGTTCCAGGAAGGCGATCATGTCTTTATGAGAGTCACTCCAAGAACTGGAATCGGCAGGGCAATCAAATCCAGAAAGCTTACACCTAGATTCATTGGACCATTTCAAATTCTTCGTCGAATTGGTCCAGTTGCCTACCAAATTGCGTTACATCCCAACCTATCCAATATTCATAATGTGTTCCATGTATCCCAACTCAGAAAATACCATCCTGATCCGTCACACGTGATAGAGCTCGAATCAATCCAGGTAAGGAAGAACGTAGAATACAAAGCGTTGCTTGTACGGATTGAAGACACGAGGGTGAAAGAACTCCGCGGGAAACGGATTCCCTTAGTCAAAGTCATATGGGATGCTACAACAGGAGATGCCACCTGGGAGCGTGAAGAGGATATGCAACAGCGATATCCACATCTATTCTAAGGTACGTCAAATTTCGAGGACGAAATTCTTTTTAAGGGGGGTAGTAATGTAACACCCTGATTTTTCTTAATCTTTTTAATTAATCAGTATTTAAGTAATTGTATTTTATTGGAGGGTCTAGAAAATTTAATAAATTATTCCGAGGCCATAGTCACGCTCTACGCCATCGTAGGAGGCTATGGTTAAGTTTTGGGCCGAAAACTCAAACAGAGCCCGATCTATATTTTTCGGATGATAGTGTTTTTCTACTATCAAGACCTCATTTTGACTAACGGTCAGAACCATTAGTCTTAGAATTCGATCCTCTATCTTTTTGCTAAAATGCATCCTGACGTCCGAAAATAAAAATAATTTATTATATTCGAGTCGATAATCAATCGGGGAGACGATTCGAGCCGTGTTAGGGTTTTTCGAGACCCACGAACAGATAATCTTCATGTCAGGACTGTGTCAAGTTATTTGACGACTCATACCAGTGTCGTGATGATTTCAAAATGTCAGGACATGAATTGACCAAATTGCCCTTGGTTAATTTTTGTTACTAATTACCTTTTTAGCTATTGCTTAACTCCTAAGTCTTTTACATAAATATCTCTCATTTTCACTCATCCTCACTCTCACTCTCTCGGCCAAAACCACCCCCAAACCCCCATCTCCACTTTTTCTCTTCTTTCTCATTTTCTCACCATAGAACTCCATTTTTGGAGCTTGATCTTTGAAAATTTTGTTAAGCAACCTTCACTTATTTTTGAAGGAGATCATCCTCGGAGGTAGATTCTCTTCTCTGTCTCTCTCAATCTCTCATTTATCTCCCCTAAATTTACATGATCGTAGATGTTAGCGTTTTGTCCCTAAATCTTCAAAAATCCATGAAAAATCGTAGAAAAATCATTTTAATACCAAACCAATTTCTATGGCCTAGGTTCATGACATACTTGCATGATCCAAGAGATTAGAGCCAAGCAATCTCTCTAGGTATTCTTTTCAGAGAGAGGTCGAAACCCCCTTATAGTGTATCCAAGAAATGAGAATTTTTGGAACTCCCTAGCTAATTTTCATTCAATAGGGCCGAACCCTAGGGGTGATGCAATAGGAGAAATCTTGTTTATTTTTTGAGTTAATGCCTTTATTGATTGTGTGTATGTAGAGATCGGCAGCTAGTCGTAGCCGGAGCTGCTTTATAATATGGATATTGTAATTGATTGAGGTTGATGTGATGAACTGTTTATTTGATTATCTGTTGGTTTTATTTTATTTGAAAATTGAACTGTTTGTGTGATTTACTGTTATTCGACTTTACGATGATATCTGCACCGGAATGAATTACTGTTGTAATGTTATTGTGATTTGACTGGTGATTGGGTGTTGATGAGAGTATGTTGAGTGAGGATGTTGTTCGGGTTGATATCGTTGTGGTCCCGACCGTGGAGCTGTGGGTCATAGACGCAAGGCATCGTGATGTTGATGCTGATGTTGATGCTAATGTGATGTTGATGATGATGTGATGTTGACGTTGATGATTGATGTTGATGTTGATGTGATGCGATGTGTCGTGGTCATGGATGAGTGCTTAGGCGTGAGGTCCCGATATCAACCTGCGATGGATGTTTTTTGCATTTGCATATCATTTCATACCACAGCATTTTGTCCCAAAGGGGGATGTCCAATTGGGTACGTTACTTTAAATCCCGAGGCGGGATGTCCAATGGGAGACGTGATGTGATGTAACCTCGACAGGGATGTCCAACTGGGGACGTGATGTGTCGGATGACATGCATATAGGGAAGTCAACATATACATAGGGATTAATATCCCTCTTATAGGATTATCCGAGAGAATGACTTTTGAGGTGATTGTGATGGGTGATTTAAGAGATGGATGAGGTTGTGTCGTATGATTTAATTATGTTGTGTGATGCATGTATATATATGCTGTAATGATGCCCCTCTCCCATATTGATGAATTATGATTCTTATCTCCCTTTATTTTCTATATGTGTTATTTTTATTTTATGGGAAGATCCCGAGGAGGAACCAGCTGCTGAGGAGATGGACGGCATTCCTTACGAGCCTGACGCTGGAGGACGTGCCACGGACCCTAGCCTCGAGAGGTCGGGCAATGATCGTGGTTAGCCGGAGAGCTGTCTCTCGGCCTATATTCGTACTCTTATTTTGGTTTGTACTAATATACTTTGCATGCACTACTTTATACTGTAGCCCTACTGATGGGGCAATAATGTATGTGATATATTTCTTTATATTTTAAAGCTGTGTACTTTGAGGCGTTGCGTGCCGTATATTGTTTTGCTTCCGCGCTCAATTTTCCGCTTCGCTTCGTACTAATAAGGCGCGCTAACGATTATAATGCGATTAAGGTTAGTTAATATCTTAGGTTCTACTGATGGGACGGCGGGTCGTCTCATACTCCAAGTGTTGAAGGACCGACAGCTGTATGCAAGGCTATCCAAGTGTGAATTCTGGCCAGAGGAGGTACAGTTTTTGGGGCATGTGATCAATAAAGAAGGTATAGCAGTGGATCCAGCAAAGGTAGAGGCAGTAGTCCAGTGGGAAAGTCCAATGATCGTCAGTGAAGTAAGAAGTTTTCTTGGATTGGCTGGATACTATAGAAGATTTGTAGAAGGCTTCTCGAAGATCGCCCTACCGATGATGCAATTGACGAGGAAAGGCAAGACATTTGAGTGGACAGCGGAATGTGAAGCCAGTTTCCAGGAGTTGAAGAAGAGGTTCACCACGTCGCCAGTACTGGTATTGCCAGACCCTTTGGGACAGTTCAATGTTTATTGTGATGCATCCTATCAAGGTCTGGGATGTGTACTCATGCGAGAAGGGAGAGTCATGGCTTCCACTTCAAGACAATTGAGGATTCATGAAAGGAACTATCCGACTCACGGCTTGAAGTTAGCAGCGATAGTATTCGCGTTGAAGATACGGAGACACTACCTCTACGAGGCTAAGTTTAGTGTCTACAGTGACCATAAGAGCCTGAGATATCTGTTCAACCAGAAAGAACTAAACATGAGGCAGAGGAGATGGATGGAATTCATCAAGGACTATGAGTTAGAGCTGCATTACCATCCAGGAAAGGCTAATGTGGTAGCAGATGCCCTTAGTAGGAAGTCGTTGCATGTATCTGCCATGATGGTTAAAGAACTAGAGTTAGTGGAGCAATTCCGAGATTTGAACCTGGGCGGAGAATGATTCGAAGGTAAGATGTGCCTGGGAAGACTCAATATCTCCAGCGATTTTCTTGAGACAGTTAAGGGGAAGCAAGAGACGAAACAGTTTCTTCAGAAAATGAAGGGCTTAATTCTAAATCAGCGAACCTCAGAGTTTAAGGTGGATGCAAATGGAATCATGAGGTTCAGAGGCAGAATTTGTATACCAGACGATGAGGAAATCTGACGGATGATCGTGGAGGAAGTGCACAAAAGTAAGTTAAGTTTACATCCAGGTGCCACAAAGATGTACCAAGATTTGAAGAAGATGTTCTGGTGGCCTGAGATGAAGAAAGGAGTTGCAGAATATGTGCTGTCATGCTTGACATGTCAGGAGGCAAAAATTGAGCACCAGAAGCCTGGAGGATTACTACAGTCACTGGATATCCCTGAGTGGAAGTGGGATAGGATTGCTATGGATTGTGTGGATGGGTTACCAAGGACTCAGAAGAGGCATGACGCGATATGGGTAATCATCGATAGGCTAACGAAATGTGCCCATTTCCTGCCTATTGGTGAAATTTATACACTGGAGAAGCTGACGCAGATCTACATCAGAGAAATAGTGAGGTTACACGGAGTCCCTACAAGCATCATATCCGACAGAGATCCAAGGTTCACATCAAGATTCTGGAAGCAGTTGCACAGTGCACTGGGAACTAAACTGAGGTTAAGCTCAGCTTACCAGCCTCAGACAGATGGACAGTCAGAGAGGACGATCCAATCATTGGAGGATTTGTTGAGAGCCTGCGTACTCGAACACATAGGGAGTTGGGATAATGGCTTACCTCTGATAGAGTTTACATACAACAACAGTTTCCACACCAGTATTGGTATTGCACCATTCGAAGCTCTGTACGGGAGGAAATGTCGAACACAGTTATGCTAGTATGAAACGGGAGAAAGTCAAATAATAGGTCCAGATATGATTCAGCAGACAACAGAACAAGTGAAGATGATCCGGGAAAAGATGAAGGTAGCTTAGGACAGGCAGGAGAGTTACAGTGACAAAAGGAGGAGACCTCTAGAGTTTCAAGAAGGAGACCATGTTTTTCTGAGAGTTACACCTAGAACAGGTATTGACAGAGCTATCAAGTCTAGGAAGCTTACTCCAAGGTTTATTGGGCCATTTCAAATTCTTCGTCGAATTGGTCCAGTAGCCTATCATGTTGCCTTACCTCCAAATCTGTCCAACCTTCACGATGTCTTCCATGTGTCACAACTTCGAAAGTATTACTCCGATCCTTCTCATGTCATCGAACCGGAGTCTGTACAATTGAAAGAAAACCTCGAGTATGAAGCCTTACCAGTGAGGATTGCGGATCGAAGAGTTAAGGAACTCCGTGGTAAACACATTCCCCTAGTGAAAGTAGTTTGGGATGAAGTTACAGGAGATGCAACTTCGGAAAGAGAAGCAGATATGCAAGAGCAATAACCTTATCTATTCTAAGGTATGCTAAATTTCGGGGACGAAATTTCTTTTAAGGGGGTGGTAACGTAACACCCTGTTTTCTTGATTAGTGTATGGGACATTAATTGAGCATGCTTAAGGCTTAACTAGGTTCCTTATGTGTTGAAAAAGCCATGGTTCAAATTTGGGACAATTTGGCCTTGGAACGGGTCCAAAAAGTGGGAAAACGTGAAAGAACAGAGTAAATTAACATCCAACATTTAGACGTGGAGGGACCCCATGCTCAAACGTTGACCGTTGATGTCAGAGCGTGGGTAGTTGCATGTCAGAGCATGGAAGGGGGGATGCGTGGGGGTGCACGTGTCAGCACGCACGCGATGCGTGGGAGAGACGTGGCAATCAGTGCCCCACACTGAAGTGTGGAGTTTTCCCACGTCAGAGCATGCCAAAGCTGAAGCGTGGAGTGTTCCCACGCTCGAGCGTGGGCAGGCTGACAGCATCACTTAAGCCTTTTCTCTTCTTTTCACTTAGCACGAAAACCATTTGAGTTTTTCTGGGTTTCAGAGTTTAGAGAGAAGGCAGAGGTTCTTAGAGAGAGAAAGTGAAGCTAGAGTGAGATTGAGGCATCAGATCATGATTCCAACTACACCGTTGTGATCAGGGCTTCGAGTACTACGAGTTCCACGGATTGGTTTCTCGATTTCTCGAAGGTAAGCTCGAATTTCTAACACGTCGACCTTCGTGTTCTTCGTGTTCTTTGTGTTCTTCGAGCTTCTCCCTTGAATCTTCTGGGTTTTGGTATTGCCCTAGGGTTAACAATGTTGTTTATACATTGTTTTCGTGATTAGGACAAAGTTCGAGGTCGCGGCGGTGCTCGTGGTGGAGGAGACAGCCGCGGTGCTAGTGGTGGTGCTGGAGCTGCTCACGGTGGAGGAGGAGGCCTACGTGGTGGCTATGGTGGTCGAGAGCTCGCGGTGGTCGAGTTCGTGATCTTTGCGTCAATCTCTCTAAGGTAGGGGAAAGAATTACACTCGTCGGGAAGGCAAGAGTAAAGTAGAATATATTAATATGCGTAGGGGATCCTAACTAGTGGCTGAGTGACCACAACACCTAAGTCCACATTGGCGATTGCCGGAATGGGGTACCAATATAGACTTAGGCATTGTAGGTTTATCACCATAGGATGATACTGTGTTGATCGAGGTTATATGTTCAATATGCTTATATGTCTGCTATGGTGTATTTGTGAATACGTACTCTGCTATGCTCACAATAACATGCTTTACTGTCTTAATAGGTGATGTTGTGATAATATGTCTATTTACCTCATTCGATGATATGGTGATAATGTGCTGTGAGATAATATGGTACTGCATATGTGACTCTTGGTATGCTTAGAACTAAGCGATGATCGTTGTGAATTGGGTGATGTGTGGGATAAGATCATGTGGTGGTGATAAGCTATTGCACTCAACCTAGTGAAATGATTGAGGACTATGGATAGTCGTGAACACTCTGCCTGGTAGGGAGTGTTGGTGTTCAGTGTGTCAGGTGACGGGGTTGAGTTGCTAAGCTATTGATCTGAATGAGTCATGAGGATTCATGTTAGATTGCATCGTGTGGTGATGCCACAGCCGCGTAGATCTGGGATTACGCAAGGTCAAACCGGAACTACAGATAGATGCTTGGTAGGTCTACTGTGAGCTTCTGAGATCTCCGATGCGCCTTCTGACACCGGGACAGCTATTCCTATTGGGAATGGGGAGTAGTGTCACCCTGCTTGGTAGGGGGTGAGCATCCTGCTTGGTAGGGGATGTAATGTACCCGTGGGTGTAACGGAACTGGCTGCTCGGACGACGTTTGACTTTCATCCTGCTTGGTAGGGGATGAGTATCCTGCTTGGTTGGGGATACGTTGTGACATAGGAATATGGCCGCGTCTTCGTGTCAAGTCTAGGTGCATGAGAGTGTGAGATGAGTAGTTAAGATCAATAAACCCGAGGATGGTTGTTGGTGACGATTGTGTGTATGGTTGTGCTATTAATGTATCTGCTTTACTTTTATCCCTAGTTATGGTGAGATGCAATTCTTATCCCCTGTTTTCTCTATACTGTATGTTTTCTTATAATGGTAAGAAGAACCGGTAGCAGAACCAGATGACGAAGAACTGGATGGAACGCCGTACGAGCCCGATGCGGGTGGGAGAGCCACGGACCCCAACCTTGGGAGATTCTAAGTGACTGTACGGCGAGGACGAGAGGAGTATTCGTCGTCCAGGTTGAAGAAAAGTATGTTAATGGACTAGTATGTATAGGGCCAGTAAGTCTGTCTTTTGATGTATTTTGGGCGAGGAGAGGAAGTCGTCTGCATATATTTTATACCATGCTTTCCTCTTTATGGTCTATGCTACTCTGATATTTGCATGTTACAAGTACAGTATATATGTATGTTTAAAAATTTTAAATCTCTTCGTATGTGTAATGAGTGCGTTAACGTTTAAAAATGGTCTGAGGCTAATGAGATCATCCTACGTAAGTGGGGTCGTCTCAATGCTGAATTTAGAGCCTGGTCTGATTCTTATAATCTGACTCATATTCCAACAAGAGGGTCTTTTTTTACTTGGAATAATGGGAGAAGAGGAAGGCATCACACTGAAAAAAGGCTTGATCGAGCTTTATGCAACGATGTTTGGTTCAGCAGCTGGAATTCTACTATTTGTTGTACTTTGGTTAGAAGCAATTTTGACCATTTCCCACTGTTGTTGTCTTCAAAACATTCAGATAAGTGTTTTACTTCTAAATTTAAATTTATGAAAATGTGGATTTCTCATCCTGATTGTCATAGACGCATTTTCTGAAATATGGAAAAAAAACCAGTTGTTGGTAGCGGCCCTCCACATTTTAGTGCAAAAGCTGAAATCTATTAAGAAGGAGTTAAAATATGGAATAAAGAGGTTTTTGGTGATGTTAATGAAAAAGTAAATAATGCTTTAGCCTCTTTGGATTTAATTCAACAAAAAATCCTATTGATGGCTTTTCTGATGAATTACAAGATCAGGAAAACCTTGCTCATATTGATCTTCAGCAAGCTGTAAATCTTCAAGAGCAACTTTGGAAAGAAAAATCAAGGGTTAATTGGCATACTCATGGTGATAGAAATACTAGCTTTTTTCATAGACTAACTAAGATAAGGCAAGTTTCTAAGCTTATGTCTGTACATAGAAATGGGGAAGAGCTTATAGAAGATCAACAGGGTTTGGCAAATCATGTTGTTGAATACTATTCTGCTTTATATGCTACTAATAATGATTTCATACATAACGGTTTAGTTGATATTGTTATTCCTTCTTTAGTAACAGTTGATGATAATGCTTCTCTTATTAGGGTGCCTTCGGTTGAGGAAATCAAAAGTACTGTTTTTTCCATGAATGGAGATAGTGCTCCTAGCCCAGATGGTTTTGGAGGAAGTTCTTTTCAAGCTTTCTGGGATATAATTGGACTAGATGTTTGCAGTTTTGTCACTCAATTTTTTGTTCAAGGATGGTTATTACCAAATCTTAATTCTAATCTGGTAGTGCTTATTCCTAAGAATCCTGGTGCTGATAAGATTGAAGATTACAGGCCAATTGCATTGGCTAACTTTCAGTTTAAAATTATCATAAAAATTTTAGCTGATAGATTAGCTTTGGTGGTTCCTCACATCATTTCAGAAAATCAAAGAGGATTCATTAAAGAAAGAAACATATCTGAATGTATTTCTGTTGCTTCAGAAGCTGTAAATCTTCTTGATACTAAGTCTTTTGGAGGCAATCTTGCAATTAAATTTGACATTAGAAAGGCATTTGATATTATAGATTGGAATTTCTTGCTTAATGTGCTGAAGGCTTTTGGTTTTGGATCAACTTTCTGTAATTGGATCAATGTAATCCTTCATTCTGCAAAATTATCCTTCTCATTTAATGGACAAGCTACTGGTTTCTTTTCTTGCAAGAGTGGAGTAAGGCAAGGACACCCCTTGTCTCCTCTTATTTTTTGTATAGCTAAGGATGTTTTAAGTAGAGGAATTACTTCTTTAGTGGATTCTGGCTCAATATTACCGATGGCAAGTCCTAGAGGATTTAAAACTCCTAGTCACATTCTCTATGCCGATGACATTTTGGTTTTTTGCAAGGGAACTTTAAAGAATGTACTGCTCTTATGAATCTGTTCTAAGCTTATAGTCAGGTTTCAGTCCAGCATTTGAGTATAAGTAAATGTAGATTTTATTCGGGTAATATTTCTGCAGCCTGGAATGCTGCAATTTCAGATTTGCTGGGATTTTCATCTGGTCATCTTCCATTCATTTATTTGGGAGTTCCTCTTTTTAAAGGAAAACCAAGGAGAATACATTTACAGCCTATTTCAGATAAAATTGTTTCTAAGCTTGCTTCTTGGAAAGGTTCTTTGCTTTCTATAATGGGAAGAGTGCAGTTGGTAGAATCAGTAATACAAAGCATGCTTCTTTATAGCTTTCATGTATATGCTTGGCCAATTTCTATGATTAAATTCTTGGATAAATGTATGATAAATTTTGTTTAGTTAGGGGATGTTTCAGTTAAGAAAATAGTAACTGTTTCATGGAAGAAGATATTTAGTTCTTTTGATGATGGAGGTTTAGGCATCAGATCTTTGAGAGCACTTAATGAAGCTGCTACTCTAAAATTGTGTTGGGATATGTTTACTTCTGAAAAGCAGTGGGCTTGCTTTCTTAGAGCAAGATTTTTTAAGAAAGGAGTTCCTTGTTCTAGGGTAAAATCCTCCTTATGGCCTGGTATAAAAGCAAATCTGACTGTTGTTCTTTCAAATTCGGCCTAGAAAATTGGTGATGGTAAATCTATTAATTTTTGGAAGGATGCTTGGTTGTCTCAACCTATTATTGAAATTCTGTAGATTCCTACAAATCTGCATCATCATTTGAAGTCTGTAGTGGCTGATTATTTGCATAATAGTCTTTGGTCTATTCTTAGATAGATTGCAGAATTATTTCCTGATCTGTATCGTGCTATTTTGAACACTTTTGTTCCTGTTATTTCTACTTCTGATGTCATGGTTTGGAAACATTCAGTTTCTGGAGAACTTTGTTTCAAGGAGGCTTTCTTATTCAGAAATCCAGTTAGTAATTCAGTACCATGGAGTAAGATCATTTGGAATGCTTCTATTCCTCCTTCCAAATCATTCATTGCTTGGAGACTGCTTCATAATAGCATGCCTACTAATGAAAATTTAAGAGCAAAAGGTTTCATCACTGTTTCTACTTGCAATCTTTGTTTGCAGGCTGAGGAATCAAGTTCACATTTATTCCTTCAACATGATTTTGCTACTAGAATATGTAATTGGTTTGGTTATGTTATTAAAGCTTCAATTGATTTGTCTTCTGTTCAAACTTTGTTTTCTTTTTGTACCAGAAATTAGAGTATACAGCTTAAAGATGTGATTTCAGCTGGTATCATACACATTTTATGGACTATATGGCATTGTAGGAATAAGCTTAGGTTTGAGAATAAGCGAATTCCTTACAGTTCTGCCATTAGTATGATTTTTGGACTTATTGCTTTATCTGGAAACTTATCTACTAATTGTATGAATGCTTCAATGGATGACTTTGCTCTGTTGAAGTTTTTTTGTATTGTTTGCAAACCAAGAAAAGCACCTTAATTATGTGGTTCAGATGGATTGGTTGCCCCCTCCTTGTGGTTGGATTAAAGTCAATACAAATGGAGCATCAAGAGGTTGTCCAGGCCATTCTTCTAGTGGAGGAATCTTCAGAGATAGAAGTGGAGCTGTCTTAGGATGCTTTGCTTCATATTTTGGCATTACTTATTCATTGAATGCAGATTTATTGAAACAGCATACTCAAGAGGTTGGCATAAGTTGTGGTTGGAATGTGACTCACAACTTGTAGTATTGGCTTTCCATTCATCAAATCTGGTTCCTTGGAGATTAAGAAACAGATGAAGTAATTGTCTTGTAATGCTTTCTTCTATGGATTTTAGAGTTTCACACATATTCAGAGAAGGCAATGTTTGTGCAGACAAATCAGCAAATTTTTGAAATTCTACTCAAAGCTTTTCTTGGTGGGAGTCAATACCAGATTTTATTAGAGTTGATTTCTTTAGAAATAGGCTAGACCTTCCTAACTATAGATTCAAGTGATTTTTTTTTTATATGGGTAAGGTTTACATCCCCCCCCCTATTTTGTATTCTTTTCTTCTTATTATTTTTAATAAAATTTTGATATGCTGCAAATGATTGATAGATAATGGAGTGCCAACCAAGTTGTGATGTCATAATTCTATAGTGATGCTTTTGCACATCATTTATAAAAAAAAAACTAATGGGTTTGTGTGATAGACTAGTTTTTTTTCTTTTTGCGAACTAGTTTGAGTATCCATGAAAATATTATTTCATGTACTTAACGAACTATCTTTTATAATTTTTTTGTTAAAGTTCTTGGTAGGTGTCCTTGGAATTCGAGGACGAATTCCTTTTAAGGGGATAGAATGTAATATCCGATAATTTTAATAATTTTCATTATAAGAATTAAATGATGTTATGTCTGGTAAGTTAAAAAATCTTTTTCTTCGTATAAAGGTTACATGATTTTTTTTTATATAAATACGTTTTTAAAAAATAAAATGTGCTATAAAAAGATGTTTTTTGATTTTTATCTTTAGAAAATTAAATAAGGATTTTAAAGCATAAAAATGTTGGTGCATAAATGTCATACCTGCGTATTTAATAATTATAATTATACCAATAATTAATACATTAAGTAATAATTAATTTATTTTATGATCAGTAGTAGTTAATTTATGATATAAAGACATCAATAAGATAATGCATAACTTGACATACTCATAGCAAATTAATTAAAATATAACTAATAAATTAATGTTAATTTTTTTATGTCTTGTCCATAAAGCCCTTTTAGTGAAGGGCTTATTGCTTAATGCCTTAGGGTTTCTTTTTAAGAAGGGAGAAGCCCTTTCTCCTTTGCCATTTGTCATCAAATCAGAAAAACCTAGGATTAAGAGAGAGAGAGAGAGCTTGAGCAAAGAGAAGGCAAAAGGGAGTAGCTTTGGGAGTTTCTACCTGATCTTTCTTCTATTTTGTTGAAAGCTTTGAGAACACAAGAGATTTCATCTAAGAGGTGAGGAATTCCTATGTGATGAAATGTAAATTTTTGTGGGTTTGCCATGGATAAAAGCCGATAGTGTGAAATGCTTGATTTTTACATATGATAATGGTTGTATGAGTTTTTACATGAATTATTTTTATCTTGGGATCGTACTGTACAGTTCAGGGGAGGCTTTCGTTTACTTTTCAATCTTGCCCTGTAATATTTTTTTTTTTTATGTTCGTGGTTTATGTATTTGCTCGGGTTGGACGGTGCTACAAGGGAGATTACCTTCGGAAATTGTTTCCCTTTTTGTGGTGCGCAAATCAACAAGTTTTTTTTCTTCTTTTATCACAGCACTAATCCTCAATTTCTTTTCGACACAGTACCATGGGGATTCCATGGTTGAAAACAAAATAAATTTTGCCATATGGATATATATTAGATTACGTAGTTGACATATATGTATATATATTATAATTATAATTACTTTCCAAAGCCAATTTTTTTTATTATTTTAAGAAAGAATAAGGTATTACTATTATGTCAGTGCAATCTTTAATCTCTAATACTTCTATATTCCATTTCTATTTGTCTAAAATTTAGTTAGTTCCCTTCACATTTAGATTTAAGTGTGACCTTATAGATGTTTGGAACAATGTTAAAATATCCAGTAAGAGGAATAATGGTTTGTCCTAAAGTAAAATGTCTTGTTGAACTTGAAGTCTTCATTTAAGATAGGAACTAGGAAGATTTGCCATTCCTGAGATTTCATTCCAGCATTGTGCATTGCAGGATAATTGCGTTGGTAATCTCATCTACTCCTTTGCACTTCTTTTTACTCTAATGAATGAATTTCTTCTATCAATATCAAATTAATATACCTATAGACTACAGAGCATACACTAACAGTATGTGTTTTTAAGGGATTATTAGGTATACTACGTTCATTACATGTTATTGGGATATTATTGGATTATCACTTATAATTTGTTATTGACCCTATGTTTTATGAGCTTGGATGATAAATGTCTGTTATACACTTTTGATGTGGTTATTGAGTTATCTATGTGTATGTCCATGATGTGAATTTTGGAATGGATTGATAAAGTGATATTAATATATGGATTAATGGTACATGTTATTGCGACTATCTTGAGGTTTATCTACTTATGATTATTGAATTAGCTATGCGAATTGTTTATGTTATGAGATTTTTAAAAGAGTTACTTAGTGGAATGGATTGCCCAATTGCTTATGAATCTTTGGGTATGCCGACCAGGGAGCGGAAGGCTTCGGTATATAAATAACACCGGCGGGGAGAGGGACCCCGTGAGTCACCCAGGCGTTAAGGAGGGATGTTGATGTTGGCGGAGGGTGCGGTATCTCCGGAGTACGAAATTAAAACCGTCGGGTCGGGGGACCTTAAGTGAACAACCCCAACTGGGACCCAAAGACTCGATATAATTATATATATGATATGTATCCCCTTATGAGCGGGACATGAGTTATGAGAAAGAAAAGTTAGTGGAAGTCATTCCACAAGTACTCTTCCGAGGGACAATATGCCCACTTGATACTTTATATGTTGATGACATTATTGCATATAAATTGATGGTTGTGACATGTAGTCTGGAAATATTTATCTAAGTGTCTAATTCAGTGCTGGCGTGATTGTGTGATTTTTATTTGCACTTGACTCTGTGTGACTGCATGTGTTTTGGGGGAAACTCCCTCACTGAGTCAGTGGACTCACCCCACGTTTAACATTTCAGCTGTAGGTATCTGCGATGCCGTCGGAAGCCTTGGATGTTATGTGGACAGATGAAGGGTTTTGAACCCATAGCTTTTACGATTTACGTATCTAGTGTAAGCAAGACTTTGTAATTTATTTTATGTTTTGGTTTGACTCTGATGATATTATTCAATCTTATGATGTATTATTGAATGATATTTCTTTATACTTTGGATGAGACGAATTAGTATACTTGAAAGGCTGTGAAGGGGGAAGGAGAGACTTTCTCTTTCAGCCGGTCATGGCTATGAAATTCGGGTCATGACACTTAACCTCAACATGCAAGCCCTAAACTCAGACTCTGCTGTGCACTTGGCACATTTCACACAAAGCCACGCAACTCTTTGTCCTACCATTGCTTTATAAAGTTCTTCCATATGTGCAACACACAATTCCTGTGGTGTGATCTTGGCATAACCACCTTCAACGCTGGTAACAATCCCTACATGCAAAATACAATATCATTATTCCATGAATGCCCCACATAATGCACCCCACATTTTTTTCAACAATTTAATATGCAACCATGGCCCCACATGCAACTTACTCACACAACACAAACCAAAATTAGGGACCACAAACCATCAATTGAGCCAAAAGGCTACAATGCGCCCCACATTCCATGATTTTTTTTTTTAAACAAAATTGGTATGCAAAAGCATCACTATAACGCTAGACATCCCAACTATGTTGGCACCTCAAGCATTATCAATCATCTGCAGCATACCAAAAATATTATTAAAAAAGGAAAATTAAAAAGAATACAAAATAATGGGGGGGCATTAAACCTGACCCATTGAAAGAATTATTTAAACCTATAGTTAGGAAAACCAATTCTATTCCTAAAGAACTCCACTTGAAGGAAAGTAGGAATAGAATCCCACCAAGAAAGGCCACTAATAGAAGTCCCATGACTAGCTAAAAGATCTGCACAAGAGTTACCTTCTCTGAATACATGAGAGTAAATAAAGTGCATTCTCCTAGATAAAGACAAAGCGTTCAGCCACCGGTTCCTTAAAGACCAAGGTACCACAACCAAGGATGAAAAAGCAAGAAGACCCAAAGTGGAATCACATTCAAGCCAAATATGATCCCACCCCTTCGAATAAGCTATCTCAATAGCATATATAACCCCCAAAAGCTCAGCATGGAAAGCATAAGATATGCCAATATTAAGAGCAAAGCAGCCTAAAGCAGCTGCATGCTTGTCACTGAAGATCCCCCCACATGCTGCCATACCCGGACAACCAATGGCAGAGCCATCCGTGTTGCATTTGATCCAATTGAAACTCGGAGCTTTCCAAATGACTTCAATAATAACAGGAGCCTTAGATAATTTTGGAGACAATTGAAAGCTGGAAAGAATAGATTTCTCAACTGCATTATTATATGAGAAACCTTTAGACAGTGAACCTGCCAAACCAACAGCAGATTTAACCAATTTTATGGCATGCTGAATTGATATGTGTTTATTCTCAAACCTTACTTGATTTCTGCTATACCATATGGACCAGAATGAATTAGCAATTCTTGACATTACTATGTCTTTAATCTGAGAACTCCAGGAAAGATTGCAGATTTCTAAGACAGTAAAAATAGAGCTTAAATTAATTGAAACCGACAGGCAAGAGCTGAGCCAGCTCCACATTTGCAATGCAAAGTCACATTGGAGGAATAGGTGTACAGATGATTCATAGGCTTTGTTGCATAGACTGCAAGAAGAAACGACACAGCAACCTCTATTCCATAGCACCTCATCAGTAGGAAGACATTTGTTAATTATTCTCCATAATAACAAAGACCTGGAAGGGGAACAGCAGAGCACCATAATTGTTTACCCCATGATGGAAGCTGAGCAGCAGGAAAAAGCAGGGAATAAGCTTGTTTTAATGTTAAGTCACCTGAGTTAGTTCTCCTCCAGATCAGCTTATCAGGAATTGAAGAACTAGAAAGAGTATAATGCTCAATTTCAGCTGCAAATTCATTAGAGTTCTGAAGCATAATATCAGGAATGAACCATTTGCCATTGACAATAGAATCCTTAACTTTAGAATGAAGATGTTTATGAATGTATGCATAAGCAACAAGACAAAATGCACCCCACGACATGCCCACCATCGGATTTGCACAACAAACAAGACACAAATGGACAAATGGAAAAGGGCAAAACAAATCAGAAACGAACGGAACTCAGCTTTGCTCCACTAAATCAACTAAGGGTGTTCATTGGTTCGGATCGACTTGATAAACCTAAAAATTCGAATCAAACTAATTAAATTGATTCAGATATTTTTGGTGTTCAGATTCGAACCGAACCGAATGAAACCAAATCCGATGATAATTGGTTCGGTTCTCAGGTTCAAGGATTTTTGAACTGAACCAAACCAAACCAAATCGATAACTATTTTTTAATATTTTTTTATTTTTTTTAATATTTATTATATTTTATTATTTATATATATATTTTTTAACATTTTAATACTTAAAATAACCTTATTTTAATATTTGTACATATAATTTAAATTTTATTAATTTATTATTAATTTATTATGGTTTATATATATATATATATATATATATATATATATATATATATATATTTTAATATTTTTGGGTTCGAACCGAACCAATCCGTTCTTGATCGGGTTGGTTTGGTTCAGATTTAGTGGAAAAAATTGCAAATCCAAACCAAACCGAACCAATTGATTTTGTTTGATTCAGATTTTTTTTCTATGTAAATCCGAATCAAACTGACCCGTGAACACTTCTAAAATCAACCGCTCAAAACGCCCACAATTTCGGGATTCAAAGCTTCTCGGAGAGGATTAAGATTGCGTCAAATTAGGGTATGGAATTAGGAATTTTACGTTTCTAATTTGCGAATCATGAAAGTGAGGGCTTATTACGTAAATGTTGACATTTTTGCAATGTTCCAAAATGATGACATTTGGTTTCACAATTTTAGCTTAATAATCCATTTTCCACTCTGGAAAATGCTAACAATGTACATGGACAATTTAATAGGATAAATCATTGTATTGACAAACATTCTTGAATGGGAAGTAATAGATGTTCTAACATGTCATGAGTTTTTACTTTTTAGGAATTATGATTAATTTATTTTTGTCAAGGACTAAAAGTGCTCCCACGTTTATTTTGAAGGACCAATTTGGACTTCAGTCTATTTCAAAAGCTATACTTACTACTCCCTTGAGATTCATAAATCATTATAGAGCCTGATCTCTCTTCGAGGGGTCTCATGACCTCATCTAAATCTCGTGTCAACCTAATTTCCCTAAAATAAAAAAAACAAAAAGTAAAATTAAAGAGGGTGTATTGGATTGAGATTTTAAAAGACTATTTTGACATAAAAAAAGTCTTGTGGATTTTAATGGACTATGTAGGAATGTAATAACTTATAAGATTTTTTTTAAATACTTTTATAATCAAGATTTTATTGTTTGGCTACTAGGGTTTGCATGGAATAGTTTTGCATGCTTTGGACCATGGCTGATATCTCTTTTCTCTTCCCTGAACTCCAACCTTCTTCTTCTTCTTTCTCGCCTCCCTCTTCTTTGTCTCCTTTGGTTGTTCCTTTACCGAATACTGTTGCTAAAAGAACTTTTGCTCAAGCGATCAAAAATACTTATGATATTCCTCTGGATGATCTGCCAATTCCTTGCATGAAAGGTGATGATCTTGCAATTCAAATCCCTGAAGATGAGTACAAAGCTGGTCTAGAAGGATGTAACAATAACCTTCATGGACGTGTGATTCTTTTGAAAGGTGATAAACCTCTAAAGGTTGAAGACTTGCGCCTCAAGTTACTTCATTTATGGAAGCCGATTTCCAAAGGGTCAATGATCCCGATTGGGAAAGGCTATTATGAATTTTCTTTTGGCTCCTTGGAGGATTTAAGAAAGGTTTTATCGGTAGGTTCTTGGAATTTATCTCCTGGTTCATTGAGATTATTTTCTTGGATACCCGATTTCAATCCAAACATTGTGAAGCAAACGAATGTTCAGTGTTGGATCAAGATTCATGGTCTGCCTCAGGAGTATTGGCGTCCAAGAATTATTTTCTCCATTGTTCGAGGATTGGGAACTCCATTGGCTCTTGATGATTGAGACGACGCGCCGTCACATCAGTAAAACCTAAGAGATTAACTAACATTAATCGCATAATAAACGTTAGCGTGCCTTATAAATACGAAGCGAAGCGAAAAATTGAGCGCGGAGGCAAAACAATTTACGGCACGCTACGCCTCAAAGTATACAACTTTAAATATAAAGAAATATATTGCATACATCATTACCCCATCAATAGGGCTACAGTAATAAAGTAATACATAGAGTATATTAGTACAGACGGAAATCAAAATACGTAAATAAGCCAAGAGACCGCTCTCCGGCTAACCACGATCACTGCCCAACCTCTCAAGGCTAGGGTCCGTGGCACGTTCTCAAGCGTTAGGTTCGTATGGAATGTCGTCCAGCTCCTCAGCAACGGGTTCCTCTTCGGGATCTTCCCATAAAATAAAAATAACACATATAGAAAATAAAGGGAGATAAGAATCATAATTCATCAATATGGGAGAGGGGCATCAGTACAGCATATATATATATATACATACATCACACAACCCGATTAAATCATACGACACAACCTCATCCATCGCTTAAATCACCCATCACAATCATCTCAAAAGTCATTCTCTCGGATAATCCTATAAGAGGGATACTAGTCCCTATGTATATGTTGACTTCCCTATATGCATGTCGGCCGATACATCACGTCCCCAATTGGACATCCCCGTCGGGATTACATCACATCACATCACGTCCCCCATTGGACATCACACCTCGGGATTTAATGTAACGTCCCCAATTGGACATCCCCCTTTGGGACAAAATGCTGTGGTATGAAATGATATGAAAATGCAACAAACATCCATCGCAGGTTGATATTGGGACCTCACGCCTAAGCACTCGTCCACGACCACGACACATCGCATCACATCAAAATCAACATCACATCATCATCAACATCAACATCAGCATCAACATCAGCATCACGACCCAGTGCGTCTACGAGCCACAGCTCCACGGTCGGTACCACAACGATATCAACCCTAACAACATCATCACTCACCATTCTCTCATCAACACTCAATCACTAGTCAAATCACAATAGCATTACAACAGTAATTCATTCTAGTGCAGATATCATCATAAAATCGAATAGCAGTAAATCACACAGGCAGTTCAACAAATTAAAGCAATAGATAATCAAATAAATAAATCAACACATCAACCTCAATCAATTACATCATCCATAATATCAACTTAGTGGTGATAGCCCAAAAGTACCTATACCCAGGGTCCAGGCACTTTATCCAGGGCTCAACCTCTAGTAGGATTTAAGGGTTCCCCTATACAGATATATATACTCTATACTAAGCTTGCTTTCCCGACGATATTAGTTTTTTCTCCCCATCTTTGTAATGCTCACGTGCAGCTCTGGCTACGACTCCGCAACAGTCAGTCGGGTGCGTGGTCGGATGTTCGAGTCCTGTCCGATTTTATACAACAAAACACAACCAGAAATTAAAACAGTTAAATCAAAAACTCCTTATTCCTTAGGATTAGCTACTGCCCCTATTTAATTAATTAGGCTAGAGATGTCTAAAAATTCCTAACTCTTGGATCAATGATCCTTAGGTATCCCTAAACATAATCAATGAAGGCATTAACTCAAAAAAACAAAGATTTCTTCTATTGCACTACCCCTAGGGTTCGGCCCTATTAAATGAAAAATAGCTAGAAAGCTCCAAAAATTCTTATTTCTTGGATAACACCCTAACTAAGTGTGATAACCCTAGATATCAACTCAAAACATCAAAAACCAACCAAAAACCCTACCCTACACTATAAGGGGGTTTTGGCTTCTCTCTCAAAAAAATAGCTAGAGAGATTTCTTGGCTCTAATCTCTTGAATCATGCAAGTATGTCATGAACCTAGGCCATAGAAATCGGTTTGGTATTAAAATGATTTTTCTACAATTTTTCATGGATTTTTGAAGATTTAGGGACAAAAACCCTAACATTTAGGATCATGAAATTTAGAGGAGAAAAATGAGAGATTGATAGAGATAGAGGAGACTAGCTACCTCCTAGGATGATCTCCTTCAAATTTAGTGAGGATTGCTTCAAAAAAACTTCAAGATTCAAGCTCCAAAAATGAGCTTTAATGGTGAGGAAAGGAAGAAATGAGAGAAAGAAGAAGATGGGCTTGGGGCGGCTGTTTGCTGCTCGAAAATAATGAGGGTGAGAGTGTGAGCGAATTTGATATTTAAAGAGTTAACTTAAGATATTAAGAAAATAGGTAAAAGTAAAAAAAGTAATTAGTAAAACTAACCAAGGTCAATTTGCTCAATTCACATCCCGACATTTTGAAAATCCTCACGACACTGGTAGGAGTCTCCAAATGATTTAACATAGCCTTGGTATGAAATTTATCGGCTCAAGGTTCTCGAAAAATCCTAAGACAGCTCGAATCGTCTTCCCGAACGATTTTCGGCCCGAATATAAAATATTTATATTTTTGGATGTCAGGACACATTTTTCAAAAATATAGGAAACGTGATTCTAAGACTAACTGTCTCGTTCACGAGTCCAAATTAGGTCTTGATAGTAGTAAAACACTACTGTTAGTGAAAATCGCAGACCAGACTCCGTTTGAGTTTTCGACCAAAATTTAGCCATAGCTTTCTACGATAGCGTAGAGCGTGACTATGGTCTCGGAATAATTTATTTCACTCTCTAGACCCTTCAATAAAATACAAACACACAATTACTGATTAATTAAGAAAATTTAGAAAATCGAGGCGTTACAATGATGCTACTAAAAATAGGACTTTTGGTAACTTTGCAAGAATCCTTGTTGACATTGATATGGTTAATCCCCTACATGATCAAATTCTTGTTGAAAGGGATGGATATGCTTTCTTTGTTGATTTTGAGTATGAGTATCTGCCTTTGTTTTGCACTGGTTGTAAGATTATTGGTCACTCTTATTCTCATTGTCATAGAAATCTGATTGGAAAGAATAATTATATGAATAATAAGAAAAGTTTGAGCAAGTATGTTCTTAAGGCTGCTTCTGAGGTGCCTAAAGAGAAAGGAAAGACCATTATTGTTGATAATACTCCCCCTGTTCCAATAATACTGCAAGGGGATTCAAGCAAGGAAAATCAGTCCATTCGTCGGACTGAAGGTCCTGTTGATGAGGAGCATGACATCTAAGTCTCTAAGACTGTTAATCAGGGATGTTTGGTTGATCCTATTGTTGATGAAGTGGCTACTAATAATGTGAGTCCCCCAACTGTTGTTATTGGTTCAGAGAATGCTAATTTTCAAGTTGGTCAAGTGAATGATCTTATTCTTGAAAATCCAAATCCTGTTGTCCTCAAGGATCTTTCCCATCTTGGAAGATTTTGGTCTCATGGTAATTCTGGTAATAACTCTGATGAAGAGGAGTTAATTTTTGAAGAAGCAGAACCCTCTCCTCAACCTCATGAAGGAGTTTGAAAATACTTGCAAGGTGATCTTCAGCAAAATGCAGATCCGAATGATGGTTTTACTGATGTTCTTACTAAATCCCAACAAAGGAAGCAGAAGAAGCAAAATCAGCAGGCAAATAATACTCCAAGGAAAACAAGGTCCCGAGCAAGCTTGAATATTGGTTCTAAATGAAGATTCTTTTTTGGAATGCTAGAGGTTTGGGAAACCTTGAAACAAGGTTAGTCCTAAAAAAGCTTATTTGTTTAAATAAGCCAGACTTTAACTTCATTGCTGAACCTTGGATATCCTCTGTTGTTAATTTTTTTCGAAGTATGAATCTTAAAATGTTTCCTGAAAATGACAGAAATCACCTTCTTCCTAATCTTTGGTGTCTTTGTCTTGATCATTTTAATCCTTCTGTTCTTAGCAAAACAAGTCAATAGGTTTCCTTTTCAATTGATGTTGCTGGTAAATCTGTTTTTTTGTCTGCCATTTATGCTTCTATTGATTACATAATTAGAAGACAATTATGGTTGGACCTTTACAATCTGTAGCAATCCAATAAAGGTCCTTGGTGCTTTGTTGGGGATTATAATGCTATTTTGGGAGCTCATGAGGAAAGAGGGAGATTTTTTCCTTACAAGTTATCTTGTGATGAGTTTCAATGTTGGACAGATTTGAATAATTTGTTTCATGTTGCTACTAGAGGCTCTTCTTTCATTGGACAAATGGTAGACGACAACAACATTGTACTGAGAGGATATTAGACAGATCTGTTTGTAATGATTGGCTTGACTTCTGGTCTAGTATGGTTTGTTGTACTCTCTCTAGAAGTAAATCTGATCATTTTCCTATATTGCTTACTCTGAAAAGAGAGGAAAAACGGTAAAGCTCTTCTTTTAAATTCCAAAACATGTGGTCCAAGCATCCGGATTGTCATAAACTTATTTCAGAGGTTTGGAAGCATCATGTTCTGGGGGATCATATGTTTATTCTTTCTTAGAAATTGAGAAATTTAAAAGCTAGGCTTAAGGATTGGAATTGGACTGTTTTTGATGATGTTCATTTGAAGGTCAAAACTGCTTTTTCTAAGGTAGATGAGATCCAGGCTGCTTTGTCTTCCAATAGTGTTTTTGATGAGCTTCTGCAGCAGGAAAAGGAAGCTCAAATTTGTTTGCAGGAAGCTTTATCCTTTGAGGAAGTTTTTTGGCAGGAGAAATCTAGAGTTAATTGGCATGTCCATGGTGATAGGAATACTGAATTTTTTCATAAGATGGCCAGGATTAGGAATACTACTCAGCAAATTTCAGTTCTGAAGCATGGTGATCTCTTGTTGGAGAAGGCAGAGGACATTAAGAACCATATTTTAGCCTTTTACAAAGATTTGTTTATAACTGAGAATGTTTGCTCAAATTTTGATTTGGTTGAGGATGTCATTCCCTCCTTGGTGAATGCTCAGGATAATTCTATGTTAGCTAATTTGCCTTCCAAAGATGAAGTTAGGAATGCTGTGTTCTCTCTTAATGGTAATAGTGCTCCTGGTCCCGATGGCTTTGGAGGCTTTTTCTTTCATCATTATTGGGATATAATTAGGGATGATATTTTTAAAGCTACTTTGCAGTTCTTCACTCAAGGTAAACTTCCTCCTCATTTAAATTCCAACACTGTTATTCTGATTCCAAAAGTTAAGGAGGCAGATAGAATAGAGCAATATAGGCCTATTGCTCTTGCTAATTTCCAATTTAAAATTATCTCCAAGATTTTGGCTGATAGGCTTGCTATTGTTGCTCCTAAGATTATTTCTACTAATCAGAGAGGGTTTATAAAAGGTAGGCAGATTAAAGATTGTATTTGTTTGGCTTCTGAGGTGATTAACGTGTTAGACAAAAAATCCTTTGGTGGGCAACTTGCTTTGAAGATTGATATAAAAAAGGCTTTTAATACTATGGATTGGAACTTTTTGCTTAGAGTTTTGACTGCTTTTGGCTTTAATGTCAAGTAAAACTTTCTGTTTCAGTTAATGGTCATGTTGTGGGGTTTTTCAATTGTAAGAGAGGAGTCAGGCAAGGTGATCCTCTGTCCCTTCTCCTATTTTGTTTGGCTGAAGAGGTCCTTAGTAGAGGTATATCTAAGCTTGTTGCTAATGGAAAACTTCAGTTAATGTATGGTCCTAGAGGTGTTGCTATGCCTAGCCATATACTTTATGCAGATGATGTGCTGCTATTTTGTAGAGCTTCTAAAACTAGTCTCACCAATTTAATCAAGTTGTTTGATGATTATGAGCAAGCTTCTGGTCAGGTAATCAGTACGGACAAGTCTAAATTTTATGTTGGCACTATGACAGCATCCCGGAAGCAGCAGATTGCTGATATACTTGGTTTTTCTGCTGGTTCTGTTCCCTTTACATATCTTGGTGTGCCACTATTTAAAGGTAAGCCTAGAAAGGTTCATCTTATGCCTATTGTTGATCGAATTAAAGGTAAATTGTCATCTTGGAAAGGCTCATTATTGTCAATTATGGGAAGAGTTCAGCTAGTTAATTCCATTATTCAAGGTATGCTTATTTACAATTGCAGAATTTATGCTTGGCCTGCTTTTCTTATTAAAATCTTAAATAGGTGGATAAAGAATTTTATCTGGTCTGGGGATATTCATGTCAAAAAAGTGGTTACTGTGGCCTGGTGTAAGGTGTGCAGACCTGTTTTGGAAGGGGTTTGGGTTTAAGGTTGATCAAAGGAGTGAATGATGCAGGCTTATTGCAACTTGCTTGGGATTTAATCAGGTCTGATGAGCAATGGTCCATTATGATGAGATCAAGAGTTTTTAGGAATAAAAAGCCAGTCTCTTACCATATTGCTTCATCTATTTGGAATGGTGTTAAATCTTTTATGCCTTCTGTCATGGAAAATGCTGCTTGGCAGTTAGGTAATGGTTCTTCAATTCATTTTTGGAAGGATAGGTGGTTAAGCAGGACTGTGGTGGATATGATTGATGTTCCAGAAAATTTGCAAGATGATTTAGGTGCATTGGTCTATGATTTTATTATTGATGGCCGATGGTCTATTCCTACAACTATATCTAATCATTTTCCTATGCTAAATTCTGAAATTCAGCAGATGGTAATTCCTTTGCAGCCTTCTATCGATAGATTGTGTTGGTCTAATAGTTCTGGTTGCTTAACTTTCAAGGAAGCCTTCTTGTTTCATTGTCCTTCTGGACAGGTTGACATTTGGTCCAAGATTATTTGGAGAAATTGCATCCCTCCAACTAGATCATTTGTTGTTTGGAGAATTTTGAAAAAGAGAATGCCAACTGATGAAAATCTCAGAAAAAGGGGTTGCATCACTGTCTCTATGTGCAATCTCTGCTGCTGTAATGAGGAAACAAAAGATCATTTGTTTTTGTCCTGTGCTTTTGCTCAGCAGATGTGGTCTTTGTAACATCCCAAAATTTCTATAGTTGTCTTTTCATTGATTGTGTGAATACTTTGACTGAAAATACTAATTGGACACAAATGGAACTCATAAAGAAGTCCAAGGGTATTTTAGTCACTTCACAAGGAAGTTTAGATATTTTCTAGAAAGCCATCATGACTATGATAAGTCACAATGGCAAAGCTGTAATTTCATGGACTTTTCTTTAGAAAATATCATGATATTCTAGCAAGTAATCATGACTACTTTAGAAAAGTAATCATGACATTGATGACTCATGGTGGTGAGTCATAGTAAAGTAATCATGACTAGTGGTGAGTCATGATGACGACTCACCTACTGACTCATGACACTTAGGAACTGTGTTTCTCATTCGGTGTCCGGTTTTGTCTCTACATGTCCACTTTTGGATAAACTCAGATCATGTTTATACTCTACCAGTAATGTAGAGAATTATGGTTAAGGTTTGGGTTGACGACTCAGACGAAACCCGGTCTGCATACGGGATTACAGGAACCGGTAACGGATAAGCATAGAGGTCGCTTTCAAGCCACCTCATCCTTATCCTATCTCTAAGCAATTATGACTATAGTGACTCACATAGGTGAGTCACCATAGTAATGATGACTTAGGGGTGAGTCACATAGGTGACTCACCATAGTAATGATGATGGTGTAGGAAATTCCAATTTTACTCTTAAAGGAAATGACCTTTTTGCCCTTAAGTACATTTTATAACATTCTCACCTTTGCTTTTAATCTTCTTCATGCCATTCTCTCGCCATTCTCTCGCCATATTCTCACCTCACTTTTCTTTCTTCTCTTCTTTATTCTCCAACTTCAAGTTGTCAACTTTTTATGGAAACAGTTAAACTACCTACACTTGGTTAATCTCTACAAAATTTTTATGGAAGCAACACTTATCCACTTCCATTAAATCTTAGCCCTTCATTCTATCACACTCTAACAAATATCTTGATGACAAATCCTCTAGGCCATTCGGCCAATCTATCCTAAAATCACCAAAACACCTTTATTTTACACTTTTACAAGATAAAAGCATCTATTTCTTAAGTCTTGAAAAATTCTCTCTTTTCTCTCTTCATCACCCATACGGTTCATCATCCTAGATCACCAACCAAACCTCTTTCTTTCATTCTAACACCATAATTCATCTTGTCTTGGTCCAAGGATCAACTTTGATGAAGAAAGTTTCTTGATTTGGAGAAGATTTGGAGGAGTTTGTTCTTGAGCACCAAGAACACCATCCAAATCCTAGGAGTTGTTCTTGTGTTGGGTTCGACCATCAACTTCTCTAAGGAGCTTGGAGTTTCTTTTCATTCACATCTCTTCACTAAAGGTATGGGGGGTGAACTTCTTCACACCAAAATCGGTAGAAGATGAAAATGGCTGTTATGCTTTGTTTGGCTGAAACTCAAAGTTTGAGTTCACTATTTTGTGTGTGAAGTTCTCTTTGAGAACTTGATTGTCTCAATGATTCTATGTTTGATTCTATGCTTAGTCCTCTTTAAGAACATGATTCTATGTTTAGTATAGACTTATGATGATGTAGGTTTAGATGGAAACATACTTTTATACATGTTGAATACTATACTTGAATCTCTAAATCAAACAAGGATTTATGTCTAGTTATGATTGAATGATACATGATTCTTGTTCATTACACTATTGTTAGTGTCTTGAGCTATTTCTTGACAAGATTAGTGAAGCAATTCTTCATCCTCTTTGGAGGTATGGTTTCGGCCATGATTTGGTGAAAAGGAAAAACATGAGTTTGTTCTTAAACTTCAATGTTTTGGAAGTGTTTTAGTACTTCGTATTTCCAAAACCAAATAAAAAGTGATTTTGATTCAAGAATTAATGAAAGTAAGAATTAATGAAGGAGTGAATCATTTAAGAATTCCAAGAATTAAGCAGGAGTTAGAATAAGGTGAAATTTTGTCTTATCTAAAGCTTAGTTAGTTTCTACAATAACTTAGATTATGATTTTACACTAGGTTAGTAAAGAAAAATCCTTTTTCAATTAGTTATACTTGAAGCAAGTACAAATCTATTTTGAAAATCAAATGAGTTTTCAAGTTGAAAAGTTTTGGAAATCAAATGAGTTATTAAGTAGAAAGAGTTTTAGATTATCAAATCTCAACTTGAGAGTTTTTAACTCTAAGTCATAAAGTTTTCTACATAGAGACCTAAACCTAAGTTAAACAATTAACTTAAAGTAAAAGAAAAGAGTAAAGGAAAAGAACTAATTAAGTATAATATATGGTGAAACAAGGCCATACACTATACTATTGATGACTTAGTTCGTCAATGACTTCATAAGATTTAAGGGATTCAAGACTCATTTCCTAAGTTAAAACTCAAGGGATTAATATGTTAGAAAGGATCAAAGATTTATCTAAGAGGATTCTCAATCCTTTATCATAACTCTTAGGACTTGATATGTAATTCATAAGACAAGAACACAAACATAAAATGTTTTGGATTGTGAATACATTTTGGATTTTGAAGCGGTGATTTGGATTCAAGAAAATCATTCAATTATTCTATTATTGTGATGGTTTGATCCCGGAGGTATAACGAGATTTATCCGGTGAATAAAAGATGTGTGAGACAATGGCACGTATAGTTCCTAAGGAAAAGACCTTAGAGAACATTGAGATTTATCCGGTGGATAAACATGATGATATAGCATCTGTTTTTGTAAGCATTGGTAAGCATTGGCATTTCATTGCATGAGTTGTGAGGCCTTGAGCCTGAGGAGTTGAGCTTACACCTTGATGCGGGTGCGAATCTTACGATGACGACTTGAATAGTCTTGGAGGTATCAGGGTTGGAAAGGCTGACATATGACCAGTTGGTTGCTCTTCTGTGTTGTGGCGAATCCGTGCAATACATTGATATCCTTGACTAGATGCCGTACTTTTCATGTTTGGTTGAGAGTGTTCCGTAAAGCCTGATACGTGCACGTTACGAATGTTGTAGCATCTTGACCAAGGCTGGCGTAGACGGAACATGTACTCCCATTCGCTCACTCCGAAAATTGTTAGCTCCATGGAGTAGGGGTCAGAGTACCTGTGTGACATCTGGCATTTGAGTCATATACATTGCATTGCATAGTTGTTGTTGATGTACATCACTATTGCATTTCAAGAATGCTTTATATATATATGCTGATGCTTTATACATATGTTGATAATTGACTTTATATTGATAATTGATTAACATGATATATTGAGGATTAGGATGTGCCTAATTGGTATGATTCCCTTGTTGTGTCTTTCCATTTGTACTTCTGCTATTTTGCTGTGTTGATGATTGGGAATCTCACCCATATCCATATATTTTCTCTAGTTGTGTTGTTTCTGCTTGAGCAGATGGGCACGTCGACGAGTCAATCAAACGTCTACCTTGAGTCCGGGAAGGGGACTCCTTTTGTTATTTTGTCTTGGCCAGGCTGGATCCAATTAGCAGTTGTAACTTTTGAGGAATGGTGAATCCTAATACTTATTTATATATGTAATTATTATTAGATCGATTTGACTTGATGTTTGTAAACAAACAATACTATTTCTATTCCTGTATATTAATACAGTATGACTTTTAGAAATGTATGGTGAATTTAAGTCTATCTATTATTACTTATTGTACTAATTTCAGTATATCATTGCGAGCAGAAAACCCGTATTTTCCGTCTTAAGATTATTTTTGCCTTCATAATAGTTCGGGGATGTGACACTCGGGAAAAGTGTTGCATTATTTGGTCTCAAAGCATAGAGAATGATTTGAGGCAAATGAGATTATCCTATGTAAGTAGGGTCGTCTCAGTCTTGGCTTGGTAATTATTTGAACTGCATCATTGACACTTCAACAATTTTGAATATTCTTTCTCTTTGTCATAAGAATTGGAGCTCTCAAGCTTTGCATGTTATTGCAACTGCTATAGTCCTTGTTTTCTGCTCTATTTGGTATTGTAGAAATAAAAACAGGTTTGATAATGCTCGAGTCTCTTATCATGCTGCTATTTGTTAAGTTATTAGTCAAGTCTCTCTCTGGTAACTCTAGTGCTGGTTTTTTGAGAAATTCAGTTCCTGAATTGCTTATTTTGAAGAAATTCAAGGTTAATACTCATCATCCATCAACTCTTGTGATTAAAGAGGTTATTTGGTATCCTCCTGTTTGTTCTTTTGTGAAGTGCAACGCCGATGGTGTTGCTAGAGGTAGTCATGGTCCTGCTGCTTATGGTGGCCTCTTCAGGGACAACAGTGCTGCTATTAAGGGGTGTTTTATGCAAAATCTTGGAGTTTCTACTGCTTTTATTGCTGAGTTGAATGGTGCAATGCTGGCAATTGAGCTTGCTTTTAGTAAAAATTGGTTGAATCTCTGGTTGGAATGTGATTCTCAATTGGTGGTTGCTGCTTTCTCAGATATTAACTTGGTTCCCTGGAGACTAAGAAATCATTGGTCTAATTGTTTGGCTCTAACTAGTATAATGAGATTTGTCCATTCTCATATTTATAAGATTTGGAAGGATTATATGGATTTATAACATTTGAAAGGAATACATAATGAAGAATAAAAACATAAACTCTAATTACAATATTACATAGCAAAATCAATTTTTATACTAGAGAAGACAACATATTCACATGTTATTGTATTTATATAGTAAAAAAGGAAATTGTGAACTTAAAAAATAAAATAACTTTATTTTCATAATGTCAAAAATACTGTATTCTATACTTTTATTGCTTGTTGTTACTGATATATGTTAGCCATCAAGAGTATATAAATTTGATGTGTCATTACTTGCAAATCAATTCTACTTTACACTTAGGTAGTATTTGACCCAACTTTTTTTTAGGCTTAATATTTTTCTTGGAAAAAGCTTTTTTTTCATTAAAAAAAAGTTGTTTTGAAATTATTCTAATATGTTTGACAAATTAGCTTGAAGTAAAAAAAAATAGAAAAAAATGGTTTTCAAGAAAGCTAAAAATTTTAGGCTTATTTGAAAAAAAACTTTTTGATTATTTTGAAATCAATCATATTTTTCCATTTTACCCTATATAACTAACTATCAAACAAATATTATTATTATTCTATACAAACAACTTCATATCTTTTTTTTTGTAAGTTACTATATAAAAATATTTTTTTATACCATTCAAACAAAGTAGATTATCTTAAAATCGTTTTTTAACAAGTATACCTAAACAAAAACTGATTCTCATTATAATTGATTATTACAATAAATATATAATCGATTATTGAAGTAAATATCTTAAAATCGCTTTGTTTGGTAATTTATGTTGAGTTGAACGACAACCATGGGGGAAAAAGAGGGGGAGGGAGGGAGGGAGGAAGGGAGAGGGGGAGAAAGGAGAGAGATAGAGGAAGGGAGGATAAAGAAATGTGAAAGCATAAGGTAAAAAAAAAAATAAAGATTAAGAATTCTGAGAAATCTCATGTGTTAGGGTAAGACTTTTTGTTACTAAAAAATAACTAAAAAGTCACCCAAAGTCCTACAAAATCCACCTTAGAAAACAATTCATCGAAATCAGAAAGTTTTTGAATACCAGACTTTTTGTTATTTGTTAAAAGGCTTGATTAAATACTACAAGATTTAGATTCCCTCTTTAAAAAATCCTAATAGTCTTGATTGAATATCACAAGACTTATTTAAATTACTTAAAAATCTTAATTGAATACCACAAGACTTATTTATCATAATTTTTTTTTTTAAAATCTTATAAAATCTCCATCCATTACACCCCAAAACATGAAAGCAAATAGAAAAGAAAAAAAAGAAAAGAAATAACCTCTAACCAGAGCACGAAGGATCCATTCCCTTGGGTTCCCGTCCTCTCGGTACTCTCTCCTCCTCCTCCATTTCCCAGCTCACCCCAAACCAAACCATCATTTTTCAGCACTCAAAAGTTCAAAGGTAGGACCTTTATATATTACTCATGCTTCATTTTTTCTCCTCTACTTTTTAGTCCTCTCTCCGTTTTCCAAGAGATTCTCTGTGAGCCTCACTCACCACCCTCCAACTCTACTTTTTTATAGCCCTGCACATTGAGATCCCATTGTTCTCTCTCTCTGCGAACCCAAAAAACAGCATCTATTGCTTGCATTTAATGTGTCCCGTGAGATCCACAACCAGAACAAAACGTTGCTATATTGGATTCACTGAACTGAATTTAATGCCGTCGATTTAGTTACCGATATGAAAGTAATAAATGCTACCACGGATCCTTCCTATGAATAGATCCGTCGTTTACATTTAGATAAATACAACATTCATTACTTTCCGTTTTCCTTTTTTCTTCGTTCCGCATCATTAATTTTTATTTTTATCTACTAATAAATGCATTTTCTTTCTATTTGCTTTCCTCATTCAACAGTCATCACTGGACTAAAATCAAATGTCAGGTATGCTCTGCTATATGCCAATTAAATCACTATGTTTTATTTTATTTTAATTTAATTTTATTGTTTTGTCTCTTACTTTGTTATTATTAAAATAAAATAAAAATAAAATCTGGTTTGATAGGGGTTGAAGAAGGTCTTGTTGATGTTGACAACTATGAAGACGAGAGAAGATGGTCAAGAATTGGAAGCCTGAAGAAGAAGGCAATAAGCGCTTCTTGCAGATTCACTCATTCACTTAAGAAAAGAGGGAAGAGGAAAATTGACTATAGGGTTCCAATTGAGGATGTGAGAGATGCACAAGAGGAATCGGCTGTGCAAGAACTGCGTCAGATACTGGTTGAAAGGGGGTCCTTGCCTCCTAGGCATGATGATTATCATGCATTGTTAAGGTATTTTTATTTTTATTTTTTCACCACCCTTTATTAGTTCGTTTATTTATTTATTTATTTATTTTATTTATGTTGTTGTTTGCTTTGCTCTCACTGATTCACTCACTTTTCAATATGCAATTTTCATTGCTGGTGCGTATTAAGGTTTCTTAAAGCTAGGGATTTCAACATTGAGAAGACAATTCAGATGTGGGAAGAAATGCTTATTTGGAGAAAAGAATATGGAACTGATACCATCCTTGAGGTAATGGTGGTAATTTATGAAGGCAGTAACCTTGTAACTTTAATGGGATGCTTCAGTGTGTGGGGGATTTCTTCGGTACCCATGTTATTTTCTTTTCCCTGTGTATCGTTTAAAGATTTATTAGTTGAGAAATGCTATATCCTCCTACAAATTTTCTTATAAATCCTCGAATTCACTTAAAAAGGAGAAAAATGTCAAAAAGTTGAGAGTAATTAATGTTTTATAAATACAATGTATGACATATGTCAACTATAAGTAGGTAGCAGGATTTGTAGGATGATATACCATTTCTCTTATTAGTTGCAAGTTAAATTGGATGGACTCCAAACATTTCTTGTGAGTATCAAGATCAACTACCAATAAGTGTCTGGCAACTAATCGTAGGTATTGTACTGGTAGTCGTACCATGTTTTTTTCTTTCCATGGGCACCATTGCAACTTGTCAATATGAAAGAGGGAAGATAAATATTTAGGAGTTTAATTTGATCAACTTACACTATAATCCTCCAATCATGTTTGTAAATTGTAGCATTAGCATGTGTTCTATGCTAGATTGCTAGGATACACTTGATACATGATTTAGTTGGATGGGTCTAATGCCACAGCGATATTTGAAGGATTTTCAATTTGAAGAGCTGGAAGAAGTATTGCAGTATTACCCTCAAGGGTATCATGGAGTTGATAAGGAAGGTAGGCCAGTTTACATTGAGAGGCTTGGGAAAGCTCATCCAAGCCGCATAATGCGTATCACCACAATAGATCGATATTTGAAATACCATGTCAAGGAGTTTGAGAAGGCTCTGCAGGAGAAATTTCCAGCATGTTCCATTTCAGCAAAAAGACGGATTTCTTCAACCACAACAATATTGGATGTGCAAGGCTTGGTATGCTGCATTACACACAATAATTTTTGTCTAAAGTTGTCTGCCTCATCACTAAAACATGGTGTATTTCTGTGTATTTTTGCTCTTTTTAGGCTTTATAGTCTATACTGGTTTGTGATAGTTGATTTATTTATGTACATATCCTTGCATTGTATTGATTCTTTTTCTCTTTTGTTAATTAGTATTGTCTGAAATTCTGGTATCCACCTTCAATGTTTTTTTGCAGAAATTTTTACTGGCTCTTGATGGTTTGTGTAATGCAGGGCATGAAAAATTTCTCGCCAACTGCTGCAAATCTCTTGGCTGCTATGACAAAAATAGATAACAGTTACTATCCTGAGGTTTTTATTCGGTTGTCTCTTCCCAAAGTAACATGTCTTCCAGTCCTCTTCATTTGTATGCAAACATTTTCCCTGTATATGTGCAGACATTACATCGAATGTGTATCGTCAATGCTGGTCCTGGCTTTAAGAAGATGCTTTGGCCTGCTGCACAGAAGTTTCTTGATGCCAAAACTATTTCAAAGATACAGGTGATGGATATAACTTTCAGCTGGTAATATTTCATGTATTTTTCCCCTGAAGTCCCACTGATATTACATTCATTTCCCTAATTTCCAGGTTCTTGAACCCAAGTCTTTATGTAAATTACTGGATGTCATTGACCCTAGGTATGCTTCTGTTCCTACATGATACTGCTTTATAATTTCTGTTAAGTTTATTGATTAATTTGTAGTTTATAAATGCATCCATACAGTCAGTTGCCAGACTTTTTGGGTGGCACATGTACATGTAGTGGAGAAGGTGGATGTCTCAGGTCTAGCAAGGGTCCATGGAATGATCCTGACATCATGAAAGTATTGTTTCTTTGTATCTCTTTCTTTGCACTCACTGTCAGCTTTTGGAAATATTTATTGCTTAGAATTAATTACCTTTGGTAAACTAGTATTTAGGAAACTAATGTAGATATAATGACTTTTAGCTGGTACATAATTCGGAGGGAACATTTATGAGACAAATCACCAGAGTGCCCAATGAACCACAGAAATTTGACTTGTTTCAGATGCACCCACAGAAGGCAAGCTCAATCTTCTTGACAGCGGTTAGGATTTTACAAATGTTTGCTTGAGATATTATTTACAAGAAAAATGCTAGCAACATACACTCTAATACTCTCTTTCCAACACACTCTCCTATTGGATGAAATTCATGTGGGCCCTACAAAATTCAAGTGGGACCCATATGAATTTCAACCAATAGGAGGATGTGTGTTGAAAAGAGAGTGTGTTGCTAGCACTCTTCTATTTACAATTATATGCTTTTAGCTTCCTTTCCTCATCTCCCAGGGACGATGCAGTGATACATCAGCAGCAGAATCAGGGTCAGATATTGATGATTCTTTCTCACCCATCCGACAAAGGAGCTTTGCTTATCCTTGTTTGGAGCCAGTTCATGAAGAAGTGAGTTTTGAAACCGTTGAATTTGATTCGGTTCGGTTTAGAATCCTTATTCATGTACTTATGTACTCCTTTCACATTATGTGTGCTTTGAGCTTTTAATTAATCATACAAAAGGATGTCTCTTCTTCAGGTCAGATTATCAGAGAGCTACTACAGTTGTGATGATAGCGCTCCTGAAGCTGAGAAAGTGCTCAAAAGTGATAAATTTCACCTTACTCAGGAACCGTCATTGCATGATAATGATATGGGGAGTATTGCTTGTAGGGAAAATTCCGAAGGTACTGTTAATGTGAAGTTATTGAAGCAAATGTATGGTCCTTTTATGTATACTGTGTAGAACCCAAGTTGTACATATGCCTTATTTTATACCATTTGGATGTGGAACTTGGAAACTCACCATGGCTATTGTTCATGATATTTCTCTCTGGTATCACTAACAAGTATTTCAGTATTTTCCTTATCTTACAGATTCACATTTTTTCAGGAATTTCAGTCAGCAATTGGTTCAGCATTGTTAAGGAAAAAGTGGAGAAAACAAATCTCTTATATGTGTCAAGAGTGCTCATATATTTCTTGGAAAGAGTAGTTACATACTTTCGCAGTTTAAGATTTGCATTTTGGAGCACACAGAACAATGTTTGCCCATCTATTGCCGTGCAACTTAACATTAATAACCTTTCAGCAGTTGGTGAAGCAGTTTCTGAAAGGGATCATATTCTTCCATGCATGCAACGTCTCCAGAGCCTGGAAAAAGCATTTGAGGAACTTAAACGTAAACCAGCTGGTATACCGCTGGAGAAGGAGCAAATGCTTATGGATTCTTTGGATAGGATTAAATCTGTCGAGTTTGACCTTGAAAAGACAAAGAGGGTATTTCTCTATACTTTCTTCAGTTATGTACCACTTTTGATTGTTCTGATGAGATGGTGTTTAAAATTTGAGCTATTAATGCAGGTACTAAATGTTACAGTGATGAAGCAGCTTGAGATTGCTGAGCTACTGGAGAACTTGCGAGCATCAAAGTGTCGAGTAAGTAGCTTCTTGTGTAATATTATATAATTTTAAAATGTTATCAATTTATTCTAACAAGTGATTGATATCAAGAAACTGTGATAAGTTTTAAGATTAATGGGTACAGGGAGAGGATTTTTGCTATGAAGTCCAAATACTCAAAAATGAATCGTATTGGCGTCGTACCGTATCCGACACCGATACGCGTACGATACTTCCCGATATGCATCTAAGAAGTATCCCATAATTTTTTTATATTTTTTTCTATTCGATATGTTTCAGTAGGGGTGGGAATAAGTTAGGCCGAGCTAGGTCCTGACAGGCCTGGACCTGACCTGTGTTCTAATCTCAAGGCCTGAGCCTAGCCTATTAGCCTGATATAGGCCGATTTTTAAGGCCTGGCCTGGTCTACTTCAAAGCCTGGCCTGATCTGGAAGCCTATTTAAAAGCCTATTTTTCAATAAGACTTTTAAAAATGCCTCCACCTACAAATAGGTTATAGGCCTTAACCTGTAAATAGGTTTGTAAGTCTCTAATGATAAAGAGGTTGGTAAGCCTATACCGATAAATAGGTCGTTATACCTTCACAAGTAAATATGCAAGTAGATCTCTACATTTAAATGAGTCAATAGGCTTTTACTTTCAAATGTTACAAATATTATAAATAATATATAATATATTATAGTATTATATAGTAAATTATATATTATATATATGTGTGTGTGTTAAATTGGTCGGTCTGATAGGCCTATAAGGCTTTTTTTAATTCTTAATCTGGCCTCTTTAGCTATATAGGCTTTTTAAAAAGCCTTGACCTGACATTTTTGTTAAATAGGCTAGGCCTTAAATAGGTTAGGTCATAGGTCCCTGACGGACGGCCTGGCCTATTCCCACCCCTATGTTTCAGATATGGCTGATAGGTTTGCCCTTTTTTTAATGTGTTTCTCACCTCTATTATACAATACCCTTTTTTAATTGACCTAATCTTATGATATGGGCCGAAATTGTGTTTTTTTGTTATGACCACAAGTATTTTTTTTTTTAAAATTGTGATCATTATTATTATTATTTATTAATGAGAAATTATTAATGTTTCTTTACAAATATTTTGCATCTATATAAAATATGTTTTTTTATTATAAATTTGTGTTAACATGTCTAGAACGTATCGTATCTTGAATTTAAAAGATTTCTCCATCTTCCCATATCACTGTCGTATTAAGTATTTGGGCTTCTTAGGGATTTTTCCTTTTGTTTTTTAACGATAGGTCTACGTTTGTTTCGGTATGTAGATGGTAAGCATATGCAGAAAGATAGACACAAATGAGAGATTTGTATTTCAAACTTTTTTTATCATTTTTTTAAAAATCCTTTTTATCTATGTATCTATTTCCAAAAATGGAACCATTCATTTCTTCATTCATTTGTTTTGAGAAATGGAGAAGATCCTTACCCCCTCTCGAGTTCTGATGTTTAAACTTGAGTTCTATTTAAAGTTTTTATTCTTTCGTTTTTTTTTAAATGTTGACTGAATGACAATTATTATTGCAGCGAAGAAGGCTGTTCTGTTGAACGACTCAGACATGGGCAATGAAAAGGAGTTCTTAGCGCCTCAGAAGATTATTTTATCAAATAGAATACTTGGTGAAACCTCGCATGTAGATGGGACAGTATTTTTTGATTTTATATGTATCCAGTCTAGTTTTTCTTCCTCTGATCTCTTTACATCGTTTTCGTAGTAAATAGCTGGCAAATTTTGTAGCTACGTGTAATGGATCTAAAGTTGAGTAAACAAGTGAACACTGTTCTATTGAATTAACAATGAAAAGTCAAATTCCAGTATAGAACCTGGAATGAATTTACAATAACTAAAATTAACAATGTCCAGAGATTGAATTCAGAATGAAGAATAGAAGAGGACAGAGTATCAGATAGAATTCATGACATCACACAATGCATGCCTCTCCCAATTGGCTTTCTCTCTCTTATATCTCAGTCACACGAGTAATCCTCCCAACTAGAATTTGTTATTTTGGGTCTACTGCTCCTCCTAGCCCCTTGGATTCCTGATTCTGCAATCGTTCCCTGTATCTGTTGGTTGCCACATGGCTCTCCAACACCTTTTGCAGCTGACTCTGCTCTTGGTCTCATTACATAACATTGCTCTTTAAAATCAACCTTGTCCTCAAAGTTGAGATTAGCCTTGTCTTCCCAAGTAGCCTCATTTACTTCCAAATTTGCCCATTTAACTAATACTTGAGGTACTTGCAGTCTGCAGAGTGCCTCTGACCATGATTCTGTTGCAGCATTGTTTCTGACTGTAATATGGGACCACACTTAGATGTTGAGTGGTAGATGTAATATCCCAAGAATTAAATAAAAGTATAAAAGACTTCAAAGTATAATAAAGTGTTAGGGAGACCGAGAATAGTTGACTTTGAACCTTAAGGGTAGTAAGTTGACCAAAAGAAGAAAAAAGAAAAGTTTTACATTAAAATCTGTCACAGTAACGTTGGCACGCTTGTGCTCACCTTCGGCACGCCCGTGCTGAATAGAGCACGGTCTGAGCCGCGCCGTGCTACCTGTTAGCACAGCCGTGTCGGAAAATGGACAAATTTGATGTTGTTTGGCACGTCCATGCTAATGTTGGCACGCCCGTGCCAAAAGGGAGCACGGTCTGAGCCACACCGTGCTACCTGTTAGCAGGCTTGTGTCCGAAACCTTGCAAACTTTGACGATGATTGGCATGGCCGTGCCAATCGAGAGGACGCCCATGCTCTCTGTCAGACGGGTTAAAACAATATGATTTTAAACAGAGAACAGTGCAACACTATATATATAAACTATTAGAACACCCTAGTGCGGCTAGAAACCCTATTTGCAACCTAAAACACAGTTTTGCTTGCTTTTGAGAATTGAAGAGCGTGGAGGAGACGGTTCTAGAGAAGGAGCCTAGAGGAGGAAGAGAGGGGGAGATTCTTGAGAAGCTTCTTGGCGAGCTCGTGGCCAAACGCTTGGAGCTTCTTGGAGGTCTTCAAGAGGTAAGTAAAAACAACATTTTCTTACCCTTCCATGGTGCAAACGAATTTGGAAAAAAGGGGATTGATTTATCTAATGAGGCGAGATTACAATGGAAAATATATGTTTTAGTCAAATCCTGATTTTCTAAATTGGGGGTTTTTCCTTTAAAGCTTTCTTACCATGATATAGATGTTTATTATTGAGAATGATTCTATGATATGTATGTTTGTACATGATTTGGTTGATTGACATGCTATAATTGGATTGTATGATGATACATGTGGTGTTGGCATAATTAATTAACTGCTATACATGATGTGTTTGTTGATTGAGTTATACCGCCTATGAATGGGTTATCGAAAATTAGTTACATCGCCAATTATTTGGGATGTCGGAATATGAGTTATACCGTCTAAGAAAGGAGTATTGAAAATAGTTACATCGCCAATTACTTGGGATGTCGGAAATATATGAGTTACACCGCCTAAGAAAGGGGTATTGAAAATAGTTACATCGTCACGAAATAGGATGTCAGAAAATGAGTTATACCACCTATGAAAGGGGTATCGAAAGCTAGATACATCACCAAAGAATAGGATGTTGAAACACCTCTTATGAAGAGAGGTGGGCAATGAGACGCCATTGTTGTGTGATTATGACTGATAGAATAAATGCATGAATTAAATGTTTAAATGTTGCTATGTGAAATAAGTGGTGTGTTGGTATGAATATTTTATATACATTTGGCAATATAGGAAATTATATTATTTTGAAAGTAGCAGGTATCATGGTTGTTTTTCCGGTTACTGCGCCGGCTGAGAACAACACTTTTTGTGAAAATAATTTAAAACTGTTTTTATTCACTGGGATTCCCATCTCATTAGTAATGTTATTTTCAGAGCACGAGGACGTTATTCATGAGATCGAGGAGGCTTGAAGACTAGAGATTCTTAGTAGTTTTCTTATAGTTTTGGTTAGTATTATTATGTACTGGAGCCGTATGTGGCTAGACCTTAGTTACTTTATTTTTATACGCTGGGATTTTTACTTGGCGCCTTGCTTTAAGAGTTTTTGGATTAATTATGATATTTCAGTTTTGAGGATATTTACAACGTAAAGACCAATTTATTTTTATTATTATTATTATTATTATTATTATTATTATTATTATATTAAGTAGTATATTATGAAAAAATTTATTCCACCAGACTTTATTTAAATGTTTTGTTTGGGTTACTAATGTAACGAAGGGCGTTACAGCAAAGGTATGTAAGGTGCAACATCCTTTCTCGAGTATCACATTCCAGAACGTTTATAAGGCTGAAAATATTCATTAATGCAGAAAATACGTTTTTTTCTTTTTCTTTTCACAAAGATGTAATGTGATTAGTAAAGGTAAATAATACTAATAAATGAATTTAGGTTCACCATGCATTTCTAGAACATACTGTATTAGAAATACACAAACAGAAAACAAAAAGAAAACAGAAAACAGAAATAATACTGTATACAGACATAGGTCTAATGTATAACAGACGTAAGAATAAAATAAGTACTAGGAGTCGCAGCTCCCTAAAAGTACTACAGATACCGACACAGTCTGGCTAAGACGAAAATTAAACAGCAAAAGAGTTTCCCTTCGGACTCAAAGAAACTGCTGGACTGAACCGTCGTCGCGTCCATCTGCTCAAGCAGCAACAGCAATACCAGCAAGAAAATATACAGATATGGGTGAGATTCCTGTTCATCAACACAACAAAATAGCAGAAGTAAAAACGGGACGACTCACCGGGTAACAGCGTATCCAACACGCTTACTAGAATTCTCAATATAAATCATCTTAAACAATTAACAGTTAACAGCATAATATAAGGCATTCTTAAAAACAGAACAACGATGTATAACAGTAAATGTAAACATCAACAACCATGCAATGCAGTGTAATGTACATGACTCAATGCCATATGCCACAGGGTAATACTCTGACCCCTATTCCATGGAGCTAACAAACATAGAGAGAGTGAATGGGAGGACATGTTTCGGTTACTGCCAGCCATGAGCAAGATGCTATAACATTCGTAATGTGCACGTATCTGGCTTTACGGAAACGCTCTGCACCAAACATGAAAAGTATGGCGTCTAGTCGAGGATATCAGTGTTTTGCTCGGATTCGCCACGACACAGAAGAGCTACCAATTGGTCACATGTCAGCCTTTCCAATCCTGATACCTCCAAGACTACTTAAAACGTCACCGTAAGATTCGCACCCGCATCAAGGTGTTGGCTCAACTCCTAAGCTCAAGGCCTTACGACTCATGCAAATGAAATGCCAATGCTTACACAAAGCAGATACCATAAAGCAATGTCTATCCACCGGATAAACCTCAAGGTATATGCGTCTTTGAAAATACAAAACTTTTATCCACAGGATAAATCTCGTGATCTCTTCGGGATCAAGTCATCACAAGACTGAAACAAGTGAACGATTGATCTAGATCCGAATCACCGGTCCGTCATCAAACTACCGTGTCAAAACCCAAAACGTTTCGTGTTTGTGTTTATGTCTTATGAATTATGTCTCAAGTCCTAAGAATTATGAATAAGGATTGAGAATCCTCTTAGATAAGTCTTTAATCCTTTCTAAGATATTAATCCTTGATTTTTCAATTAAGGAAATAAGTGTTGATTCATTTAAGTCTTATGAAGTCATTGATGTACTAAGTCATCAATGGCATAGTACATGGTCTTGTTCCACCACATACCATACTTAATTATCCCTTGTCTTCAAATCTAAGTTAATTACTTAACTTAGGTTTTTATGCGTAAAACTTTACAATTTGAGTTAAAAACTCCTTTTTGTAAACCAAAACAACGCTTTCAATTTGAAAACTTATTCTGTTTCAAGCATTTTCTGAAACGTGAATTTCGCTTAGCTCGCTTAGCTAGGTTCCAATTCGCTTAGCTAAATTGAGGCAGTGATGCCTCAAGTGAAATTCCTCTTAATCGCTTAGCGAAACAAAATTCGGTTAGCGAAATTCCATTGTATTCGCTTAGCGAAGCTTAATTTGCTTAGCGAAATGGAGGCAGTGATGCCTAGCTTGGAATTTCTCCGTATCGCTTAGCGAAATTGCATTCGCTTAGCGACATTTGCCTTAAGCAAAACATGAATCTTGTTCTAAAATAAAGGAAAATCCTTATGGAACTATGTTCAACTTTTCATGAAAACACTTCTTTGTTTCTCAACTTTTCATGAAAACACTTCTTTGTTTCACTTTTAAATTACTTGATTAACTAGATGAACTAATTATAAGGTAAAAGACAATTTTCACTTTGGTGAAAACACTTAGAGATTGAAACTTCATTTGATCTTTGGATCAAATCACTTATTATTTTTCTTTGAAACATAAGTTATTAAAACATTTTTCTTACTTCAAAACTTTAATTTGTTAAAGAACTACACATATTCTTCCTTTTCTCAAGGTCATGGCCGAAAGTTTATTAGGAACAAATGTGAAGATTTTGCTTCACCAACTAACCAAGTTATGGCTCACAATGCTCACATAATTATGACAAACAATAATCACACATCATTGCATCATAATCAAGCATAAAAATCCATACTTGATCTAGAGATCAAAGTAGGTTTTTCAATATACATGAAAATGTTTTCTCTACCCAACATCATCATAAAACATGATAGGGCATACAAAGCATAACTACCATTATTACACTTTGTTCTCCAAGAATATATATATATATATATATATATATATATATATATATATATATATATATATATATATGTGTGTGTGTGTGTGTGTGTGTGTGTGTGTGTGTGTGTGTGTAGGGGAACCCTAAAACCCTACTAGAGGTTCAGCCCTGGATGAAGTGCCTAGACCCTAGGTGTAGGTACTTTTGGGCTATCACCGCTAAGTTGATATTATGAATGATGAGACTGATCGAGGTTGATTGTGTTGAATTATTTAATTGATTACCTGTTGATTTTATTTTGGTGAATTGTCTATTTGATGAACTATTGTCTGAATTTATGATGATAACTGTACTGGAAAGATCTTCTGTTGCGATGTTTATTGTGATTGGTTGGTTGAGTGTTGATGAGAGTATGGTGAGTGATGATGTTGTTCGGGTTGATATCGTTATGATCCTGACCGTGGAGCTGTGGCTCGTAGACGCAAGGCGTCGTGATGCTGATGCTGATGTGATGTTGATGTGATGCGATGTGTCGTGGTCGTGAATGAGTGTTTAGGTGTGAGGTACCGATATCAACCTGCGATGGATTTTTGTTGCCTTTTCATATCATTTCATACCATAGCATGTGGTCCCAAAGGGGGATGTCCAATTGGGGATGTTACTTAAAATCCTGAGGCGGGATGTGATGTGATGTGATTTAATCCCGACGGGGATGTCCAATTGGGGACGTGATGTATCGGCCGACATGCATATAGGGAAGTCAGCATATACATAGGGACTAGTATCCCTCTTATAGGCTTATTTGAGAGAATGATGTTTGAGATGATTGTGATGGGTGACTTAAGAGACGGATGAGGTTGTGTTATATATGTTATCTGTGTTGTGTGATGTATATATATATGCTGTACTGATGCCCCTCACCCATATTGATGAATTATGTTTCTTATCTCCCTTTATTTTCTATATGTGTTACTTTATTTAGTGGGAAGATCCCGAAGAGGAACTAGCTGCTGAAGAACTGGACGACATTCTATACGAGCCTGTAGCCCTGAATCAAATAAAACAAATAAGAGTCCCCCCGCAACTAGGCACTTACCTTGTATTAGATCGGGACATTGAGAGGCTTCAGACCCTCTCACGGCGAACACTCTTCCCGTCGTCTGCGGCCTGTTCTGCTGGCCCACCACTTGTTGTCCAATCCCAGCATTCTGAGCCCTTCCGGCTTGCTGTTGAATTGGACTCTTACCAGCGTCCCCTATTCGGCATTCGTTGGCATAGTGGCCCCACGTGTCACAACGGAAACAAGTGACGTTCGATGCCTGGGTACAATCTTTCACTTGATGTGGCCCACCGCATCGAAAGCATTTGGAGAATCCTGGTTGCCCTTGACTGGCATTTCCTTGTCCATAGCTTGTTGATTGCTGATTCGGGTGACTGTAAGGCTTCGCCCTCGGTTAGAACTTTCCTCCTCGGCCTTTCTGACCAAAGCTCCTGGTTGGTCCACCGCTTGTTGCTGGAGTTTGTGTAACTCTCTCTTGATTGTGTCCTTCCAATACGATGCACTTTTCTACTAGCTCAGGGAATGATCGGATGCTCAATGGCAGCATAGCCCTCTTCAGTTCGGGCCTTAGTCCGTCTTCGAACCTTCTGCACACCCAGTCTTCATCCGAGTATACTTGATAAAACTGGGAGAATTTCAGCAGTACCTCGAACCTGATGGCATATTCTCCGACCGACTTCTGGTCTTGCTTCAGGTTCAGAAATTATTTTTCTTTCTCTTGACGAACACTCCTTGGGAAATATTTCTCCAAGAAGCTCTCACGAAACACCTCCCAGGTCAACAGTCTTCCTTCAGCCTCTAGCAGTCTTTGTTTGTTCTTCCACCATGCTTCTGCTGCTCCGACTAGCATGAAAGCAGCATAAGTGACTTTCCTATCCTCTCTGCATTGGATAGCGACGAAGACTTTCTCAATTTCTTGCAGCCATAGCTAAGCAACCTCCGGATTGTACTCCCCATGGAATTGGGGAAGATTTCCCTTCATGAAGGCATTTAGTCCAGTGTTTACCTCTTCCCCTCCCCCGACATGATTTTGTTGTTGTCTAGCATCCCTTTCTTTCTGTCGCTGCATGAACTGAGCATTTTGCTGTGTTTGTTGTAGCATTACAGAGGCCAAATCCCTCATGGCCCTCATCGCTTCGTTCTGATCTCCGTTACCTCCAATTCCTGAGGTATCCCCACTACTGTCGGGGCTCCCGGTTCCAACTAGTGCTCCCCTTCCTCTGCCATGTCCTCTGGCCATTCTTTCCTGGTAAAGGAAGCGTTAGTTTAAATTCATAATTCATATCTAGTTTGTTAGTTAGGAAAGAAAATGAAGAAAACAAGAGAAAAGGCAAAAACAAGGTTTCGCTTAGCGAAACTCCATTCGCTTAGCGAAATTGAGTGAATTTCGCTTAGCGAGGCTCCATCGGCTTAGCGAAATTGAGGCAGTGATGCATCATTTGAAACTTCTCTAGATCGCTTAGCGAGATCAATTTCGCTTGGCGAAATTGAGACAGTGATTGGAACTTCTCTGGATCGCTCAGCGAGACCAAATTCGCTTAGCGATATGAATTTCGCTTAGCAAAATTCTCCAGATTCTCAGCTATTGCCAACAAGAATAAAGCAACATTCAATATAAATTAACTGATATATATCATGTGCCCTACGAATAAAACAGTTATCACTCTCGATAACATACGAATCGGACACACTACCCTTTTTCTAACACAGTTAGTACCCAATGCGGACATAACTGCCAATGCTAATGCTTTCTAAACCACACAGTCCGATATTAGAATCGAACTGCTCTGATACCAATAAATAAGATGACCCGCCCTCCCATCAGTAGAACCTAAGATATTAACTAATCTTAATCGCATAAATAAACGTTAGTGCACCTTATTAATACGAAGCGAAGCGGAAAATTGAGCGTGGAAGCAAACAAATACACGGCACGCAACGCTTCAGAGTACACAACTTTAAAATACAAATAAATATATCACATACATCATTGTCCCATCTGTAGGGCTACAGTATGTGCAACACCCTTGCCCGAGTGTCACATTCCCGAACATTTATAAGGCCGAAAATATTTATTGATGCGGAAAATACGATTTTCTTTTTCTTTTTTTCTTTTCATAAAGATGTAATGGGATTAGTAAAGGTAATAAATAATACTAATAAATGAACTTAGGTTCACCATGCATTTCTAGAACATACTGTGTTAAAAATACGGAAACAGAAATAACAACATTACTATATACAGACATAAGTCTAATGTATGGCTGACATAAGAAATACAATAGGTACTAGGAGTCGTAGCTCCCAAAAGGTACTACAAAAAAAACTGACATAGTCTGGCCGACAACAAAAATAAAACAGCAAAAGAGTCCGCCTCCGGGCTCAAGGAAACTACTGAACTGAACCATCGTTACGTCAATCTGTTCAAGCAGCAACAACAAGTACCAGCAGAAAACATACAGATATGGGTGAGATTCCCGTTCATCAACACAACAAAACAGCAGTAGTAAAAATGGGACGACTCACCGGGTAACAGCGTACCCAACATGCTTACAAGAATTCCTAATATAAATCATGTTAAACAGTTAACGGCATAATATAAGGCATTCTTAAACAATACAACGATGTATAACAATAAATGTAAACATCAACAGCCATGCAATGCAGTGCAATGTATATGACTCAATGCCAATGTCACTTGGTACTACTCTGACCCCTACTCCATGGAGCTAACAAAACGTCGGAGAGAGTGAATGGGAGGACATGTTCCGATTTCTGCCAGCCATGATCAAGATGTTATAACATTCGTAACGTACACGTATCTGGCTTACGGAAACATTCTTGACCAAACATGAAAAGTATGACATCTAGTAGAGTGTATTGCACGGATTCGCCACGACACAGAAGAATCACCAACTGGTCACATGTCAGCCCTTCCAACCCTGATACCTCCAAAAAGACCATTGAAGATCGTCACCATAAGACTCGCACACGCATCAAGGTGTAAGCTCAACTCCTAGGCTCAAGGCCTTACAACTATGCAAATGAAATGCCAATGCTTACACAAAGCAGATGCGAAAAGCAATGTCTACCCCCTGGTAAACCTCGAGTTCCACTAAGGTTCTCTTTCTTAGGAACTATACGCGTCTTTGAAAAACAAAACCTTTATCCATAGGATAATCTCGTGATCCCTCCGGGATCGAGTCATCACAAGACTGAAACAATTGAACGACTGATCGGGATCCGAATCACCGGTCCGTCATCGAACTACTGTTTCAAAACCCAAAACGTTTCATGTTTGTGTTTATGTCTTATGAAGTCATTGATGCGCTAAGTCATCAATGGTATAGTATATGGTCTTGTTTCACCACATACTATACTTAATTAACCCTTGTCTTCAACTCTAAGTTAATTACTTAACTTAGGTTTTAAAGCGTAAAACTTTACAGTTTGAGTTGAAAAACACTTTTTATAAACCAAAATCCTTTCTCGCGGGGCGAAGATATGTTTCACGACGCGAGGCTGAGAGGTTTTCTTTATTGTTTAGACAGCCTTTCTGCTTCGCGAGGCGAAGATTGTATGGCGACGCGAGGCCGAGAAGTTGCATCTTCACTGCCTAGACAGTCTTTCTGGTTCGCGTGGCGAGAACGACTTCGCGACGCGAGGCCGAGAAGTTGCATCTTTGCTGCTCGGGCTAGCCCACTGTCTCGCGAGGCGAGGCAAGGTTAGCCTGGCGAATGCCTTGTTTTCCCTCTGTCTTGCGGGGCGAGACAGGGTTCGCTGGGCGAGTGCCCTGTTTTTCATTTTCCCTAACTCCTTCATTAATTCTCCTTTTGAAACACTTAGTTTGATTAAAAGACCTATGGCTAAAGAAAAGACATTTTCCCACTTCGGTGACACACTTAAAAGGTCAAAACTTCATTTGATCTTTGGATCAAAATCACTTTTGTTTCTCTTTGAAAACATAGGTTATGAAATCATGTTTTTCTTACTTCAAAACCTTGCTAGATCAAGAACAACACATGTTCTTATATTTTCCTCTTACTAAGGCCACAAGCCTACTCCAATGAAAAAATGGAGACTTTGCTTCACCAACTAAGCAAATATAGCTCAAAAGCTCACACCAATTATGACAAACCACAATTACACCTTATTACATCATAATCAAAACATACAAGTCCATCACACATCATGGTCTCATAATCAAGCATAAAAGTCCATACTTGATCTAGTGATCAAAGTAGGCTTAACATACATGAAAATGATTTTCATTCAATCATATCATCATCAACATATGCTAAAGCACACTATAACATACTAAAGCATAAACTCATCATGACAATCTTGTTCTTCAAGAGAACTTAACCAAACTTAACAATTAAAAGTGAACCCAAACTAAAGGGTTTCACCCACACATAAACTTAAACAACCATCTTCACTACCACCATCTTGGTGTGATGAGGTTCACCCCCCATACCTGTTGAAGAGCAGATATCCGGATCAAAGTTGGTGGATCGATTTGTGAACCTCCTGACAATCGTCAACAACTACAACAACACAATAATCCAACATTAAACAACAATCAAAGCCAATCTCAACACTTCTAACAAAGAGGGTTTCAGCCACCCTAGGGTAAAGAGGTTAGGAATTGATCTTGGTTTTCCATTCATGGATTCAAAGGCAATAGGAAAGCTAAGGATGAAATCAAGTGTTAGAAATCAAAAATTGATGAAAAACACTATTCATCATCATCAAAAGGGTTCGAACATATTGTGATTTTTGAGCTATGATGAGAGTTGAATCATAAGTTCTTGGGTTTAGGTAGAGAATGATGAGGTGAGTTCAAAGAAATTGGTCTTCCCTCAAAAGGATTTTTCTACAATTTCCTATGGATTTTCAAAGTTTGGGATCTAAGAAATTATTTTCATGAAAATGAAGTTTGATCTTGAAATAAGGAGAGATTCAAGAAGCTAAGAGATCATAGAAGTGATCTTACGTTAAAATGAAGGAAGATTGCTCAAGGAATCAAGTGATTCCAACAAGAAATCAAGCTTTTTCAAGAACAACAATGGTGTTTCTTCAAGAGCAACTATGGTGTTCTTCTCTTTTTGAGAGGGCTGTGCGAAAATGAGAGTGTGAGGGCTGAGTTCAGCCTTCAAAAAGCTCACTTAAGGGTAAAAAGGTCATTTGCCAAAAGGGTAGAATGGTAAAAGTGTAAAAGACTAAGGTTAGGGGCATTTTAGTCATTTGGCGTCCAGATATTTCCGAACGTCGTGACGACTCTGGCATACTCTCCCAAGTGTCCTGGGATAATGTGATAACAAGATTATCCGTTGGCGAGTCCCGGTAAATCCATATTTGGCTCTGTTCTTCACCCGATTGAGGATTCCGCTCGAACAGAGGTTAGGAAGTGATTTTTCTGAAGTTTTTGTGAAATTTAACCAAAACGTAGAGAATCGAATTCTAAGACTTATTGTCTCGTTCACGGGTCCATCTGAGGTCTCCTGATCAGTAAAATCATACTGTCAGTGTAAAAACGCAGACCGGACTCTGTTTGAGTTTTTGACTCAAAACTTAATCGTAGCTTCCTACGATATCGTTGAGCATGACTATGGTCTCGGAATATTTTATTTCCATTCCTAAGATCTCGAATAAAATAAAGACATTAAAATACTGAAGAATTAGAAAAGGTGAAAATCGGGGCGTTACAGTATGAAGTAGTACATACAGAGTATATCTGTACAAACAAAAATAAAAGTACGAAAGATAGGCCAAGAGATAATCCTCCGGCTAACCATGATCATTGCCCGTCCTCTCGAGACTAGGGTCAGTGGCACGTCCTCCGGCGTCAGGCTCATACGGCTTTCTAGTTATGCCTTTTGGTGTGACTAATGCTCCAGCAGTGTTCATGGATTACATGAATAGGGTTTTCCGACCGTACCTTGATAAGTTTATCGTTGTTTTTATCGATGACATCCTTATGTACTCCTTAAACAAGGAAGAACATCAAGAACATTTGAGAGCTGTACTTCAAGTTCTTAAGGACAGACAACTTTATGCCAAGTTGTCGAAGTGCGATTTCTGGCTGGAGGAGGTACAATTCCTTGGACACGTGATCGATAAGGATGGCATAGCAGTAGATCCTGCAAAGGTAGAAGCTGGGGTTAAGTGGGAAAGCCCTAAGACGGTAACCGAGATCAGAAGCTTTCTCGGACTAGCATGATACTACAGGAGGTTCATCGAGGGGTTCTCGAAGATTGCGTTACCTCTGACGTAATTAACGAGGAAAGGGAAAGCGTATGAATGGACTGAAGAGTGTGAGGCTAGTTTCCAAGAGCTGAAAAGGAGGCTAACTACTTCTCCGGTACTAGTCTTGCCAGATCCATCAACATTGTTCGATGTGTACTGTGACGCATCATATCAAGGTTTAGGTTGCGTGCTCATCCAAGAAAGGAAAGCGGTAGCCTATGCTTCCAGACAGTTAAAGGTGCACGAACAGAATTACCCAACCCATGACCTAGAGTTGGCTGCAATAATGTTTTCACTGAAGATATGGAGACACTATCTCTATGGCGCTAAATTCAGTGTGTATAGCGACCATAAAAGTTTAAAGTATTTGTTCGACCAAAAGGAGTTGAACATGCGGCAGAGGAGATGGATGGAATTCATAAAGGATTATGAACTTGATCTACAGTACCTCCCAGGAAAGGCCAACGTGGTGGCAGATGCATTGAGTCGGAAATCTTTGCATATGTCCGCTATGATGGTGAAAGAACTGGAACTGCTGGAACAGTTCAGGAATTTGAACCTGGACGTGGAGTTATCCAGAGATAAGATAAGTTTAGAAATGGTCACTATCACTAGTGATTTTATGAACTTGATCTGGAAGAAGCAAGGAGAAGATCAGTACCTGTAGGAAAAGAACCAGAAGGCAGAAGAAGGAAAGGCTTCGGGATTTAGGAAAGGTACTGATGGAATCCTGAAGTTTGGAGACAGGATATATGTGCCTAAGGATAGCGAAGTTAGGAACATAATCTTGGAAGAAGCACACAAGAGCAAGCTAAGTTTTCATCCTGGATCTACAAAGATGTACCAAGACCTAAAGGGAATGTTTTGGTGGCCTGGGGTGAAGAAGGAAGTAGCAGAATATGTCCAATCCTGTCTGGTGTGTCAAAAGGCAAAGATTGAACACCAGAAACTAGCAGGGTTATAACAATCACTGGACGTCCCAGAATGGAAATGGGATAGCATTGCAATGGATTTCGTTTCCAGACTACCAAGGACGCAGAGGAAGTGAGATGCAATTTGGGTAATCGTTGACAGGATTACGAAATGTGCTCATTTCTTGCCGATCAACCAAAGATATTCTTTGGAAAGATTAACCCAGATTTACATCAAAGAAGTGGTGAGATTACATGGAGTACCTTCTAGTATAATTTCGGACAAGGATCCGAGATTTACTTCCAGATTTTGGCAGAGTCTAAATGATGCATTGGGAACTAAGCTTAGAATGAATTCAGCTTATCATTCGCAGACGGATGGTCAGTCTGAAAGGATGATTCAATCATTGGAGGATCTTTTAAGAGCTTGTGTTTTGGAAAACACAGGAAGTTGGGACGAGTTTCTTCCACTGATTGAGTTCACGTACAATAATAGTTTCCACTCGAATATCGGCATGGCGCCATACGAGGCACTGTATGGACGAAAGTGCAGAACACCACTCTGTTGGTATGAAACCGGGGAGAATCAGTTAATAGGCCCATAGATGGTACAGCGAACGACGGAGCAAGTTAAGAAAATTCGGGAAAAGATGAAAGTCGCACGGGATCGACAGAAGAGCTATAGTGACAAAACGAGGAGACCTTTGGAGTTCTAGGAAGGCGATCATGTCTTTACGAGAGTCACTCCAAGAACTGGAATCGGCAAGGAAATCAAATCCAGAAAGCTTACACCTAGATTCATTGGACCATTTCAAATTCTTCGCCGAATTGGTCCAGTTGCCTACCAAATTGCTTTGCCTCTCAACCTATCCAATATTCAGAATGTATTCCATGTATCCCAACTCAGAAAATACCATCCCGATCCATCACACGTGATAGAGCACGAATCAATCCAGGTAAGGGAGAACATAGAATATGAAGCGTTGCCTGTACGGATTAACGACACGAGGGTGAAAGAACTCCGCGGAAAGCAGATTCCCTTAGTCAAGGTCATATGAGATGCTACAACAGGAGATGCCACCTGGGAACGTGAAGAGGATATGCAGCAGCGGTATCCACATCTATTCTAAGGTACGTCGAATTTCGCGGACGAAATTCGTTTTAAGGGGGTAGTAATGTAACACCCCGATTTTCTTAATCTTTTAATTAATCAGTAATTAAGTAATTGTATTCTATTTGAGGGTCTATAAAAGTTAATAAATTATTCCGAGGCCGTAGTCACACTCTACGCCATCGTAGAAGGCTATGGTTAAGTTTTGGGTCGAAAACTCAGACGGAGCCCGATCTGCGATTGTCACTGATAGTAGTGTTTTCACTACTATCAGGACCTAATTAGGACTCGTGAACCAGACAGTTAGTCTTAGAATCACGTTTCCTATATTTTCGAAAAAGTTCATCCTGACGTTCGAAAATGAAAATAATATATTATTCGGGCCGATAATCGTTCTAGGAGACGATTCGAGCCGCGTAAGGGTTTTATGAAGCCCATGATCGGATAATTTTCATGTCAAAGCTGTATTAGGTCATCTAGGGACTCATACCAGTGTCGTGATAATTTCAAAATATCGGGATGCGAAATGACCAAATTGCCCTCGGTCTTTTTACTAAATTACCTTTTTACCCTTTTGTTACCTTTCTTAGCTCGTAAGAAAGCTTAAATATCTCACTCCCTCACTTTCTCTCCTCACTCGCTGAATCTCTCTCTCTCCCTCATCATCTTCACTTTCTTCTTCTTCTTCTTCTTTCCTTGTCCTTTTTCCATTTTCTTTTCTCCATTTATTCATCTCCATTTTTCTTCAACTTCCTCAAGCTTTTTCAAGAAAGTTTGTGAAGCAAAGTTGCTCCTCTCATCCTCCTCTATCACCTAGGAGGTATAGATTTCATCCTTGAGCTCTTAATCTTCTTTTTCTCCATTGATTTTCATAGTTTTAAGTTTTAAGATCCAAACTTCAAAAATCTCTAGAAAATTGTAGAAAAATCATTTTGATGCCAAACCAATTCCTATAAGCTAGCATCATCCTCTACTATCATAATCCAAGAGCTTGAAATCAAATAAGCTCTCTAGCCTATTTATCTTTTAGGGGCCGAATATAGGAAGTTTTGGGGTAAAAATGGATTTTTGTTCAATGTTCTTGATTTCACCTATTTCCTTCCTTAATCATGTAATCCAAGTGATTAGGAGGCCAAATCAAACTCTCACCTATTTTTCATGGTGATGCCCGAAACCCTACTTTGTTGGTTTAAGGGGTTTTGGTTCAAATCTTTGATAATTGATCATTGATGATGTATTAGGCATGCTTAAAGATCATTGATCCAAGAGTTGGTAGAATTTCAATATCCCTAGCCTATTTTAAAAATAGGGGCAGCAGCCTAGTCCTAAGGTTAGGGGAGTTTTTGATTTAACTGTACTGATTTCTGATTTTATTCTGTTGTATAGAATTGGACAGGACTCGAACATCCGACAGCGCACCCGACTGACAGCTGCGGAGTCGTAGACGGAGCTGCACTAGGAATTCACTAAGGTGGGGAAAAAGAACTAATATCGTCGGGATGGCAAGCTTATAGTATAGATATATATATATATATATATATATATATATATATATATATATATATATATATATATATATATATATATGAGCCCTAAAACCCTACTAGAGGTTGAGCCTTGGATGAAGTGCCTAGACCCTAGGTGTAGGTACTTTTGGGCTATCACCGCTAATTTGATATTATGAATGATGAAACTGATCGAGGTTGATTGTGTTGAATTATTTAATTGACTACCTTTTGATTTTATTTTGGTGAACTGTCTATTTGATGAGCTATTGTCTGAATTTATGATGATACCTGTTTATTGTGATTGGTTGGTTGAGTGTTGATGAGAGTATGGTGAGTGATGATGTTGTTCGGGTTGATATCGTTGTGGTCCCGACCGTGGAGCTGTGGCTCGTAGACGCAAGGCATCGTGATGCTGATGCTGATGTGATGTTGATGATGATGTGATGTGATGTTGATGTTGATGTTGATGTGATGCGATGTGTCGTGGTCGTGGACGAGTGTTTAGGTGTGAGGTTCCGATATCAACCTGCGATGGATTTTTGTTGCATTTTCATATCATTTCATACCACAGTATTTGATCCCAAAGGGGGATGTCAAATTGGGACGTTACTTAAAATCCCGAGGCGGGATGTGATGTGATGTTATGTGATGTAATCCCGACGGGGATGTCCAATTGGGGACGTGATGTATCAGCCGACATGCATATAGGGAAGTCAACAAATACATAGGGACTAGTATCCCTCTTATAGGCTTATTTGAGAGAATGATGTTTGAGATGATTGTGATGGGTGACTTAAGAGACGGATGAGGTTGTGTTATATATGTTATCTGTGTTGTGTGATGTATATATATATGCTGTACTGATGCCCCTCTCTTATATTTATGAATTATGTCTTTTATCTCCCTTTATTTTCTATATGTGTTACTTTATTTAATTGGAAGATCCCGAAGAGGAACCATCTGCTGAGGGACTGGACGACATTCCGTACAAGCCTGACGTCGGAGGATGTGCCACGGACCCTAGTCTCGAGAGGACGGGCAATGATCATGGTTAGCCGGAGGATTATCTCTCGGCCTATCTTTCGTACTTTTATTTTGGTTTGTACTGATATACTCTGTATGTACTACGTTATACTGTAGCCCTACTAATGGGGCAATGATCTATGTGATATATTTATTTGTATTTTAAAGCTGTGTACTCTGAAGCGTTGCGTGCCGTGTATTTGTTTGCTTCCGCGCTTAATTTTTTGCTTCGCTTCGTATTAATAAGGCGTGCTAACGTTTATTTATGCGATTAAGATTAGTTAATATCTTAGGTTCTACTGATGAGACGACATGTCATCTCACTAAATACGGGATTAACGAGACCCTCTAACGGATGAACATCAAGTCACTTCAAGGACAACTTACCTAGGTGAGTCATGCAAGTGACTCACCAAGGTCATGATGGTGTGAAGGTGGTAGGATAATTTTGTCCTTAACCATTTGTTTAAATTCCATTTTTGTCTCTAGGTGAAATGATTCTTTCGTCCCTAAAATGAATAATTTTGGACCTTCTTGTCCTTCATGCCCCATGCCTAAAACCACCCTACACAAGACCATTCACCCATTTTTTTCTTCACACCTTCATAAACTTCTTAACTTTCTCACTTTTCTCAAGTGAATCTTAGGCCAAAATTTGGGAAGGAAGTGCTTGAATTCATGCACATTTTCATCATCCAAGAGGTATACCTTACTCTCCTTGATCCATATACTCAATGTCCTTCATTCATTTTCTTGATTCAAGGCCATTATCAACATGTTCAAATTCTAGGATTCTATGTTAAAAAATCTCTATAAAATCATGGAAAAATCCTTTTAATGTGAAACCAATTTCTATGATCTAGTTTTAACTTCATCTATCACTATCCAAAAGCATACAATCAAATAACATGCCTAGCAAATTGTTTCTATGAGTGGCCGAAACCTAGCTTTTGGAAGCTAGGAGTTTTGCTTCAAATTTTTGGATATTGTAACTTGATCTAGTGTCGTGTATGCTTGAGGATCATTCATCCAAGAGTTAGAAATTTTTAAACATTTCTAGCCAATTTATGTCCCCTTGGCCGAACCTATACCTTGTGATGCAAGGAAGTATAGTTTGTTAATGTTAAAACTTTGAATTGATTGTGTGAAGGTGGCTGTGGTTGAGTAGTTTGGGCGATTAATCAGAGGACTCGCAAATCAAATCGGACAACGTTCATTCAGAGATTTACCTTCGAGAGGTAAGGGGAGATGACTTGAGGAACTTAATTTCCAATGGCTATGTACTGTCCTTGTGTGTAAACTATAAATTGCGATGTAATGTCTTGAATTGTGGAGTGATTTATTTTATGCTTTTGTTATTTGGCTTGGTTATACTTGATATGATGTTTTAGTTGAATTGGTGATTGATGTTGTGTTAAGGAACCTAACATTGGTTAGTGTTAAAAATCAAGTAAAGGTAAAGGCTTCAAAAAGCTTAAGACATAATATTAAGTGGATAAAAGGTTAAAAGATTTTAAGAAAGGATTTGAAGACAAAGTGCCTTGATCTTCTATTTTGGGAAAAATAAAGTGAAGCATACTTTACTAATGAGATGAAAAGACATAAGAAAAGAAGTTGGTAAACAATTTTAGTTGAAGAGAAACTAGTTTTAAAAAGAAAAGTTCTTTTAGAAGTCATAAGTGAAGTCAAAATGATAAATGAGTTATTTCAAGAAAAAGGATTTTTCAAAGATCAAGTTTTAGAAACAAGTTGATTTTTAATTGGAGAACAAGAGTTTTCATGAACTGTATTTCAAAAGTTGTATTTTTGGAGAGAATTTTAAAGTTTTGATGGTTTACTAAAGTATTTCAAATGAAAAGTGGTTTTGATAAAGAGTTCTACCCTATAGAAAACCAATCTCGATGACTTTGTTTGTAAGCTTTGGAGATGTGGGTTTTGTTTTTGTATTTCATAAAAAAGTGGTTAATTTGAAAGTGAACCAAGAAACCGAGACGTCAGGGTTCTAGTGTTCTGCAGAACACGTGGATCGAGGATCCGTGTTATTTATCGTGCTCCTATAAACTTGTGGACAATTTGTATGCTCTAGAATCGAAAACCCAAGACTGGTGCATTGGTTTATGGTTTTGTGATTGAGCTGTTGGACTGTGTGTCCTTTTTGGTTAAATATTGAAAAGACCTAAGTGTCTAAAAGTTTTGGTGGTTGATAGCCTTGAGCTTCAACAAGGAAATAATTATACGAAACAGAAAAACTTACGAAAACAAAGGTTTTCTCATGCATTTCTTTTGGCAGACATGCCAGCAGATGGGGGAACTTGATGGCAAGGAACCCTGTGATGTTAAGTCATTGTGTAATATTGTGCCTTGATGGACAATGGTGTCATACGTACGAAGCATATTGTGCCTTGAGTTGGACAATATAGTATGACCATTTACAATTTGTCAAGTACCGCTGAATGTAATTCCATGTAATAGCGTAATGACATGGTGTTCATGTAAGCTTGGTGGGCGATGTTCCTTGAGCCTGATCCGCTCTTTTGAACGAAGTTGAGATTTCCGGAAATTAAGAATCAAGTACTAGATGATATATATGGAAGTGGCATGCACATATTTTAAAAATGGCGATGACTGTTGGGCATAAGACCTTTGCTTTGTCTTTATTGTTATAATATCCGATTTTATACTTATAATACTTATAAGTTGTATTTGATATACATGAATCTGTTGTTTTGTGTGTTGCATACATGGTTGTCGCATCTTAAGTTCATATACTGGTTTCTCACCCTTGCTTTGTTTCTTGGCTATGTTGTTTCCTTTTGGTATATATTATTATCTGTGTGCAGATGGGGTCAGAGGAGGAAAATCTTGCCCACTCAGGGGTTCGATCCCTGATTTTTGAGCACCGTGAGGACCCTATTACTTGGGTTATCAACTCGGACGCAAGTAGCGCTACATATACCGGGCCCGTTCGTACCCTTCACGGCAGTGTAGAGGTGGGACCACAGGAGCGGATCCATACTGTGGAGACTATACAGATTTCGCTACCACTGGTTTGGATGATACTTCAGCACCTTGTGGACTAGGGTGCCTTGCAGCACGAGATCCCCGCCTTATAGCCCTTACAGCAGCAGGCACCCTTGACTCCTCCCACTCCGTTTGTTTTGGTTGAGGAGGATCCTCAGGAGGCGCTCGAGTACCATCCTCAGGAGGATGATGGTGTTCCGGCTGCAGGAGCTGAGGGAGTTGGGAACGCTATCGGGAATGCACCTTCCCTTGACACTCCTCCTGATGTCGATGTTGGAGACTTTTCTGGGGGACTCCCCAATGGTTTTAATTGTTAGACCAGCTTAGGATTTTTCTTTTGAGGTAGCGATTTTTGATAGTCTGTTATAGGCTACTGATGGCCATGGTTTTTACAGATGTGGTTTTCAGACTGTCGCTACCTAGTGATTAGGACTTATAGTATTTTACTTTCAGTTAGCTTTTCTTTTAGAAATGGACATGTCTGTTAAAGGTTTTACGATGTACATAGTTAACTGATGTGTATGTTATCCTAACTGATGTAATGGGTGATGATGTATATATATGAGTAGTGCTGATGAGTATCTTGAGTATATGTAGTTGAGTGTTGGAAGAAGAAAATTTTTTATCACGATTTTCAAAGTAAGAAGGAACTAAGTAAAGAAAGCCCGTTTTCCGAAAGTAACCAACAAACATTTTAAATTGTGTTTTGTGCATTTTTTTTTGGGCACCATGTGATGCTAGATTAGGATGTCACAATTATTAAATACTTAATATAATAATAATCCAAAATAATAGTTTACATTAATTCAAAACCGAAATAACATAATAAGTTTCACAGCCTCAAAACCTGGCGTCTATTACATCTCGCATAAGAAAATAACTAAACGATAATAAAGGCCCTCCTGGCATATGCCATACAATACTAACCATGCTAAACTACTAGAGTAAACTCCTCAAACATCTGGCTGCTCGACAGGGTCATCTTCAGGCTCTGAAAACAATACTACTAATGAGATATAAAATCTCAGTGAATAGAAATACAGTTATAAATTTTTTTTCAAAAGTATTGTTCTCAGCCAATGCGAGAACTGGAAAAGCTATCCATGACACCCGCTATTTTCAAAATAATGAATAATAATAACTTATATTAATATTATCAGTAAACAACCACCATCAACACACCATAAACAATTATATCACATCACATATATCAATTAATTCCCAAAAATATCACAAGTGTCATATGACCATCAAACTTCACATAAAAATGGCATCCCATTTCTTACCTTACTCATGAAGGTATTTCGATGTCACCTTCTCTTCAGTGACATTACTTATTTTTGATACCAACCATTGTACACTGGTGGTATTACTCATTTCGACATCCCAACATGTGGCGATGTTGCTTTCGATACCCCATCATGGCGGTATTTCATAATTTCGACATCCCAATTCACTGGCGATGTTACTTTCGATATCCCTATTATAGGCGGTATTGCAGCAAACAACATCCATCGCATATAACAAATAATTAATCATGCCAATACCACATATATCATCATATAATCCAAATATAGCATGTCAATCAAATAAATCATGTATAAAACATACACATCATAGAATCAAACTCAAGAATAAACACATAATTCAGGGTATGAACCTTTTAACGGAAAAACACCCAAATTTAGAAATTAGGATTTGACCAAACACAAGACAATGTTTTCAAAAACCACATTTTGAAATCATACCCCAACCCCAAGACAAATTGCACCATGGAATGGGTGAGAAAAAGTATTTCTACTCACCTTTTGAAGACCTCCAAGAAGCTCCAAGCGTTTGTCACGAACGCTTCAAGAAAGCTCCTCAAGAATCTCCCCCTTTCTTCCTTCTTTAGGCTCCTTCTGCTCTAGAATCGCCTTCTCCGAGTTCTTCAATCCTCAAAGGCAAGTAAGAGAGTATTTTTGGGTGTATAGAGGGTTTCTAGCCGCATTATGGTGTTATAAGATGGTATAAATAAGAGTTACATGCATTCCCCCTCTAAATTCATCGCGTTTTGACGTTACTGACGTCGAGCACGGGCGTACTGATTTAAGCACGGGCGAGCTAAACAATGTCACTTTTTCCATGATTTCCGACACGGGCGTGCTCTCCTTGAGCACGACCGTGCTTACTCGAGTAAGGGCATACTCACATGAGTAAGGGCGCGGTACATGAGCATGGGTGTGCTCACGATTCAGGAAGTGAATTTCCCTCATAAAATCACTCTTAATCAGTTTTAATTATTTTTAATCACTTTTATTTACTTCAAGGGCTTAAAACATGCATTCTAAACCTCCTAAAAACTCTGTAATTTTCCTCATATTATTATTCCTCTTTATTTTATTTTATAGAATGTTACATTTTCTCCCTTCCTCTAAGAATTTCGTCCCCGAAATTAACTCCATACACACTCGTTCAAAAACTAAACATATGCACAGAGTGAAACGTTTAAAGTACCTTGACTGATAAGATCTGGATATTGGCGCATGATATCCTCCTCAAGTTCCCAAGTAGCTTCCTCAGGAGTTAATCCTTCCCAAACCACCTTCACCAAAGGAATTGTCTTGTTCCGTAGAGTCTTAGTGCTCTTGTCGATAATTTGACTGGGCCTGGGCTTAAAGATCAAGTTATCTCTTAAATGTATTGACTCAGGAGCTATCACATGAGACACATCAAGTACATATTTTCTGAGTTGTGATATATGGAAAACATCATGGAGATTTGACAATTGTGATGGAAGAGCCAATTGGTAAGCAACATGGCCGACTCTTTTTAGAATTTGGAAGGGACCCATGAAATGAGGATCAAGTTTGCTGACTTTCATCGACCTTCCTACTCCAGTCTTAGGAGTGACTTTCAAGAATACGTGCTCACTTTCCTAGAATTCTAGAGGTAAACCTCGGGTCTCTATCTGACACTATGGAGGTGGGTATACCACGTAGCTTAACTATCTCCTTGATTTAAAGGTCTGCCAACTTATCTAAGCTATAGGTTGCTTTGATAGGCAAGAAGTGAGCAGACTTGGTCAACCTATCTACTATTAACCAGATGGAATCTATACCCAACCGAATCCTGGGTAACCCCAACACAAAGTCCATAGAGATCTTTTCCCATTTCCACTCAGGAATTTCTTAGGGCTGCAACAAACCCGAAGGTCTTTGGTGTTCTATCTTAACGTTTTGGCACACTAAGCACTTGGTCACAAAACTAGCTACGTCCTTTTTCATCCCTGCCCACCAATACATCTTCTTAAGGTCCTGGTACATCTTGGTTCCGTGGATGTATGGTGAACTTACCCTTATGAGCTTCTTCTAACACTTTCTCCCTAAGGCTCCCCTCCTTAGGAACAACGATCCTATTTTTAAACATCACTAACCTGTCAGCAGACAACACATACTTTTCTTGTCCCAACAAAGATTGCAATTCCTGATCTAAAAGCTGTTCAAGCTTAATCTCCTCTCTAAGGCCACTACAGATTTCCAACCTATTCAACTCTAAACTCAAGGCATTCAAAGACACATCCTGAACCATTCTTAGATGCGTCGTAATAAATCACAAAACTCACTAAAGGGTCAGGTATGGTCAAGACAAGCACCGTCACCAATCTTTTATTAAGCTCTTAGAAGTTATCCTCACATTCCTGGTCCCAAACAAAAGGTTTTCCCTTCCTAGCCAACCGGTTCAAAGGTAAAGCTAGCTTAGAAAAACCTTCTATAAACTTCCTATAGTAACCCGCCAATCCTAGGAAAATCCTCACCTCAATTACCGTCTTAGGTGGTTCCCACTCTAGCACTGCATCAACTTTAGAGGAATCAACCGCTACACCACACTTAGGAATGGTGTGCCCCAGAAACTTCACTTCATCTAACCAAAACTCACACTTCTCCGACTTAGCGTACAAATGCTCATCCCTTAAGATCTGTAACACTACCCTCAGATGCTCCTCATGCTCCACAAGTGTTCTAGAGTATATCAGGATATCATCTATGAACACCACCACAAACTTATCTAAGAAGGGTCTAAAGATCCGATTCATGTAGTCCATGAAAACGGTTGGAGCGTTCATCACTCCAAAAGGCATCACTAGGTACTCATAGTGCTTATACCTTGTTCTAAAGGCTGTCTTAGGGATGTCCTCACTCCTAACTCTGAACTGATGGTACCCCGATCTTAGATCTGTTTTGGAAAACACTGTCGCTCCTCTTAGTTGATCTAACAGGTCGTCTATCCTAGGCAAAGGGTACTTATTCTTTATGGTCACTTTGTTTAGCTTCCTATAATCAACGCACAACCTCATACTCCCATCTTTCTTTTTCACTAAAAGAACCGGCACTCCCCAAGGTGACACACTCGGTCTAATAAACCGCTTGTCTAACGACTCCTCTAACTATTTCTTAAGCTCGCTCAACTCTAGAGGTGCCATTCTATAAGGCGCTACAGATACAGGTACACAGCCAGGCATAAGATCTATGTTAAACTCTACCTCCCTACCCGGTGGTAAAATAGTGACCTATTTAGGGAATACATCTAAAAACTCGCACACAACAGGTAATGCCGCTACATCACTTTCAGCCTCTATCTTAGTAGAAAATAGAAGTATGTATCCCTGAGCTCCCTCAACTAAGCTCTTGTGGCTAGACACATCAGATAAAAAGCAATCCGACACTGAAGAGTCAATTGACATTGGTTGTGGAAGAAAAGAGATGGTTCGAGAAGAACAATTGATAACAAAATTATTATGGGACAACCAATCCATGCCAAGTGTGACATCTAAACCCGACATAGGTAAACATATCAGATCAACATCATAAGATAAATTTTGGTATATTAAGGAACGTTTCAAATAGGCAATAGATGTAACCAATTTATCTTTGGCAGGGGTAGAAACACATAAGTCAAAAGGTAGTTTAGAGATAGGCAACTCCAAATTTTTAACACAACTAAGAGATATGAAAGAATGGGTTGCTCCTGAATCAAACAATATCATAACCCATCTATCTTTAATTAAACCCATACCTTGGATCAAGCCATCAGACTCCTTCACTTCCTTTTCTTAGATGGTGAAGATTCTTCCTTGCCTCTAGGGTCTGGTTTGAGATTGTCTTCCTCCCTTGCAGACTCTAGCATAGTCTCCCACTTTTCCATATTTGTTGCAGGAGACTTGTGTCGCGGGGCATGCGCGATTCCCATGGTGCCATCCACACCTGAAACATCTAGCTCCCTTATGTGCTTGTGCTCCTTAGACCTGCTTACCCTTTGAGATGGTAGGCAGTGGTTGCAGGCTCTTCTGAAAGTTACCCCCTTTGTTATGGAACCTCTTGCCTTCGAAACTACTTTTCTCCTTCGGCTTCTCCATCTCCAAGGCTTGCATCTTCTGCTCAGCTACCCTACACTTGTGTACTAAGGTGGGGTAATCCCGAATCTCCAAGATTTCGATAAAGCTCTGCATCTCTGGCTTGAGATTGTCCCTCAAGTACCGAGAGAACCTTGCCAAGCTTTCAAACTTAGCAACATACTCAGCAACCGACATGTCTCCCTAAAGGAGTTGTAGGAATTTTATTTCCTTTTGAATGCGAACACTATGCGGAAAGTACTTCTCCAAGAAGACTTCTCTGAACCTGTCCCCCGTGATAGGGGCGTCCAAGGCTAGCAAACCACCCCTAGCACAACTCCACCAGTGTTCCGCATTAGACTCCAACATATAGGTGGCAAAATCCACCTTCTGTGCATCAACGCACCTCATAACCCGAAAAATCTTCTCTAACTTAAGCAACCACTCTTCCGCCTCAACTAGATCACGCACCTCATAACCCGAAAGATCTTCTCTAACTTAAGCAACCACTCTTCCGCCTCAACCAGATCAGTAGTACCTCGGAAGCTTGGTAGATCATTCTTCCTAAACTCTGATAGTCCCATGTGTTGCGGATCCTGAGCTGCAACTGCTCTAATGTTAGGCACTAATAACTCTCAGAAATGATAGTTGTCCATACTCATTTAACTTGAGTTTTGTTAGTTCTTGGGTACTTTATCTTTAGGTTTTCTATGTTTAAGCTTTGTTTTGTGTAAAGTTTGTCTAAGCATAGGGTTGCAAGAGTTCTAGCATTTTAGTCTATTTTTAGAGTTGTTTTTATGTTTATGTGTTTGCCTTTTGTACATAGCAGGTTTGGTTGTTTTGAACGTAAAGTTGGAAGCAGTGCTCTGGGTTAGTTATTTGTAGCCGTGAGTTGACACAAGAAAAGGACAAGCACCCCTAAAAATTCTCTTACCTGATGATGTGTTTTTTATTTAGAGGCTAGGCGCCCACACGAGGTCCTGGAGTTTAGCGCCACGTAGCCTTGAAATTTGGGCCAATCATTTATGTACTAACTTTAGCCCAAAAAGGAAGAGAGAGAAAAGGGGCCTTGAACCCAAAAATAAAAATACCCTAAAAGGGGGACACCAAGTACCCTAGGATATCATCTTCCATTCCAACCAGCTGAGGAGTACAGCACAGCTGCGCCCCATTTCTCTCTCTCCACCGTCGCCCATTTGTGTAATGGCTTTCCTATCACTTGAGGATCGACCATCATCTAGAAAAATTAGCTAGAGATGTCTAAAATTTCTAATCTTTTGGATGGATGATCCTTAGATACACCTAACACTAAAACAAGTCTTATTACTTATAACTTGAATAAAAAACACAACCTTTTCCTATATGAAGGTTTCGGCCAAATAAATACCCATATGGTAGGAGAAAGCTTTTGGTTACATGCTCTTGGGTTATGAAAGAGAATGATGAAACTAGTTCATAGAAATTGATTTGGTATTAAAAGGATTTTTCTACACTTTTCTATGAATTTTCAAAGTTTATGAATCAAAGTTGGATCTTCATGAATCAAGAGATTCAATAGATGAAATAGAGAGATTAAGAGAGTTAAGATGACGATCATACCTGCTAGAATCAAAGATTAGTGAGAAAAGAAACAATTTTTCACTAAAAACTTCAACTTTTAAAGATCAAAGATAGGTTTTTTGTGAAGAACAAAGGAAGAACTTTGAAGAACTTCAAGAACAAAGATGAACAAGTGAGAGAGAGAGTATGGATGAGAGGCCTAGTGAGAGAGTGAGGATATAGATATTTTGATGTTATGGCAAACTTCTAAATAACCAAAGGATAATTTGGTCATTTCCTTAAAAGACCAAGGGCATTTTGGTCATTTTACGTCCAGATATTTTGTAAAGCCATCTTGAATGCTAGCCACGAAATTCACTTGATGGGACACCACAATTATCCGTTTGCGGGTCCCGTTAAATCCTTTCGCAGCTCCAAACGTCTCCCGGTTCGAGTATACACCCGAATATAATATATTATTTTCGGTTTTGGACGTCAGGACGGATTTTAACAATTATGTGGAGAATTAAATCCTGAGACTTACCGTCTCGTTCACGACTCAAAATTAGGTCTTGATAGTAGAAAAACACTGCTATCCGTGAAAAACGTAGACCAGGCTCCGTTTGAGTTTTTGCCCAAAACTTAACCATAGCTTCCTATGATAACGTAGAGCATGACTATGGTCTCAGAATATTTTATTTCACTCTCTAGACCCTCCAATAAAATACAAACGTTTAAATACTGAACAATTATAAAACTTGAAAATCGGGGCGTTACATTCCTACCCCTCTTAAAAGAATTTCGTCCTTGAAATTTAACGTACCTCTTAAAATAAGCTCGGATACTGCAGTTGCATTTCCTCTTCTCTTTCCCAGGTAGCATCACCTGTAGTCTCGTTCCAGATAACTTTGACCAAAGATATCTCCTTCCTTCACAGTTGCTTTACTCTTCTGTCCTCGATCTTAACCGGCAGTGTTTCATAGGTCACGTTATCCTTTAGCTGTACTGAATCAGACTCTATGACATGACTGGGATCAGGAATATACTTTCGCAATTGCGAAACATGAAAAACATTATGAAGGTTGGATAGAAAAGCTGGTAAAGCTATTTAGTAAGCTACTGGACCTATCCGATGAAGAATTTGATAAGGTCCGATGAATTTTGGAGTGAGTTTCCTGGACTTAAGGACCCTACCCACCCCAGTCATTGGAGTGACTCTCAAAAACACATGATCACCTTCCTCGAACTCAAGTGGCCTACGTCTTTTATCCACAGAGCTCTTCTGTCGGTTTGAGATCTCCTCATCTTTTCTTGAATCAGTTTCACCTTCTCAGTTGTTTGTTGCACTAGTTCAGGTCCTAATGAAGCACTTTCTCCATCTTGATACCAACACAAAGGTGTTCTGCAACGTCGTCCATATAAAGCTTCATAGGGTGCCATCCCTATGCTCGAATGATAACTGTTGTTGTAGTGAATTCTATCAACGGTAGGAAATACTCCCAACTTCTAGCATGTTCCAACATACACGCCCTTAACAGGTCCTATAAAGACTGAATCGTCCTTTCTGATTGACCATCAGTTTGAGGATGATAAGCCTAACTTAATCGTAACTTCGTTCCTAAAGCTTCATGTAAACTCTACCAAAACCGCGAAGTAAAACGTGGGTCTCTATCTGATATGATACTTAAAGGTACTCCATGCAGTCTCACAATCTCACTGATATAAATCTGAGTAAGCTTCTCCATGGAATACTTGAGATTGATAGGTAGAAAATGAGCTGATTTCATAAGCCTATCAATTATTACCCAAATGGACTCGTATCCTTTAGGTGTCCTTGGCAAACACTTCACAAAATCCATTGCTATACCCTCCCATTTCTACTCTGGGATATCCAATGGAAGTAACATTCCCGCTGGCCTTTGATGTTGAACCTTTGCTTTTTGACACACCAAGCAAGACACCACAAAATCAGCTACATCTCTTTTCATGCCTTGCCACCAAAACAATCGCTTCAGGTCTGGGTATATCTCGGTTGATCCTGGATGCACACTCAACTTGCTTCTATGTGCTTCATCCAGAATTAACCTCCTTATCTCTGGGTTGTTTGGCAAACAAACTCGTACTCCTTGTCTTAGGATTCCATCTACACCTTCTATGTATTCAGACGTCATCCCTTTCTTCAGATTCCTTCGCTCTTTCTCTAGGTACTGGTCGTATACTTGTTTCTCCCGAATTTGATCCATCAGATCACAAGATACGGTAACCATACCCACACAAAGCTTCCCTGGCATACTGACCACGGACAGATGCATATCTCTGAACTGTTCCAACAGTTCGTGTTCCTTAACCATCATGGTATACACATGTAACACCTTTCAACTAAGGGCATCCGCTACCACATTAGCTTTTATCGGATGATACTGTAACTGGAAGTCATAGTCTTTTAGAAATTCCAACCACCGTCTCTGCCTCATGTTAAGCTCTTTCTGATCGAATAGGTACTTCAAGCTCTTATTATCGCTGAAGACATTGAACGTCGAACCATACAAGTAGTGCCTCCAAATCTTCAACGCAAAGACCACCTCTGCTAATTCCAGATCATGAGTAGGGTAATTCTTCTCATGTGAGACGACCCCATATATATGAAGCCTTCCCATTAGTCCCAACCTTTTATTATTATTATTATTATTATTATTATTATTATTATTATTATTAACTATGCCTAGCCGTATATAAAGCGATAGTGTGGTATACAAGCAGCGTTGCGGAAAACGAAACAATGTAAACAAGAACGGCAAGCATAGCAAACGGTGATCAGAGTAAAAGCGCAATATATACATAACTGTACAATGACATGCATAAGTTAGCCCCATCAGTAGGGCACTGTACATACATATACATACTGTCGAGTAAAAACCAAAAATACATCAAGAGCAAAAGAAAACACTCGGAGCTTACCAGCAACCCCCGTCCCTTCTCAAAAGGTACATCAAAAGCTCTCAGCTCACTTACTAGGACGCACTGGCAGGCTCTCACCATCAGTGGTGAGGATGCCCTGAGCTACCCTGACCCTCGCCAGGAGTACGCCTGTAACGCACAATCGGCTCATACTCTGACGAAGAACTGGAAACCACGATCCTACGCCTGCGGTAGGTCCTCAAGTACTGCTCAGTCCTCTTGTGCTGCCCTCGATAAACGTAACCTCTCCTGCTAGTCACGACCGATGACTGGGGTGCCGCCCATGTGTAGTCCTGCTCCCTCTGCCTCGGAGGTCGCCACATCCTCGAAAAGAGGAGGAACTGGTAGATGCGATAGGGACCAATGATATCTACATACGGAGGTGTACCGCTCTGTGTAGACCATCAAAAAGGTAGAGTGGTCTACCCGCCATCCCCTCTCATCATGGTAGATAATCTCAATATCGCCCAGCACCAGCATCCGCGGTGCCCCGTGATGAATGGGTAAAGTCTCGGGTCCATGCTGAATCTTCGCTGGCTCGTCGTCTTCAAGTGATCACCAAACAGATAACAAGGAAAAACAGAAGGGAGATAAGAAACACAATGCGTCCTAAAGTAGGAAAACAACAGTAATGCAGTAAGCACACAACAGGTAGCATATAACAGATATCACATTTATAACATTTACTGCATTCCAACACACATCTCTCGAGACAACAAATGCAATAGATATTCAGCCCATGAGTCTCACACTCAGATCAATCCTCTAGACCGGGATACTAATCCCATGCAGTATGTCGGCCGAAAAACGCACTTTTGTAGGTTCCCAACTTGAACGGTTCCACACCCGAACAAGTCCACACCGGAACAGGTTCTGTGTCGGAACGGAGTTAGCTTGTCCAAGAAACCGAACCGCTCACCGTGACCAATAAGAGTGCATCCCCCTTCTACACCGGAACCGGGGTATCTCGGTCGCCTTGGAACATTAGCCTCGAACAACTGGAAAGCTCTGGGATTAGTCGGGCAAACCGGATTGGATCGGGCGTCACGACAGGATAGGAGCTACCTCATCCGTCACTGTAAACTATCCCCTAGACCGGCAACATCCCCAAGGCCACTCACTTGACCGCCCCATCTACTTTCCGTGCACGTACTCAGGTACTACTAACCTCGTATAAAGCTGGCAGCCCTTACTACCTGTCACACGGGCTCGCCACTTGGCAGCTGATGATGATATGCAGCAAAAATCTCAACGGGCTTGATACCGGATCTCACGCCTAAGCTCTCAATTCGAAACAACACGATGCCACTGCATCCACACTGCCACATCCTCGATGCCACGCATCCACGAGCCACAACTCAAACAAACGGCCACAGCCTCAAGAAATCAGCATAACAGCAACGGCACCATCCGCGGTATCAACCTGACAACAACACGGCACACAGCCAAACTTATTCTACGGCATTCCGCCACAACTCTCAATATTATCGCATACAGCACAATAACAGTAGCAAAAACATCAACATGATAGCAGTAATATCAACAACATCATATAAGCAGCATATCACATATACCAAGTAGCACATAGGCATTTAGATAGATAGCAACAACAATAATAGGCACATTCAAACATACGACAGCAAGCATCCTCAATCAACAGTTCGCTAACCTAGGGTTTCCAACCTTAACGGCGATAGCCCAAAGTAAGCTAAACCTAGGGTCTAGATAATTGTCAGGGCTCAACAACTAGTAGGGTTAGGGCTTCCCTATGCATAGCAGAAATCACAACTACATTACTCTTGCCTTCCCGACGGCAGCATTACTCTTTCTCCCCACCTGAACTGTCGGCACGCAAATCCATGCGATCACCAGCTCGCTCCTCCTTCCTCAAGCTCGCAGCCCTCCTTCAAGAACAGTCCAACACAGCCACGAACTTCCCCTCACAGCCGCGGCCTCAAGCTCCAAACCTTGCACCACCGCGAGCATGAACTTTGCCCTGGGGCGAATCCAGGAACTAATCCGCTGGAGTTGTGTAAAACTTCATCGCGATTGCAACGGTGTAGTCGGAATCGCGTTCCGACGGCTCGGTCACCTCTAACCTCAAGCTTTCTCCCTCAAGAACTCAGAACTTCTCTCTCTAACTCGCAGAAAAGCTCTAAGTTTCGTGTAGAATGAGAAGATGAAAGTGGAAGCTCCACTTATGGTTTCTGTTGTCCACGCTTAAGCGTTCATCACACTGCACGCTTGAGCATTGCCACGATCTAGCGTGGTATCGATCCACACTTGAGCGTGGGACCTCGTCCGATCTGCCAGCTCCCTTGCCTGACACGTGTCTCACACTCGTCCAAACTCAGAGCAGCTGCTCAGCTCACTCAGCACGCTGAGGCGTCCAACTCCTCCCATGCTTAAGCGTCTCAACGCTTGAGCATGGAGTCCTCCCACGCTTGAGCGTCAAGCTCAGCGAGAGAAGAACTTCCAGCCTTCTGACTTCCTCAGTTACTCGTTTTACGCCTTAGGCACTTCCAACCTTGTTCAAGCCTATTCCTAAGCTTCAAACTAGGTCTAAAACTAACACACAACAATTCACACAATCATCCAAAGCTCCAATCGAGATTAACCAACTCGATCAGAGTTTACAGAAAAACCGGGATGTTACATCGTGCACCTTCAAATGTCTCGGGGCATAAGCTACCACTTTCTGATTCTGCATCAGAACACAGCCTAGCCCATAGTATGAAGCATCAGAGCACACTTCAAAAGGTTCACTTGGATCTGGTAACACTAACACTAGCGAAGTAGTCAGCCTCTTCTTCAGCTCCTGAAAACTTTGCTCACTGGCTTCAGTCCATTCAAAAGCTTTATCTTTCCTTGTCAATTGGGTAAGAGGTCCTACAATCTTAGATAATCCCTCGATGAACCTCTGATAATACCCAGCCAAACCCACAAAACTGCGTATCTCAGTCACAGTGGTTGGTCTTACCTATTCAAGAACTGCTTCAACTTTCGACGGATCTACAACAATTCCTTCTTTTGAAATTACATGACCCAAAAACTGCACTTCGTCGAGCCAAAACTCACACTTAGACAGTTTTACGTACAACTATTTCTCCTTCAGAACCCGAAAGCCACACTAAGATGTTCAGCATATTCTTCCTGGTTTTACGAATAGATGAGTATGTCGTCTATGAAAACAACGACAAACTTATCTAGGTATGGACGAAAGATCCTATTCATATAATCCAAGAATATAGCTGGAGCATTTGTCACACCAAACGGCATTACAAGGTACTTGTAGTGCCAATAGCGTGTCCGAAGCGCTATTTTTGGTACATCTTCTGACTTCACGCGAATCTGGTGATAACCCGATCGCAAATCAATCTTAGAGAAAGCTGCCGCTCCCCTCAACTGATCCATCAAGTCATCTATCCTCGGAAGAGGATACTTGCTCTTAATGTTAACCTTGTTCAACTGGCGATAATCCACGCATAGGCGAGAGTTTCCATCTTTCTTCTTCACCAACAGCACAGGTGCTCCCCACGGCTACACACTGGGTCTAACGAACAGTTTCCTCAATAAGTCCACCAACTATTCCTTCAAGGTTTCCAACTCTGTAGCTGCCATACGATACGGTGCCATAGACACTGGTCCTGTTCCTGGCACAAGATCGATCGAAAACTCGATGTCCCGAACTGGCGGTAAACCTGGTACATCTTCAGGAAAGACTTCTGGAAACTCGTTCACGACAGGTACGCGCTCTAAGACTAACTCGCTCTTGACCTCCAAAGAAGATAGCAACATGTATCCTTGAGCTCCTTCTCTCAGAGAAGCGTTTACTTGGTTGGCAGTCAAAAATCCAGAATTCTAAGAACTAAGGAAAACTAAGGTTTTATTTGCACAGCCTAACAGGATATGGTTAGAAGATAACCAATCCATTCCTAAGATTACATCCATTTGCGAAAGAGGCAAACAGATCAAATTAATCAAAAACGTTCTATCTTTAACAGAAATAGAACAATTCAAACAAACTTTAACAGTTATAACAGGTTCTGCAGTAGGCGTCGAAATTACCAAATCAAAAGGTAAAGAAGACACAGGCAATCACAATAGGTTCACACAGTCATATGCAATAAAGGAATCCGTTGTGCTTGAATCAAACAGTACAGTTAAAGTTTTACCTCCCATGACACACTGACCTTGGATTAAATGCTCATTATGAGAAGCTTCAGCGCCGCTCACAGTATAGACTCTGCCCTTTGCCTTAGGCCTCGCTGCTTGGACATTTTTGACAGAATGTTCAGCTTTCGGCTGCACACATTCACGTGAAATATGTCCCGGCTTCCCACACTTGAAGCATGTAATTCCCTTGATTGAACAGTCTCTTGTGACATGATTAATCTTCCCACACTTCATACACTTGTTTGGGGCGTTTCCAGACTGACTAAAACCCCCATTGCTTCCTCCTAAAGAATGTTGCTGTTGATCTTGTTGCTTCGAATACGGCTTCCACCGAGATTTGTTGTCACGACCACCGCGTCCTCTGTGGAACTTAGTCGGTCCAGAACTCTGTGCCCGCTTGTCCTTGTTAGGCTCCAAACTCCTGATCAGACGACATTTCTCCATCACACTTGGAAAAACAGAGATTTCTAGAGGAACTACAACCCTCTTCAAATCAATCCTCAGACCCCCTTTGAACTTTCTGCATTTCCATTCTTCTCTTGGGTTGTCCAGAAACTAATTTGAGAACTTTGCCAAACTCTCGAATTTGGCCCCGTATTCAGCTATAGTCATTCCCCCTTGTCTCATTTGGAGGAACTCCATTTCTTTCTCGTGCCTCGCACTAGCAGGAAAATACTTTTCCAGGAACTTTCCCTTAAAAGCATTCCAGTCCACAGCTTGTTGATCATGAATCAACATCTGACGGGCTCCTTCCCACCAGTATTCAGCATCCTCCACCAGCATATAGGTTGCATAAACAACCTTGTCATTCTCAGTACACCTCATTGCTCCAAAGATCTTTTCCAACGTCCGGATCCAACGCTCAACTAGCTCAGGATTGAACTAACTTTTGAATTGTGGTGGGTTCCTACGGAGGAATTCGTCCAGTCCTCTACCCCCAGCAGCTCTTTCATCAAGTTGAACCATCGCAGCAGCCATCTCCCGTATGGCGTTCACAGCAGCATTCAGGTTTTGAGCAGCCATAGCTACCTTCAAAACCAGAATTGTCAAACTCAAGGGACTACAACGCAATTAAAACAAACAATATTACCTCCCTCATAGAGATAACAACAGAGAAACACACAGAGAATACAACACAAACAAGACAGACCATAACCTACAAATCCCAAAAAGACTCGGCTAGCTCTGATACCAAATAATGCAACACCCTTTTCCAAGTGTCACATTCCTGAACATTTATAAGGCCGAAAATAATATTAACGCGAAAAATACGGTTTTCTTTTTTTTTTTTTCTTTTCACAAAGATGTAATGGGATTAGTAAAGATAAATAATAATAACTGAACTTAGGTTCACCATGCATTTCTAAAAGATGAACTAAAATAAAATACAGAAATAGAAATAGAAATAGTACCGTATACAGACATAGGTTCAATGCCTAACTGGCAACAGAATATAATAATTACTAGGAGTCACAGCTCCCAAAAAGGTACTACAGACATTGATATAGTTTGGCCAAAACGAAACTAAACAGCAAATGGAGTCGCCCTCCTGACTCAAAGCAAACGCTGGACAGAACTGTCATCGCATCCATCTGCTCAAGCCGAAACAGTAATACCAGCAAAAAAGATATACAAAATATGGGTGAGATCCCGATCATCAACACAACAAAGTAGCAAAAGTAAAAACGGGACGACTCACCAGGTAACGACGTACGCAACATGCTTATCATATAACTCAATATAAATCATGTTAAACAATTAGCAGCATAATATAGGGCATTCTCAAAACAGAACAACAATGTACAACAGGTAAATGTAATCATCAACAACCATGCAATGTAGTGCAATGTACATGACTCAATGCCATATGCCACAGGGTAAAACTCTGACCCCTACTCCATGGAGCTAACAAAACATCGAAGAGAGTGAATGGGAGGACATGTTCCGTGTACGCCAGCCTTGGGCAAGATGCTACAACATTCGTAACGTGCACGTATCTGGCTTTATGGAAACACTTTGCACCAAACATGAAAAGTAAGACATCTAGTCAAGGATATCGGTGTATTGCTCGGATTCGCCACGACATAGAAGAGCTACCAACTGGTCACATGTCAGCCCTTCCAACCCTGATACTTCCAAGACCATTCCAATCGTCACCGTAAGATTCGCACCCACATCAAGGTGTAAGCTCAACTCCTAGGCTCAAGGCCTTACGACTCATGCAAATGAAATGCCAATGCTTACACTAAGAATATGCGATAAAGCAATGTCTATCCACAGGATAAACCTCAAGTCCTAAGTATTATGAATAAGGATTGAGAATCCTCCTAGATAAGTCTTTGAGCCTTTCTAAGATATTACTCCTTGGTTTTCAATTAATGAAATAAGTGTTGATTCACTTAAGTCTTATGAAGTCATTGGTGAACTAATTCATCAATGGTATAGTACATGGCCTTGTTCCACCATATCCCATACTTAATTATGTTTTTGCTTCAACTCTAAGTTAATTACCTTAACTTAGGTTTTCACGCGTAAAACTTTACGATTAAGAGTTGAAAACTTTCTTTGTAAACCAAATCCTTTTTGATTGAAAACTCATTGATTTTAAATCACTTTGTTACATGATTAAGGTAAAGTTCCTTAACAAACATGGAAAGATTTTTCCTTACTAACTTAGTGTAAAACTATGTTCTAAGTTAGTGTAAAAGAAAATATAACTCACCTAACTTTCTTAACTATGATTCATTTTAATCAACTTTAAGTATAAAGGTCTCCATTAAAAGGAACATTATCTTTGTTCTAAGGTAAAGGTAATGTCATATGAAACTATGTTAACTTTCATGAAAACACTTCTTCATTTCACTTTTAAAACACCTGGTTAATTAGATGAACTAAGGTTAAGGTAAAAGACATGTTTCACTTTGGTGAGAACACTTAAAGATTGAACCTTTATTTGATCTTTGGATCAAAGTCACATATTGTTTTCCTTTGAAACGTAAGTTATTAAAACACTTTTCTTATTCCAAAACTTTAATTGTTCAAGAACAACTCATGTTCTTCCTTATTTTGCTCACTAAGGCTACAAGCCTGCTCAAGGAAAAAGTGAAGATTTTGCTTCACCAACTAACCAAGTTATAGCTCAAAATGCTCACATAATTATGATAACCAACAATCACACATCATTGCATCATAATCAATCATAAAAATCTATACTTAATCTAGAGATCAAAGTAGGTTTTTCAACATACATGAAAATGATTTTTCATCCAATCACATCATCATAAACATATGATAAGGCATACTAAAGCATAAACTAATTATTACAACTTTTGTTCTCGAAGAGAACTTAACAAATAAAGTGAACCCAAACCAAAAGTTTTCACCCACACATAAACTTAAACAACCATTCCCACCTCCACCAACTTTGGTGTGATGAGGTTCACCCCCATACCTGTTGATGAAAATCCTCCGGATCAACGTCGGATGATCGATTTGTGAATCTCCCGATTACTCGTCACCAACTACAAACAACATCATCAAACAAACATTAAACATGAAACAACACAAAAATCTCTCATTTCCTATCACTTGAAGTTCGGCCATCATCTAGAAAAATTTGCTAGAGATGTCCAAAGTTTCTAATCTTTTGGATGGATGATCCTTATATACACCTAACACTAAAACAAGTCTTATTACTCAAAACTTGACTCAAAAACTCAACCTTTTCCTATATGAAGGTTTCGGCCAAATAAATACCCATATGGTTAGAGAAAGCTTTTGGTTACATGCTCTTGGGTTATGAAAGAGAATGATGAAACTAGTTCATAGAAAATTGATTTGGTATTAAAAGGATTTTTCTACACTTTTCTATGAATTTCAAAGTTTATGAATCAATGTTGGATCTTAATGAATCAAGAGATTCAAGAGATGAAATAGAGAGATTAAGAGAGTCAAGATGAAGATCATACCTGCTAGAATCAAATATTAGTGAGAAAAGAAACAAGTTTTCACTAAAAACTTCAACTTTTAAAGATCAAAGATAGGTTTTTGTGAAGAACAAAGGAAGAACTTTGAAGAACTTCAAGAACAAAGATGAACAAGTGAGAGAGAGTTGAGAGAGAGAGTATGGCCGATAGGCCTAGTGAGAGAGTGAGGATATAGATATTTTGATGTTATGGCAAACTTGTAAATAACCAAAGGACAATTTGGTCATTTCCTTAAAAGACTAAAGGCATTTTGGTCATTTCATGTCTAGATATTTTGTAAAGCCATCTTGAATGCTGGCCACGAAATTCACTTGATGGGACACCACAATTATCCGTTTGCGGGTCCCGTTAAATCCTTTCGCAGCTCCAAACGTCTCCCGGTTCGAGTATATGCCCGAATATAATATATTATTTTCAGTTTTGGACGTCAGGACGGATTTTAACAATTATGTAGAGAATTAAATCCTGAGACTTACTGTCTTGTTCACGAGTCAAAATTAGGTCTTGATAGTAGAAAAACACTACTATCCGTGAAAAACACAGACCGGGCTCCGTTTGAGTTTTTGCCCAAAACTTAACCATAGCTTCCTACGATAACGTAGAGCTTGACTATGGTCTCAGAATATTTTATTTCACTCTCTAGACCTTCCAATAAAATACAAACGTTTAAATACTGAATATTTATAAAACTTGAAAATCGGGGCGTTACAGAACACAAGGCATAAATGTGTCATCCTTGTTAAGTCCAATTTTTTATTTCTTGATCTTGTAATTGACATACGATCATGTGGGTCCAATATCTCATATTGTCCCACCTTAGCATGGCCATGCATTTCTACGTCGCATACCATCAAGAGGCCTATAGACATTACCCCTGTTATGTAGGAGGGACGAATCCTATCTACATCACTCAGATTCCTCAACATGTTTCATTGCAGGCCTAATAACTATCTTTATATTTGTCCGGTTACAGACAACGTTTAATAGTATCAAAGCCTACAACTACATATGTACGTGTTAGGAATCGTAGTGACTTTAAGTCTAAGGACTACTTCACTATGGTCACCATGAGAATCGCTTATGACACTTACATAACTATTATGCAGCGTTCTCATAGTGAGTCACTCAAATATAAATATTCCACTAATATTTATACCTATGTGAAGACTTGATATCCTATATCTATGACCCGTGAGATGTGGTCTTCAGTACACTCACATAATAGTCTCAATGTATTATTATTGTTCTTATTAATAATAATACTTGACTATGGATATTTAAGAATAGTGTTCTATAATTTAATGGCATCTCATGCTCAAGTCATACTTGACGTTCTATTAAATGAACTACCTATTCTAAGGACTTTATTAATGTATAAATATGATCATCAAATACAGCATAATAAATAAATGCCTTATAGTTATATCAAATATATGATCAAAGTCATGATGCAAACGATTATCTATTCAAAATAGATTAGCCACTAGGGCTTACACCAACAATAACATCCTTCAACGAGCTTGATGATGAACCACTGTTGAGGCGTGGGAAAGATTCAAGGACTTATTGAAGAAGTGCCCTCATCACAGTATTCCAGTGTGTATTCAGATGGAACATTTTTATAATGGAGTGCTGCCAGCTGCAAGAATGATGCTAAATGCTTCAGCTGGAGGAACCTTAATGACAAAGTCATATGATGAAGCCTATGAACTTATTGAAAATATAGCTGCTAACAGTTATCAGTGGCGTACTGCTAGGCTAACCTCTGGGAAAAGCTCAACTGTTGCTGCAGTAGGAATTCATGATGTAATTGCCATCTCAGCTCAGTTGGCTTCCTTAACATATGGTGAAAAACATGGCTATGGGTAATCAAACCACTTCTTAGAGTCAAGAACCAATGAGTGAACTTGGGGGAAATGAGCAACAAGTATTCCAGACTAATGTTGTATCATGGGTATTCTGTGGAGGGGATCACTTGTTTGAAAGTTGCTCTGGCAACGCTCCATCAACAAATTATTTGGGGAACTACAATAGAAGTAGCAGTTCAGGGTGGAAGTATCCCAATTTTTAGTGGAGTAACAATAACCACACGCTGCAATCTGGGAGTTCTAACACAAATTCCCCCCCCCAGAAAAACCACTACACCACTTGGATTCATGACATAGCAAGCACCAAAGCAGCAACAATTTCCACAGGAACAACAAACTCCACTAACTAGTCAAGAGATGTCTTTAGAGGCTGTGTTGAAAGCCTTTATGTCAGAAACAAAGGCCCAAATACAGAACCAAGGGGTCTCTATGAGAAATTTGGAGATACAAGTGGGGCAGTTAGCTCAAGCTTTGAATTCCAGACAAAGTGGATCCTTGCCAGCTTCTACTGAAACTCCGAACTCCTCTTGTTCAAGCGGTAAGGAACAGTGCAAAGCCATTCACTTGAGGAGTGGTACTGAGGTACCTGCTATGAGAGAAAAGAAGAAAAGAGCTGAATTTGAACCAACTAAGGTTGAGGAAGTGGAAAAGAAAGAGACCAATGTTGGAAAGCCCGGGACTGTTACTGATACTGAAACTTTTCCAAATCTTACCTCAGAAAGAGCTCCTCCTCCTTTTCCTCAATGGTTGAGGAAGGTACAGCAAGACAAGCAGTTTGGGAAGTTTATGGAGATTCTAAAACAACTGCACATTAATATCCCATTGGTTGATGCCTTGCAACAAATGCCAAACTATACAAAGTTCATGAAATATGTCTTGACCAAGAGAAAAATATTAGAAGAGTTTGAGACCATGGCTATGACAAAGGAGTGCAGCATGATGCTCCAAACTAAAGTCCCTCCTAAGATGAAAGACCTTGGAAGTTTCACCTTACCATGCTCTATTGGAGACACTTGTTGTGGTAAAGCATTATGTGATCTTGGGGTAAGCATAGACCTCATGCTCATGTCCATTTTTAAGCAATTGGATATTAGGGATGCTCGACCCACCACTGTGACCCTACAACTAGCTGATAGGTCCATAGCTTACCCGAAGGGAAAAATTGAAGATGTACTAATTAAAGTGGATAAATTTGTATTCCCGGTGGATTTCATAATTCTGGATTTTGAAGCAAATAGAGATGTGCCAATCATTCTTGGAAGACCTTTTCTAGCCACGCGTAGAACTTTGATTGATGTGCAGAAGGGTGAGTTGACCATGAGGGTTAATGATCAACAGGTGACTTTCAATGTGTTTAATGCCTTGAGATAACCAGATGAATGTATAGAAGAATGTAACTTTGTGTAGACAGTTGACTCATTGGTGCAAAAGCAGTTTTTAAAAGAACACAATGCCTTGGTTAATGTTGTAGCACAAGATGCAAGTTCTGACTTATCTGAAGAAGAGAGTAATGATGTGGCTGAAAGCAAGATGGTACAACTCGCATGGATCAAAAGGTTTGAGTCTCTAAATGTTACTGATGAAACCCCCTGTGCTAGAGCTGAAACAGTTGCTGCAACACTTGAGATATGTATATTTGGGAGAACCTGAAACTTTAACTGTGATCATTTCTTCTTTGCTGACTTCTGCCCAAGAGGAGAGTTTGATAGCTGCACTGAAAAGGCATAGGAGAGCAATTGGTTGGCAACTTGCTGACATTAAACGTATTAGTCCAACCTTATGCATGCATAGAATTTTGTTAAAGCAAGATGCAAAGAACAGTATTGAAGCACAAGGAAGGTTGAATCCTATAATGAAAGAGGTGGTGAAGAAAGAAATCATCAAGTGGTTGGATCGACGCATCATTTACCCCATTTCTGATAGTGTCTGGGTCAGCCCGATGCAATGTGTCCTAAAGAAAGGAGGTGTGACTGTGATCTCCAACGAGAAAAATGAACTGATACCTACCAGAACTGTCACAGGATGGCGTATTTGCATGGATTACAGGAAACTAAACAAGGCCACCAAAAAGGATCAATTTCCATTGCCCTTCTTTGATCACATGTTGGATAGGTTAGCAGGGAACGAGTTTTATTGTTTCTTGGATGGGTATTCAGGGTACAACCAGATTGCTATAGCACCTGAAGACCAGGAAAAGACCACATTTACCTCCCCCTATGGCACTTTTGCCTTTAGGCGAATGTCATTTGGGCTGTGCAATGCCCCTGCCACCTTCCAACGATGCATGATGGCTATTTCTCTGAGTTTATTGAAAAAATCAATGGAGATTTTTATGGACGACTTCTCAGTTTTTGGTGAGAAATTCAACGGCTGTTTGAGCCAACTGGAATAGGTATTGGACAGGTGTGAAGAGACTAATCTGGTTCTCAACTGGGAGAAATGTCATTGCATGGTCAAAGAGGGAATTGTTCTTGGTCACAAAATTTCAAAGAAAGGGATGGAAGTAGACAAGGCAAAAGTTGAAGTTATTGAAAGGTTGCCACCACCCAACTCTGTGAAAGGCATTAGAAGTTTCCTTGGTCATGCAGGCTTTAATAGAAGATTTATCAAGGACTTCTCCAAAATTTCCAAAACATTATGTTAGTTGCTTGAACGTGATAATCTATTTGAGTTCACCCCTGAATGCTTGCAAGTGTAACACCCCAGTTTTCGCTTGCTTGTTATAAAGTGTTGTTATATGTGTTTCTATAGTTGTTATGCTTGTGTTAGATGTTTAGGGACATATTTTTTGGTAGTTAACCTTAGAACGACCCTATCAGTGATCCTGACAAGACAGCAAGCCGGTGCTCTTGTGCAGCACGCCCGTGGTAGTTGGTCAGCACGCTCGTGCTCAAGGTCAGCACGCCCGTGCTCTATGCACGCACCAGAAACGTGTTTTAGGCTTTCGGTCAGCTCGTTTCACCCTAACCCTTTTTATACCTCTTTTGCTCGACCTAAAACTCATAGTCGTTATACCTAAAGTTAGAAACAACCGTCATTGACCTTCCTCTTGGGTTCCCATTGAATCCTTGAGCATTCTCCAATCTTTGTTGGGTGTTCTTGGTCAAGAACACAACCTTGTGGTGTTTTTCGTTGCGGTTAGGGTTAAGCTGCTTGCTTAGTGTTACTCTGAGGTAAGGTAACCAACCATGTTTATCCTTTTCTTTTTCTTTTAATCCTTGAGTTTAGTGTTGAACTATTTTCTCCCTATCAAACCAGACTTCGTTGTTCGTGTGCCAGTGCTATGAACGGCAACTAGCAGATTAGTTCCCCAAGGATCTAATCAAGGTATGCTTGTAACCCTTGTGTTAATTCCCTTTCCTTTTTCTTGTTTGGGGAATTAACATATCCTTTTGCCTTGGCATTCTTGGTCAAAGCTTGTTGAACCTATTGGACCTGTTTGGAGGAGTCAAGTGGGGACTTCGTTCTTGTTGGCTCATAGGCTGGAATCGTCACACCAGGTATGGGGAGAAGGGATTAGTATGAACATATAGGTTCTAGGGTAGCGTAAGATGAGGTTTAACCCATGACCCTTTTTGTGTGCTATATGCCTTAGTTGCTGTATGAAGTTGTTATGGTTGTTTATACATAATGTTAATTGCTTAATTGATTTACATGACCTTGGCATTACATTTATGATGTTGTTAATGATGTTGTTGATATACCATGATTGTATGAATTGGTATGATGGAAACTGCTGTTAAAACTATGTTAATAAAAGACATAGGGATGTTAGCGCTATGCCTAAAAGTAGGATTAGCCTAATTGATGTGCATAAAATTTAAAGATGTTGATGAGGGGTGAGATTAATGCCAATGGATTAGTCAAGAACCTTAGGATTGATTTGGAGTGTTGAAATCTAGAGAAAACACTAAGTTCCCAAAACTGAAACGCTATAACAGCGTTGAGAAAGCTTGTGCTCAATATCATCACGCCCGTGCTCTACGCCCAGTAAAGCCAGCACGACCATGCTCTCAATAGCACGCCCGTGTCAGAAAAACGAGAAAAGTGACGTTGTTTAGCACGCCCATGGTCTCGTGCAGCACGCCTATGGTGATCTTCGCTGGGTTTGGGGATAAGCTGCTAGCTTATTGTTTACTCTGAGGTAGGGTAACCAACCCTGTTCATCCTTTTCCTTGAATCCTTGAGTTAGTGTTGAACCGTTTTCTCCCTGTCAAACCAGACTTCGTTGTTCGTGTGCCAGCGCTGTGAACGGCAACTAGCAGATTAGTTCCCCAAGGATTTAATCAAGGTATGTGTATAACCTTGTGTTAATTCCCATTCCTTTTCCTTGTTTGGGGAATTAACTTATCCTTTTGCCTTGGCGTTCTTGGTCAAGCTCGTTGAACCTATTGAACCCGTTGGAGGAGTCAAGTGTGGACTTCGCTATTGTTGGCTCATAGGCTGGAATCGTCACGCCAGGTATGGGGAGAAAGGATTAATATAACATATAGGTTCTAGGGTAGTGTAAGATGAGGGTTAACCCATGACCCTGTTTGTGTGCTATATGCCTTAATTGACGTATGAATCCAGTATAGTTGTTTATACATGATATTAATCGTTTTATTGATTTATGTGACTCTGGCATGAATGATATGATATTGATGATGATGTTTGGTTGTATGCCATAATTATGTGAGTTGATATGTTGAAACTGCTATTAAAAACTATGTTAATAAAAGACATAGGGATGTTAGCGCTAAGCCTAAAACTAGTATTAGTCCAATTGATGTGCATAAAACACAAAAGATGTTGATGAGGGGTGAGATTAATGCCAATGGATTAGTCAAAAATCTTAGGATTGATTTGGAGTGTTGAAATCTTGAGAAATTACAAAGTTCCCAGAACTTAGAGCGCTGTAAGAACGTTGAGCACGCCTGTGCTTAATATCAGCACATCCGTGCTCTACGCCCAGAAAAGCTAGCACGACCGTGCTCTCGGAAGCACGCCTGTGTCGGAAAAACGAGAAAAGTGGCGCTGTTTAGCACGCCTGTGCTCTCGCGCAGCACGCCCGTGCCAGCTGTCCTGCATGCCCGTGCTCAGGCCGTGCCACTGTCAGAATTAAGAAAACTTCACTGCTTTAATTGAAAATAGATTTAATAACCTTTGAAGTAAAAATATGGGCATAAGAGATTATAAAACACGACCTTGTGGATAGTTAATAAACTAGGATAATGATATGGTAAGATGAAGTAATGGAGACTTAATAAAGAGATTAATTAATGTGAAGATGATGTTATCGGTAATGGCATACTGTTACCGATGTTGTTGGTTAAATCATCCTTGATGCTTAATGGTCAAGATTGATGTTGATAATGTTGGGGTTTCAAGAGGGATAATTTTTAAAAACAATTTATAAAAACCTCTTGAGCGGAAAAACCCCTTTACTAAAGGACCACGTATCGCACATGAATCACAATAATATTGTGTTTACCTCTTGAAGCATAGCTTTACCACGAACACTGTGAGCATGTCAGCATGATTGGTAAATAACAAACACTGCTACGATGTGAATGGCAACTTGATCTACACAGCTACAGAGCAATAGATCCGAGGAACACTACTGCTACCACCACAAAGGGAGAGGTTCTTCTCTATCACCAGTATTGTAAAGTAGCAATACCTCTACTCAGTCCACGCGAGCAAACCAACATCAGAGATAGTGTAATGCTAGCTATCAGGATTGGGAGAGGCACGTCACACAGAGAGAGAAAAGAGGGCGTGCCTATCAAGGGTGTATAATGGCCGTTATGAGTGCTCTGTGTTATGTGTACCTTATGTGACGTCCGCAGCTTACTAATAGCTGTCACTCACTTAACCTAACCCAGTTGGGCTACTATACGCTACAAGCCCAATTTTTAATTATTAATTAAATCATATTTAATTAATCAATTAAACTGATCTCATTTTAATTATTTAATTAAATCATATTTTATTAATCAATTAAATTAATTCCCTGAACATTTGCTCTATGCGTGTGACCCTATAGATTCTCAATGAATTGGCAATAATATTAATTATTATTAATCATTTTAATAATCAATTAATATTATAAACAATGAGTGGATCTAGCAATACATCATTGCTACCCAATTAATTAGAATATTGGTGATACAATAAAACCATATTGCAAACATATATAATGTGCAGTCAACGTCATTTCGTCTCAATGTCTTAATTGAACACAAAGCATAAATGTGTCATCCTTGTTAAGTTCAATTATTTGTTTCTTGATCTAGTAATTGACGTACGATCATGTGGGCCCAATATCTCATATTGTCCACCTTAGCATGGCCATGCATTTCTACGTCGCATACCATCAAGAGGCCTATAGACATTACCCCTACTATTTAAGAGGGACGAATCCTATCTACATCACTCACATTCCTCAACATGTTTCATTGCAGGCCCAATAACTATCTTTACAGTTGTCCTGTTACAGACAACGTTTAATAGTATTAAAGCCTACAACTACATATGTTAGGAATCGTAGTGACTTCAAGTCGAAGGGCTACTACACTATGGTCACCATGAGAATCCCTTATGACACTTACATAACTATTATGCAGCGATCTCATAGCGGGTCACTCCAGTAGAAATATTCCTCTAATATTTATACCTATGTAAAGACTTGATATCTTATATCTATAACCCGTGAAATGTGGTCATCAGTACACTCACATAATAGTCTCAATGTATTATTATTGTCCTTATTAATAATAATACTTGACTATGGATATTTAAGAATAGTGTTCTATAATTCAATGGCATCTCACGGTCAAGTCATACTTGACGTTCCATTAAATGAACTATCTATTCTAAGGACTTTATTATGCTATAAATATGATTATCAAATACAACATAATAAATAAACGTCTCATATATAAAATATAGAATAAAGTTTGAAATAGACAGATGGAAACACTAGAAGGGGGTTAAATGGTGTTTGACAAATTTATGCGGAATTTAGAAACTTTTTCGCAAGCACAGACGGGTTATAATAGACGAGTAAACACAGACAGGTCAATCAGATTGATAACTCGTCTGAAGGTTTTCACAGAAAACACACAATCATGCAAGATAAGAAAAGTTTTGATAAACACAATTATAAACCCCTTTAGTTAGATGATTGTTAAGACAAATAATCGAACTAAAGAGTTAAGGGAAAGAGAGCTCACTCAGCAGGTTTTATCCTTGTTCACCCCTTAACAATGAGGCTACGTCCAGTCCTTGGCAGCACCAAGTTTTCTCACTATAACTGATTTAGGTTACAGGACAGACAAGTATTATTTTCACACGTAGCCTCTTCAGGCTCCAGACGAGTATTGTTTTCACACCTAGCCTCTCCAGGCTCCAGACAAGTATTATTTACACACTTAGCCTCTTCAGGCTCAGACGGGTTTGTTTGAGAGAAGTTGTAAAAAGATTACACTTTGCAAGTCTTTCACAAGCACTCAGATGAGTGTATTAAATGTGAAGTTCTAAAAGACTGCGTAATAACTTCAAATGATTGAAGAATAAATAGTGAAAGAATGAAGATACAGAGTAATTGCTCTTGATTGCTTTGATCGTTCTCTTGTCTACTTGGATCTTCGAAGTCTTCTTCATTAAATAGGCTTCAAGATTTTAAAGCCGTTAGACACAAAGTCTGAAGGCTTGGCTTCTTGCAGATCTTTAATAAATGCAATAGAGTCGCTCTGATCAGCCATTAAAGCATAGGGAACTTCGCTTGTTCTCTCTCATCAGAGTGATACAGACTTCTGATATACCTTTGGTCTCAGCAGGTCTGTATACGTGCTTTTTGTTTGCAGAGGGAAGACTTTCCCTTTTGGTGTAAGATGCAGTTGTGTTCAGGCAAAGCACTTTGTTGAAGTTCCTTATCAGAGTCGAGACAGCTTTCATCCAATGTATTCTTTAACGTTAGTCATTAGACAGATGAGTGACTTCTTTAGACGGGTTGACTCTTTAACACAAAGATGACGTCAATTGCAAAGTCTTTTAGACGGGTGAGTCTTCCTTTGATCAGAAGGTTGAAGACTTCATTAGACGAGTGAACTTCTCTTAGTTCAGACGGGTGAACTTATCTAAGTTCAGAGGGTGAACTTATCTAAGTTCAGACGAGTGAACAGTTCATATAGACACTTAATGTTATAATCTGCACACTAAGTAGACGAGTTAACTACCATAGACGGGTTCAATTAAATCATTGAATAACTGTTTTAATCTCATCAAAACTAAGGTAAATGCACATCAGACATTTGGAGACTCAACAAAGTCATGATACAATATATAGATAAATCCGAAATATATATTGGCCACTTGGGCTTACACCAACAGATAAATCACTTTGATGCATATTGGTCAAAGTTGATAGCCTGTGTTAAAGGTGTTGATGGAGGTGGTTGCCATGTTGCTTTTATGTTAGGATTGCATGCATCATGACATGATGATGTTAGTTTGGGGGAAGTTACGATGATTGGGGAGTTCGTCCGAGAGTATGGCGAATTGGCCGTCCGCGGTGATTCATCCGAGAATTAGGTGAATCAAGCACATCCATGGTGGTCTATCCGAGAGTATGGTGGATCGGCTATCCAAGGGGTTCACCCGTGATTTTGGTGAACTGCCGGCGTTGGTGCTTATTGGCCAATGTGGATATGTAACTCTGAAATCATCTTCCTGAGTTAGTTATTCGATCCACACTACATATGGAGTAGCGGAGTAATTTTGTACCACATAGCATGGTTATAATGTCGTTTGATGGAATATGTTATAATGTAATGTTTTACGTGCTGCATGATCATCTTGCTAACTGCTTTATTACCGTTACTGTTTATACGTACAATTCCTTACTCCTTACTGTTGTTGTTGTTGTTTTGCATGTACCTTTGGTTATGCAGAGGATGATGAGCAGCTAGTTGAGGAGTGATCCCGAGGAGATCGCTTGCTCATAGTATAGTTAGTTTATGTTAGTTGTTTTTCGGATGTATTAGCGGTAGTGGTTACCAGTTTTGATATGTGACATCGGGATTTGGGTTTTGTTTCTTTATCTTTTCCGCAGTTGTTATTTATGTTTTAAAATGTTTTTGATCATGTGGTACTTGTTACCCTTTGGTTTTAATTTATGGATTGTACTTTATATGGTTTATTTTATATTTATCGTATGCGGTGTAGCAGGTGTCACATTATCGGTGGTGGTTACTAGCTCTGATATGTGACGTCGGGGTTTGGGTTTTGTTTTCTTTATATTTTCCGCAATTGTTACTTTTGTTTAAAATGTTTTGGATCATGTGGTACTTGTTATCCTTTGGTTTTAATTTATGGATTTTATTTTATATGATATATTTTTATAATTATTGTATGCAGGGTAGCGAGTGTCACATTTAGTGGTATCAAAGCCGGTCTGTCCTGCAGGCCGGGGTATGTGGCTATTATGTTTTCTTCTGTGTACTCTTATATGATTATCTATGCCTAGCGTGGATGATGATATAGGATTATGTGAACCTTAGTTTCTTTTCTTGCTTAACTTTCTGTTTTAAGTGGTTCAGTTTGGACGGTGTAGGAAGTTATGGCCGGTAGGAATGATCGCGTGATTGCTGATGCTCTGGCACTGTCGGCTAATGCCATTGCTCAGAACAACAACCAGAACCAGAATCATCATGGAGGAGCCGCTGAGTTTCAGGTTCTGGATAAGTTCCAGCGGAACAACCCGCCTTCGTTCAAGGGAGCTTATGACCCTGATGGTGCTCTTCTATGGATCCTGAGCTCGAGAAGATCTTTCGGGCCATGGCGTGCATTGATGCCCAGAAGGTCAATTTTGGGACTTTCGTGCTAGTTGGGGAAGCCGAGCACTGGTGGGAGAGTTATCGCCAGCATATGGAAGCCGCAAGCTCCGCAGTCACTTGGATTGCTTTCACGGAGATGTTCTTGGGGAAATGCTTTCCATCTGACATTCGTGACAAGAAGGAGATGGAGTTTGGGGCTCTGAAGCAGGAAAACATGTCCGTTGGTAAGTATACTGCGAGGTTCGAGGAGCTTGATCATTACTGCACGCTCTACCAGTATGTGAATGATGAACGCTCTGAGTGTGTGAAGTTTGAAGATGGTCTGTGCCCAGGGATCAAGCAAGCCATTAGCTACCAGGAAATTCGAGTCTTTCTGGTTCTTGTGAACAAGTGTAGGATCTTTGAAGACGCCTACAAGTCCAGAGTTGCGCACCACAAGAGTTCCAGTTCACAAGGTAACAAGAAGACAACTCAGCAAGATAAAGAGGAACGACATCTGGCTTTGGTAAGCCATGTTTTCAAGCAAGTCAGCCAGAAGACACAGTATGCTACGAGGTTAACTAGTGACTGAGGATTTTCTGCCCCTAGGCCAATCAAGTGTGGTAAGGGTCACTTAACTCGCGAGTGCAAAGAAGCTGATGTCATTTGCTTCAAGTGTGGGAAGTCTGGCCACATCAGTCGTGATTGTGGTGGAGGAACGAAGTCAGAGCCACAAAGTGCTACCAAGAATCAGAGTTCTCAAGCGAATCGACTGAAGGCAAGTGGGAGAGTCTTCACCCTTAGTGGAGATGAAGCCTCTCAATCCGCAGATCTGTTTCGAGGTAGGGGTCTCCTTAAAGGGACTCCTTCTTTTGTGGTGTTTGGTTCGGATACCTTGTCTTCTTTTCCTTCTGTTTGGTTCACATGTTTTCTGTTAGAAATCTTAAGTTGTTTGTTCCCTATCTTGAGCATGATCTAGTTGTTGTTACACCTGTAAGTAAGCCTATTATCCCTTCCCATGTTTCATAAAGGTTGTTCTTTTATCATTAATAATAGAAACTTCAGAGTTGATCTTGTGTGAGTTTATCTCTTAAGCTGTTAGATGTTGTTTTTGTTATGGGCTGGTTGTCTGCCAACCAAGTCCGAGCCTGTAGAAATTTCGAGGATGAAATTTTTATAAGGGGGTGGAATTGTAACACCCTAGTTTTCGCTTGCTTGTTATAAATTGTTGTTATATGTGTTTCTATAGTTGTTATGCTTGTGTTAGATGTTTAGGGACATATTATTGGGTAGTTAACCTTAGAACGAGCCTATCAGTGATCCTAATGGGACAACATGCCCATGCTCTCGTGCAGGAAGCCCGTGGTCAAGGTCAGCACGCCCATGCTCTACGTGCGCCCCAGAAACGCGTTTTGAGCTTTTGGTCAACCCGTTTCACCCTTATCCTTTTTATACCTCTTTTGCTCGACCTAAAACTCATAGCCGTCATCCCTAAAGTTAAAAACTGCCATCATTGACCTTCCTCTTGGGTTCCCATTGAATCCTTGAGCGTTCTCCAATCCTTGTTGGGTGTTCTTCGTCAAGAACACAAGCCTGTGGTGTGTTTCGTTGTGGTTGAGGTTAAGCTGCTTGCTCAGTGTTACTCTGAGGTAAGGTAACCAACCATGTTCATCCTTTCCTTTTAGTCCTTGAGTTTAGTGTTGAATCGTTTTCTCCCGACCAAACCAGACTTTGTTGTTCGTGTGTCAGTGCTGTGAATAGCAACTAGCAGATTAGTTCCCTAAGGATCTAATCAAGGTATGATTGTAACCCTTGTGTTAATTCCCTTTCCTTTTTCTTGTTTGGGGAATTAACATATCCTTTTGCCTTGGCGTTCTTGGTCAAAGCTCATTGAACCCGTTGGACCCGTTTGGAGAAGTTAAGTGTGGACTTCGTTTTTGTTGGCTCATAGGTTGGGATCGTCACGCTAGGTATGAGAAGTTTAACACCCCGATTTTTCACTGCTCTTATATATCAATAAGAGAATAATTAAGTTTATATTTTATTCGAGGACTTAGAAAGTGAAATAAAATAAAATGAGGCCATATTCATGCTCAACGTTATCGTACGAAGCTACGATTAAATTTTGAGCTGAAAACTCAAACAGAGCCCGGTCTGCCTTTTTCACTGACAGTAAGATTTTACTGCTCAGGAGACCTCAGTTTGACCCGTGAACGAGACAGTAAGGCTTAGTATTTAATTTCCTACGTTTTCGTTAAATTTGAAAAAAATCACTTCCTGACCTTCGTTCGAGCAAAATCTTCAATCGGGTGAAGAATGGAGCTGCATTTGGATTTACTGGGACCCGCTAACGGATAATCTTGATGTCACATCAAGTCACCTCACATGGGAAAGCGTGCCAGAGTCATCATGACGTTTGAAAATTTCTGGACGTGAAAAGACCAAAATACCCCTAACCTTTTTCATTATTACCATTTAACCTTGAAGGAAAAGACCAAAATGCCCTTAAGTGACCCAATTTTTGGCCCATTTAGTCCACCCCTCCCACGCACAAGACCAGCCCTTGGAGAGCTCCAACACTTCACTTCACACTTCATCTTCTTCCTTAAGACATTTAACCATTTTCCGTAGAGAAAAAGCTTGAGTTTTTGAGAGAAAAAGTGTGATTCTTGATCAATCTTCTTCATTCAAGAGGTAAGATCACTTCTTTGATCCTTAAGCATCATGAAGCTCTTACTAGTTCATGGTTTAAGAGTTTGATTTCTTGAGTTCCAACTTCATGAGCCAATTTTAAAAAATTCCTAGAAAGGTGTAGAAAAATCTTTTTAATGTGAAACCAATTTCCTTGAGCTAGCTTCATCACCTTCTACCTCTATCCAAGAGTATGTGATCAAACTCTCATCCTTGCCTAATTTATTTGAAAGGGCTGAACCCTAGAAAAAATTGGGGAAAGATGAGTTTTTCCAATTTTTGTTCTATGACACTTGATTCCATCCTTTCCTTTCCTTAATCTTTGAATCCAAGTGATTGGAAAACCAAATCAATTCGTAGCCTATTTTCTCTTCATGGCTGTAACGCCCTGATTTTCAAGTTGTATAATTATTCAGTGTTTTAATGTTTGTATTTTATTGGAGGGTTCAGAGAGTGAAATAAAATATGCTGAGAAGATAGGAATGCCCTACACAACCATATGAAGCCACGGTTAAGTTTCGGGCGAAAGCTCAAACGGAGTCCGGTCTGCGTTTTTCACGGATAGTGGCCTTTTTCTACTATCGAGACCTAATTTGGACTCGTGAACGAGACAATAAGTCTTAGGATTTAATTTCCTACATCTTTGTTAAAATTCGTCCCGACGTCCGAAAAATAATAATAATATATTATATTCGGCCGTATAATCCAACCGAGAGGCGTTTGGAGTCGTAAACGGATTCAACGAGACCCGACAACGAATAAGCTTGATATCACATCATGCTAGATCACTTGGGAGAGTATGCCAGAGTCGTCATGATGGTTGGAAAAATATGGACGCCAAATTACTAAAATGCCCCTAACCTTAGTCTTTTACACTTTTACCATTTTACTCTTGAAGCAAATGACCATTTTGCCCTTAAGTGACTCTTTTTAAAGGCTGGTCAGCCCCATTCAGCCCCTCATTCACGCACCAAGCTGGCCAAGAACAGCCCTAAAGGCTTTATCTTCATCCATGGAGAGAAAACTCCATTTTTGCTAGAGAAAAGCTTGACTCCTTAAGAGAAAAGCTTGATTTCTTGACCAATCTTCATCAATCTTTAGGTAAGATCACTTCTATGATCTCTTAGCTTCTTGAATCTCTTCTTATTTCATGATTTAAGACTTGATTTCTTGAGTTCCAACTTTAAGATCCAAACTTTGAAAATTCATAGGACATTGTAGAAAAATCCTTTTAATGGGAAACCAATTTCTTTGAGCTCACTTCATCACCCTCTACCTAAACCCAAGAGCATATGATCCAACTCTCCTAGCCTATTCTCATAAAAATGGCCGAACCATTAGGGAAAAAGGTGAATAGTGTTTTTGTCCAATTTTTGATTTCTAACTCTTGATTCCATCCTAACCTTTCCTATTATCTTTGAATCCAAGTGATGGAAAACCAAATCAATCCCTAGCCATGTTTTCCCTTAATGGCCAAAACCCTTGAGTGTGAAGAACCTTGTGTTTTGTTTCACATTTTTGAGTTTTAAGACTTACACTAGTGTTCATTAAGCTTAAGAACCAACCATCCAAAAGTTTGGAACCAAATGTGATCCCTAGCTCTTTTCATCATTTTTGGCCGAACCTTAGGTCACATTTTGGGGAAGGAGAACCTATGTTTTGATGTTGCTAATTATGTTGATGATTGGATTGGTTTGTGTTTGTAGTTGTTGTCGGATAATCGAACGAGGAATCGGGAGAATTCGCGGACCGATCGGGCGACTTACCTTCGGAGGATGACTCCAAAATGGTAAGGGGAGATTAGCTCCAATGAGTTTGATAGTCACATGAGGTTGGTTGTGATGTGAATTGTGGCATTTTGCCATGGATAGAACATATGCATAATGTTGATTAGAGTTTTGAATGACTATATGTTGTGTATGTACTTGATTTATTTTCATGAAGTACATGCTTGGATAATTGCATCTGAATTGTGGCATGGATGCCTTGAATTGAGATTTGATGTGTATATATATATATATATATATATATATATATATATATACATATATTTATATCCTGGACTGGTTAAGAGCATAGCATTGGCTATAGCTTGCTTTAAGGAATGAAAAGCTTCTAAGCTAAACATTATAATGGACGTTTTTACTAAAAAATATTTAGTTTGTCAAAGAAAGATCTTCTGCAAGTATTTGGTGTTCCGAAAACGAAAATGTCTTTTATGAAAGTTAACATTGTTTTAATATATTTCTTTTACACTAACTTAGAACATGGTTTTACACTAAGTTAGTAAGGAAAAACCTTTCCAAGTTTATTAAGGTACTTTACCTTAACCATGCAACAAAGTTTTTAAAAAAAAAATTAATGTGTTTTCAATTAAGAAAGGTTTTGGTTTACAAAGAGAGTTTTTAACTCATACCATAAAGTTTTACGCGTGAAAACCTAAGTTAAGTAATTGACTTGGAGTTGAAGACAAGAGGTAATTAAGTATGGTATGTGGTGCAACAAGACCATCTGCTATACCATTGATGACTTAGTTCATCAATGACTGCATAAGACTTAAGTGAATCAACACTTATTTCATTATTTGAAAATCAAGGAAGTAATATCTTCGAAAGGATCAAAGACTTATCTAAGAGGATTCTCAATCCTTCTTCATAACACTTAGGATTTGAGAGGTGATTCATAAGACATAAACATAAATAAGAAATGTTTTGGGTTTTGAAACAGTAGTTCGATGACGGACCGGTGATTCGGATCCAGGTTAATCGTTCAATTGTTTCTCTCATGTGATAACCGGAATGAGAGAGATCTTGAGACTGTGCAGGTATGGGACTGTACAGTGGAAGGAATTCTGAGGTTATGCAAGTATGGGATTGTATAGCTGAGGGAAGGCATATCAGAATTGATTGTTACTACCTATACCGACAAGATTTATCTTCTTTTCGAGAGCCTAGAACATAAGAACTTTATAGTTAAGCGTGCTTGACTTAGAGTAATTTTGGGATGAGTGACCTTCTGGGAAGTTTCGTAGAAAGCGTGTGAGTGAGGACAAAACACGCTGAAGAGACTTGTGTTGGTCTGTAGGGACAGTTGGTGATTCTGAAAGCAGTCTGGATCATTCCATAGGAGTCACGAGATATTTATCCGATGGATAAATGTTTTATAAAACGAAGACACGTATAGTTCCTAAGAAATAGAACCTTAGTGGACCTTGAGGTTTATCCAATGGATAGACATTGCTTTATCGCATCTACCTTGTGTAAGCATTGGCATTTTATTTGCATAGTTGTAAGGCCTCGAGCCTAGGAGTTGAGCTTACACCTTGATGCGGGTGCGAATCCTACGGTGACGATCTTCAATGGTCTTTTTGGAAGTATCAGGGTTGGAATGGCTGACATGTGACCAGTTGGTGATTCTTCTGTGTCGTGGCGAATCCGTGCAATACACTGATATCCTCTACTAGATGTCATATTTTTCATGTTTGGTCGAGAGTGTTACCGTAAAGCCAGATATGTGCATGTTACGAATGCTGTAGCATCTTGCTTATGGCTGGCAGAAACCGGAACATGTCCTTCCATTCACTCTCTCCGACGATTTGTTAGCTCCATGGAGTAGGGGTCAGAGTTTTACCCTTGTGGCATATGGCATTGAGTCATGTACATCGCATTGCATTGCATGGCTGTTGATGATTACGTTTACTTACTCTACATCATTATTCCTCTTTCACCGATGTCTTATGCTGCTAATTGATGTATACGATATGTTGCAATTTATGGTATACTTGTGGACATGCTATTACATGGCGTGATATCCTGTGTTATTTCTGTTATTGTAACTGTGTTGATGCATTATTTATATGCTGTTTTACTTGTGTGGCTATTATGATAAACTTGTGAAAGAGTATCTCACCCTTGCCTGTACATGTTGGACACCCTGTTTTATTTTTTTGAACACATGTACAGATATTTTTCTAGCGGTTCTCTGGGTCACTGCGAGACCCCGCGTTTGAGTTACTTGGTGTTAACGACGAAGACGGTGGACTGTTGATAACGAGGCCCAGTATCTTTTGGGCGATGCATGCTAGATAGTAATCTTTATTGTTCTTAGAGTTTTGTTAGACCGGCTCTTAGGATTTTGATATTTAAAGTCAGGTGCATTGACCGTGACTCAGTATGTATGATGTGTATTAAGAAAGTGACTTGATGTATGCCTTAAGGCTAAGTGACCGAGTTTCATAAATGATGAGTTTGAATTTATTTCTTTGTTATTGTTAACGTTTAAGTTGGTATCAGAATTTCTGCAATAAATCTAATAAGTATTTTCGAAAGGGTTTTAATTAACCGAATCACAAGAATTTTGGGTTATGATAAGTGACACCTCGAGGGGCTGTTACAATGGCCGAGACCTATAAGTATGTAGAACCATGAATTTTGTTTAAAATTTTTTGGGTAATAGGACTTGATTTAGTATTAATCATGCTTAAGAACCGACCTTCCAAAAGATTGGAAGCAAATAAAACCCCTAGCCCTTTTTACAAATTTTGGCCGAACCTTAGACCAATTTTGGGGGAGGAAAATTACATTTTGATAATGTTGTTTTGTATTGATTGATTGTTGTGAATTGAATGGTGCATGATTGTTTTAGGCGACGTGGAAGAAATCGGAACCGGAGCCTAGAACCGTTCGGGAATTGATTTAGAAACTTAAAGAGGTAAAGGGAGTTATTTCATAATAGGTTTGGTAGTCTCATGGTGTTTGATTGTTATATGTGATGTGGTAGTTTTGATTGATGATTGGAAGATGTGTATGAATGACATATGTACTTGATGTATCTAATGAAGCATACTTGTACACTTGAATATGATTTGTGGCATTGATGCCTTGGATGAAATTTTGTTGTGATATTGGGCTGATTTAATATCTATATATATGTATATATATATTTATATCCTGGACTGGTTAAGAGCATAGGATTGGCTATGACTCGATAAAGAAGATGAAAATGCTTGAAAACCTAAATTGGAGTTTTGAAAACGGATTTTGAAATCAAGGAAAAGTCTTGAGAAAATGTTTTGCTTTATCGAAGAAAGTAACTTTCTTTTGAAGTATTAGATCCTTTTTGAAAAGAAAAAGTTGTTTGAGGAAAGCCAATACAAAGGGAGATTTTGTTTTAGAAAAACATTTTCAAGGAGACAAAACCTTTATAAAAACGGATTTGTGAAGAAAAAGAGTTTCTCCCGGAAAATGTTTTCTTTGAAAAAGAAATGTCTTAGTTCAAGACAGTGAAACTGAGTTTTTTTTTCCAAAGTTGTTTTGTGAAAATAAGACCGAAAGAAAAGCGATGATTCTTTTGAGATGTATGCAAACCTAGTGATCGAGATGTCGGGCTAGTGTTTTGTGGATTGAGCACTCGAACTTCGTGTCCAGCGTTTTGAATGAACGGGCTTTATGTTGAGTCTCCAAATGTCTGATGTGCATTTACCTTAGTTTTGATGAGATTAAAACAGTTATTCAATGATTTAATTGAACCCGTCTGTGGTATTTAACTCGTCTACTTAGTGTGCAGATTAAAACATTAAGCGTCTATATGAACTGTTCACTCGTCTGAACTAGCTAAGGTTCACTCGTCTGAACTAAGATAAGTTCACTCATCTGAACTAGCTAAGGTTCACTCGTCTGAACTAAGAGAAGTTCACTCGTCTAATGAAGTCTTCAACCGTCTGATCAAAGGAAGACTCACCCGTCTAAAAGACTTTGCAAGTGACGTCATCTCTTTGTTAAAGGGTCAACCCGTCTAATGAAGCTACTCATCCGTCTAAAGACTAACGTTAAAGAATACATTGGATGAAAGCTGTCTCGACCCTGATAAAGAACTTCAACAAAGTGCTTTGCCTGAACACAACTGCATCTTACACCAAAAGGGAAAGTCTTCCCTCTGCAAACAAAAAGCACGAATACAGACCTGCTGAGACCAAAGGTATATCAGAAGTCTGCATCACTCTGATGAAAGAGAACAAGTGAAGTTCCCTATGCTTTAATGGCTGATCAGAACGACTCTATTGCATTTATTGAAGATCTGCAAGAAGCCAAAGACTTCAGACTTTGTGTCCAACGGCTTTAAAATTTTGAAGCCTATTTAATGAAGAAGACTTTGAAGATTCCACAAGACACAACAGAACGATCAAAGCATTCAAAGAGCAATTGCTCCGTGCATTTATATCTTCATTCTTTCATTATTTATTCTTCAATCATTTGAAGTTAATACGCAGTCTTTTAGAACTTCACATTTAATACACTTGTCTGAGTGCTTGTGAAAGACTTGCAAATTGTAATCTTTTACAACTTCTCTCAAACAAACCCGTCTGAGCCTGAAGAGGCTAAGTCTGCAAACAATACTTGTCTGGAGCCTGGAGAGGCTAGGTGTGAAAACAATACTCGTCTGGAGCCTGAAGAGGCTAAGTGTGAAAATAATACTTGTCTGTCCTGTAACCTAAATCAGTTATAGTGAGAAAACTTGGTGCTGCCAAGGACTGGACGTAGCCTCATTGTTAAGGGGTAAACCAGGATAAAACCTGCTGAGTGATCTCTCTTTCCCTTAACTCTTTAGTTTGATTATTTGTCTTAACTATCATCTAACTAAAGGGGTTTATAATTGTGTTTATCAAAACTTTCTTATCTTGCATGATTGTGTATTTTCTGTGAAAACCTTCAGACGAGTTATCAGTCTGATTGACCTGTCTGTGTTTACTCGTCTATTACAACCCGTCTGTGCTTGCGAAAAAGTTTCTAAATTCCGCATAAATTTGTCCAACACCATTCAACCCCCTTCTAGTGTTTGCATCTGTCTATTTCACTTTATGTCCTTTAAAACGAGTTGTGAGCTATATGCCTGGACAAGAAAGAATGAACGAAAAAGAAAACAGAACTTTCTGTATACATACATGAAACGGCAGACGTGCCATTTGAAAACGAGCTACAACTCAAGTAGTTGAGAATATGAGCCAGTTAAGACCACTAGGTCTATAGGGGCATCCTGTGTTCGAAACTCCACAAGTGGCCGGAGGCATCGCGACCCCGTGCCGTGGTAAATCGGTTGCCCAACACAGATGAACTTAATCAGAGACTTGACTATTCAGGATATGGTTATGACGTGGTACCCCGGAACAATTAGAGTTCAGACCTAAATTGAGAGGCCGACTCATGAGAACAATTGTGTATGGGTGTATTTGCGGCCTATCGCTCGATGAAGGGAAGTAGGAATCTCCGGAGAACATGAATTAGAAAGATGATATTGAGGTCTCACGCATTATTATAACTAATGATAGTGTTTGAGATATTATGTTGTATGAATACCTGTTATTATAACTGTATTTATTTGTGGATGTATTTGTTGTTTGTCGCATCTGCGGCTATTGTGATAAACCTATAAAATGAGTATCTCACCTTTGCCTGTAGATGTTGGACACCCTGTTGTGTTTTTGGAATACATGTACAGATGCTGATCAGAAGTCCCCGCGGACACGTGAGGACTCAGATGATGGAGTCTTTTGAAGGAGCAGGAAAAGAGGATCCCTCTGAATTCCTCTGGGAATCGGAGCTGACTTTGGGGATGTATCCCAATGGCTACTTTTAGCCCAACTAGCATAGGAGTTTTATTTTGAAGCAGTCATATATTATTGTTGCATGTATGTTGAACCTATGTTTTTAAGTCTGTAATATGATGTACTAGATCTGAACCTATTCTAGTAGTTAAACTATGTCTATAAGGAACTTATATGCTTCGGCATACTTATGTCATAATTATATTAGTATGAATCTTAAATATTGATGTGTGTTATAAAGTTTATTCCTTTGTCTTGAGTTTTAATTACTTAATGCATGTAGAAAATTTTTAGACCTGCGTTTTCGAACGTAGTTACTTAATTAAAGTATTTTCTAAAAGCAACCAGCGCTTTTTATTTTCTTGATGTTTTTTCGCATTTTGAGTTCGAGTTCGTAGCACCCGAGGGGGTGTTACAAGGAGAACGGATTAGTATGAACATATAGGTTCTAGGGTAGCGTAAGATGAGGGTTAACCCATGACCCTATTTGTGTGCTATATGCCTTAGCTGCTGTATGAAGTTGTTATGGTTGTTTATACATGATGTTAATTGTTTAATTGATTTACATGACCTTGACATGACGTTTATGATGTTGTTAATGATGTTGTTTATATGCCATGATTTTATGAATTGGTATGATGGAAACTTCTGTTAAAACTATGTTAATAAAAGACATTGTGTAATACCCCCGTTTTCTGTAACCGATTATAATCACCATTACATTGTGATTGCTACCTTATGTTTGATATGACTTCATATATATACATACATATATATATATATATATATATATATATATATATATATATATATGTGTGTGTGTGTGTGTGTGTGTGTGTGTGTGTGTGTGTGTGTGTGTGTGTGTGTGTGTGTGTGGATGTTTATATGATGGTTTATATCCATGGTTATGTTGTGGTGAAGTTTTGTTTTGTCGATATGAGACGAAAACCGATAAAAGTTCTATTTTGATCGTTATCGGGTAATTTCTCGTTTTAAGTGCTGGAGGCCGGGAAATAGGGAATTGAGTAGAATGTAATGTTGAATTAAATTTTCCATCCCCTTGTTGATTATTCCTAATGAAGAGAATTAGCTTTCTTAAAATCCAACAATTTACCAAAAGTAGTAAAAACCAATTATCCATTTTTGGTAAAAACCCTAATCACCTAATTCCTAACTAAATGGGAATGTAACTATTCTAGTTACATTTGGTTAAGTCCATTCCGCCATTTCATCTTGGGAGAAGCCAAGTTTGGCCTTCCATCCTTTCAAGTCAAGTTTATGACACTAACCATTAATGGAAAAAGTATATTAGCCATTTTTGGTTAATCTTGTCCTTAAGCCCTCCATTAAGCAACAACACACCTATCTACTTGCATCTTGGCCCTCCGTTCTTTATGACGAACATTGAATGAAGTTTTGGCCACAAGGCTCAAGTATTCGGCCTTTCAAGGGGGGAAAACACCAAGTCACTATTCCATTCATTTCTCTCTCAAAACACAAAAGTTCAAGACTTTCTCTCTTCTCTCACTTCTCTCTAAGGTTCGGCCAAGCTTGGTGAGTTTTCATACTCATCTTATGTCATCATTTTAACTTCATATTCTTGTTTATCTCATTCATCTAAACAACTTTCAACTTTGGAATTTCTTCATTTGAAGTTGTTTGCTCAAAATTATTCAAGAATCATTCAAGAAGGTTCAAGCTTCTTGAACTTGTTTTTGAACTCTTAATCAAGAGTAAGTTTCTAACTTAGTTTCTTTTCTTTAGTACTCTTGATAACATCCTTGTGTTATCATTGTTTATGAAGTTGAAAAATCAAGTTTTTGAACTTGTTTGTTTCCCCTGTAGGTTACGGTTTTCATAGTTGTGTTGGTGACCAAGTTTTCATCTTCTTCTCTTCAAGGAAGCTTCACAAAGGTAATGGGGGAGTGAACCATATCACACCTTAAAAAGTGGTGATAAAGGCCTCCTGGTGTTGTTGAAGGAACACCCTAGATTTAGGGTTTCCTTATAAAGTTCTTTACTTTGTTGTCATATTATATTATGTGGTAGTGTTGATATGATGAATGTGGTTGTATATGCTAGAAGAAAATATTTTTGGCATTGTGAAAGACCTAAGGATAGGATTTTAGAATGTTGAACTTGTTTATGTTCTAAGTTGCCTTGATGATATGTTTATGTGTTAGCATGATTTTCTAGTCGCTTGATCATTGTTGAATGGCTTCATTTTGGTTGAATATGAGTATGTGAGGTTCGGTCTTGTCATGTTGAGGAGGGAAGCCAAAACGTCTATGTTTAAGTGATGGTATAATGAACTTAATATGGTTATAACAATGCATATAAAACAAAGAAAACCTATCCTACTTCTATAGGACATTCGGCCTTCACATAGATAGTAGGGTTAGGACTTTAAAATGTTGATGTTAAGGGGTTTTATATGATCATACTAAAGTATAAGAGGTATATAAATTGGAAAGGTTCCCAAAGAAACTAAGTTTTGGTTCCAAAGAACCATGTGTTGTGAAATGAGTGTTTTTGGATTTCATGAAGGAACTATTTTAAGAGTAAGTTGGCTTGATGTTGATCAACCACTTAATTTAATAAGTTGTTTTTGGAAGAAAAGATTTTCAAGAACCAAGAGTTTCATAGTTAATCAAGATGGTTTTTTTAAAGGATTTTTGGTTAGTAAGTCTTCTTTGAGGAGATAGGATTCTTACAAAGCCTGTCTTTAAAAACAAAGAGTTTACACTATTACCTTTTGAACTTTCCAAAACCTTGTAAGTTATATTTCATTGAAAACAAATTGGTGATTTTCAAATAAGAAGTATGTTTTCTTTTACACTAAGTAATAGAACTAGGAAACAAATTCAATAGAGTTTTACACTAAATGACACACCTATGGACACTTGATTAGAGTTTTCAAAACTATACTTAATAAAGGAGATTTCATCAACTACTTTACTATACGGATAGTACTTTGAAGCTTTTCATTATAATAGTATAAATGCGCCTTATCTCCTAAGGGAATCTTTATGAACTCCTTAATGGACTCATAAAGATTTTAGTAAAAGACATATACTAATACCTAGTGGTTTTGACAAAATCATTTCCCACATCCTTGATGATATAGATCGTCTAAGGACTCCATAATGGTTAATCACTAAGAGTTACTTATAAAGTATAAGTTATGTTCCTTGATAGACAAATGAGAAGATTGATGAAGGGGATCCTCGTGGATCCTAACCTCCATAATACATCTAGGTTATAGACTAATGTATCATAAGACATGAACATTGTGTTACGAACGACGAAGTGGTACGTGATTGCAAGGAACGAAACCAAGGATGGACAACTGATGGCAAGTCGTGTGAAAGTGGGTCTCGTAAGGGTATCCTGTGGTTTATCAAGAGATAAATGCGGTCCTATAGTGATGAGGTAGTACGTGGCTGTTTTGTGGCATTTCTTGACATGCATCTGCATCTGTGCATGAGTTGGGCGTGATGCCTAAGAGTTGAGATTACACCTTGGTGCAGGTGCGATTGTCTGAGGTGTCGATCATGAGGATCTTGGGGACGTCAGGGGTTGGGGAAAACACATGTGGCCAGAGAGTAGCTTCTCTGTGTTGTGGATATCCATTGAAAAACACTTACGTCCTGACTGAAACACCGGGAAAATCACGATTTGGGTAAAGGACGTCTGGCGTGAGCCGTTATGATGATTGCAATCATTGGATGTGGCACTGTGGGCTGAGATAACGCAGACAATGTTTTCCCAATCACTCACTCTTATTATGTTTAGCTCCAAGGAGTAGGGGTCTGAGTCATGTTGCATTAGTGTCATTGCATACTTGAGTTGATCGTTGACCCATATTATCGTTGATTGATATATTAACTGTGATGCCATGTAATTTAATTGTTATGATGTGAGAGCCCATGCGCTATGCATGTGTGCGTGACTCTTATCACTGCTGTTCTGGTTGTGCGATATGCGAAATCTCACCTCATTACTTTTGCTGTCATGCTGCTCGCATGGTTTTCATCTTGCTATGGTGAGTAGATATGGCGAGCGATCCACCTTCTCGTTTCACTTTAGAATTGACACTTCACGATGGGACGAACGCTTGGACGATCCACCCTGATGATACACCAGAGCAGTCAGTCTCACGAGTAGGAGGGAGTTACCTTTTTCCATGACGAGCCTATCCGAGAGAGTTTGTAATTTACTAATTAGCGGTGAGGGTAACTCAGGGGTCACCCAGCCACCACCACCACCTGTTGATCATCCGCGACTGCCCAGTACCCAGCCTGCAGTTCACCAGGAGGAGCCCAAGGACGTGTACGTCGACCCTGCTTCCATGCCACCTCCACCTACTGCACCGTACCTGTATCTGCTGCCGGCCCTTCTGTCCCTGTTGTCCCACCCCCAGGACCTACCTATGAGCCTTCCGAGCTACACCCTCTGATTCCTCGCCAGCGGGCGAATTGGAGGATGACTGCTCGTAAGAGCACACCGGCTCACTCCAGGGTATTCTTCTCCACCCCACTCATTATCCTCTCGTCTGACGATGAGGAGATGGTGGAGGAGGAGGAGGTACCAGCGGATGTACCGGAGGTCATACCTGAGGTAGCTCCTGCCGATGGGAGTCAAGACGCGTGGTGGACGAGGACTGATGAGGAGATGCTCCGGTATGCAGAGCAGATCATGAGTGGATATGACATGCAGGCCGTAGAGGACGAGGATAAGTATAAGGAGGAGGAGGAGGACCCAGAGGAGTACGATTCTGATGAGTTGTACAATGTCAGTGTTTGGCCAGTCTCTAGTGTTTTTCCAGCGTTTGTACTTTTATGATGTACCCCCTTCCCCTTTATATCGTGGAGCTACGTCTCCAAGTAGTGGAGGTTGTGTTATCTTTATGTTGGTGACTATCTTTTGTAGTCATATGTTGAAAATTGTGAGTATATATATATATATATATATATATATATATGTATTATGGAAAGCGTTTGTTTATTTCAATGTTGTTTACAATTACATATATTTGTTCTTATGAGTACAAGCATCCTTATATGTTTTCGAAACTTGAGTATAAAGAAAAAAAAAACCCATATTTTCGGTAAGCTCTTTATATGTTAATATATTTCCGCTTTTCTTTTAGTCTTGTGTTGAATAATCGTGACCCCTAAAGTGGGGTGTTACATTATTTGGCATCAGAGCTGGCCGAGTCTTTTTGGGTTTGTGGTTGGTCTATCTTGTTTGTGCTTTGTGCCTCTGTGACTTGTGTGCTGTTGAATTCCGAAAGGAATGACAACATTGGTTGAGCTTGTGCAAAGAAGTCTCTTGCATGTACTGAACTTTGTTGATCTTGCAGGACCAGATGGCAAATAGGAACGCGGGCATGGTTGATGTTGTGCAAGCTATGAGGGAGATGACTGCTGCCTTTGAACTTCGAGAACAGACGACCGCTGGTGGTCGAGGGATGAGCGAATTCCGCAGAAACAACCCGCAGCAATACAAGGGAGAATACGACCCGAAGAAGGCAAAGCTGTGTGTGCAAGAAATGGAAAAGATCTTTGAACCAATGAGGTGCTCAGATGCTGATAAAGTGACCTATGCAGCCTACATGCTGGTAGGTGATGCAGAGTACTGGTGGAGGGGAGCCCGCCAAGTGGCCGAGCATGCTCGACAAGCCGTCATCTGGGAGCTCTTCCATATGAAGTTTTTTGAGAAGTCACTACGCCACATTAGGGAATAATTGACGCTACCTTCACCAGCATTTCCCCGTGAAATGCTAGAAAATATGAGGCGGAAGAGTATTCCCAGCGCTTTCTTAAGGAAGTGCTAGCAAATTGGGAGACTTTACCAGCGTTTTCTTAAGAAAGCGCTGGGAATACTCTTATAATGGGAATTGTCAGCGCTTTCTAAAGAGAGCACTGGCAAATGTGTAGAACCTTTATAAGCGCTTTCTTAAGAAAGCGCTGGGAATACTCTTATTATTAGAATTGCCAGCGCTCTCTTTAGAGAGCGCTGACAAAGGTGTAGAACCTTTACTAGCGCTTTCTTTAGAAAGCGCTGGCAAAGTCCCTTTTCTAATATTTCAATTTCCCACCTACAGGTTATTTTTCAATTACAATCTAGTCTCGAGCGCCTAGAGCTCCGTATTCCTTCTCGCGAATCTCACCGCCCAACCGTCGTTCTACTCGTGCAACACCACGACCCTAAGCCCCTCACCGTGCCACCATCGTCCTGCTCACAGCATCAAAAGGACCACCGCGTCACCATCTTCTTGCTCGCTGTACCAAAAGGACCACCGCGACCCTCAAACCTTTCCTAATTTCCTGCCATTCTTCCTTCGCGCAACCTCCTGCTCGCTGCTCTCTCTTCTCGCTGCCATTGTTGCTTCCACTGCGAGGGTTCACTCCTCTCTGCTTGGATTCTCAACTCCTGCCATTGTTCTTTTGAGTTTCTCTTTGTGAGTTTCTCTCTTTTTTGATTTTGAGTTTTGAGTTTCTCAACTACTGCCATTGTTCTTTTGATTTTGATTATTAGAAATCCCTTTTTTGTTCTTTTTTATGCTTGAAATTTTGGTTGTTTCTCAACTATCACCCAATGCTTTTGATTTTGATTATTAGCAAATTTGAGTTTCTCAACTACTGTCATAGTTTTCTCTCCTATTATACTTTCATTATGCTTGTGTCAATTTATTTCACCTGTTTGGTTTTGAATCATCTGTATCTTAATTGTTTGTTTGCTTGTGTTGATTTTCCAAATTGTTTTGGTTTGCAGGGGAAATAGATAAAACAAATGTAAATATATAAAAAAAAATATGGGAATTGCCAGCGCTTCCTTGAAGAAGCGCTGGTAAAGGTGAACAATTGCCAGCGCTCCCTTGGAAGAAAAGCGCTGACAAATGTGCACAATTGCCAGTGCTTTCTTGAAAAAGCGCTGGCAATTGTGAACCTTTGCTAGCATTTTTTCAAGGGAGCGCTGACAATTTTGCACCTTTACCAGCGCTTTTTCAAGTGCTAGCGAACTTTTCCCCCCTTTTGCTAGCGAATAGATAGCTAGCGCCCGAAAGCGCTAGCGAAGGCCTAAAAAAACGTTGGTAAAGCTCTTTTTTGTTGTAGTGAGTACTTCCCTGCGAGCGCCAGGCATGCTAAGGAGATGGGGTTTCTCCAGCTACGTCAAGGGAGCATGACAGTCTACGAGTATGCTGCCAAGTTCGAGAGTTTGGCAAAGTTCTCCAACTACTTCCAAGACAATCCTAAAGAAGCATAGAAGTGCAGAAAGTTTGAGGAGGGTTTGAGACACAAGCTCAAGGAGGCAGTTATGCCGTTCGAGATCACTACCTTTCCTCGACTTATGGACAAGTGCCGGCTGATTGAAGAACTAAAAGGAAGTCGGAGCAAAACCCAAGGAAGCATTGGGCCATCAAGGTTCAAGAAGAGTGGTAGTAGCAGTTTCCATCACAAAAAGCCCTACTCAAAGCCGTTTGGTGGTCAGCGCTATCAACGATTCCAAGGGAAGGACAACGGAAATCGCGTAGTCTCGGGAGCCATTGGTGTCAAGTGCTTCAAGTGTGGAGGAGACCACTATGCAAGGGAGTGCTCAGCGATACGAATCATCTACTTCAACTATGGGAAGCCTGGCCTTATGGCAAAGGAGTGCAAACAGCCCAAGGCAAAACCTGCTGTCAACCTGGTTCGAGCGGCAAGGCCCAAGGCAAAAGGGCGAGTCTACTCAGTGAGCGGTGCTAAAGCTTCTCAGAACCAAGACCTGATCCAAGGGGAGGGTAACATTGGAGGTAAAACTTTAACTGTACTGTTTGATTCAGGCGCAACACATTCCTTTATTGCATATAGTTGTGTTAAGCTTTTGGGATTACTAGTTTCTCCACTACCTTTCGATTTGATTATTTCCACGCCTACTGCGAAACCTGTTGTTACGGCTGAGGCTTGTCTAAACTGCCCTATTCTTGTTGAGGGTAGGAAGTTTGTAGCCAACCTGATCTGTTTGCAATTATTGAAAATAGATGTTATCTTGGGGATGGATTGGCTGTTCTCTAACCATGTGCTTTTCGACTGTGCCAACCGAACCCTATTCTTTCCAAAAAGTGAGATTTCTGTTTTTATCTCTGTCAATCAAGTGAAAGCTTCTTTGAGAGAAGGAGCCCAAGGATACATGTTGTTGTCCTTTCTGGAGGTCAGTAGTGAGAAAGGTGCGTGTCCGATTCTGATTGTCGACGAGTTCCCAAAAGTCTTTCCTGAAGATATACCTGGACTTCCACCAGTCAGGGACATTGAGTTCGCAATAGAACTAGTGCCGGGATCTAGACCAATATCTATGGCACCGTACCGGATGGCGCCCGCAGAGCTAGAGGAGCTAAAGAAACAGTTGGAGGAGCTGATGTCCAAACAGTTTGTTAGGCCAAGTGTGCTGCCGTGGGGAGCACCAGTTTTGCTTGTGAAGAAGAACGTCTCGTTTGTGTGTGGACTACCGTCAGTTGAACAAGATCACTATTAAGAACAAGTACCCACTTCCGATGATTGATGGCCTGATGGACCAGCTAAGAGGAGCAGCTGTGTTTTCTAAGATAGATCTATGGTTGGGTTACCATCAGATCCGAGTCAAGACGGAGGATGTTCCAAAAACGGCATTCAGAACACATTATGGACACTATGAGTATTTGGTAATGCCATTCGGAGTGACAAATTAATGACAACCAAATGGTGAGGTTGCCTTTTGAAGATCGTTTGGTTGAATTCAAAGCATTACAATTCGTGCTCTTCTTATGGAAACAAATGAAACAACATAAAAGTGAAGAAAACAAGAAAATGGTGAAGAAAGAAATGATGAGGTGCCACAAACCAAGAAGGTTTGATAAGCCAGGTGATGTTCGCCACAAGAACCTTGGATTCTTGATAAGAACTAAGCTTGGTTCAACCAAGAACCTAGGAGAAACAATTCTCACAAATGGAATTAATCCAAATTCAACATCCAAGTTGTTTTATTCATGTTAGTAGGCACATACATATAGGAATTGGGGTTGCCAAGAGTTGGCTTACACAAGTCATCATAAGATTCCATAACCCCTCTAATGACTATGCCACTAATTGGTGAAATGATGAAATCAATAAGTGGCTGCCTAAAAACATAACCATTCTAATAAAAACCAACTAATAAAGATAAGTAATAAAACTACAAGGAGTTACTTTTGGCATGCAAGCCAAAGGTTACTCTCCTTTTCAGCCTGAAAAACATGCACCCCTTTATTCCAATTGGGTCAGGCCCAAACAACAAATTAGTGCAGCTCACACAACATAATAACCAAAATATTTTCGTCCAGGAATTCATCTTCAACTTCCATCCTATTTTCCACCATGATAGATGCCGAATCAGGTCAAGAAGCGTGAAATATAATTTATAGAACATTTTGTTATATTTCTAACGCATCAAGAAACACATCATTCGGACTTCTGTAGCTCCTGATTCATCCAAAACAAGACAGACGAGTAATTTTTAATAAAAATACCAATTTCTGTAAATACCAATTTTGTTCTTTCTGTTTTTATTTCGGGCTTCATAATTTTTGTCAAGGGTGTCCATTCTAGATTCACATCACAAATGAACCTGCCATATTCATGGATTACATGAATTAGATCTTTAGCCCTTACTTAGATAAGTTTGTTATGGTATTTATTGCAACACCCTTTCCCGAGTGTCACATTCCCGAACGTTTATAAGGCCGAAAATATTTATTAATGCGGAGAAATACGATTTTTCTTTTTCTTTTCATAAAGATGTAATGGGATTAGTAAAGGTAATAAATAATACTAATAAGTGAACTTAGGCTCAACATGCATTACTAGAACATATTGTATTATAAATACAGAAACAGATAACGAAAAACAGAAACATCAACATTACTATATATAGACATAAGTCTAATGTATGACTGACATAAAAAAAAATACAATAAGTACTAGGAGTCATAGCTCCCAAAAGGTACTACAAAAACTGACATAGTCTGGCCGACAACAAAACTAAAACAGCAAAAGAGTCCACCTCCGAACTCAAAAGGACTGCGGAACCGAACCATCGTCGCGTCCATCTGTTCAAGCATCAACAGCAAGTACCAGCAGAAAACATACAGATATGGGTGAGATTCCCGTCATCAACACAACAAAACAGCAGTAGCAAAAACGGGACGACTCACCGAGTAACAGCGTACCCAACATGCTTACAAGGTTCTCAATATAAATCATGTTAAGCAGTTAATAACATAATAGCTTGCTAAACATTTAACAGCATAATATAAGGCATCCTTAAACAATACAGTGATGTATAACAGTAAACGTAAACATCAATAGCCATGAACATCAATAGCCATGCAATGCAATGCAATGTATATGACTCAATGTCAATGTCACTGGGTACTACTCTGACCCCTACTCCATGGAGCTAACAAAACATTCGGAGAGAGTGAATGGGAGGACATGTTCCGGTTTCTGCCAGCCATGAGCAAGATGCTACAACATTCGTAACGTGCACGTATCTGGCTTTACGGTAACACTCTCGACCAAACATGAAAAGTACGGCATCTAGTAGAGGATATCAGTGTATTGCACGGATTCGCCACGACACAGAAGAATCACCAACTGGTCACATGTCAGCCCTTCCAACCCTGATACCTCCAAAAAGACCATTGAAGATCGTCACCGTAAGATTCGCACCCGCATCAAGGTGTAAGCTCAACTCCTAGGCTCAAGGCCTTACAACTATGCAAATGAAATGCCAATGCTTACACAAAGCAGATGCGATAAAGCAATGTCTATCCATTGGATAAACCTCAAGGTTCACTAAGGTTCTCTTCCTTAGAAACCACACACGTCTTTGTTTTATAAAACATTTATCCATCGGATAAAACATTTATCCATCGGATAAATATCTCGTGATTCCTTTGGAATGATCCAGACTGCTTTCAGAATCGCCGACTGTCCCCACAAACCAACACAAGTCTTTTCAGCGTGTTTTGTCCTCACTCACACGCTTTCTAGGAAACTTCCCAGAAGGTCACCCATCCCATAATTACTCTAAGTCAAGCACGCTTAACTATAAAGTACTTATGTTCTAAGCTCCCGAAAAGAAGATAAATCTTGTTGGTATGGGTAGTACCAATCAATTCTTATATGCCTTCCCTTAACTATACAGTCCCATACCTGCATAGCCTCAGGATTCCTTCCACTGTACAGTCCCATACCTGCACAGCCTCAGGATCTCTCTCATTCCAGTTATCACAAGACAGAAACAATTGAACGATTAACCTGGATCCGAATCATCGGTCCGTCATCGAACTACTTTTTCGAAAACCAAAACGTTTCGTGTTTGTGTTTACGTCTTATGAATTATGTCTCAAGTCCTAAGCATTATGAATAAGGATTGAGAATCCTCTTAGATAAGTCTTTAAGCCTTTCTAAGATATTAATCCCTTGTCTTTCAATTAAGGAAACAAGTGTTGATTTCACTTAAGTCTTATGAACTCATTGATGTACTAAGTCATCAATGGTATAGCACATGGTCTTGTTCCACCACATACCATACTTAATTAACCCTTGTTTTCAACTCTAAGTTAATTACTTAACTTAGGTTTTTCACGTATAAAACTCTTACGATTGAGTTAGAAAACTCCTTTTGTAAACCAAACAACTTTTACAATTAAAAACTCATTTGATTTGAAACAACATTTGAACTACTTACTTCATTTCTAGCATTTTCTGAAACATAAAAATTCGCTTAGCGGAATTCCATTCGCTTAGCGAAAATGAGGCAGTAATGCCTCCTTTGGAACTCCTCTGGTTCGCTCGGCGAGACACAAATCGCGTAGCGAAATGTATTGGATTCGCTTAGCGAATATGATTCGCTTAGCGCAAGTTCAGACGGTTACACCTCTATTGGAGACTTCTCTGGATTGCTCAGCGAGATGTAATTCGCGTAGCGAAATTTGCTGGGTTCGCTTAGCGAATATGAATTCGCGTAGCGAAAGTGAGGCAGTGATGCCTAACTTAGACTTTCCCCTGTCTTCGCGTAGCGAAAGTAAATTCGCTTAGCGAAAAGTTGCCTTAAAACAAGACATCAACCTTATGGAACCATTTTGATTCTCTTCATGAAACCACTTCTTTTCTCATTTTGAGTCACTTGATTAGCTAAATGAACTAAGGATAAGGTATAAAACATGTTTCACTTTGGTGAAAGCACTTTGAGATTTAATTCCATTTAAAGTCACTTAGGGTTTTTCTTTGAAAAACACAAGTTATTGAAAACACTTTCTTTACATCAAAACTTGACTTGTCCAAGAACTATTCATATCTTTCCCTTCCTCAAGGTCATGGCTAATAGCCAACTAGGAATCAATGTGAAGTTTTACTTGATCAACTAATCAAAGTATGGCTCACAACACTTACACAATCATGATAACCATAATACTCATTACTACATCATAATCAAACATCCAAGTCCATCACACATTATGGTCTCATAATCAACAATAAAAGTCCATACTTGATCTAGTGATCAAAGTAGGTTTTCCAACATACATGAAAATGGTTTTTCATTCAATCATCTCATCATCAACATATACTAAAACACACCACAACATACTAAAGCATACACTCATTGTTCTTGAAAAGAACTTAACAAAACATAACAATTAAAAGTGAACCCAAACTAAAAGGTTTCACCCACACATAAAGTAAACAACCATCTTCACCACCACCATCTTGGTGTGATGAGGTTCTTCTCCCCATACCTGTTGAAGAGCAGATTCCCAGATCAAAGTCGGTTGATCGGTTTGTGAACCTTCTGATAATTAACACCAACTACAAACAACCAAACAATCAAACATTAAACAACAATCAAACCAAACTCAACAATTCTCACAAAGAGGGTTTCGGCCACCCTAAAGAGAATAAAGCTAGGAATTGATCTTGGTTTTCCATTTCATGGATTCAAAGGCATTAGGAAAGCTAAGAATGAAATCAAGTGTTAGAAATCAAAAATTGATGAAAACACTATTCATCATCATCAAGAAGGGTTCAGCCCTAATGTGCTTTTTGAGCTATGATGAGAGTTGAATCAAAAGCTCTTGGGTTTAGGTAGAGATTAATGATGTGAGTTCAAAGAACTTGGTCTTACCTCAAAAGGATTTTTCTACAATTTCCTATGGATTTTCAAAGTTTTGGATCTAAGAAATAATTTTCATGAAAATGAAGATTGATCTTGAAATAAAGAGATATTCAAGGAGCTAAGAGATCATAGAAGTGATCTTACCTTGAAATGATGGAAGATTGCTCAAGGAATCAAGTGAATCCAACAAGTGATTCAAGCTTTTCAAGAAGAAAAATGGAGTTTCTCTTCAAGAACAACAATGGTGTTCTTCTTTGGCCAGAAATTTCGTGAATGAGGGGCTGGATGGGCTGAGTTCAGCCTTTAAAACAAGTCACTTAAGGGCAAAATGGTCATTTGCCAAAAGGGTAAAATGGTAAAAGTGCAAAAGACTAAGGTTAGGGGCATTTTGGTCATTTCGCATCTAGATTTTCCCGATCGTCATGACGACTCTGGCATACTCTCCCAAGTGTCTTGGGATGTTGTGATATCAAGATTATCTGTTGACGAGTCTCGGTAAGTCCATATGTGGCTCCGTTCGTCACCCGATTGAGAATTCCGCCCGAACGAAGGTCAGGAAGTTATTTTTCTGAAATTTTTACGAAATTTAACCAAAACGTAGAGAATCAAATTCTAAGACTTACTGTCTCGTTCACGGGTCCATCTGAGGTCTTCTGAGCAGTAAAATCATACTGTCAGTGTAAAAACGCAGACCGGACTCCGTTTGAGTTTTTGACTCAAAACTTAATCGTAGCTTCCTACGATATCGTCGAGCATGACTATGGTCTCGGAATATTTTATTTCTATTCCTAAGACCTCGAATAAAATAAAGACATTAAAATACTGAAGAATTAGAAAACGTGAAAATCGGGGTGTTACATTTATCGACGACATCCTTATCTACTCGAGGGATAAAGAAGAGCATGCAGAACATTTGCGAGTGATACTGCAAATACTCAAAGAGAAACAATTATATGCCAAGTTTTTGAAGTGCGAGTTCTGGCTAGAAGAGGTCCAGTTTTGGGTCACGTTATCTCAAAGGAGGGGATCGCCATGGATCCGGTAAAAATAGAAGTTGTGTTACAGTGGGAACAACCGAAGACAGAAACGGAGATCCGTAGTTTCGTTGGATTAGCGGGCTACAATCGGAGGTTCATTGAAGGATTCACTAAGATTGTGGCACCGTTGACCAAGTTAACACGGAAAGATCAAGCTTTTGCATGGACCGAAGCCTGTGAGGCTAGTTTTTAGGAGTTGAAGAAGCGTCTAACCAGTTCACCAATGTTAGTACTTCCGCACCCCAACGCACCTTCTGAGGTATTTTGTGATGCTTCGTACCAAGGTTTGGGATGCATCATGATGCAGAACCGGAAAGTGGTAGCTTACACTTCAAGGCAGTTAAAGAACCATGAGAAGAATTATCCGACTCACGACTTGGAGTTAGCTATAGTGGTTTTTGCTCTGACGATTTGGAGGCATTTCTTGTACGGGGCAAAGTTCAGCGTTTTCAGTGATCACAAGAGTCTGAAGTACTTGTTTGATTAGAAGGAGCTCAACATGAGGCAACGGAGATGGTTAGAGTTTTTGAAGGACTATGACTTCGAGTTGCACAATCATCCTGGAAAAGCAAACGTTGTGGCGGATGCCTTAAGTAGGAAGGTGCTTCATGCGTCTGCCATGATGGTCAGAGAGTGAGAGCTCATCGAGCAATTCAGAGATCTGAAGTTGGCTGTAGAGGCATCTCCAGGGAAGCTCAGTGTGGGTATGATCACCGTGGGGAGTGATCTCTTGAATCAGATCAGAGAGAAACAAAGTGAGGATCAGTATTTCATGAGAGAAAGAGAAGTCGGACGGCAGGAGACCACGTCAGAGTTTGTGGAAGGACCAGATGGGATTTTAAGGTTCAAGGGCAGAATCTGTGTACCCAGTGATGCAGATCTAAGGAGGCTGATACTTGAGGAAGCTCACATGTGGAAGCTGAGTATGCATCCGGGATCAACCAAGATGTACCAAGATCTGAAGCAGATGTATTGGTGGCACGGGATGAAGAGAGATGTTGCCAGTTTTGTGTCGTCGTGCCTAGTGTGTCAGAAAGCGAAGGTGGAGCACCAAAGACCCATGGGAATGCTGCAACCTTTAGATATTCTCGAATGGAAATGGGATGGAATCTCCATGGATTTTGTGACTAGTTTACCTAGGACGCCAAAGGGTTATGATGCTATTTGGGGGATCGTGGATCGACTCACAAAGTCAGCACACTTTTTACCCATAAACATCAAGTACTCGATGGAGAAGTTGACCCAGCTTTATATCGGGGAGATCGTTAGGCTACATGGTGTACCATCCAGTATCGTTTCAGACAGAGATCCGAGGTTCACGTCCCGCTTTTGGCAAAGCTAGCAAGAGGCTCTAGGAACGAAGCTACATTTGAGTTCGGCATACCATCCGCAGACAGATGGTCAGTCAGAGAGAACAATTCAGTCTTTAGGAGATCTGTTGAGAGCTTGTGTGCTTGAGCAATCAGGGAGCTGGGAAGGATTTTTGCTGTTGATAGAGTTCACCTACAACAACATTTTTCATTCTAGCATAGGGATGGCACCCTACGAAGCTCTGTACGGGAGGCGTTGTAGAACACCGTTATGTTGGTACTAGGACGGAGAACACCTTACTCTAGGACCCGAGCTCGCATGTCAGACTACGGAGAAGGTGAAGCTGATTCAAGATTAGATGAAGGCGACTTAGAGTAGACAAAAGGGATATGCAGACAAGAGGCATCGACCGCTCGAGTTCCAGGAAGGGGACCACGTGTTCTTGAGAGTCACGCCCATGACTAGGATAGGTAGAGTAATAAAATCCAGGAAACTCACACCAAAATTCATTGGACCCTATCAAATACTTCGTAGAGTTGGCCCACTAGCATATTTGTCTCGAGGTGTCACATATCGTAACCCAAAATTCTTGTGATTTGGTTAATTAAAACTCTTTCAAAAATATTTATTAGATTTATTGCGGAAATTCTGATACCAATTTATCCAACACCCTTTCCCGAGTGTCACATTCCCGAACGTTTATAAGGCCGAAAATATTTATTGATGCGGAAAATACGTTTTTCTCTTTTTTTTTTTCTTTTCACAAAGATGTAATATGATTAGTAAAGACAAATAATACTAATAAATGAACTTAGGTTCACCATGCTTGTATAACTAGCATAAGAAATAAAATAAGTACTAGGAGTCACAGCTCCCTAAGAAGTACTACAGATACCGACACGGTCTGGCCAAGACAAAATAAAATAGCAAAAGGAGTCTCCCTCCAGACTCAAGGAACTACTGGACTGAATCGTTGTCGTGTTCATCTGTTCAAACAGCAACAGCAAGTACCAGCAGAAAGCATACAGATATGGGTGAGATTCCCATTCATCAACACAACAAAATACCAGTAGTAAAAACGGGATGACTCGCCAGTTAACAGCGTACCCAACATGTTAAACAGTTAAACAACATATTAAAACTCTCAATATAAATCATGTTAAACAGTTAACAACACCATATCATGTTAAACAGTTAACAGCACCATATAATGCATTCTTAAACAGAATGGCGATGTATAACAATAAATGTAAACATCAACAAGCATGCAATGCGGTGCAATGTACATGACTCAATGCCAATGCCACTGGGAACTACTCTGACCCCTACTCCATGGAGCTAACAAAAGTGTCGAAGAGAGTGAATGGGAGGACATGTTCCGGTTTCTGCCAGCCATGAGCAAGATGCTACAACATTCGTAACGTGCACGTATCTAGCTTTACGGTGACACTCTCGACCAAACATGAAAAATACGGCATCTAGTAGAGGATATCAGCGTATTGCATGGATTCGCCACGACACAGAAGAATCACCAACTGGTCACATGTCAGCCATTCCAACCCTGATACCTCCAAAAAGACCATTGAAGATCGTCACCGTAGGATTCGCACCCACATCAAGGTGTAAGCTCAACTCCTAGGCTCAAAGCCTTACAACTATGCACATGAAATGCCAATGCTTACACAAAGCAGATGCGATAAAGCAATGTCTATCCATTGGATAAACCTCAAGGTTTACTAAGGTTCTCTTTCTTAGGAACTATACGCGTCTTCGTTTTATAAAACATTTATCCATCGGATAAAACCTTTATCCATCGGATAAATATCTCGTGATTCCTTTGGAATGATCCAGACTGCTTTCAGAATTGCCGATTGTGCCCACAAACCAACACAAGTCTTTTCAGCATGTTTTGTCCTCACTCACACGCTTTCTAGGAAACTTCCCAGAAGGTCACCCATCCATAATTACTCTAAGTCAAGCATGCTTAACTATAAAGTTCTTATGTTCTAAGCTCCCGAAAAGAAGATAAATCTTGTTGGTATGGATAGTACTAATCAATTCTTATATGCCTTCCCTTAGCTATACAGTCTCATACCTGCATAGCCTCAGGATTTCTTCCACTGTACAGTCCCATAACCGCACAGTCTTAGGATCTCTCTCTCTCTCATTCCGGTTATCACAAGACTGAAACAATTGAATGATTAACCTGGATCCGAATCACCGGTCCGTCATCGAACTACTGTTTCAAAACCCAAAGCGTTTCGTGTTTGTGCTTATGTCTTATGAAGTCATTGATGTACTAAGTCATCAATGGTATAGTATATGGTCTTGTTCCACCACATACTATACTTAATTAACCCTTGTCTTCAACTCTAAGTTAATTACTTAACTTAAGTTTTAATGCGTGAAACTTTACGAGTTGAGTTAAAAACTCCTTTTGTAAACCAAACAACTTTTACAATTGAAAACTCATTTGATTTAAAACAACCTTTAAACCACTTACTCTATTTTTAGCATTTTCTGAAAGATGAAATTCGCTTAGCGGAATTCCATTCGCTTAGCGAAATTGAGGCAGCGATACCTCTCTTGGAACTCCTCTGTATCGCTCGGCAAAACATATTTCGGTTAGCGAAATTCCACCGTATTCGCTTAGCGAATCTCAATTCGCTTAGCGAAATGGAGGCGGTTATACCTTTCTTGAAACTCCTCTGGATCGCTCGGCGAAACAGAATTCGTGTAGCGAAATTCCATTGTATTCGCTTAGCGAAGCTTAATCCGCTTAGCGAAATGGAGGCAGTGATACCTGTCTTGGAATTTCCCTGTTTTTGCTTAGCGAAAGTAAATTCGCTTAGCGAAAAGTTGCCTTAAAACAAGACATTAACCTTATTAAAGGAAAGCCTTATGGAACTATGTTCAACTCTTCATGAAAAACACTTCTTGTCTCATTTTCAAGCCACTTGATTAACTAGATGAACTAATGATAAGGTATAAGGCATGTTTCACTTTGGTGAAAACACTTAGAGATTGAAACTTCATTTGATCTTTGGATCAAATCACTTTGGTTTTCCTTTGAAACATAGGTCACCAAAACCTTTTTCTTTACACCAAAACCTTAATTTGTTCAAGAACTACACATGTTCTTCCTTTTGTTAAGGACATGGCCAAAAGCCTATTAGAAGAAATGTGAAGATTTGCTTCACCCTCAAGACAATTTATAACTCACAATGTTCATCTAATTATGACAAACAACAATTACATATCATTGCATCATAATCAAGCATAAAAGTTCATACTTGATCTAGTGATCAAGGTAGGTTTTTCAACATATATGAAAATGATTTTCATCCAATCACATCATCATAAACATATGCTAGAGCAAACTAAAGCACACTAAAGCATAAACTACACTTATTACACATTGTTCTCCAAGAGAACCAAATTAAATGGTGAACCCAAACCAAAGGGTTTCACCCACATAAACTAAACAACCATCTTCACCACCACCATTTTGGTGTGATGAGGTTCTCCCCCCATACCTGTTGATGAGCAGATTCCCCGATCAAAGTCGGTTGATCGGTTTGTGCGCCTCCTGATAATCGTCACCAACTACAAACAACCAAACAATCAAACATTAAACAACAACCAAAACAAGAAGTGATTTTCATGAAAATGAAGTTGATCTTGAAATAAAGAGAGATTCAAGAAGCTAGGAGATTATAGAAGTGATTTTACCTGAAAATGAAGGAAGATTGCTCAAGGAATCAGGTGATTCTAACAAGTAATCAAGCTTTTCTCAAGAACAACAATGGAGTTTCTCAAGGTTGAAGATGGAGTGTAGAAGGAGGGCTGTTTGTGCGTGAATGAGGGCCTGAAAGGGCTGAGTTCAGCCTTTAAAAATCTCACTTAAGGGTAAAATGGTCATTTGCCAAAAGGGTAAAATGGTAAAAGTGCAAAAGACTGAGGTTAGGGGCATTTTGGTAATTCTACGTCCAGATTTTTCCGACCGTCATGGCGACTCTGGCATACTCTCCCAAGTGTTCTGGGATGATGCGGTATCAAGATTATCCGTTGGCGAGTCTCGGTAAGTCCATGCGTGGCTCCGTTCGTTACCCGATTGAGGATTCCGCTTGAACGGAGGTCAGGAAGTGATTTTTCTGAAGTTTTTGTGAAATTTAACCAAAACGTAGAGAATCGAATTCTAAGACTTACTGTCTCGTTCACGGGTCCATCTGAGGTCTCCTGAGCAGTAAAATCATACTGTCAGTGTAAAAACGCAGACCAGACTTCATTTGAGTTTTCGACTTAAAACTTAATCGTAGCTTCCTACGATATCGTCGAGCATGACTATGGTCTCGGAATATTTTATTTCCATTCCTAAGACCTCAAATAAAATATATACGTTAAAATACTGAAAAAATATAGAACGAGAAAATCGGGGCGTTACAATTTAAACATTAATAATAACAAAGGAATAAATTCAAACTTATCATTTATGAAACTCATTAACTTTCGCCTTAAGGCATACATCAAGTCACTTTCTTAATACACATCATACTGTGTCACGGTCAATGGACCTGACTTTAAATATCAAAATCCTAAGAGCTGGTCTATCAAAACTCTAGGAATAATAAAGCATACTACCTAGCATGCACCGCCCAAAAGATACTGGGCCTCGTCATCAACAATCCACCGTCTTCGTCATCGACACCAAGTAACTCAAATGCAGGATCCCGCAGTGGCCCAGAGGAACGCTGGAAAATATCCGTACATGTGTTCAAAAAACACAACAGGGTGTCCAACATGTACAGGCAAGGGTGAGATACTCTTTCACAAGTTTATCATAATAGCCACACAAGTAAAACAACATACAAATAATGCATCAACACAGTTAAAATAACAGAGGTAACACATGACAACGTACCAGGTAACAGCATGTCCACAAGTATGCCACAAATTGCAGTATATCATATAAATCAATTAGCAGCATAAGGCATCTTTGAAAGCGCAGTAATAATGTACAATAAGTAAACGTAATCATCAACAGCCATGCAATGCAATGCGATTTACATGAATCAATGCCATATGCCACAAGGGTAAAACTCTGACCTCTACTCCATGCAGCTAACAAATAGTCGGAGAGAGTGAATGGGAGGAAATGTTCCGGTTATTGCCAGCCATGAGCAAGATGCTACAACATTCGTAACGTGCACATATCTGGCTTTACGAAAACACTGTCAACCAAACATGAAAAGTACGGCATCTAGTAGAGGATATCAGTGTATTGCACGGATTCGCCACGACACAGAAGAATCACCAACTGGTCTCATGTCCGCCTTTCCAACCCTGATACCTCCAAAAGACTATTGAAGATCGTCACCGTAAGATTTGCACCCGCATCAAGGTGTAAGCTTAACTCCTAGACTCAAGGCCTTACAAACTCATGCAATAAAATGCCAATGCTTACACAAAGCAGATGCGATAAAGCAATGTCTGTCCATTGGATAAACTTAAGGTTCACTAAGGTTCTATTCCTTAGAAACTATACGCGTCTTTGTTTTATAAAACATTTATCCATCGGATAAATATCTCATGATTCCTTTGGAATGATCCGGACCGCTTTCAATATTGCAGACTGCCCCCACAAACCAACACAAGTCTTTTCAGCATGTTTTGTCCTCACTCACACACTTTCTAGGAAACTTCCAAGAAGGTCACCCATCCCACAATTAATCCAAGTCAAGCACGCTTAATTATGGATTTCTTATGTTCTAGGCTCCCGAAACGAAGATAAATCTTGTCGGTATAGGTAGTACCAATCAATTCTTGTAAGCCTTTCTTCAGCTATACAGTCCCATACCTGCATAGCCTCAGGATTCCTTCCACTGTACAGTCCCGTACCTGCACAGTCTCAAGATCCTCGATTATCACAAGACTAAAACGAGTGAACGATTGACCTAGATCTGAATCATCGGTCCGTCATCGAACTAATTTTTCAAAACCCAAAACGTTTCATGTTTGTGTTATGTCTTATGAATCACATCTCAAGTCCTAAGTATTGTGAAGAAGGATTGAGAATCCTCTTAGATAAGTCTTTGATCCTTTCTAAGATATTAACTCCTTGATTTTCAAATAATGAAATAAGTGTTGATTCACTTAAGTCTTATGAAGTCATTGATGAACTAAGCCATCAATGGTATAGTACATGGTCTTATTTCACCACATACCATACTTATCTACCTCATGTCTTCAACTCTAAGTCAATTACTTTAACTTAGGCTTTCACATGTAAAACTTTAGGATTTGAGTTGAAAACTCTCTTTGTAAATCAAAAACCTTCTAAATTGAAAACACATTAATTTTAAAGAACTTTGTTACATGGTTAAGGTAAAGTACCTTAACAAACTTGGAAAGGTTTTTCCTTACTAACTTAGTGTAAAACCATGTTCTAAGTTAGTGTAAAAGAAATATAATCTCATTAAAACTATGTTAACTTTCATAAAAGACATTTTCGTTTTCGGAACACCAAATACTTTCAGAAGATCTTTCTTTGACAAACTAAATACGTTTTAGTAAAATCGGCCAGTATAACGTTTAGCTTAGAAGCTTTTCATTCCTCAAAAACAAGCGATAGCCAATGCTATGCCCTTAACCAGTTCAGGATATATATATATACACACACACACACACACACATCAAATCTCAATTCAAGGTATCCATGCCACAATTCATATGCAATTATCCAAGCATGTACTTCATAAAAATAATTCAAGTACATACACAACATATAGTCATTCAAAACTCAAATCAACATTATGCATATGTTCATTCCAAGGCAAGATGCCACAATTCACATCACAGCCAACCTCATGTGACTATCAAACTCATTGGAGGTAATCTCCCCTTACCATTTAGGAGTCATCCTCCGAAGGTAAGTCGCCTGATCGGTCCGTGAATTCTCCCGATTCCTCGTCCGATTATCCGACAACAACTACAAACACAAAACCAATCCAATCATCATCAATTAATACACAAATTTCCCTAATCTCTTAGGAGCAATGTTCGGCCAAAAATGATGAAATTGGCTAGGGATCACATTTGGTTCCAATCTTTTGGATGGTTGGTTCTTAAGCTTAATGAACACTAGTGTAAGTCTTAAAACTCAAAAATGTGAAACAAAACTCAAAGTTCCTCATACACAAGGGTTTCGGCCATGAAAAGAAAATTGGGATAGGAATTGATTTGGTTTTCCATCACTTGGATTCAAAGACAATACGAAAGGTTAGGATGAAATCAAGAGTTAGAAATCAAAAATTGAACAAAACACTATTCATAATCTTCCCCCTAGGGTTCGGCCAATTTTAGAAGAATAGGCTAGGATGAGAGTTGGATCATATGCTCTTGGGTTTAGGTAGAGAATGATGAAGTGAGCTCACAGAAATTGGTTTCCCATTAAAAGGATTTTTCTACAATTTCCTACGAATTTTCATAGTTTTGGATCATAAACTTGATTTTCATGAAAACAAGATTTGATCTTGAGATTGAGAGAGATTCAAGAAGCTAGGAGATCATAGAACTGATCTTACCTAAGAATGGATGAAGATTGGTCAAAGAATCAAGCTTTTCCTCCATGGATTCAAGCTTTTCTTTCATGAAAATGGTGGAGTTTTGGTCTAAGGAAGGAGATGAAGCCTTGGAGCTTCTTTGGGGCTGTTGTACATGATTTAGGGGCTAAATGGGGGCTGACCAGCCAATAAAAAGAGTCACTTAAGGGCAAAATGGTCATTTCCTTCAAGGGTAAAATGGTAAAAGTGAAAAAGATTAAGGTTAGGGTATTTTGGTAATTTCGCGTCCCGATTTTTCCGAATCATCATGACGACTCTGGCATACTCTCCCAAGTGCTCTGGCATGATGTGGTATCAAGATTATCCATTGGCGGGCCTCTTTGAATCCTTTTACGACTCCACATGCCTCCAGGTTCGATTATACGGTCGAATATAATATATTATTTTTACTTTTCGGACGTCAGGATGGATTTTAACAAAGATGTAGAGAATAAAATCCTGAGACATACTGTCTCATTCACTGGTCCAAATTAGGTCTCGATAGTAGAAAAAGGACTACTATCCGTGAAAAACGCAGACCGGGCTCCGTTTGAGCTTTCGCCCGAAACTTAACCATGGCTTCCTATGGTTGTGTAGGACATTCAGATGTTCTCAGAATATTTAATTCACTCTCTAGACCCTCCAATAAAATACAAATGTTTAAATATTGAATAATTATAAAACTTGAAAATCGGGGCATTACAATATCAAATTGCCTTGCCCCCTTTTCTTTCAAATCTTCATGATGTATTTCATTGTTCGCAATTGAAAAAATATATCCCTCATCCCACAGATGTTATCAAGCCTGATACAGTACAATTAAAGGATAACCTAACTTTTGAAACTTCTCCTGTCAGGATCGGGGATCAAAGAATGAAGCAACTTCGAGGGAAGGATATTGCTCTAGTAAAAGTCATCTAGAATGATGCATCAGGGGAGGCGACGTGGAAGCTAGAAGAGAAGATAAAGGAGCAGTATTCGAAGTTTTTTTGACTTCCTTAAGTTTCGAGGACGAAACTTTTTTTTGTAGGGGAGTGTAGTAACACCCCCGTTTTCTATAACCGGTTATAATCACCATTACATTGTGATTGCTACCTTTTGTTTTGTCGTTATGAGACGAAAATCGATATAAGTTTTGTTTTGATCGTTATCGGGTAATTTCTCGTTTTACGTGTCGGAGGCCGGGAAACGGGGAATTGAGTAGAATGTAATGTTGAATTAAATTTTCTATTACGTTGTTGATTATTCCTAATGAAGAGAATTAGATTTCTTATAATCCAAAAATTTACCAAAAGTAGTAAAAACTTTTTATCCATTTTTGGTAAAAACCCTAATCACCTAATTCCTAACTAAATGGGAATGTAACTATTCTAGTTACATTTGGTTAAGGCCAGTCAGGCATTCATCTTGGGAGAAGCCAAGATTGGCCTTCCATCCTTTCAAGTCAAGTTTATGACACTAACCATTAATGGAAAAAGCATATTAGCCATTTTTGATTAATCTTGTCCTTAAGCCCTCCATTAAGCAACAACACACCTATCTACTTGAATCTTGGCCCTCCATTCTTTATGACCAAGATTGAATGAAGTTTTGGAGTCCGCAAGGCTCAAGTATTCGGCCATTCAAGGGGGGAAAACACCAGGTCACTATTTCATTCATTTCTCACTCAAAACACAAAAGTTCAAGGCTTTCTCTCTTCTCTCACTTCTCTCTAAGGTTCAGCCAAGCTTGGTGAGTGTTCATACTCATCTTATTTCATCACTTTAACTTCATATTCTTGTTTATCTCATTCATCTAAACAACTTTCATCTTTGGAATTTCTTCATTTGAAGTTGTTTGCTCAAAGTTATTCAAGAATCATTCAAGAAGGTTCAAGCTTCTTGAACTTGTTTTTGAACCCTTACTCAAGAGTAAGTTTCTAACTTAGTTTCTTTTCTTTAGTACTCTTGAGAACATCCTTGTGTTATCATTGTTTATGAAGTTGAAAAATCAAGTTTTTGAACTTATTTGTTTCCCTTCTAGGTCACGGTTTTCATAGTTGTGTTGGTGACCAAGTTTTCATCTTCTTCTCTTCAAGGAAGCTTCAAAAAGGTAATGGGGGAATGGACCATATCACACCTTAAATAATGGTGATAAAGGCCTCCTAGTGTTGTTGAAGGAAAACCCTAGATTTAGGGTTTCCTTATAAAGTTCTTTACTTTGTTGTCATATTATATTATGTGTTTGTGTTGATATGATGAATAGTGGTTGTATATGCTAGAAGAAAATCTTTTTGGCATGGTGAAAAACTATTATTAGGTCCAAAGACCTAAGGATAGGATTTTAGAATGTTGAACTTGTTTATGTTCTAAGTTGCCTTGATGATATGTTTATGTGTTAGCATGATTTTCTAGTCACTTGATCATTGTTGAATGGCTTCATTTTGGTTGTATATGAGCATGTGAGGTTCGGCCTTGTCATTTTGAGGAGGGAAGCCAAAGCTTCTATGTTTAAGTGATGGTATAATGAACTTAATATGGTTCTAACAATGCATATAAAACAAAGAAAACGTATCCTACTTCTATAGGGCATTCGGCCTTCACATAGATAGTAGGGTTAGGACTTTAAAATGTTGATGTGAAGGGGTTTTATATGTTCATACTAAAGTATAATAGGTATATCAATTGGAAAGGTTTCCAAAGAAACCAAGTTTTGGTTCCAAAGAACCATAAATTATGAAATGAGTGTTTTTGGATTTCATGAAGGAACTATTTTAAGAGTAAGTTGGCTTGATGTTGATCAACCACTTAATTTAATAAGTTGTTTTTGGAAGAACAGATTTTCAAGAACCAAGAGTTTCATAGTTAATCAAGATGGTTTTTTTAAAGGATTTTTGGTTAGTAAGTCTTTTTTGAGGAGATAGGATTCTTACAAAGCCTGTCTTTAAAAATAAAGAGTTTACACTATTTCCTTTTGAAATTTCCAAAATCTTATAAGTTATATTTTATTGAAGAAAAATTGGTGATTTTCAAATAAGAAGTATGTTTTCTTTTACACTAAGTGATAGAACTAGGAAACTAATTCAAAAGAGTTTTACACTAAATGAAATACCTATGGACACTTGATTAGAGTTTTCAAAACTATACTTAATAAAGGAGACTTCATCAACTACTTTACTATAAAGATAGTACTTTGAAGCTTTTCACTATAATAGTATAAATGCGCCTTCTCTCCTAAGGGAATCTATATGAACTCCTTAATGGACTTATAAAGATTTTAGTAAAAGACATATACTAATACCTAGTGGTCATGGCAAAATCATGTTCCACATCCTTGATGATATAGATCATCTAAGGACTCCACAATGGTTAATCACTAAGAGTTACTTATAAAGTATAAGTAATGTTCCTTGATAGACAAGTGAGAAGATTGATGAAGGGGATCCTCGTGGATCCTAACCTCCATAATACATCTAGGTTATGGACTACTGTATCATAAGACATGAACATCGTGTTACGAACGATGAAGTGGTACGTGATTGCAAGGAACGGAACCAAGGATGGACGACTGATGGCAAGTCGTGTGAAAGTTGTAGCACCCCCCTTGGGCATTACATGAGGAACACGTGCCGAATTAAAATCTTAAAAGAGAATTGCTGGTTGCTTTCGGAAAAAGGATTTACTTTAAGTTGGAAAACTCGGGTGTAAAAATTTTCGGCATAATACTTCAGAAAAGTAATTCACACATCACAATAATAAAATCACATTATACTTAACAACACACGTAAATTGGGTTTATTCACAAACCCTAAACCATCACATATAAGTTTTCCTGAAATTATTTTCCATTTTGAAGTTCCAAACCGTACAAAGGTTGTCAAAATCACATATACCGACTTTCTCAACATTATACATTAAAATCCTAAGAGCTAGTATATAAAAGAACTCTACGGACAATAGAGCCCACTACATAGTATACATCATACCAATAAGACTAGGCCTCGTCGTCGACAGTCCATACATCTTCGTCGTCGGCATCGAGAAACACAAGCTACAGGGTCCTGAAGTGACCCAAATAACCGTTGAGAAGTATCTGTACACGTATCCAAAAACACAACAGGGTGTCCAACATGCACATGCAAGGGTGAGTAACCAATATATGGATTTAAACGCGATAAGTACATGGACGACACACAAAACAGCATATGAACATATGTAGTATCAACACAACATAATAGCAAAAGTAACACAGGACAACACGCTGGGTAACAACACATCCAACATGCATACCATAAATCGCAACATATCATATTAATCAATTAGTAGCATAAGACATCTTCGAAAAAAGAATAATGATGTACAGTAAGTAAATGTAATCATTAACAGCCATGCAATGCAATACGATGTATATGACTCAGTGCCATATGCCACAAGGGTAAAACTCTGACCCCTACTCCATGGAGCTAACAAATCGTCGGAGAGAGTGAATGGGAGGACATGTTCCGGTTATTGCCAGCCATGGAAAAGATGCTACAAAAAATGTAACATGCACGTATCTGGCTTTACGGAAACACTCTCGACCAAACATGAAAAGTACGGCAGCTAGTAGAAGATATCAGTGTATTGCTCGGATTCACGACGACACAAAAGAGCTGCCAACTGGTCACATGTCGGCCCTTCCAACCCTGATATCTCCAAAGACCATTGAAGATCGTCACCGTAAGATTCACACCTGCATCAAGGTGTAAGCTCAACTCCTTAGCTCAAGGCCTTACAACTATGCAAATGAAATGCCAGTGCTTACAAAAAGCAGATGCGATAAAGCAACGTCTATCCATCAGATAAACCTCAAGGTTCGCCAAGGTACTATTCCATAGGAACTATACGCGTCTTTGTATTATAAAACAATTATCCATCGGATAAATATCTCGTGATTCCTTTGGAATGATTCGGGCAGCTTTCAAAATTGCCGACTGTCCCCACAAACCAACACAGGTCTTTTCAGCGTGTTTTGTCCTCACTCACACGCTTTCTAGGAGACTTCCCAAAAGGTCACCCATCCCACAATTCCTCCAAGTCAAGCACGCTAAACTATGCAGTTCTTATGTTTTGGGCTTCCGAAAAGAAGACGAATCTTGTTGGTATAGGTAGTACCAATCAATTCTTATAAGCCTTCCTTCAACTATACAGTCCCATACCTGCACAGCCTCAGGATTCCTTAAACTATACAGTCTCATACCTACACAGCCTCAGGGTCCCTCTTGCCCCGATCATTACAAGACTGAAACAAACAAACAATCTTTCTTGGATCCGGACTACTGGTCCATTTATCGAACTACTATTTCAAAACCCAAAACGTTTCATGTTTGTGTTTATGTCTTATGAATCACATCTCAAATCCTAAGTATTATGAAGAAGGATTGAGAATCCTCGTAGATAAGTCTTTGAGCCTTTCTAAGATATTACTCCTTGAGTTTCAATCAATGACATAAGTGTTGATTCACTTAAGTCTTATGAAGTCATTGATGTACTAAGTCATCAATGGTATAGTACATGGTCTTGTTCCACCACATACCATACTTAATTATCCCTTGTCTTAAACTCTAGGTTAATTACTTAACTTAGGTTTTTCACGAGTAAAACTTTAAGATTTAGAGTTGAAACTCTCTTTGTAAACCAAAACGATTGTTTTCAATTGAAAACTTCCTTGATTTGAAATACATTGCACTTGCTTCAAGCAAAGTACCTTGAATAATTTGAAAAGAGTTTTTCCTTATTAACTTAGTGTAAAATCATGTTCTAAGTTAATGGAAAGGAAATGTAATCTCATCTAATCTTCTAACTATAATTCATTTTAATCAACTTAAGGATAAAAGGACTCCATTATATTTGAAAAAGGAACGTTATCCTTGTTCTATGATAAAAGAAATGCCTTATGGAACTATGTTTAACTTTTCATGAAAACACTTCTTTGTTTCACTTTTAAATCACTTGCTCACTTAGATGAACAAAGGTTAAAGTAAAAGACATATTTCACTTTGGTGAAAACACTTAAAGGCTGAAACTTTACTTGATCTTTGGATCAAAGTCACTTATTGTTTTTCTTTGAAACATAAGTCTTTAAAACACTTTTCTTACTCCAAAACTTTAATTGTTCAAGAACAACACATGTTCTTCCTCATTTTACTCACTAAGGCTGCAAGCCTCCTCAAAGTAAAAGTGATGATTTTGCTTCACCAACTAGCCAAATTATAGCTCAAAATGCTCACATAATTATGACAAACAATAATCATGCATCATTGTATCATAATCAAGCATAAAAATCCTTACTTGAGCTAGAGATCAAAGTATGGTTTTTCAACATACATGAAAATATTTTTCATCCAATCAACGTCATCACAAACATATGCTAAGACATACTAAAGCATACTAAGGCATAAATCATTAGTACAATCACAACGAAGCTCAGACAGAGCTACACAAATCAATCACGGATAACATATAGTTATCGTAAAATCCCTAAGGCAAACTCCCCTTACTCGTTGTAGTTATCCTCTGAGCTATCCTCCGAGCAAAAGTCATCCGATCGGCCCGCGAATCCTCCTAATTCCTCGTCCGATCAACCAATCACAACTACATACACATAATCAATCAGAACATCAATATTACACAACACAACTCTTCCTATTCCTACCTATATACGATTTGGCCATGGAGCTATAAAAATAGCCAGGGATGTCCAAAAATTCCTATCTTTTGGATCCCATCCTTACTAGGTGTGGTAGGGCTAGATTAAAGCCTATTACACCAAAACTTGAACCAAAATCCCATCCACCAACACATGGAGGTTTCGGCCAAGAAAGCCCATATGAGCTAGGAAGCTCATTTGGTTTCCAACTCTTGGATCAATGATCCTCAAGTACCCATAACACTAGATTAAGTCTTATTACTCAAAACTTGAATCAGAAACTCATCCTTTTTTTACATGAAGGTGTCCGCCTCTTTTAAATAAAAAGGCTAGAAAACATATTTGATTTCATGCTCTTGGATAATAAAAGAGAATGATGAAACTAGATCATAGAAATTGATTTGGTATTAAAGGGATTTTTCTACACTTTTCTATGAATTTTCAAAGTTCATGAATCAAAGTTGGATCTTCATGAATCAAGAGATTCAAGAGATGAAATAGAGTGATTAATAAATTTAGGATGGAGTTTATACCTCCTAGATGATGAAGCTTAAGAGAAACTAGCTTGAATCACCCAAAAATCACTAAGTTCTTAAGATCAAACTTGAAGAACACTTGAAGAACTTTTGAAGAAATGAAGAACAAGTGAGAGAAAATGAAGTACGAGAGAGAGTAGATAGAGAGAGAAAGGCCGTGTGGCCTAGGGAGAGAGAGTGAAGGTGAGATATTTAGTTGATGTCATGGCAAACTTGTAAATAACCAAAAGGGTATTTGGTAAATTCTTGAAAGACCAGGGGCATATCTAGAAAGTTAATGATGACATGGTGAGTCATAGGGCCATTTCATAAATTCTCAAGGGCAAAACGATATTTTCATCCTTAGGGTAAATGGTAATTATGGAAAAGGTCAGGGGCATTTTGGTCTTTTCGTGTCCAGATATTTTCTAAATGTAATCATTACACAGATGAGTCATGGCACATCTTCCTAGGTGATGTGACATCAACCTTATCTGTTAGCGGGTCCTAGTAAATCCGTTTTTTAGCTCCATTGTTCACCCGATTTAGGTTTTCACCCAAGAAAGTCGTGAGAACTTATTTATTTTGAATTTTTTTCAAAATCGCCGATATCGATCACAATTTTATTTAAAACCTAAATGTTTCGTTCACGAGTCAAAATTAGGTCTCGATAGTAGTAAAATACTACTGTCAGTGAAAAACGCAGACCGGGCTCCGTTTGAGCTTTCGCCTGAAACTTAACCATGGCTCCCTATGGTTGTGTAGGCCATGCCTATATTCTCAGAATATTTTATTTCACTCTCTAGAGCCTCCAATAAAATACAAACGCTTAAATACTGAATAATTATAAGACTTTGAAAATTGGGGCGTTACATTACTACCCCTCTTAAAAGAATTTTGTCCTCGAAATTACGTGACTCAAAACTAAACAGGATTTCTTAATCCCTTGGTTCCACATTGTACCCCGTACGTAATTCTTCCCTAGGTAACATGGTAACCTAATGACAACTTCATACTTATCCTCCGTTTGATTTACCATTAAAAATCAAATCGTTTATCCTCAATCCATACCCCTTCTCCTTAATACCTTACCTTAATTTCTTTCAACACTAATCAACTTAGGAAAATCTTCCTCTGACATTTTTAACTCTCACTGCTAACACCATGATTTAAACTATGGTACACATTTCTTTTACAACACATCCATCAGTTCCGATCCAAGATATCCAATCTTAGTCTTAGTTCCTTTTGAACGCAGTCCATCTCTCCAACTTAATCATAATCATGCACCTCGATCTTACAGAACGTGACTGCAACTCTTAAGGCAACTACAACCAAAAGAAATCGCATTGGGTAGATTTATCCAAATTCATAAGTCTTAAACCCTTCTAACAACTTAGTTTTACTCTAGAACTCCTCTTTTCTACTTATATTCAACTTAGACAAAACTGCTAAGAACATTTTCTTCTAAATCATCAAACTCATACAATTAATCTTAACTACAAACATTGATCATTACCCTAGGTTCTCCAACTACTAGTCTGCCTTGGTCAATACGTGACTCATAGTAATTGGCTCACTTTCTTAGATTGATCTTAAAGGTTCATATCTTATCGACCATAACTATATCTTCAACAAAACTTCCATCACTTCTTGTCTATCCTACTGTAAGCATGTTCGCACTTAGCTACTATACTTACTCCTAACCAACCTTCCAAAGATCAAAACGTCTTACTTGCTCGTCCACTTGAGTTGAGGATGATCAGTTGAACTCGGTCTCTACTCGGTCCTTGAAGATTAAGGAAAGAAATTCTCGACAAAGGAAATTTTTCTTAGTCTTACTCTCATAAGAAAGTATATAGAAGAATTTTACCACTCTGAAAGGAATGCAGGAATGTCCAGTATGTAAAAAGATTCTTCAGTAGGTTCGTGAGTGTAAAAATGCATAGCTAATACATGTTTACAACTATGACTCTAATAAAGACCCTTCTTTCATAAGAACCTTCCAATAGAGTTGGGAAGCAAAAGACAAACAGTCTGGCCAAAAATCAGACTGGATCACATTTACCAAATGTAAAAATGATTAGACTAATTTTCATCTGTGACGCCGCCAAAGCTTAACCTCACTCTCTTTGATACGTTAAGCATGCAGATAAAGCTCAAAAGAAACTTAAGCAAATAAACAGTTAATACAGTCCAATTCACATCAGAGTTTCACCTGGAAGCCATGGCGCAAAAACACCAACAACAAAATAGACGCCCACTGGCCGTGGTACAACTCACAAGAGACTCAACGATACCTCAAGGGTCTTTCTCTCTCTGCTCAATGAGCATTGACGTCAAACTTGTTCACGATGGGAGTCTCGTCTCTACTCAGCTCCACCCACTGCAGCTCTCTCATCAACCAATCAACACCTCCGCCTTCGGATCACGACCCGAACAACGACATACATGCTACACGTAGGGAAGCATGCACAGGAGGTAAGAAATGCTGCAATATCATGCAAAGGGATATAACATAGCATATAACACATCAACACACACAACAGCAGGCACAACCAGCAAACACACCCATCTCTCCAGTTCACCACAACAGTCAACCTCCAAGTTATCACAGCTAGGGATCACCGCCTACTCTACATGCACAACTGAATCTACATGATTGGCCAATTCTACACAGCACACTCTTACCATGGGAATACAACAGTCAACCTCCAATTGTGAGGAATGACAATCCAATCTCCAACTGCGAGGGTGGATGTTCACCAGTACGAACGGCTCCTCGACCTCGTGTGACAGTTACTCAAACTGCTGTTGCAACCGTACACACAGCTTCCTGTACACAACCACTCAAACTGCTATTGCAGCTGTATACAGGTACCAGCTTATATGACAGCCACTCATACGGCTGTTGCAGCTAATCATACAGCCCCTTGTGACAACCACTCAAACGGCTGTTGCAGTAAATCCCGCGACTTTCCACCACAACAATGCAAATGCTATGATTATGCACCAATTATCCCAACAACGTCTTAACAACAACTTATCCAACGTCTCAAGGTCCACATCCTCCAACTATGAGGATGTCACTCTCCAACTATGAGAGCCACCTTCAACTTAGATCAACTGGCTTACAACATTGACTATGAATCCAATAATGCCAACTTCTCTATCCTTCTAACAACACATCAACCGTCTCCACAGTCAATCAAGATCACATCAATCATAATCACATCAACATATCATAGTATAGCAGCATAACATCATTGCATGTATACCAATTAGAAATTAAGCATGTTATCACAACAAGCATCTCGTCTAACATGTTATCAAGTACGACATCATTTACTCACGTTATCAATTACCACAGATAGACATGCATCCTCAATCAACAGATATCACAGATCGATCCTACGGCGATAGCCCAAAGTAAGCTAAACCTAGGGTTTGGGTACTTTATTAGGGCTCAACCACTAGTAGGGTTTGAGGAGCCCTACACATGTTAACAACTATATACTACGTCTACGATTCCCAGATATATGTGGTTTCTTCCTCGTCACCTGGTGATTCGTTCCAAAATGCTCCTGTTCCAATGGACAGCCCTGACCCTCGATCTCATGAACACCCCGAACACGCGTACGACCACCACGAGCACAACACCACCACCACGAGATCGCAGTTGCCACCACCTCCTCTCACAGCCGCGGCCTCAAGCTCAGAATCACGAGCAATCATGAGCGCAGACTTTGCCCTATTCACGAGCGGAACACTTACACAACAGTGTTAGCCCTGGGGCAAGCCTAAAGGATCAAAGAAAAGGTAAAGACTCGAACAACGCCAAGAACACGAAGAACACGTGTTAGGGATTCGAGTTTACCTGTGGCGAATCGAGAAACTAATCCGCTAGAGTTGGAGATAACTTCGTCGCGATCATAACGGTGTAGTAGGAATCGCGTTCCGACGGCTCGATCACCTCTAACCTCAAGCTTTCTCTCTCTAAAATCTCAAAGCTTCTCTCTCAAACTCGCAGAAAGCTCCCCAAAATTCGTGCAAGTGAGAAGATGAAAGTGGAAGCTCCACTTATGGTTCCTGCTGTCCACGCTTAAGCATGGCTCACGTTGCACGCTTGAGCGTTACCACGCTCTAGCGTGGGATCTCTCCACGCTCGAGCGTGGAACCTCGTCCACTCCGGCTGCTCCCTAGCCTAACACGTGTCTCACACGCTTCCAAACTCAGAACAGATGTACAGCGCACTCAACACGTTGAGGCTTCCGTCTCTTCCCATGCCTAAGCGTCGCAACGTTTGAGCGTGGCGCTCTCCCACGCTTGAGCGTCAAGCTCAGTGAGAAAAGAACTTCCAGCTTCCTGACTTTCCAGTTTCTCGTGTTACACCTTAGGCACTTCTAACTTGATTCAAGCCTAGTTCTAAACATCCAACTAGACTTATAACCAACACACAACCCAACACATACCTAAGCGAAAACCTAATTAAGATTATTCATCTTAATTAGGGTTACCGAAAACAGGGATGTTACATCTTCAAGAAACTTCCAGTATCAAGAAGTCATTTATGTCATAACTCAATAAATAGTCATAACAAATCTCTCAGTGAAATAATATGAAAATGTCCAGACCAATGGACACCATTTAACCAATTCACTCAATTGTCTAATACACTGAGGAATATGTAGCAGCACTAACACAGGTGATGTAGTTAGCCTTCTCTTTAATCCTTGAAAACTTTCCTCGCAGGCTTCATTCCAAGTCCTTGAAAATTGAATGTATCAAAACAAAGAGTCAACAATATCTTAGGATAGTTGTCGTTGCAGGCTAGTCCAAACTTATCTGTCCTACTTATCTACACTGGTCACTGTCTTAAGTTCTCTTAACAAGATACTACTCCTATCTCTGTAGGGTCCATTGTAATTCTTTCCCCTATGGATACCACTCCTAAGGACACTTATTCTATAGTCAAAATTCACCTTTCAATTCTGGTTCATTCAGTCTCTGATCATTCGCAACCTTCTAAAGTTTATACTTAGGTATCATACATACTCTTCACCATCATCAGCTTGGAATACAAGTCCACTCATATCTGTCCTAGTGGAACATATGCCTTATCAATCAAAGCCACAAACATCAGAGATTCTAATCATTTCTTAAAAATACTTTCAGAAGAAAATTCACGTGATTACCACACTTCAAGGGAAATCATTGTTGCTGTAAAAATAGTTGATGTGCTTGTGCAAGTATACACAATCATTTAACAAGTAATAAAGTGTAAGAGAGATCATTCCCACGAGGATTATATGGTGAATCGAGTACAAGTTTGAAATAATGGTTTTATTAATCAAGATTAATAAAGAGTAACAAATAATTTGTGTGTGTGTATCCAGGACAGTTTTGGGAAATAAATGCTAGAGCAATAAAAACGGATTTGTTAACAGAATAGGTAAAATAGCTACGGGGAAGTATCCCTTGCAACTTCAGTCTAGTTCAGTTATACGTTTGCAATGCTACGGCAATTTGGCTCCAGGAAATGAAAGTTTGTTTTCCAACAATTCTGAGATGAAATTCACTAGACGTCTCCTATTCCTAGGTCCATATTAGTTACATTCACGGCTCTCTTAAGCTCGTTCCTGCTAGCCTAAGAGTTAGAATGTTCATTCCTAAATCACCCTTCATCATAATTTTCCAATTAATGATTTTACTCTTATCTATAAAACAGTTCTGCTACACTTAGCTTTTCCAAGCAGCCGTGAGCTCGAGTTCTAACTACGGTGATTAAGCTCAATTAAAACACAACCAAATCAGATTTATAGAAGATGCAATAGCAAGGCTTAACATAACATTCACTAGAAATCCATTACAAGTTCAACATCCCATAGCTATAAGAGGTTTAGCTCATATTGAGCTTACAAAAACAAAGAGAAAAATAAGAAATGGAAGAAGAAGCCATTACAATGGAGGAGAGAGGGAGAAAAGGGCGCAGCTACTGTCCTTGCTCCAGTAGGGAAGATGAAGATGTCCGGTCTCTCTCCTGCTGTCCCCCTTTTAGGGTTCTTCTGCTAGCCTCTCCCAAGGCCCTTTCCTCTCTCATCCTTTTTGGGCTAAAGACTGATTAGGACAAGTGTCCTTGGCCCAGTTCCTTGACTTTAATGCACCAAACATCAGTCCCACGTGTAGGACACTGTCCTTATCAGCGAAGGACAACTCAATGTGTAAGAGAATGTTTTGAGCCTTTGTCCTTGTGCACAGTCAGCTTTAGCTACAATTGCTACAACATATCCCAGAGCAACGTTTCCAATTTAGCGCATAGATCTCCAAAAATTCCCCTGCACAGAAAACGCACACTCAAATACTAAAAACAGCTCCAAAAGACACCAGAACACTAAAACTTACAAAAGACTCTTATGAAACACACTTCACACAAAATCACACTAAAACATTAAAAACATAAACTCAAAATACTCAAAGACCACAAGAACATAAGTGAAAAAGGTACAAATAACTCTTCATAAAAAAAGTTATCAATCATCGTTGAACTATCATCAGGCTCTTAAGTCCTATCCTTTCGAACAAGGATCCTCATCAAGTGTAACTAACTCTAGGAAGTCCAATCATATCGGCCTATTCAAGTCATTACAACTCCTTCTACTGTCAACAGGCTATGGATAGTTAGTGTGACAACTTAACATCGAGTATTCGGAAAACTATCACTACTGTATAGGTTAACTTAAATTATATGATTAAACCAACATCGAATCATCACAACACAGTTATACAAATTCTCATTTTTCAAATCATCAAGTCTTCATTCTCCTATTCCATCCCCATGACTTAAGCGGTCGTCTAAAAATACGAGGGAATTTGTAATTTCTTAGTGGTTTTCCAATAGATTTCTGCGTCTGAGAATGCTGAAGCTCACAATCACCGTCATCACTATCCTCAAGGTTTGCTAAGGTCTTACTACACTTCCAGTGCTCTAACTGGATTCCATTCCAATCTTTCAACTCTATTAGCGAGCATGTTGTTATCTTGGCATTCCTTTAGTCACTCACTAGCTACCTATGCCTCTACTTTAAAACACTAGGTATTCTTCTATCTATCTAGGGCATACCTGTCCAAATGTTTGACACAATCCCAAAAGGATAAACAACGTGTCAACATGAATACAAGTACCATTTACTAAACATGAGTTCTTGCAAGGTCTAAACCCAATCAGAACCCATCAAAACACACATACTTGAGTGTCAACACACATTGTTTCGACAAGGAAACAATTCAATCAAGTTTAGCTAGAGATCACACAACAAAACCACAATAGACCTATTCCCCAAGGTTCTCGAAAGACTCGACCAGCTCTAATACCACTAATGTAGCACCCCCCTTGGGCATTACATGAAGAACACGTGCGGAATTAAAATCTTAAAAGAGATTTGCTGGTTGCTTTCGGAAAAAGGATAATTTACTTTAAGTTGAAAAACTCGGTTGTAAAAATTTTCGGCATAATACTTCAGAAAAGTAATTCACACATCACAATAATAAAATCACATTATACTTAACAACACACGTAAACTGGGTTTATTCACAAACCCTAATCCATCACATATAAGTTTTCTTGAAATTATTTTCCATTCTGAAGTTCCAAACCATACAAAGGTTGTCCAAATCACATATACCGACTTTCTCAACATTATACATTAAAATCCTAAGAGCTGGTTTGATAAAAGAACTCTACAGACAATAGAGCCCACTACCTAATATACATCATACCAATAAGACTGGGCCTCGTCGTCGACAGCCACATATCTTCGTCGTCGGCATCGTGAAACACAAGCTACAGGGTCCTGAAGTGACCCAAATAACCGTTGAGAAGTATCTGTACACGTATCCAAAAACACAACAGGGTGTCCAACATGTACAGGCAAGGGTGAGTAACCAATATATGGATTTAGACACGATAAGTACATGCACGACACACAAAACAGCATATGAACATATGTAGTATCAACACAGCATAATAGCAGAAGTAACACGGGACAACACGCTAGGTAACAACACATCCAACATGCATACCATAAATTGCAACATATCATATTAATCAATTAGCAGCATAAGACATCTTCGAAAACAGAATAATGATGTACAGTAAGTAAATGTAATCATTAACAGCCATGCAATGCAATACGATGTACATGACTCAATGCCATATGCCACAAGGGTAAAACTCTAACCCCTACTCCATGGAGCTAACAAATCGTCGGATAGAGTGAATGAGAGGACATGTTCCGGTTATTGCTAGCCATGGGAAAGATGCTACAACAAATGTAACGTGCACGTATCTGGCTTTACGGAAAAACTCTCGACCAAACATGAAAAGTACGGCATCTAATAGAGGATATCAGTGTATTGCTCGGATTCACCACGACACAGAAAAGCTACCAACTTGTCACATGTTGGCCTTTCCAACCCTGATACCTCCAAAGACTATTGAAGATCGTCACCGTAAGATTCGCACCCGCATCAAGGTGTAAACTCAACTCCTAGGCTCAAGGCCTTACAACTATGCAAATGAAATGTCAGTGCTTACACAAAGCAGATGCGATAAAGCAATGTCTATCCATCGGATAAACCTCAAGGTTCGCTAAGGTTCTATTCCTTAGGAACTATACGCGTATTTGTATTATAAAATAGTTATCCATCGGATAAATATCTCGTGATTCCTCTGGGCTGATCCGGGCTGCCTTTAGAATTATCGACTGTCCCCACAAACCAACACAGGTCTTTTCAGAGTGTTTTGTCCTCACTCACACGCTTTCGTTACCCATCCCATAATTGCTCCAAGTCAAGCACGCTTAACTATGGAGTTCGTACGTTTTGGGCTTCCAAAAAGAAGACGAATCTTGTTGGCATAGGTAGTACCAATCAATTCTTATAAGCCTTCCTTCAACTATACAGTCCCATACCTGCACAGCCTCAGGGTCCATCTCGTCCCGATCATTACAAGACTGAAACTATCGAACGATCTTTCTTGGATCCGAATTTCCGGTCCATTTATCGAACTACTATTTCAAAACCCAAAACGTTTCATGTTTGTGTTTATGTCTTATGAATCACATCTCAAATCCTAAGTATTATGAAGAAGGGTTGAGAATCCTCTTAGATAAGTCTTTGAGCCTTTCTAAGATTTTACTCCTTGAGTTTCAATCAATGAAATAAGTGTTGATTCACTTAAGTCTTATGAAGTCATTGATGTACGAAGTCATCAATGGTATAGTACATGGTCTTGTTCCACCACATACCATACTTAATTATCCCTTGTCTTCAACTCTAAGTCAATTACTTAACTTAGGTTTTTCACGCGTAAAACTTTACGATTTAGAGTTGAAACTCTCTTTGTAAACCAAAACGATTGTTATCAATTGAAAACTTCCTTGATTTGAAATACGTTGCACTTGCTTAAAGCAAAGTACCTTGACTAATTTGAAAATAGTTTTTCCTTACTAACTTAGTGTAAAATCATGTTCTAAGTTAATGGAAAGGAAATGTAATCTCATCTAATCTTCTAACTATAGTTCATTTTAATCAACTTAAGGATAAAAGGTCTCCCTTATATTTGAAAAAGGAACGTTATCCTTGTTCTATGATAAAAGAAATGCCTTATGGAACTATGTTTAACTTTTCATGAAAACACTTCTTTGTTTCACTTTTAAATCACTAGCTCACTTAGATGAACCAAGGTTAAAGTAAAAGACATGTTTCACTTTGGTGAAAACACTTAAAGGTTGAAACTTTACTTGATCTTTGGATCAAAGTCACTTATTGTTTTTCTTTGAAACGTAAGTCTTTAAAACACTTTTCTTACTCCAAAACTTTAATTGTTCAAGAACAACACATGTTCTTCGTCATTTTACTCACTAAGCCCGCAAGCCTCGTCAAGGTAAAAGTAAAGATTTTGCTTCACCAACTAACCAAATTATAGCTCAAAATGCTCACATAATTATGACAAACAATAATCATGCATCATTGTATCATAATCAAGCATAAAAATCCTTACTTGATCTAGAGATCAAAGTATGGTTTTTCAACATACATGAAAATATTTTTCATCCAATCAACATCATCATAAACATATGCTAAGACATACTAAAGCATACTAAGGCATAAATCATTAGTACAATCACAACGAAGCTCAGACAGCGCTACACAAATCAATCACGGATAACATATAGTTATCGTAAAATCCCTCAGGCAAACTCCCCTTACTCGTTGTAGTTATCCTCCGAGCTATCCTCCGAGCAAAAGTCATCTGATCGGCTCGCGAATCCTCCTAATTCCTCGTCCGATCAACCAATCACAACTACATACACATAATCAATCAGAACATCAATATTACACAACACAACTCTTCCTATTCCTACCTATATAGGATTCGGCCATGGAGCTATAAAAATAGCTAGGGATGTCCAAAAATTCCTATCTTTTGGATCCCATCCTACTAGGTGTGGTAAGGCTAGATTAAAGCCTATTACACCAAAACTTGAACCAAAATCCCATCCACCAACACTGTAACACCCCCCTCACGGGTGCTACATACACGGACTTTAATGCGGAACAAATCAAGGAAATAAAACGTTGGTTGCTTTCGGAAAATACTTTAACTAAGTAGCTACGTTCGAAAACGCGGTTCTAAAAATTTTCTGCATGCATAGGCAAACAACTCAAGACGGAGGAATAAATTTCATATCACACATTGATATTCACTGTTCATAAAAACATAAACATAACGTAAAACCTGGTCTAATATATATCAGATTACAGACTTAAGAAATAAGTTCGACATACGTACAGTAATAATATAAGACTATTCAAAAACAAAAGACTCCTAAGCTGGTTGGCTAAAAGTAGCCATTGGGGTATAATCCAACATCAGCTCCTTCAGAAGTTTCCATCGTCCGAGTCCTCACGTCTACGCGGGGACCTATGATCAACATCTGTACATGTGTTCCAAAAACACAACAAGGTGTCCAACATATACAGGCAAAGGTGAGATACTCATATAAAGTTTATCACGATAGCCGCACAGGCGACAAACAGCATAAAAATAGTTATATGAACAGGTATTTCTATAATACAGCACAACGTCTCAAAAACATTCATCAGTTATATTAATGCATGAGACTTCAATATTATCTTTCTAATTCATGTACTCCGGAGATTCTAACTTCCAAACATCGAGCGATAGGCCGTAGTAACACCCGTAACACAATTGTTCTCATGAGTCGGCCTCTCTATTTAGGTCCGAACTCCAATTGTTCCAGGGTACCACATCATAACCGTATCCTGAATACGCCAGTCTCTGATCGAGTTCATTCGTGTTTGGCAGCCGATTTACCACGGCACGGGGTTGTTATGCCACCGGCCACTTGTGGGATCTTGAATACATAATGCCCCTATAGACCTAGTGGTCTTGACTGATTTTATTCTCAACTACTAGAGTTGTAGCTCGGTTTCAAATGGCACGTCTGCCGGTTCATGCATGTACACAGAAAGTTTTCTGTTTTCTTTGCGTTCAATCTTTCAAATGCCGAGACATAAAGTCCACGACTCGTTTCAAAAAGGCATTAAGCCCACTCAAATCAAAAACACAGGACACGAAGTCCAAGTGCTCAATCCGCAAAGCACTAGCCCCGACGTCTCGGCCACTAGGTTTGGGTTCGTCTCAAAGGTTCATCATTTTTCTTTTGGTTCATTTTCTCAAAACACTTTGGAAAACAAAACATACTTTGGTTTTCTTGAAACAAAATACCCTTTTTGATCAAGAGAACATTTTTCCGTGAAAAACACCTTTCTTGAAAACAAAAACCGTTTTCCAAGGTTTCACATCTTTTTAAACCGCTTTACTGATGAAATAAAATACGTTTTGCACGACTTTCCACAAAATCACTTTTTCTTTTCAAGAAATCTACTTTTCAAAAGGAAACTTAACTTTTCTTGAAAAGCAACACGCTTTCCAAAAACCACTTTTTAATTTCAAAACGCGTTTTTCAAAACTTTGTTTTCGATTCCGAGTCTTTTTACAATTATCGAGACATGGCCAATCCTATGCTCATCCAGGATATAAATATATGTATAGATATATATATATCAATAGTTCAATATCACAATAAGATATCATCCAAGGCATCCATGCCACAGTTATATCAAATAACCAACTATGCACAACACTTAACATCCAATCAATCCAGGATAGAAGTACACATATACATCAAGTCTTAATTAAATTATAACACACTAATCAATCATATACCATGAGGCTACCAAACGCAGAATGAACTACCTCCCTTTACCTCACAAAGGAAGTTCAATGCAAGCTCGATCGGTTCTCGGCTCCGGCTCCGGTTCCGTTCGTGTCGCCTAAAACAATCAAACACAAATCAATTCAAACAACAAATCAACATCAATATATAACATAAGAACACAAGTTTTCCTTCCCCTAAAAGGTATAGGGTTCGGCCATGAAAGGTAAAAAGGGTTAGGGATCTCATTTGGTTCTAAACTCTTGGATGGTTGGTTCATGAACTTAGTTAACACCATTTCAAGTACTATGACTCAAAAATGTGAAACAAAACTCATGGATTTTCCCCATGAAGCTCTCGGCCATATAGGGCAATTTAGGCTAGGCATTGATTTGGTTTGCCATCACTTGGATTCAAGGACACTAGGAAAGCTAAGGATGGAATCAAGAGTTAGAAATCAAAATTTTGATGAAACAGTATTCATCATCACTCTTAGGTTTCGGACACTTTGGGGTTTTAGAGCTAGGATGAGACTTGGATCATGAGCTCTTGGGTTTAGATAGAGGGTGATGAGGTGAGTTCAAAGAACTTTGTTTCACCTCCAAAGGATTTTCCTACAATTTTCTATGGATTTTCAAACTTTTGAATCTAAGAATGAGTTTCATGAAAATGGAGTTCTGATCTTGATATTGAAAGAGATTCAAGAAGATATGAGACCATAGAAGTGATCTTACCTTAAAATGGAGGAAGATTGGTCAAGAAATCAAGTGATTTCAACAAGATTTCAAGGTTTTATCAAAGATTCAATGGAGGTTTTCAAGGAGGAAGAAGATGAAGCTCTTCGTTGCTCTTGGGGGCTGGGCTGCGTGGAATGAGGGGCTGAGAGGGCTGTTCCAGCCTTCTTAAAAGCTCATTAAGGGTAAAAAGGTCATTTGGTTCAAAGGGTAAAATGGTAAAAGGTGAAAAGGCTTAAGTTAGGGTATTTTGGTAATTTCGCGTCCCGAAATTCCCGATCGTCATGACGACTCTGGCATGCTCTCCCAAGTGAGTTGACATGATGTGATATCAAGATTATCCGTTGTCGGATCCTGGTAAGTCCATATGCTGCTCCGTTCTCCACCCGATTGAAGATTTCGCTCGAACAGAAGTCAGGAAATGATTTTTTTGAAATTTTTGTGAAATTTAACCAAAACTTAGAGAATTGAATCCTAAGACTTACTGTCTCATTCATGGCTCTGTCTGAGGTCTCATGAGCAGTAAAATCATACTATCAGTGTAAAAACGCAGATTGGGCTCCGTTTGAGCTTCTTACGATATTGCTGAGCATGATTATGGTCTCGGAATATTTTATATCCCTTTCTAAGACCTCGAATAAAATATAAGTTTCATAAATACTGATTAAAAGAAAAACTCGAAAATCGGGGTGTTACAGACACATGGAGGTTTCGGCCAAGAAAGCCCATATGAGCTAGGAAGCTCATTTGGTTTCCAACTCTTGGATCAATGATCCTCAAGTACAGATAACACTAGATTAAGTCTTATTACTCAAAACTTGAATAAAAAACTCATCCTTTCTTACCATGAAGGTTTCGGCCTCTTTTAAATAAAAAGTCTAGAAAACATATTTGATTTCATGCTCTTGGATAATGAAAGAGAATGATAAAATTAGATCATAGAAATTGATTTGGTATTAAAAAGATTTTTCTACACTTTTCTATGAATTTTCATAGTTCATGAATCAAAGTTGGATCTTCATGAATCAAGGGATTCAAGAGATGAAATAGAGTGATTAAGAAAGCTAGGATGGAGTTTATACCTCCTAGATGATGAAGCTTAAGAGAAACTAGCTTGAATCACCCAAAAATCACTAAGTTCTCAAGATCAAACTTGAAGAACACTTGAAGAACTTTTGAAGAAATGGAGAACAAGTGAGAGAAAATGAAGAACAAGAGAGAGAAAGGCCGTGTGGCCTAGAGAGAGAGAGTGAAGGTGAGATATTTATTTGATGTCATGACAAACTTGTAAATAACCAAAAGGGTAATTTGGCAATTTCTTAAAAGACCAGGGGCATAATCATCATTTCTCCTATAAATATCTAGATATTTCTAGAAAGGTAATGATGACATGGTGAGTGACAGGGTCAAAAGGGTCATTTCATAAATTTTCAGGGGCAAAACGATCTTTTCATCCTTAGGGCAAATGGTAATTATGGAAAAGGTCAGGGGCATTTTGGTCTTTTCGCATCCAGATATTTTCTAAACGTAACATCAACCTTATCCGTTAGCGGGTCCTGGTAAATCCGTTTTTTAGCTCCGCTATTCACCCGATTTAGGTTTTCGCCCAAGAAAATCGTGAGAACTTATTTATTTTGAATATTTTGAATAATTGCCGATATCGTTCGCAATTTTAATTAAAACCTAACTGTTTCGTTCACAAGTCAAAATTAGGTCTCGATAGTAGTAAAATACTACTGTCAGTGAAAAACGCAGACCGGGCTCTGTTTGAGCTTTCGCCCGTAACCTAACCATGGCTCCCTATGGTTGTGTAGGGCATGCCTATGTTCTCAGAATATTTTATTTCACTCTCTAGAGCCTCCAATAAAATACAAACGCTTAAATACTAAATAATTATAAGACTTTGAAAATTGGGGCGTTACAAAAGTGGGTCCCGTAAGGGTATCCTGTGGTTTATCAAGAGATAAACGTGGTACTAAAGGGATGAGGTAGTACGTGGCTGTTTTGTGGCATTTCTTGACATGCATCTGCATCTGTACATGAGTTAGGCGTGATGCCTAGGAGTTGAGATTACACCTCGGTGCAGGTGCGATTGTCTGAGGTGTCGATCATGAGGATCTTGGGGACATCGGGGGTTGAGGAAAACACGTGGCTAGAGAGTAGCTTCTCTGTGTCGTTGATATCCATCGAAAAACACTGCGTCCTAACTGAAACACCGGGCAAATCACGATTTAGGTAAAGAACGTCTGGCGTGAGCCGTTATGATGATTGCAATCATTGGATGTGGCACTGTGGGCTGAGATAATGCAGACAACGTTTTCCCAATCACTCACTCTTGTTATGTTTACGTCCAAGGAGTAGGGGTCTGAGTCATGTTGCATTAGTGTCATTGCATACTTGAGTTGATTCTTGACCCATATTATCGTTGATTGATATATTAACTGTGATGCCATGTAATTTAATTGTTATGCTGTGAGAGCTCATGCGCTATTTTGACGATTGGGTGCGTGTGTGCGTGACTCTTATCACTGCTGTTCTGGTTGTGCGATATGCGAAATCTCACCTTATTACTTTTGCTGTCACGCTGCTCGCGTGGTTTTCATCTTGGTATGGTGAGTAGATATGGCGAGCGATCCACCTTCTTGTTTGAATTTAGACTTGACACTTCATGATGGGGCAGACGCTTGGACGATCCACCCTGACAGACGGCGAACCTACACCGGAGTAGTGAGTGTCATGAGCAAGAAGGAGTTACCTTTCTCCATGACGAGCCTGTCCGAGAGAGTTTGTACTTTACGAATTAGTGGTGAGGGTAGCTCAGGGGTCACCCTGCCACCATCACTACCTGCTGATCATCCGCGACTGCCTAGTACCCAGCCTGCAGTTCACCAGAAGGAGCCCAGGGACATGTACGTCGACCCTGCTTCCATGCCACCTCCACCTACTACACCATCTACTTTCGCCGTACCTGTATCTGCTGCCGGCCCTTCGGTCCCTATTTTCCCACCCCCAAGACCTACCTATGAGCCTTCCGAGCTATACCCTCTGATTCCTCGCCAACGGGCGAATTGGAGGATGACTGCTCGTAAGAGCACACCGGTTCACTCCAGGGTATTCTTCTCCACCCCAGTGATTATCCTCTCGTCTGACGATGAGGAGATAGAGGAGGAGGAGGAGGTACCAGCGGATGTACTGGAGGTCATACCTGAGGTAGCTCCTGCCGGTGTGAGTCAGTACGCGTGGTGGACGAGGACTGATGAGGAGATGCTCCAGTATGCGGAGCAGATCATGGGTGGATATGACATGCAGGACTTCGAGGACGAGGATGCGGAGGAGGAGGACCCAGAGGAGTACTACTCTGGTGAGTAGTACAGTGTCAATGTTTGGCCAGTCTCTATTGTTTTCCCAGCGTCTGTACTTTTATGATGTACCCCCTTCCCCTTTATGTCGTGGAGCTGCATCTCCAAGTAGTGTAGGTTGTGTTATCTTTATGTTGGTTACTTTCTTTTGTAGTCATGTTGAAAACTGTGAGTTTTATATATATGTATTATGGAAAGCTTTTGTTTATTTCAATGTTGTTTACAATTACATATATTTGTTCTTATGAGTACAAGCATCCTTATGTGTTTTTGAAACTTGAGTATAAAGAAAGAAAAAAAAAAAAGAAAACCCATATTTTCGGTAAGCTATTTATATGTTAATATATTTCCACTTTTCATTTAGTCTTGTGTTGAATAATCGTGATCCCTAAAGTGGGGTGTTACATTATTTGGTATCAGAGCGGGCCGAGTCTTTTTGGGTTTGTGGTTGATCTATCTTGTTTGTACTGTGTGCCTCTGTGACTTGTGTGCTGTTGAATTCCGAAAGGAATGACAACATTGGTTGAGCTTGTGCAAAGAAGTCTGTTGCATGTACTGAACTTTGTTGATCTTGCAGGACCAGATGGCAAATAGGAACGCGGGCATGGCTGATGCTGTGCAAGCTATGAGGGAGATGATTGCTGCCTTTGTACTTCAAGAACAGACGACCGTTGGTGGTAGAGGGTTGAGCAAATTCCATAGGAACAACCCGCGGCAATACAATGGAAAAGATCTTTGAAGCAATGAGGTGCCCAGATGCTGATAAAGTGACCTATGTAGCCTACATACTGGTAGGTGATGCACAGTAATGGTGGAGGGGAGCCCGCCAAGTGGCCGAGCACGCTGGACAAGCTGTCATCTGGGAGCTCTTTCGTATGAAGTTCTTTGAGAAGTACTTCCCTGCGAGCGCCAGGCATGCCAAGGAGATGGAGTTTCTCCAGCTACGTCAAGGGTGCATGACAGTCAGCGAGTATGCTGCCAAGTTCGAGAGTTTGGCGAAGTTCTCCAACTACTTCCAAGACAATCCCAATGAAGCATGGAAGTGCAGAAAGTTTGAGGAGGGTTTGAGACACGAGCTCAAGGAGGTAGTTATGCCGTTCAAGATCACTACCTTTCCCCGACTTATGCACAAGTGCCGGCTGAATGAAGAACTAAAAGGAAGTCGGAGCAAAACCCAAGGAAGCCTTGGGCCATCAAGGTTCAAGAAGAATGGTGGTAGCAGTTTCCATCACAAGAAGCCCTACTCAAAGCCATCTGGAGGTCAGCGCTATCAACGATTCCAAGGGAAGGACAACGGAAACCGTGCAGTCTCGGGAGCCGTTGGTGTCAAGTGCTTCAAGTGTGGAGGAGACCACTATGCAAGGGAGTGCTCAGCGACAAGAATCATCTGCTTCAACTATGGGAAGCCTGGTCATATGGCAAAGGAGTGCAGACAGCCCAAGGCAGAACCTGCTATCAACCTGGTTCGAGCGGCAAGGCCCAAGGCAAAAGGGCGAGTCTACTCAGTGAGCGGTGCTGAAGCTTCTCAGAACCAAGACCTGATCCAAGGGGAGGGTAACATTGGTGGTAAAACTTTAATTGTACTGTTTGATTCTGGCGCAACACATTCCTTTATTGCATATAGTTGTATTAAGCTTTTGGGATTACCTGTTTCTCCACTACCTTTCGATTTGATTATTTTCACGCCTACTGCGAAACCTATTGTTACGGCTGAGGCCTGTCTAAACTACCCTATTCTTGTTGAGGGTAGGAAGTTTGTAGCCAACTTGATCTGTTTGCAATTATCACAAATAGATGTTGTCTTGGGGATGGATTGGCTGTCCTCTAACCATGTTCTTTTCGACTGTGCCAACCGAATCCTATTCTTTCCAAAAAGTGAGATTTCTGGTTTTATCTCTGTCAATCAAGCGAATGCTTCTTTGAGAGAAGGAGCCTAAGGATACATGTTGTTGTCCTTTCTGGAGGTCAGTAGTGAGAAAGATGCGTGTCCGATTCCGATTGTCGGCGAGTTCCCAAAAGTCTTTCCCGAAGATATACCTGGACTTCCACCAGTCAGGGACATCGAGTTCGCAATAGACCTAGTGCCGGGATCTAGACCTATATCTATGGCAACGTACCGGATGGCGCCCGCAGAGCTAGAGGATCTAAAGAAAAAGTTGGAGGAGCTGATGTCCAAACAGTTTGTTAGGCCAAGTGTGTCGCCGTGGGGAGCACCAGTTTTGCTTGTGAAAAAGAAGGATGAGACGTCTCGTTTGTGTGTGGACTACCGTCAGTTGAGCAAGATCACTATCAAGAACAAGTACCCACTTCTGATGATTGATGACCTGATGGACCAGCTAAGAGGAGCAGTTGTGTTTTAAAAGATAGATCTATAGTCGAGTTACCATCAGATCCGAGTCAAGACGGAGGATGTTCCAAAAACGACATTCAGAACACGTTATGGACACTATGATTATTTGGTAGTGCCATTCGGAATGACAAATGCACCTGCCATATTTATGGATTACATGAATAAGAACTTTAGCCCTTACAAAGATAAGTTTGTTGTGGTATTTATCGACGACATCCTTATCTACTCTAGGGATAAAGAAGAGCATGCAGAACATTTACGAGTGGTACTGCAAATACTTAAAGAGAAACAGTTATATGTCAAGTTTTCGAAGTGTGAGTTCTGGCTAGAAGAGATTCAGTTTTTGGGTCACGTTATCTCAAAGGAGGGGATCGCCGTGGATTCGGCAAAAGTAGAAGCTGTGTTACAGTGGGAACAACTGAAGACAGCAACAGAGATCCGTAGTTTCATTGGATTAGCGGGCTACTATCGGAGGTTCATTGAAGGATTCGCTAAGATTATGGCACCGTTGACCAAGTTAACACGGAAGGATCAAGCTTTTGCATGGACCGAGGCCTGTGAAGCTAGTTTTCAGGAGTTGAAGAAGCATCTGACCAGTTCGCCAGTGTTAGTACTTCTGCACCCCAGCGCACCTTCTGAGGTATTTTGTGATGCTTTGTACCAAGGTTTGGGATGCGTCATGATGCAGAACCGGAAAGTAGCTTACGCTTCAAGGCAGTTAAAGATCCATGAGAAGAACTATCCGACTCACGACTTGGAGTTAGCTGCAGTGGTTTTTGCTGTGAAGATTTGGAGGCATTTCTTGTACGGGGCAAAGTTCAGCGTTTTCAGTGATCACAAGAGTCTAAAGTACTTGTTTGACTAGAAGGAGATCAACATGAGGCAATGGAGATGGTTAGAGTTTTTGAAGGACGATGACTTTGAGTTGCACTATCATCCCGGAAAAGCAAACGTTGTGGCGGATGCCTTAATTAGGAAGGTGTTTCATGCGTCTGCCATGATGGTCAGAGAGAGAGAGCTCATCGAGCAATTCAGAGATCTGAAGTTGGCTGTAAAGGCATCTCCAGGGAAGCTCAGTGTGGCTAAGATCACCGTGGGGAGTGATCTCTTGAATCAGATCAGAGAGAAACAGAGTGAGGATCAGTATAAAGAGAAGCCAGACGGCAGGAGACCACGTCAGAGTTTGTGGAAGGACCAGATGGGATTCTGAGTTTCAAGGGAAAAAACTGTGTACCCAGTGATGCAGATCTAAGGAAGCTGATACTTGAGGAAGCTCACATGTGCAAGCTGAGTATGCATCGGGGATCAACCAAGATGTACCAAGATCTGAAGAGGATGTATTGGTGGCACGGGATGAAGAGAGATGTTGCCAGTTTTGTGTTGTCGTGCCTAGTGTGTCAGAAAGCGAAGGTGGAGCACCAAAGACCCGCGGGAATGCTACAACCTTTAGATATTCCCGAATGGAAATGGGATGGAATCTCCATGGATTTTGTGACTAGTTTACCTAGGACGCCAAAGGGTTATGATGCTATTTGGGTGATCGTGGATTGACTCACAACGTTAACACACTTTTTACCCATAAACATCAAGTACTCGATGGAGTAGTTGACCCAGCTTTATATCGGGGAAATCGTTAGGCTACATGGTGTACCATCCAGTATCGTTTCAGACAGAGACCCGAGATTCACGTCCCGCTTTTGGCAAAGCTTGCAAGAGGCTCTAGGAACAAAGCTGCGTTTGAGCTCGGCATACCATCCGCAGACAGATGGTCAGTCGGAGAGAACGATTCAGTCTTTAGAAGAACTGTTGAGAGCTTGTGTGCTTGAGCAATCAGTGAGCTGGGAAGGATTTTTGTTGTTGATAGAGTTCACCTACAACAACAGTTTTCATTCTAGCATAGGGATGGCACCCTACGAAATTTGTACGGCAGGTGTTGTAGAACACCGTTATGTTGGTACCAGGACGGAGAACACCTTACTCTAGGACCTGAGCTCGTTCGTTAGACTATAGAGAAGGTGAAGTTGATTCAAGATAAGATTTTTTTTTTAAACAGAATTGGTATGCAAAAGCATCACTATAACGCAAAACATGCCAACTTTGTTGGCACCTCAAGCATTATCAATCATTTGCAGCATACCAAGAATATTATTAAAAAAAGGAAAATAAAAAAGAATACAAAATAATGGGGGGCATTAAACCTGACCCATTGAAAAAATTATTTAAACCTATAGTTTGGAAAACCAATTCTATTCCTAAAGAACTCCACTTGAAGGAAAGTAGGAATAGAATTCCACTAAGAAAGGCTACTAATAGAAGTCCCATGACTAGCTAAATGATCTGCACAAGAGTTACCTTCTCTGAATACATGAGAGTAAATAAAGTGCATTCTCCTATATAAAGACAAAGCGTTCAGCCACCGGTTCCTTAAAGACCAAGGTACCATAACCGAGGATGAAAAAGCAAGAAGAACCAAAGTGGAATCACATTCGAGCCAAATATGATCCGACCCCTTCAAATAAGCTATCTCAATAGCATATATAACCCCCATAAGCTCAGCATGGAAAGCATAAGATATGCCAATATTAAGAGCAAAGCTGCCTAAAGCAGCTGCATGCTTGTCTCTGAAAATCCCCCCCACATGCTGCCATACCCGGACAACCAATGGCAGATCCATCCGTGTTGCATTTGATCCAATTGAAACTCGGAGCTTTCCAAATGACTTCAATAATAACAGGAGCCTTAGATAATTTTGGAGACAATTGAAAGCTGGAAAGAATAGATCTCTCAACTGCATTATTATATGAGAAACCTTTAGACAGTGAACCTGCCAAACTAACAGCAGATTTAACCAATTTTATGGCATGCTGAATTGATATGTGTTTATTCTCAAACCTTTCTTGGTTTATGCTATACCATATGGACCAAAATGAATTAGCAATTCCTGACATTACTATGTCTTTAATCTGAGAACTCCAGGAAAGATTACAGATTTCTAAGACAGTAAAAATAGAACTTAAATTAATTGAAACCGACAGGCAAGAGCTGAGCCAGCTCCACATTTGCAATGCAAAGTCTCATTGGAGGAATAGGTGTTCAGATGATTCATAGGCTTTGTTGCATAAACTGCAAGAAGAAATGACACAACAACCTCTATTCCATAGCACCTCATCAGTAGGAAGACATTTGTTAATTATTCTCCATAATAACAAAGACCTGGAAGGGGGGACAGCAGAGCACCATAATTGTTTACCCCATGATGGAAGCTGAGCAGCAGGAAAAAGCAGGGAATAAGCTTGTTTTAATGTTAAGTCACCTGAGTTGGTTCTGCTCTAGATCAGCTTATCAGGAATTGAAGAACTAGAAAGAGTATAATGCTCAATTTCAGCTGCAAATTCATTAGAGTTCTGAAGCATAATATCAAGAATGAGCCATTTGCCATTGACAATAAAATCCTTAACTTTAGAATGAAGATGTTTATGAATGTTGCATGGAATCTGAAAAAAAATCGACAACTAGTTTGCTTAGCCAACAATCAACCCAAAAATTTACTGATGCACCATCACCAATTAACCAATGACAGTTCCGAAGAGGAAATATGCAGAGAGGTAAACTTGTTATTAAGGAAAACCCTTGCTCTAAGTAGCTTTTCCCACTGATTCTCAGATTCAACCAACTGCCAGCATAGTCGCAGCAGAGCTACTTTATTAATTCCTTTAACTAAGTGTAAACCAAGGCCACCAGCCTCCTTTGGTAAGGAAGTTCTGTGCCAAGAAGCAGAAGCCACTTTCTTGATCAACACATCCCCAGACCAAATAAAATTTCTAATCCACCTATCAATCAATTTAAGAAGAGAACAAGGCCATCCATAGACATGAAAGGAGTGTAGCAGCATACTATGAATAACTGATTGTACAAGTTGAACTCTCCCCATGATAGAAAGCAAAGCACCTTTCCATGAAGCTAATTTCAATCTTATTCTATCAGCAATTGGTTGCAAGTGCCTCATTCTAGGCTTACCTTTAAACAAAGGAACACCTAGATAAACAAAAGGTAAATGACCAATGCCAAACCCCAGAATACTCACAAGGCAATGCAGCCTATTATGAGATATAGAACCATTGTAAATTTTAGACTTCTCTTTACTGATTAACTGTCCTGAAGTAGCACTGTACCTCTCAAAAACATTCATTAGATTCTGCAGGCTTCTTTTACTGCCCTTACAAAAAATGAGCAAGTCATCGGCATATAAGACATGAGAAGGCACTGCATATCCCCGAGGGCTAAACATAGTAAGAAACTTGCCTTGTTGAACCAAAAGAGAAATGGCTTTACTAAGAACATCCTCAGCAATACAAAAAAGAAGAGGTGATAGAGGATCACCCTGCCTCACTCCCTTTTTACAAGAAAAAAATCCTGTAGCATGACCATTGACTAGTATAGAAACCTTTGCAGAATGAAGGATAACCTTAATCCAGTTACAAAAAACTGAATCAAAACCAAATGCATGAAGGGTTATTAGTAGAAAACTCCAATCCATTGTATCAAATGCTTTCTTAATATCAATCTTCAATGCAACATTACCTCCAAAGCACTTTTTATCAAGAAGATTCACAGCCTCTGATGCCACACAAATACAGTCAGTAATGCTTCTGCCCTTAATGAAACCCCGCTGGTTATGAGATATAAGTTGTGGAGCTATAATGGCAAGTCTATCTGCAATAATCTTAGTGATGATTTTGAATTGATAGTTTGCTAAAGCAATAGGTCTGAATTGTGTAATTGAATCAGCATTTGCAGATTTAGGAATAAGAACCACATTATTCGAATTCAGATTTGGCAGGAGCCATCCTTGCTGAAAAAATTGAGAAATAGATCTAAAAACATCATGGCCAACAATATCCCAATAATGTTGGTTGAAGAAACCACCAAAACCATCCGGACCTGGAGCCCCATTAGCATTCATACCAAAGACTGCATGCTTAACTTCATCCCAAGTTGGCAATCGGGTTAGCATAAGATTATCAGAATCAGTAACCGTAGGATTGATAACCTTATCAATTAAACCATTGTCAATACATGTATTACAGGAAGCAAAAAGATTCTCATAATAATCTAGGATATGATTCTTAATATCTTCTTGTTTATCCAAAATGGAATCACCATTTTCCAGCAAAGAAATCTTCCTAGATGCATTTCTGATCTTAACCACTCCGTGAAAGAAAGTTGTATTCCTATCTCCACCTAGGTGCCAGTCCACTCTAGCTTTCTCCTTCCAAAACAATTCTTGAGCAGTCAAAGTTGTGTTTAAATCTAACTGAGCAGATTCCTCCAGGGCCAGTAACTCATCAGAGCATCCAACAGATTCTATTTCCTCTTGAATTGTTTTTAAATTTTGCAAAGTAGTATCGACTGTCTTATGGACATCACCAAACTGCTCTTTATTCCATAGTTTTAAAACTATCTTCAATCTTTTCAGTTTTTGAGATAAAATAAACATAGGGCATCCCATGATTTCCTGCCTCCAACAGTCAGCAATAACAGAATAACAGTCCTTGTTAGTTGACCACATCCTTTGGAATTTGAAAGATGAGCTGTATGTCACTAAATTTCTTTGTAGCTTAAGCAGGATAGGAAAATGATCTGAACTACATCTAGGCAAAGTGCAGCAAGTAGAACAATTCCAAAGAGCTAGCCAAGAGTCATTACAAATGACTCTGTCCAATCTTCTTTCTGTATGTGCAGACCCCCTTCTTCTATTAGACCATGTGAACTCAGCACCAACAGTAGGCAAATGAAACAAGCTGTTTGCATCAGACCAAGACTGAAACTCCTCACAAGAAATCCTAGAAGGAGGTCTGTAACCCCTATGCTCATGGGCACCAAGCACAGCATTGAAATCTTCCAAGTAAAACCAAGGACCATCAAAAGTCTGACTTAAAAGTGATAATTCATTCCAAAGAGACCTTCGAGCCGCGTATGTAGTAGCAGTATACACAACAGTAAAGTAGAGCAATTGAGTTTCCCAATAAACAGAAAAAGTAACATGCTGAGTTGATGAAGCAATGACAGTAGGGCTAAGTGATGCAGCACAAATACACCACAAATTTGGAGCAAGAGAATTTCTATTATTAACAGCAAAAACTTTAAGCTTTAACTTAGTCCAGAAAGTTGCAAGAAAGTTGCATAAATCAGTCCAAGGTTCGGCAATTAAAATCAGATCTGGCTTATTACTTAGAATTATATTATTTAAAACTAACCTTGTATCATGGTTAGCTATTCCTCTTGCATTCCAGAAGAGAACTTTCATTTAGGCACATTAGAAAGGCCTGCTTTGGACCTAGTGTTCCTGATAACAATGGGATTTGTCTTTGCATTCTGTTTTTTCCTAATTTTCTTGTCTTGAGACTTAGACAACACCTTTGTGTATCCCTCATCAGCCATATAATCAGAAACATTCCTTGTTGAGGAAATCCCTTCATCAGAACTATCATGAGCCTCATCATCCTCATTATTAGGCTGAGCATCCCAAAATTTCCCCCCAATACGGGAAAGATCCTTCTGAACTAGTGGATTAAGAGAATGGACACCACCCGCTCCCTGGGCACTAACGACATTTAGAGTCTCATCATAAATTGTTTCAATGGAATCAGACTCTTCACCAGAAACCTGAAATTCTTCATTTCTATTCTTAGCAGCAAAGGGTGTGGATTCATTTATATTAACTGGAACTGAGTCATGATTAGACTCATTATTTAAAGCCAAAAGATCAGTTTTACTGCCTGGAGCAGAATTCGGATCAGATTCAGGAACCACATCAGGATCAAATATAGGGTGCATTCTATTAGCTGAGGTATTGTGATGCAAATCTACATTTAGGTTCTCATTCTCCTTAGAACAACCAGCAACTTCCTTATCCTTTTGAGCTTGACAAGAACCCTGAATCCTATTAGTTGGGGACCCATTTAGAGGAGTAGCATATTCAACAGCAGCCCGAGAATTGTCCTGAACAACCTTGTTGACAACATCAGCAGCACCGGACTGCGTAGGAACATATAATCTTTTAGACTTGACCTGAGTATCTTTCACAAATTTCTGCTCATCATAACTTTTTGACTTAAAGCAATTGACCAAAGAATGGCCTATTAGTTGACAAGAAGAACAAAATTCTGGCAGCTTCTCATATTCAACTGCTGTGAAGAAAGCAAAATCATTCCTCTCCACTTATACTTGTGATCTGAGTGTGGCATTCAAATCAAGATCCACCAACACCCTTGCAAAATGTCCAAAAGACTTCTTACTTGTTGCTTCATCTAAACAAATTGGCACACCTATACCACTAGCAATAGCAAAAAGAATTTTGGGGCGCCAATACTCTTGAGGAATTCCAAAGAATCTTACCCAAATCTGAGCATTCGTTTGCCTCAAAGAATAAGGATTAAAATCCTTAGACCAAGAAAATAAGCGAAGACTTCCTGGAGAGAGGGACCATAATCCCACAGCCAAAACACTCTTAAGATCCTCAAGGGAGGAGAAAGAAAACTCATAGAATCCTTTTCCCAAAGAAATTATTTGCCAAGGACCTATATTTTTCCATAATTCTAGTAACTTACAGCGCAAGTCATTAACCTTCAAAGGGGCACTACCCTTTGTTAACAAAAGACGACCATGAAGATGGTTTTTGCAACTTTCTAACCCAGCAATGTACTCAATCTCGGGAATTTTAATTGAGATTTCATCCCCTTTTATGCATGGTTTAGGCAATTGGCTGATAGGAACCGAGCAAGTATTATTCAATGGTTGCACAAAAGACTTGGTTTGAATGGATGCTTTCAAACCCGAAAGAGCAGTAGAAGAAGAAGAAGGAGGAGGAGGAGAGGAAACTAATTCAGGAAAAAGGATCCCCCATGGACAATCCGAGAAGGCAGCCATGGAGAAAGAAAGAAATTTAGGGCACAAGAAAGACTAACCCTAGCAGAGCATTGGTTCCTATTACGCATAGAGCAAATGATTCAAGATAAGATGAAGGTGACTCAAAGTAGACAAAAGGGATATGCGGACAAGAGGCACTGACTGCTCGAGTTCCAGGAAGGGGACCACCTGTTCTTGAGAGTCACGCCCATGACTGGGATAGGTAGAGTAAAAAATCCAGGAAACTTACACCAAATTTCATTAGACCCTATCAAATACTTCGTAGAGTTGGCCCAGTAGCATATCAAATTGCCTTACCCCCTTTTCTTTCAAATCTTCATGATGTATTTCATGTTTCGCAATTGCGAAAGCATATCCTTGATCCCACACATGTTATCAAGCCTAATACACTACAATTAAAGGATAACCTAACTTTTGAAACTTCTCCTGTCAGGATCGGGGACCGGAGAATGAAGCAGCTTCGAGGGAAGGATATTGCTCTGGTAAAAGTCATCTGGAATGAAGCGTCAGGGGAGGCGACGTGGGTGCTAGAAGAGAAGATGAAGGAGCAGTATCCGCAGTTGTTTTCACATCCTTAACTTTCGAGGATGAAACTTTTTTTTGTAGGGTAGTGTTGTAACACCCCCGTTTTCTGTAACCGGTTATAATCACCATTACATTGTGATTGCTACCTTATGTTTGATATGACTTCATATATATATATATATATATGTGTGTGTGTGTGTGTGTGGATGTTTATATGATGGTTTATATCCATGGTTATGTTGTGGTGAAGTTTTGTTTTGTCGATACGAGACGAAAACCGATAAAAGTTCTGTTTTGATCGTTATCGGGTAATTTCTCGTTTTACGTGCCGGAGGCCAGGAAACAAGGAATTGAGTAGAATGTAATGTTGAATTACATTTTCCATGACCTTGTTGATTATTCCTAATGAAGAGAATTGGCTTTCTTAAAATCCAAAAATTTACCAAAAGTAGTAAAAACCAATTATGCATTTTTGGTAAAAACCCTAATCACCTAATTCCTAACTAAATGGGAATGTAACTATTCTAGTTACTTTTGGTTAAGGCCATTCGGCCATTTCATCTTGGGAGAAGCCAAGATTGGCCTTCCATCCTTTCAAGTCAAGTTTATGACACTAACCATTAATGGAAAAAGCATATTAGTCATTTTTGGTTAATCTTGTCCTTAAGCCCTCCATTAAGCAACAACACACCTATCTACTTGCATCTTGGCCCTCCATTCTTTATGACCAACATTGAATGAAGTTTTAGAGTCCATAAGGCTCAAGTATTCGGCCATTCAAGGGGGGAAAACACCAAGTCACTATTCCATTCATTTCTCACTCAAAACACAAAAGTTCAAGACTTTCTCTCTTCTCTCACTTCTATCTAAGGTTCGGCCAAGCTTGGTGAGTGTTCATAATCATCTTATTTTATCATTTTAACTTCATATTCTTGTTTATTTCTTTCATTTAAAAAACTTTCATCTTTGGAATTTCTTCATTTGAAGTTGTTTGCTCAAAGTTATTCAAGAATCATTCAAGAAGGTTCAAGCGTCTTGAACTTGTTTTTGAACCCTTACTCAAGAGTGATACACACATCACAGTAATAAAATTACATTATACTGAACAACACACATGAACTGGGTTTATTCACAAACCCTAAACCATCAAATATAAGTTTTACTGAAATTGCCTTTCATACAGAAGTTCCAAACTATACAAAGGTTTTCAAAACCACATACACCGACTTTATCAACATTATATATTAAAATCCTAAGAGCTAGTTTGATAAAAGAACTCTACGAACAATAGAGCCTACTACCTAGTATACATCGTACCAATGAGACTGGGTCTCGTCGTCGACAGTCCATACATCTTCGTTGTCGGCATCGAGTAACACAAGCTACAGGGTCCTGAAGTGACCCCAATGACCATTGAGAAGTATCTGTACACGTATCCAAAACACAACAGGGTGTCCAACATGTACAGGCAAGGGTGGGTAACCAATATATGGATTTAAACGTGATAACTACATGTACAACGCACAAAACAACATATGAACATATGTAGTATCAACACAGCATAATAGCAGAAGTAACACAGGGCGATATACCAAGTAATCACATGCTCAACGTGCATACCATAAATCATAATATATCATATTAATCAATTAGTAGCATAAGACTTCTTCGAAAATAGAATAATGATGTACAACAGTAAATGTAATCATCAATAGCCATGAAATGCAGTGCAATATACATGACTCAATGCCATATGCCACAGGGTAACACTCTGACCCCTACTCCATGGAGCTAACAAATCGTCGAAGAGAGTGAATAGGAGGACATGTTCCAGTTAATGCCAGCCATGGGCAAGATGCTACAACAAATGTAACGTGCACGTATCTGGCTTTACGGAAACACTCTCGACCAAACATGAAAAGTACGACATCTAGTAGAGGATATCAGTGTATTGCTCGGATTCACCATGACACAGAAGAGCTACCAACTGGTCACATGTCGGCCCTTCCAACCCTGATACCTCCAAAGACCATTGAAGATCGTTACCGTAAGATTCGCAACCGCATCAAGGTGTAAGCTCAATTCCTAGGCTCAAGGCCTTACAACTATGCACATGAAATGCCAATGCTTACACAAGGCAGATGCGATAAAGCAATGTCTATCCCTCGAATAAACCTCAAGATTCGCTAAGGTTCTATTCCTTAGGAACTATACATGTCTTTGTATTTATAAAACTTTTGTCCACCGGATAAATCTCATCATTCCACAGGAATGTTGCCGTTACAAGGCTTTCACAGATATCAAGTGTTTATACTTATTCACTGAATACACCTCATGATTCCTTAGAAATCTTCTCATTAAGAGTTCTTACATGACTTTAAGTGTATTAACGTCTTTTATGCATCGGATAAATCTCGTGATACCTTTGGAATGATCCGGACTGCTTCCAGAATTGCCAACTTTCCCCACAAACCAACACAGGTCTTTTCAGCTTGTTTTGTCCTCACTCACACGCTTTCTAGGAGACTTCCCAGAAGGTCACCCATCCCACAATTCCTCCTAGTCAAGCACGCTTAACTATGGAGTTCTTACGTTTTGGGCTTCCGAAAAGAAGACGAATCTTGTTGGTATAGGTAGTACCAATCAATTCTTATAAGCCTTCCTTCGACTATACAGTCCTATACCTGTACAGCCTCATGATTCCTTCAACTATACAGTCCCATACCTGCACAGCCTCAGGGTCCTTCTCGTCCCGATCATTGCAAGATTGAAACAATCGAACAATTGACCTTGATCCAAATTACCGGTCTGTCATCGAACTATTGTTTCAAAACCCAAAACTTTTCATGTTTGTGTTTATGTCTTATGAATCACATCTCAAATCCTAAATATTATGAAGGAGGATTGAGAATCCTCTAAGATAGGTCTTTGATCCTTTCTAAGATATTACTCCTTGATTTTCGATTAATGAAATAAGTGTTGGTTCACTTAAGTATTATGAAGTCATTGATGTACTAAGTCATCACTGGTATTGTACATGGTCTTGTTTCACCACATACCATACTTAATTATCCCTTGTCTTTAACTCTAAGTTAATTACTTAACTTAGGTTTTCATGCGTAAAAATTTACGATTTAGAGTTGAAACTCTCTTTGTAAACCAAAACGATTGTTTTCAATTTAAAATTTACTTGATTTGAAATACGTTGCACTTGCTTAAAGCAAATTACCTTTACTAATTTGAAAAGAGTTTTTTCTTACTAACTTGGTATAAAATCATGTTCTAAGTTAATGGAATGGAAATGTAATCTCATCTAACTTCCTTCACTATGATTTACTTTAATCAACTTAAGGATAAAAGGTCTCCATTATGTTTGAAAAAGGAACATTGTCTTTGTTCTAAGATAAAGGAAATGCCTTATGAAACTATGTTAACTTTTCATGAAAACACTTCTTTGTTTCACTTTTAAATCATTTATCACTTAGATAAACTAAGGTTAAGGTAAAAGACATGTTTCACTTTGGTGAAAACACTTAAAGGTTGAAACTTTACTTGATCTTTGGACCAAAGTCACTTATTGTTTTTCTTTGAAACATAAGTCTCTAAAACACTTTTCTTACTTCAAAACTTCGATTGTTTCAAGAACAACACATGTTCTTCCTCATTTAACTCACTAAGACCGCAAGCGTCCTCAAGGTAAAAGTGAAGATTTTGCTTCACCAACTAACCAAGTTATAGCTCAAAATGCTCACATAGTTATGACAAACAATAATCATGCATAATTGTATCATAATCAAGCATAAAAATCCTTACTTGATCTAAAGATCAAAGTATGGTTTTTCAACATACATGAAAACATTTTTTCAACCAATCAACATCATCATAAACATATGCTAAAACATACTAAAGCATAAACCATTATTACAATCACAACAAAGCTCAAATAGACCTACACAAATCAATCACGGATAACATATAGTTATCGAAAAATCCCTCAAGCAAACTCCCCTTACCCGTTGTAGTTATCCTCTAAGCTATCCACCGAGCAAAAGTCGTCCGATCGGCTCGCGAATCCTCCCGATTCCTCGTCCGATCAACCAATCACAACTACATACACATAACCAATCCAAACATCAAATATCAAACAAAACAAACCTCATCTATTTCCCATCAAAGAGGGTTCGACTATTCTAGAAAAATTAGCTAGACATGTCCAAAATTTCTAATCTTTTGGATTTCATCCTTACTAGGTGTGCTAAGGCTAGATCAAAGCCTATTACGCCAAAAATTGAATCAAAATCCCATCCACCAACACATGGAGGTTTCGGCCAAGAAAACTCATTGGAGCTAGGAAGCTCATTTGGTTTCCAACTCTTGGATCAATGATTCTCATGTATAAACAGCACTAGATTACGTCTTATTACTCAAAACTTGAATAAAAAACTGAACCTTTTTCAATCTATAAGTTTCGGCCACTTTAAGACGAAAAGGCTAGAAAACTTGTTTGATTTCATGCTCTTGGATTATGAAAGATAATGATGAAACTAGTTCATAGAAATTGATTTCACATTAAAAGGATTTTTCTACACTTTTCTATGAATTTTCAAAGTTCATGGATCAAAACTAAACATCCATGAATCTTGAGATTAAAATGATGAAATAGAGTGATTACGAGATGGAGATTGAAGTTACTACCTCCTAGATGATGAAGTTTAAGAGAAAAGAAACTTGATTTCACAAAAAACTTCAACTTTTCAAGATCAAAACATGATTTTGGTTGAATAACTTATGAAGAACTTGAAGAACATGAAGAACAAGTGAGATAAGAGAGAAGACAGAGAGATGGCCGAATGGCCTAGTGAGAGAGTGAGTGAGATATTTATTTGGTGTCATGGCAAACTTATAAATAACCAAAGGGGTAATTTGGTAATTTCTTAAAAGACTAGGGGCATAATGGTCATTTCCCCTGTAAATATCTAGATATTTCTAGAAAGGTAATGATGACATGGTGAGTCACAGGGTCAAAAGGGTCATTTCACAAATTCTCAGGGGCAAAACGGTCTTTTCATTCTAGGGCAAATGGTAATTATAGAAAAGGTCAGGGGCATTTTGGTCATTTCATGTCCAGATATTTTCTAAAAGTAATCATTACACTGATGAATCATAGCACACCTTTCTAGGTGATGTGACATCAACCTTATCCGTTAGCGGGTCCCGGTAAATCCGTTTTTAGCCCTGTTGTTCACCCGACTTAGGTTTTCACCCAAGAAAGTCGTGAGACCTTATTTATTTTGAATTTTTTTCAAAATTGTCGATATCATTCGTTCATGAGTCAAAATTTAGTCTTAACAGTAGTAAAATACTACTGTCAATGAAAAGCACAGACCGGTTTCCGTTTGAGCTTTCGCCCGAAACTTAACCATGGCTCCCTATGGTTGTGTAGGGCATGCCTATGTTTTCAGAATTTTTTATTTCACTCTCTAAACCCTTCAATAAAATACAAACTCTTAAATATTGAATAATTATAAAACTTGAAAATTGGGGCATTACATTTATGAAGTTGAAAAATCAAGTTTTTGAACTTGTTTGTTTCCCCTCTAGGTCACGGTTTTCATAGTTGTGTTGGTGACCAAGTTTTCATATTCTTCTCTTCAAGGAAGCATCACAAAGTTAATGGGGGAATGAACCATATCACACCTTAAATGGTGGTGATAAAGGCCTCCTAGTGTTGTTGAAGGAAAACCCTAGATTTAGGGTTTCCTTATAAAGTTCTTTACTTTGTTGTCATATTATATTATGTGGTTGTGTTGATATGATGAATGTGGTTGTATATGCTAGAAGAAAATCTTTTTGGCATGGTGAAAAACTATGTTTATGTTGTATAGGATTTTAGAATGTTGAACTTGTTTATGTTCTAAGTTGCCTTGATGATATGTTTATGTGTTAGCATGATTTCTAGTCACTTGATCATTGTTGAATGGCTTCATTTTGGTTGTATATGAGTATGTGAGGTTCGGCCTTGTCATGTTGAGGAGGGAAGCCAAAGCTTCTATGTTTAAGTGATGGTATAATGAACTTAATATGGTTCTAACAATGCATATAAAACAAAGAAAACCTATCCTACTTCTATAGGGCATTCGGCCTTCACATAGATAGTAGGGTTAGGACTTTAAAATGTTGATGTTAAGGGGTTTTATATGTTCATACTAAAGTATAAGAGGTATATAAATTGGAAAGGTTTCCAAAGAAACCAAGTTTTGGTTCCAAAGAACCATGTGTTGTGAAATGAGTGTTTTTGGATTTCATGAAGGAACTATTTTAAGAGTAAGTTGGCGTGATGTTGATCAACCACTTATTTTAATAAGTTGTTTTTGGATGAAAAGATTTTAAAGAACCAAGAGTTTCATAGTTAATCAAGATGGTTTTTTTTAAAGGATTTTTGGTTAGTAAGTCTTCTTTGAGGAGATAGGATTCTTACAAAGCCTGTCTTTAAAAACAAAGAGTTTACACTATTACCTTTTGAACTTTCCAAAACCTTTTAAGTTATATTTCATGGAAAACAAATTGGTGATTTTCAAATAAGAAGTATGTTTTCTTTTACACTAAGTAATAGAACTAGGAAACTAATTCAAAAGAATTTTACACTAAATGAGACACCTATGGACACTTGATTAGAGTTTTCAAAACTATACTTAATAAAGGAGATTTCATCAACTACTTTACTATAAGGATAGTACTTTGAAGCTTTTCTCTATAATAGTATAAACGCGCCTTATCTCCTAAGGGAATCTATATGAACTCCTTAATGGACTCATAAATATTTTAGTAAAAGACATATATTAATACCTAGTGGTCATGACAAAATCATGTCCCACATCCTTGATGATATAGATCATCTAAGGACTCCATAATGGTTAATCACTAAGAGTTACTTATCAAGTATAAGTAATGTTCCTTGATAGAGAAGTCAAAAGATTGATGAAGAGGATCCTCGTGGATCCTAACCTCCATAATACATCTAGGTTATGGACTAATGTATCATAAGACATGAACATTGTGTTACGAACGACGAAGTGGTACGTGATTGCAAGGAACATAACCAAGGATGGACGACTGATGGCAAGTCGTGTGAAGGTGGGTCTCATAAGGGTATCATGTGGTTTATCAAGAGATAAACGTGGTACTACAGTGATGAGGTAGTACGTGGCTGTTTTGTGGCATTTCTTGGCATGCATCTGCATCTGTACATGAGTTGGGCGTGATGCCTAGGAGTTGAGATTACACCTTGGTGCAGGTGCGATTGTCTGAGGTGTCGATCATGAGGATCTTGGGGACATCGAGGGTTGGGGAAAACACATGTGGCCAGAGAGTAGTGTCTCTGTCTCATGGATATCCATCGAAAAACACTGACGTCTTCACTAAAACACCAGGCAAATCACGATTTGGGTAAAGAATGTCTGGCGTGAGCCGTTATGATGATTGTAATCATTGGATGTGGCACTGTGGGCTGAGATAACACAGAAGATGTTCTCCCAATCACGCACTCTTGTTATGTTTAGCTCCATGGAGTAGGGGTCTGAGTCATGTTGCATTAGTGTCATTGCATACTTGAGTTGATCCTTGACCCATATTATCGTTGATTGATATATTAACTGTGATGCCATGTAATTTAATTGTTATGCTATGAGAGCCCATGGGTTATTTTTCCGATTGGGTGCGTGTGTGCGTGACTTTCATCATCGGTGTTCTGATTGTGCGATATGCGGAATCTCTCCTCATTACTTTTGCTGTCATGCTGCTCGCGTGGTTTTTATCTTGCTATGGTGAGTAGATATGGCGAGCGATCCACCTTCTCGTTTGACTTTAGACTTGACACTTCACGATGGGGCGGATGCTTGGACAATCCACCCTGATGGACGGCGCACCTTCACCGGAGCAGTGAGTCTCACGAGCAGGAGGGAGTTACCTTTCTCCATGACGACTGTCTGAGAGAGTTTGTACTTTACGGATTAATGGTGAGGGTAGCTCATGGGTCACCCAGCCACCACCACCACCTGCTGATCATCCGCGACTGACTAGTACCCAGCCTGCAGTTCACCAGGAGGAGCCCAGGGACGTGTACATTGACCCTGCTTCCATGCCACCTCCACCTACTGCACCGTATACTTTCGCCGTACCTGTATCTGCTGCCAGCCCTTTCTGTCCCTGTTGTCCCACCCCCAGGACCTACCTATGAGCCTTCCGAGCTACACCCTCTAATTCCTCGCTAGTGACTGAATTGGAGGATGATTGCTCTTAAGAGCAGACTGGCTCACTCCAGGGTATTCTTCTCCACCCCACTCATTATCCTCTCGTCTGATGCTGAGGAGATGGAGGAGGAGGAGGAGGTACCGGCGGATATACCAGAGGTCATACCTGAGGTAGCTACTGCCGGTGCGAGTCAGGACGCGTGGTGGATGAGGACTGATGAGGAGATGCTCCGGTATGCGGAGCAGATCACGAGTGGATATGACATGCTAGCCTTAGAGGACGAGGATGAGGAGGAGGAGGCCATGGAGGAGGATGAGGAGGAAGAGGACGCAGAGGAGTACTACTCTGATAAGTAGTACAGTGTCAGTGTTTTTTCCCAGCGTCTGTACTTTTATGATGTACCCCCTTCCCTTTTATGCCGTGGAGCTGCGTCTCCAAGTAGTGTAGGTTGTGTTATCTTTATGTTGGTTACTTTCTTTTGTAGTCATATGTTGAAAACTGTGAGTTTTATATATATGTATTATGGAAAGCTTTTGTTTATTTCAATATTGTTTACAATTACATATATTTGTTCTGATGAGTACAAGCATCCTTATATGTTTTCGAAACTTGAGTATAAAGAAAAAAAAAAAAGAAAACACATATTTTCGGTAAGCTCTTTATATGTTAATATTTTTTCGCTTTTCTTTTAGTCTTGTGTTGAATAATCGTGACCTCTAAAGTGGGGTGTTACACATAGGGATGTTAACGTTAAGCCTAAAACTAGGATTAGTCTAATTGATGTGCATAAAATTTAAAGATGTTGATGAGGGGTGAGATTAATGCCAATGGATTAGTCAAGAACCTTAGGATTGATTTGGAGTGTTGAAATCTAGAGAAAACACTAAGTTACCAGAATTGAAGCGCTGTAACAGCGTTGAACATGCTCGTTCTCAATATCAGCATGCCCGTGCTCTACGCCCAATAAAGCCAGCACGGTGGTGTCGGAAAAACGAGAAAAGTGACGCTGTTTAGCACGCCCATGCTCTCATGCAGCACGCCCGTGCCAGATGGCCAGGATGCCTTTGCTCAGGCCGTGCCACTGCCAAAATTAAGAAAACTTCACACTTTTAAATAAAAAAAGACTTAATAACCTTTTGGGATAAAAACATTACATAAGAGATTATAAAACGTAACCTTGAGGATAGTTAATGAATTAGGATAATGATATGGTAAGATGTAATAATGAAGACTTAACAAAGAGATTATTTAATAAGACAACGATGTCATTGGTCGCGACGTACTATTACCAATGTTGTTGGTTAAATCATTCTTGATGCTTATTGGTCAAGTCTGATGTTGTTGAATCACTTTGTTTCTTATTGGTCAAAGTTGATAGTCTGTGTTAATGGTGTTGATGGAGGTGGTTGCCATGTTGTTTGTATGTTAGCATTGCATGCATCATCACATGGTGTTGTTAGTTTGGGGGAAGTTACGATGACTGGCGAGTTCGTCCGAAAGTATGGCAAACTAACCGTTCGCGATGATTTCATCCGAGAGTTAGGTGAATCAAGCGCACCCGTGGTGGTCCATCCGAGAGTAAGGTGGATCGGCTATTCAAGGGGTTCACCCTTGAGTTTGGTGGACTACCAGCATTGGTGCTTGCAACACACTTTCCCGAGTGTCACATTCCCGAACGATTATAAGGCCGAAAATAATATTAATGCGGAAAATACGATTTTATTTTTTTTCTTTTAACAAAGATGTAATGGGATTGGTAAAGGTAATTAATAATAAATGAACTTAGGTTCACCATGCATTTCTAGAAGTCATACTGCATTAAAATATAGAAACAGAAATAGTACTATACACAGACATAGGTTCAATGCATAACTGACAATAAGTATATAATAAGTAGTAGGAGTCGCAGCTCCCCAAAAGGTTATAACCGACACCTGACACAGTCTGGCCACGACTAAACCACAAAAGGAGTCCCCCTCCGGACTCAAAGTAAATGTTGGAATGTATCATCGTCGCGTCCATCTGCTCAGGCAGAAACAGCAATACCAGCTGTTGTAGGATGGATTGGTTCTAGCTGTAACGCCCCGATTTTCACGTTTTCTAATTCTTCAGTATTTTAACGTATTTATTTTATTCGAGGTCTTAGGAATGGAGATAAAATATTTCGAGACCATAGTCATGCTCGACGATATCGTAGGAAGCTACGATTAAGTTTTGAGTCGAAAACTCAAACGGAGTCCGGTTTGCGATTTTACATTGACAGTATGATTTTACTGCTCAGGAGACCTCAAATGGACCCGTGAACGAGACAATAAGCCTTAGAATTCGATTCTCTACGTTTTGGTTAAATTTCACAAAAACTTCAGAAAAATCACTTCCTGACCTCCGTTCGAGCGGAATCCTCAATTGGGTGACGAACGGAGCCACATATGGATCTATAGGGACTCGCCAATGGATAAGCTTGATACCAAATCATCCCAAGACACTTGGGAGAGTATGTCAAAGTCGTCATGACGTTCGGAAATATCTGGACACAAAATGACCAAAATGCCCCTAACCTTAGTCTTTTACAGTTTTACCATTTTACCCTTTTGGCAAATGACCTTTTTGCCCTTAAGTGAGCTTTTAAGAGGTTGAACTCAGCCCCTCCAGCCTTCATTTTCGCACAGCCCTCTCAAGATAAGAACACCATAGTTGTTCTTCAAGAAACTCCATTTTTCTTCTTGAAAAGCTTGAATCACTTGTTAGAATCACTTGATTCCTTGAGCAATCTTCCTTCATTTTAAGGTAAGATCACTTCTATGATCTCTTAGCTTCTTGAATCTCTCTCTATTTCAAGATCAAACTTCATTTTCATGAAAATCATTTCTTAGATCCAAAAGTTTGAAAATCCATAGGAAATTGTAGAAAAATCCTTTTAAGGTAGGACCAATTTCTTTGAACTCACCTCATCATTCTCTACCTAAACCCAAGAGCTTATGATTCAACTCTCATCATAGCTCAAAAAGCAAAATATGGTCGAACCCTATTTGATGATGATGAATAGTGTTTTCATCAATTTTTGCTTTCTAACACTTGATTTCATCCTTAGCTTTCCTATTGCCTTTGAATCCATGAAATGTAAAACCAAGATCAATTCCTAGCTTTATTTTCTTTAGGGTGGCCGAAACCCTTGGGTAAAATTGTTGAGGTTGTTTTGATTGTTGTGTTGTTGTAGTTGTTGACGATTGTCAGGAGGTTCACAAACCGATCAACTGACTTTGATTCAGATATCTACTCTTCAACAGGTATGGGGGGTGAACCTCATCACACCAAGATGGTGGTAGTGAAGATGGTTGTTTAAGTTTATGTGTGGGTGAAACCCTTTAGTTTGGGTTCACTTTTAATTGTTAAGTTTTGTTAAGTTCTCTTGAAGAACAAAGTTGTCTTGATGAGTTTATGCTTTAGTATGTTGTCGTGTGCTTTAGCATATGTTGATGATGATATGATTGAATGAAAATCATTTCCATGTATGTTGAAAAACCTACTTTGATCACTAGATCAAGTATGCACTTTTATGCTTGATTATGAGGCCATGATGCGTGGTGAACTTTTATGTTTTGATTATAATGTAATAATGTGTGATTGTTGTTCATCATAGTTTGTGTTAGCATTTTGAGCTATATTTGCTTAGTTGGTGAAGCAAAGTCTCCATTTTTCATTGGAGTAGGCTTGTGGCCTTAGTAAGAGGAAATATAAGAACATGTGTTGTTCTTGATCTAGCAAGGTTTTGAAGTAAGAAAAATGATTTCATAACCTAAGTTTTCAAAGAAGAACAAAAAGAGTGATTTTGATCCAAAGAGCAAATGAAGTTTTAACCTTTAAAGTGTGTCACCAAAGTGGGAAAATGTATTTTCTTTAGCCATAGGTCACCTAATCAAACTAAGTGTTTCAAAAGAGAATTAATGAAGGAGTTTGGGAAAAATGAAAACAGGGCACTCGCCCAGCGAACCCTGTCTCACCACGCGAGACACGGGAAAGACAAGGCATTTGCCTGGCTAACATTGTCTCGCCGGGCTGGCCCGAGCAGCAAAGATATACCTTCTCGGTCTCGTGTCGCGAAGTCTTTCTCGCCTCGCAAACCAGAAGGACTGTCCGAGCAGTAGAAGAGATAGCTTCTCTGCCTCGCGTCGCGATACCCTTCTCGCCTCACGAATAAGAAAGATTGTCTAAACAGTAGTTCGATGACGGACCAGTGATTCGGACCCCAATCAGTCGTTCAATTGTTTCAGTCTTGTGATGACTCAATCCCGGAGGGATCACGAGATTTATCCGATGGATAAAGGTTTTGTTTTTCAAAGACGCCTATAGTTCCTAAGGAAGAGAACCTTAGTGTAAGCATTTGGCATTTCATTTGCATAGTTGTAAGTCCTTGAGCCTAGGAGTTTAGCTTACACCTTGATGCGGGTGCGAATCTTACGGTGACGATCTTCAATGGTCTTTTCGGAGGTATCAGGGTTGGAAGGGCTGACATGTGACCAGTTGGTAGCTCTTCTATGTCGTGGCGAATCCGTGCAATACACTGATATCCTCTACTAGATGTCGTACTTTTCATGTTTGGTCCAGAGTGTTTCCGTAAAGTCAGATATGTGCACGTTACGAATGTTGTAGCATCTTGCTCATGGCTGGCAGAAATATGAACATGTCCTCCCATTCACTCTCTCTGACGTTTTGTTAGCTCCATGGAGTAGGGGTCAGAGTAGTACCCAGTGGCATTGGCATTGAGTCTTGAACATTGCGCTGCATTGCATGGCTATTGATGTTTACATTTACTGTTATACATCGCTGTATTGTTTAAGAATGCCTTATATTATACTGTTAACTGTTTAACATGATATTATGCTGTTAACTGTTTGACATGATTGATATTGAGAATTTTAGTAAGCATGTTGGGTATGCTGTTACCTGGTGAGTTGTCTCGTTTTTACTACTGCTGTGTTGCTGTATTGATGAACAGGAATCTCACCCATATCTGTATGTTTTCTGCTGGTACTTGCTGTTGCTGCTTGAACAGATGGACGTGACGATGGTTCAATTCAGTAGTTTCCTTGAGCTCGGAGGCGGACTCGTTTTGTGATTTAGTTTTGTTGTCGGCCAGATTGTGTCAGTATTTGTAGTACCTTTTGGGAGCTACGACTCCTAATACTTATTGTATTTCTTACTATCAGTTATACATTAGACTTATGTCTGTATACAGTATTATTGATGTTTGGGTTTTCTATTTCTGTTTTTATGATACAGTATGTTCTAGAAATGCATGGTGAACCTAAGTTCATTTATTAGTATTATTTACCTTTACTAATCCCATTACATCTTTGTGAAAAGAAAAAAAAAAAACCGTATTTTCCAAATTAATAAATATTTTCGGCCTTATAAACGTTTGGGAATGTGACACTCGGGAAAGGGTGTTGCACTAGCCATTTATTCGGCTAATCCTTCAACAGTGATTCCCCTTTTTGATATTTAAACGTTAGGAAAGGGATTCTATTTCCTAACTTAGTGGGTTCCTAAACTACTCCAAAGAGTGTTTAGTGTGAAAGTGAAAGTGAAAAAGAACTAAGCACAAAAACTATGAACTCGAAATGAATAATGTAAAATTTGCAAGTTGTATTTGATTGATTGTGTCCAACTCGAAATGTACAACTCATATTTATACTCAAAATTGTAACTCTACGCTAAAGCCTCTTCTACTGGCCACTAACCCCTATTTTTCAGCAACTAAGATACATCATGGCTGACAAAAGACACTTTAGTACATAGATAGTTGCGAAACCAACGGCTAACCATGACTAACAAAGTTTCCTATATTTTAGGCACATCTTCACGATCATCCTAGTTGGTCAATCTCCTCAACATAGCATCAATCTTCAAAACGGCAGACCTTCTAGCGTTTAGCCTTCAAACAGTCTTTTTTACCCAAATCCCACTTTTGTAGGCATAAGCGGTTAGCACTCCTAAATACACGGGCTTCACTTGATCTTCGACTAATCAACTTAGTTCAAATATTAATCATGTAAATTTCTTCATATAATCTAATCAAAGTACTTGAACCAACTAAGCCACTAACCAGCTATCATTGTAACTCAGTATCAAAACGGCTACCAATTTTTTATCATTAATTCGGCAGCAATTAATAATACTACTTCTGCTGCCTAGAATAATATATATACTTGGCTGCCCTTATTCTTACTCATTCGGCTCTTCTCATTCGAATGTCGCCTAACCATGCTCACTTGGCTAACCATTAATCAATCTACCGAGTAAACATTTTTGTGGAGATAACACTTTCCTCCTTGCATCCTTTATTCTAGCCGTTAGACAGAATGAAGGATGTAACCGTTTTCTCGAGCTCCACAAAATACTCCTTGCCCCTACAACTTCGCAACAGTCGTATCACTAGGTAACGGCTCTTTTCCTACGTAACTGCTCCTGCTATAAAATCAACCGCGTACCCACTTTAGCCGATTACTGTTACTCTTGCAATCAATCTTCTTTCTCCTCAACGTCTTCTTCCCTTCGTCAATCAAGAAAATCATCACCACAATGTCTGATTCTAACTCCATCATCATTGCTTAACAATAATCATAAAATATCAGCCCATGTTGTTTAGCCACTCTAAAGGATTTGACCTTCAATTCCAATGGCAAAACAGCATCATGACCAAAGGTCAGCCGATAGGATGTGAAACGGTTGCAGTGGGCTTTGAGTTCCTATACACCCACAAAACTTCAGACAATGCTTCATGCCACCTTCCAGGCTTGTCCTCAAGAGTCTTTTTAATCATGGCAATCAATATCTTATTAGTAGCCTCAACCTGCCCATTCGCTTGGGCATAGTAGGGAGAAGAGTGGATTCATTTAATTCCATACTCCTGAGCAAAGGCCACCATTTTTTCCCTGTAAACATGGTACCCTGGTCAGTTGTGATAGATTCAGGAATACCATATCTGTGGATGATATGTTGCTTGATAAAGTTAATCACATCTTAATGTTTAACATTCACCATCGGCTATGCTTCCACCCATTTGGTGAAATAATCAGTGTCTACAATAATAAAGGCATGCCGTTTAGAAGATGAAGGGTATATTTTCCCAATTAGATCCATTGCCCATCCCTTGAAAGGCCAAGGTTTAACAATGGCATGGATTTTCTCGGCTGAGACTTTCTGAATAAGACCATGCTTCTGACAAGCTTCACAACCTTTAGCATAGGCATGACAATCATCCGTAATAGTAGGCCGATAATACCCCATTCGATGCAAAGTCCACCTCATAACTGCTCAAGCTCTATGAGCCCCACAAATCCCTTCATGGACTTCCTTCATCACTTCCAATGACTCATTCTGATCTACACATCTGAGAAGAACACCTTCTATTCCCCTCTTATACAAGTCATTATCCACCATAGCATACTTCAAGGCCCTTTGTTTAATCTTAGAATCAACTTTAACCGATGGATCCTTCAAATAATCTAACAATTCATTCCTCCAATCATCGGCTGACTGATTCTCAACATTCATGACTTTTGGAAAACAATCATTAAATTGGCCTTCTCCCAATTTTAATTCCCTATATCCAAAAGCATGTTGGGCCAAATCATTAGCTTCATCGTTTTCTCCTCGTGGGATCTGCATGATTGTGACATCAGCAAACTCTTTTAACATAGAGCTAGCCGTTTCACAACATCCTAAGAGTACAGGGCTGTTGCACTTATATTCCCCTGTTAGTTGTTTCATAACAAGTTTCTAATCACCCATAATACAGACATATTGAGCCTTCATTGAGATCAGGATTCTCAATCCCATTATCAATGCCTCATACTCGGCTTGATTATTAGAATATTTTGATTGCAGCTGACACATGAATCTCCAATCCTGCCCTGCCGAGCTAGTTATAGCAACTCCAGCCCCTACTCCCTTCTGAGTTTTGGATCCATCAAACCTCAGGATCCATGGTTGCAAACTAATGCAACTATTAACTTCTGAAAAGGGGTCCTTCACCTCTACTGAAGGATGCTGAGCCACGAAATCGGCTATAGCCTGCCCCTTAACTGCCCTTAAGGGCACATACACTAGCGCAAATGCACTCAACTTAACGTCCCACTTCATTAATATTTCTTTTAAGACAGGCCTGTTATGTAAATATTTAATTATGTCAATTTTGCATAAAACCAAAACTTCTCGTGGCATTAAATAATATTCAAGTTTGGTACAAGCAAAAAATAAAGACAAACATAGTTTTTCTATAGGAAAATATCTAGACTCAGCATCGTTTAATAAATGGCTAAGATAATAAACTGCTCTCTCTGTACCATCCTCGGCTTCCTGTGCAAGCAAGCAGCCGATTGACTCTTCAGCCATAGAGATGTATAACCTCAACGACTTCCCTGCAATTGGAGGTACCAATATCGGAGGGCTGGCTAAAGCTTGTTTCATCTGTTCAAAAGCTTGCTGCTGCTCTTCTCCCCATATGAATTCTTCTGCCTCCTTAAGTTGAGCAAAGGAGAGAAAAACTTCATTTTGCCAGCTGAATTTGCAATGAATCTTCTCAAAAAGTTGATCTTCCCTATCAAACTTTGCAATTCCTTTTTGTTTCTTGGAGGCCTGGCTTCCAACACTGCTTTGGCTTTATTTCTATCTATTTCAATGCTATGCTGATGTACAAGAAAACCCAAGAAATTTCCAGCTGAGACCCCGAAGGAACATTTCTCTGGATTCATCTTCAAGTTATGAAACCTCATCCTCTGCAAAGCCATTTCCAAGTCAATCAAATGCTGATCAAAGTCCTTAGATTTGACCACCACATCATCAGTATACACTTCCATACTTTTCCCAATCAACTCATGGAAAATAGCCTTCATTGCTCTTTGGTATGTGGCCCCTGCATTCTTCAACGCAAACGGCATCACCACCCATTCAAAAATCCCAATAGCTCCTTGGCATCTAAAGGCAGTCTTATGAACATCCTCCTCCGCTATCTATATCTGGTTATACCCTGAATGTCCGTCCATGACAATTAGGATACCATTGCTAGCCACTGCATCGACTAACATGTCGGCTATAGGCATAACATACTCATCCTTGGGTGTTGCCAAATTTAAATTTCTGTAATCAGTGCAGATTCTTAACTTTCCATTCTTCTTAAACACAGGTACAATATTGGAAAGCCATTCCACATACCTCACGGTGCGAATAAAACTAGCCTTTAAGAACCTCTCCATTTCTACCTTAATCTTTGGTAGCAACTCAGGATTAAACCTTCTGGGAGGCTGCTTATATGGCTTAAACCCTTCCTTAATCGGCAATTGATGTTCCACCAGACTCCTAGATAAACCAGGCATCTCATGGTAATCCCAGGCAAAACAGTCTTTATATTGCATGATGAGCTTGATCAATTTGATCTTGTCTGGCTCGGCTAACAACCCACTAACGTTAGCTAATTCTGGCCTGTCAGCCGAACCTAGATTCACCTCCAACAAGGGGTCTTGAGCCTCGAAAATAGACACCTTTTTGTCAACAGGCCCTTGCAATTCTTCGTTCTCAGGGCTCTGCCCCCTGGTCTGACCATCTCCTTCCTCCGAGATTTCCTCCTCGACTGAACCTGCCTCAATAACTTTGTTTTCCACTGTAAACGAAGCTAGCCGTTGAACCAAATCCCTTATAACGTGGGCCTTATCAATCATCAAAAGCATTTTCAAAAAGCCGTGATTCGGCCTGCAATGTGATGGTAAACCCCTGTGAAGTCAAATTGCACGATTCCCAGGCCCCTTCTTCATAATCTTCAGTCACTTGGATGGGTTCCGTGTGGGGAGAATAATGCCTCAGCCATTCGTACGTCAGCCGTAAAAGGATTCTTATCGGCTAACATAGTCTCAATCTTATCTCCATTCCACATGATAAGCATTTAATGTAAGGTGGAAGGTACACATCAGCTAGACTGTATCCAATCTCTACCCAGGAGAATAGCATAGGTAGTTTTGGCATCAACTACAAAGAAAGCAGAAGTGGTTGTCTGAGAGCCTACCGTAACATCAGCAACCAACACACCCAATGCAGCCGTAGCTTCCCCAGTGAAATTGGTCATCTTCATGTTGGTAGGACATAAGTCTTCTTTCGTCTTGCCCAATTTTTTCATAATGCTAACTGGCATAACGTTCAAGACTGCCCCTCCATCCACAAACACACGGCTAACTGCCTTGCCGTTTAATTGAGCCTTAATATACAAAGGCTTTAAATGCTTAGCCATCTCTTCAGTGGGCTTTTCAAACACTACTCCCTGGGATTTTAAAGCAGTTTCATCAGCTAGGATAGCCCACTCTACCTCTTCAGCACATACATCTCCTTCCAGTGCACTCGGCTGGCGATCATCTGCCCAGAATTCACTAGGAAGGATTCCCACCATGTCAACTTCAGCCGAGTCAAACTCTTTTTCTCCCATGAGGGTTTGCAACATATATTCCTCCAGAAAGGACAACATCTCAGTTTCTGCCCCATCTAATACATTTCCAGCATTGCCATTTTCCTCACGGAACTTATCATCTAGCTCAATGATAGGATCTAAATCTTCCTCCACAGGAGCATCAAATTTTTCATTCATCAAACTATCTTCTTTCTTCTCCTCTGGTTGGGTATCTGATCCATTCTACTGAAGGTCCTTCTGTCCCTCTTTTCTTCCTGCTTTAGGGGACCCGAATACAGCATCTAATGCCTCGGCTACCTTAGGATAAGAAATCTCATCCCTTGTCACTTTCTTTGCCTCTGCTAACATTTCTAGCGTTTGCTTCATTTTCTGCACCTGGGCCATTCTTTGCTTTCTCCTTTTCTGGGTTCGTGTTAAATGAATACCTATAGGATCAATTGGCTTCAAATTCTTCGCATACTTATTCAAGAACCAATCTCCCTCGTGAACATTAGTCGCGGGCTTGACCGTTCTCCGTGGCTTTATTTCTTCAATCATTGTGCACAACGATCCTTAAAGAAGTCACACCCCCCCTTTTACTGAACTCTGCAACACACCTTTTTCCTTCTGGGATAGGACTTTCATCCACCATTGGCATCCTCCCCTTTTCCTCTCTAGTTGGCCTTTGAATAGGATTGTTTTGAACAGCCTTACCATTGCCTTGGTGAAAATTAGATCTGCCCCTTGCCCAATAATTAGGCCTCCTCGATTGAAGAGCTTGTCGTTCAAACTGACTCCTCAAAGCCTCAACTTTTTCTTGATTAGGTTCCAATAATTCGGATGCCAACCCCTTCAAGTGACCGGATCTTTCAGGTCTAGGGACACCCCGGGGACCATAATTTCTCGACTATTGCTCTAGCATGTGAAAAACACTAGGTCTTGGATTAACATGACTCGACTGGGATGCCTCTGACCTCTGTACAGCCATAACTCGAGGAGTTCCCAGTCTTGCAAAGAGATCCGATTTCTTCTCCATCTGGCTTTGTTTCTTAGCCATGGCAGCTTCATCCCTTTTCTGTCTTTCCGAAACTTCTCCTTTTCTTCTCCATTGTTGCTGGATTGGCTGTTTCCACCTTTTGTGTGGAGAACCCGATTGTCCAGAAAAGGAGACCATACCAATGGTAATGGCAGGGAATGGGTCAATATCAACTCACATTTCAGCCACTGCCTTGTCAGCCAATTTAAATCTGCCATCCTTAACAGTCTTTTGGATGGATTTTCTGAACACCACACAGTTCACAGTAGCATGACTATAGGAATTATGCCACTTACAGTATTTCTTGTTTTTTAGTTCCTCAGCAGAGGGAATCTTGTGTCCTTCGGCCAGCCGAATCTGTTGATCTTTCAGCAGATAGTCAAATATCTGGTCTGCCTTGGAAATGTCAGAGGCATACTCCACCTTGTTCTCTGAAACAGCTGTCTCCTTTCCCTTAGGAGGTCTCAATGCAGGGCATGAGTATGGTTTACCCCTCAGGATTTCAGCTGCCATAATGTCAGCCGTGGGATCGGCTTGGCATTCAGTTGCCTCATCTGAGTCTTCAGTTTCAATGATAGAAACCATATGTGGCCCCCTTCCTCGATTAGCCCTCTTTTGTTCCCTCTCGATGATGTACTGCTCAATTCTTGTGGCCTTGGAAGCCAACTGGGTCAGATCACCGCAATCTTGCGCCAACAACTTCTCTCATAATTGGGGATGCATGTTCCCAATCGTCATACTTGCATATTCTGCCTCATGGAATTGCACACTACACCTACTTCCCAATTTCCTGAATCTCTCAATGAAATCTGCAACATGTTCATCCACTTGCTGCTTGAGATTCATAACATCAGCCACTGTTACCTCAGGTTGTGACCTATAGAACCTATCATGGAAGTACCTTTCCATGTTTGTCCAATTCTGAACAGAATTAGGGGGCAACGCTGAATACCACGTGAATGTTGTTCCCGTCAGGGATAATGGGAATAATTGCAATTTGTAGAATTCATTTTGCTTAGCCTCCCCACACTGAGCTGTGAATCTACCAATATGCGCCATGGTCGACTTGCCATCATCCCCAGAAAAAGTAGCAAAGTCAGGAGTCTTGAAACCCCTAGGCAAGGGCATCATCTTATCAACCCATTCTGTATATGGCTTCCTGTAGACTGGCCTATCCAACGACTTCAGCTGCACACCAAAATACCTCCTGATAGTCTCAGCGATCATGTTGGGATCAATCGGCTGAGGTCCAAAGGGCCTGCCATCGACTGCCAACCCCTGAGGGTAGGTCCCCCCAGGTGCAATGGTTTATTGCCTGGTAGGCACAGGTGCCCCCTGGTATTGATTCTGATACCCAAGATTAGGTGTGCAGAAGTTCCCAATCTGGCCATTCGGCTGAGGTGGGTGCATAACCCATTGCTGCTCAGTCAAGTAACCACCAGGAACTCTGTGTTGATATCCCTGAGCGGCTGTGTAATTGCCCGAGAGAGGTGGGTACTTGCCCCATGGCTGCTCCCCTGAGTATTCTTCAGCCGTTCTGCACAAAACTCCTCTTGGAGGAGCTGAACCCGTTTGACCAAAAGATGGCTGTTCTGGTATAGACAGAAGGAATGGCATGTTATTTGAGGCAGGTGGACACACATTCCATGGCTGCTGCCCCGTATAATTACCAGATTGCCATGCCTACATAACTCCATAGCCTGTGGAGGATCCTGTTCCTTGGGTTTAATGGCTGACCTGCATGTCGGCACCATGAGCCAAAGCACTTGGTTCCAACTGCGGCATACCTATATGTCCCATTGTTTCTGCCGGCCTTCTAGCCATAGAAACCTGTCCAAACTGTAGGTTAGACTGAGATTTATTATATGTTCTAGGAAAACTTAAAGGATATTTGTTAGAAACGACAGCATTAGAATAAATAGGTGTAGGAAATGGCACCTGCAGCACGTTTTTTGGCTGGACCACGGGTGGGGGCCCTGCCTGAATTGGTGGCATACCAAAGCCAGAGTGATTTCCTCCTGGGAAAGTCGTATACTGCTGTCTCGGCTGTCCTGGTTGCCCCAGGTTAGCCGAAGCTGCAGAATTTTCAACAGAACCTTGTCTAGGCTCTGTTTGTTGGGCTTGCTCTACCTCATTATGTACCATCGGCTTCACTATATCAGCCAGTTGCCTGAACATCTGATATATTAGCTCGTTCAGTCCCATATCTATCTGTTGTTTTATCAAGGAAGTTTTCATCACAATAGGTTGTGGTGACCTGTCTTCTTTACACGATTTCCAACTCCACTAGTGCTTGGCGTAGCAATATTGGAAACGGAGGTAGTTGGGGATGCCTGTGGAGAAGATGGCATTCCCAAAGGTACAGAACCATCCCCTGTCTTCTTTAATCATTTTTCTTAGGTGGCTGTGACTCCATGTTTCCCAAATCTCTTCATGAGCGCAAGTGCATACGCCAAGAATAATCGTGACCAGGAGAAATGAACCTCCCAAATTGTTCACCTTCGTTGGTCCCACATGGCATGCCAATTTTGTTGTAGGATGGATTGGTGCTAGCTGTTTATTCGGCTAATCCTTCAATAGTGATTCCGCTTTTTGATCTTTAAACGTTAGGAAAGGGATTCTGTTTCCTAACTTAGTGGGTTCCTAAACTACTCCAAAGAGCATTTAGTGTGAAAAAGAACTAAGCACAAAAACTATGAACTCGAAATGAATAATGTAAAATTTGCAGGTTGTATTTGATTGATTGTGTCCAACTCGAAATGTACAACTCATATTTATACTCAAAATTGTAACTCTACGCTAAAGCCTCTTCTACTGGCCATTAACCCCTATTTTTCAGCAACTAAGATACATCATGGATGACAAAAGACACTTTAGTACATAGACAGTTGCAAAACCAACGGCTAACCATGACTAACAAAGTTTCCTATATTTTAGGCACATCTTCACGATCATCCTAGTTGGTCTATCTCCTCAACATAGCATCAATCTTCAAAATGGCAGACCTTCTAGTGTTTAGCCTTCAAACGGTCTATTTTACCCAAATCCCACTTTTGTAGGCATAAGCGGTTAGCACTCCTAAATACACGGGCTTCACTTGATCTTCGACTAATCAACTTAGTTCAAATATTAATCATGTAAATTTCTTCATATAATCCAATCAAAGTACTTGAAACAACTAAACCACTAACCAGCTATCATTGTAACTCAGTATCAAAACGGCTACCAATTTTTTATCATTAATTCGGCTGCCATTAATAATACTACTTTGGCTGCCTAGAATAATATATATACTCAGCTACCCTTATTCTTACTCATTCGGCTCTTCTCATTCGACTGCCGCCTAACCATGCTCACTCGGGTGACCATTAATCAACATCTACCAAGTAAACATTTTCGTGGAGATAACACCAGCACAGAAGATATACAAATATGGGTGAGATCCCGATCATCAACATAACAAAATAGCAGAAGTAAAAACGGGATGACTCACCAGGTAACAACGAACCCAATATGCTTACCATAAAACTCAATATAAATCATGTTAAACAATTAGCAGCATAATATAAGGCATTCTCAAAAATAGAACAACGATGTGTAACAAGTAAATGTCATCATCAACATCCATGCAATGCAGTGCGATGTACATGACTCAATGCCATATGCCACAAAGGTAAACTCTGACTCCTACTCCATGGAGCTAACAAAATATCGGAGAGAATGAATGGGAGGACATGTTCCGTGTACGCTAGCCTTAGGCAAGATGCTACAATGTTTGTAACGTGCACGTATCTGGCTTTATGGAAACACTCTGCACCAAACATGTACAGTACGGCATCTAGTGGAGGATATCAGTGTATTGCTTAGATTCGCCACGACATAGAAGAGCTACCAACTGGTCACATGTCAACCTTTCCAACCCTAATACCTCCAAGATTATTTAAATCGTCACCATAAGATTCGCACCCGCATCAAGGTGTAAGCTCAACTCCTAGGCTCAAGGCCTTACAACTCATGCAATGAAATGCCCATGCTTGCACAAAGCAGATGCGATAAAGCAACGTGTATCCACTGGATAAACCTCAAGGTTCACTAAGGTTCTCTTCCTTAGGAACTATACGCGTTTTTGTATTTCAAAACTTTTATCCATCGGATAAATCTTGTGATCCCTCCGGGATCGAGTCATCACAAGACTAAAACAATTGAACGATTGACCTAGATCCGAATCACCGGTCCGTCATCGAGCTACTGTTTCAAAACCCAAAACGTTTCATGTTTGTGTTTATGTGTTATTAATTATGTTTCATGTCCTAAGTATTATGAATAAGGATTGAGAATCCTTTTAGATAAGTCTTTGATCCTTTCTAAGATATTACTCCTTGAATTTCAATCAATGAAATAAGTGTTGATTCACTTAAGTCTTATGAAGTCATTGATGAACTAAGTCATCAATGGTATAGTACATGGTCTTGTTCCACCACATACCATACTTAAAAATCTCTTTTCTTCAACCTCTAAGTTAATTACTTTAACTTAGGTTTTTACGCGTAAAACTTTACGATTTAAGTTGAAAACTCTCTTTGTAAATCATAACCCTTTTCAATTGAAAACACATTAATTTAAAAGGACTTTGTTATTTGATTAAGGTAAACACTACGCCAGAAATGGGATTAAATATCGCACCTTTAATAGCGTTTTTAAATGCAACGCTATTAAAAAAAAGGCGGTGAACGTATAATAGCGCTTCCTCAAGGAAGCGCTATCTAAAGTTTGATTTTAGATAGCGCTTTCTTAAGGAAACGCAATCTATTCCAGATCCTGGGAATAGAAGCGCTATCTAAAATCAAACTATAGACAACACTTCCTTGCGGAAGCGCTATCTGTTCCCATTTTCAAATTTTTTTAATTTATCATTAGTTTTAATTCATTAACGTATACGTCCCCTCCTCACTCTTAGTCTCTCTTTCGAACCTTTCCCTAACCCCTCTCCCTGCCTCCTCTGTGCGCGAACACCACCACCACCACCACCATTTTGGTTCTCTGGCCACCAACACTTTGCAAACGCCACCGCACGAGCTTCTCCATCTTTCTCCTTTCCCTCCCTCGAAAGAGCTTCTCTCCCTCCCTGCCTCAGGTCACGTCCCTCCCTCGCATGAGTTTCTCTTCCTCCTTCCCTTAAGTAAGCTCTCTCTTCCTCCTATCTCTCAGGTTGTTTCCCTCTCTGTTGTTTAGGTTTCTCTCATTCCTCCGTTCTCCATTTGTGAAGGTCCCCAAAGATAATGCATTGGTGAAGTTGAGCGTGTGAGCTGCAAGCTACAAGCTGTTACTGTTCCATTTGTGAAGGTCCCCAAAGACACAATGCACTAATCATTGGTATTTTTTCTTCTCTGTTACTGTTTTTCTTCTATGTATCAAACAAATTTTCTATTTTTTTCCTGTATCAGTTTAGTTTGTTCTACAACTGAACATTCAAATCATAGTGGTTATGCTTATGGTTCTATGGGGTTGCTTGTGTGGTGCAGTTGTGCGTTCTTTATTTGTTTTTATTGACAGCTTCCATGTTTTCTTTAAATGATAAAGCATGTGTGAATCCCATCTATCTAAATTTGTTTGAGACAGCCTTTTGGTGCCGTTGGAGTTGAGTCAGGACCTTAATGGGTGTATGCTTTGACAAAGGAACTTACTTGCTAATTTGATGTGTGTGCAGTGTTTCAACTTGAAATTTGGTTAAGTTGTGCCATAATTTGATGTGTGTGCAGTGTTTCCACTTTTTAACTCTGACCTTTGAAACTCTCACTGCACATAAGGTTAATGGCCTGCTGGGAGTGCCTTGTTTGATTAGATACCTAGGTTTTAAATGCAGAAATGATGAGAATCTTTGGTAGTTTAATTTATGAGAATCTACATTACTAATGTTATTCGAATTTAAGGAAGTGTACATCCTTACATACCTACTTTCTAAGGCAGAATTGAGAATCTTTACTTTGGTACTTTATTGATTGAAATATTACATTGTAGCATCGTGATTTTGTTTCTTTAATTTATTCTTCAATTAAATTTACTTAAACATGTTTTTCTAATTTATATTGTGATCTGACATTTTTACTTGTGTTGCAGATCATGTCTTCATCTAGTGATCATGATGATAGTTCGGATTCTAGCTTAGAGGCGCCCGAGACACAAGTGAGGCGCCGTGGACTGACGTTCAAGAAGAATCTTATCCTAAAGAAGAGCAGAGGCGTGAGATTACAGGTATATAAGATCATTATTAATTAAGTTTTTCATTTTATTAATTAAGTGTTATGTTATTTTATTAATCAAGTGTTTCATTTTATCAGGTTGCCTAGAATACAAAAGGCAAACCCATTGGTGATAATGGGAAGGAGCTAAAGAGTTACATTGGGGCTGTAGTCCGGCAAGTGGTCCCAATTACATGCAAGTCATGGAAGGACAAAGCATTAAACGAGGCCAAATCACACATATGGCGCGATATATAGGTAAATAAGTAATATTTAATTAACATCAGGTTCTTAATTAACATGTATATTTTTAAACTTAACCTTTATCATTTCTGCAGACTATTTTTGGCATTGATGAGGCTCGGAGGAAAATATGTCTCCAGATTGCCGGAAAATGTCATCGGTCATTCCGAACGAAGTTGACGACCAAGTATTTAAAAGATAAAGGTGGGAATGTCAGACATGAGCCTCCACCAAAGTACACAGACATGATAAAGGTGGATGACTGGAGAGCTTTTATAACGACACGCACAGAAAACGAGACATTTAAGGTATGTACAATTTAACTTCGTTTGTTAACTTAATTTATATATATTAAATCATGCATTGACATATACTTCCGTGTATATGTAGAAAACAAGTAAAGCAAATCGCATTAGAGCGTCAAACCCTCCGTACCCTTACTTGGCAGGGCCAAAGGGTTATGATGGCCTCGATGAACAAATTGTAAGTACAATATATCCTTATAACTTGTTGATTAATCCACTTATGATTTCTTCCTTAACATTGATGAATTTTATTTATTTTGTGTGTTCAAATGTACAGCTGAAGAGGGCAGGAGGGGATCCAACCACCGAGGCAGTTGAGCGGGGTACGTTATGGGTGACAGCTCGCATGGGCCATGATGGCCAGATTTTGCACCCCGCCACTAAGGAAGTGGCTGGCAGAATCGTAAGTATACACCCTCATTAATTAACTTAGTTCATTTGTACATTGCTTATTATAATTATGTTTAACGTCTTATTAATTTGTTCGTTAATATTTGTATCATAGATGTCCTTATCAGAGTCTGTATCGCAGGGGGAGATAACAGACTGTGTTGGCCATCAAGATATTCTTGCACGAGCATTGAATATTGATGAATACCTTGGTCACCTAAGGGGTGTGGGGTTTGCCGTCTCCCAGAGGATTGTTTTTGGCGCACAACAATGTGCAAAACATCAAGATATGTTAACTCAATTGGAGATGCAAAGGAGGCTAGCCGAGCTAATTCGTGAAGTAGAGGAGTTAAAGGATAGCAAGCAGGATGAGCAGGGACGTGCTTATTCTGAGCCAGCTGGTGATCCTTTTACCCCTATCCCGCACAGTGTCAGAGATAGTTGCACCGTTCCGCAACCGTATATACCTCTTCCCGAGGTAATATTTATCAATGATAATTTTATACATTTTATATATTGCATTGAAGGTTTAATTCATACTAATTAATTAATATTTCGTTTATCATTTGTTTAGGGCATAAAACTGTGCAACTTGTATCTACGGCACCCAACTAATCGCATTGTCGCTAGGGCGATGGTCTTTAATGAGGAGGGTGCCACATTGCATAACCTAACATTACCTCCTAGCCATGTGAAAGTGAACATTGAAGTTGCACAGGAGGGACATGCACCATTGCCTGTACCAATTGAGCATGCTGATATCATGGTAGTGGATCATGCAATAGGTACCTTTATCGCATGGCCAATCAACCTCGTGCAGGTATGTTAATAATTACTATTCCTTATGATATATTGTATATATTTATTAAATTGGGTGGTCACTAACTACTTTATTGCAATATGTAGGTTATCTCTGAAAAATCCAAATCCAAGGACAAGGACAAGGGCAAGAAGATTGTGGAGTTCCGGCCTCCTACAATTAACAAGGAGCATACAAAGGGCTCCATTACATCCCCTAAGAAGCAGCAGTCCTCCTCCCGGCCTCCTATCGTAGCAAGCTCATATGATTGTATATCCTACATGAGGATCCTGGTAAAAAAAGGCTTGAGCCACGAAATAGAATTGAAGATGGATGAAGAAATTCTGGGTTATCAACATACGCTATCAGTGGGTAAAGATGAAATCGAAGAGATTATCACTCGGGATGAAATCATTCAGACTGGTATTAGCATATATCTCAGGTAATACACTAAACTTTAAAGTATATAACTTCTTTTATTGTCATAATTTAAACATATATTAACGCTTATTATATATGTTTTAAGGTACTTATACCGAGAGATGTTGATCCCCACGAATAACACCGGGACGTTTGTACTCTTATGCCCACATAAAACAACTTTACATCCATATATATTTGGGCAAAAACAGTACATAACTGAATGCCTTGAGCTAGCAAGTCCAGATGGCAATGCCCTGTTTCTGGCACCTATGAACGTAGTGTGAGTCATTTAGTTAATCATTGACATGGTACTGTATTTTATTGTGATTAATTATCTATTTATGATTTGCTAACTCATTTTCTTGTTTTGTAGGCGACATTGGGTATTGTTAGCGATCAATCCCAATGAAGACACAATCTACTACCTAGATCCATTGCATGTACCCTTTACACAGCGGAAAATGCTTATGACTATCTTTAACGAGTAAGAAAAATGATTTGAAATTTATCTCATATATGTTGTGATTCAAATTGTACACTATAGCTAACGAATGTTTGTTTTTGCATTTCAGTGCTTTGACAATTCATTGTGGATGCAAAAGGGGAGCCAAGTCCCGATCTTCAAGATCATCAGAGACTAAATGGATCTTTGTAGAGGTATTAATTTGTTCACATTGTAATTATGCAATTATTTAAATTTAAAACCAATTAACTTATTAATTTTGTTTTGTAGTGTGCCCGCCAATACAACAGTATAGACTATGGATACTACGTTCTAAGGTTTCTTAAGGATATCATCGCTCATAACCAAATTCAAATCCCATCATCGGTATGTAATTTTAGTTTAATTACACTTACATTTGGACCATTTGAATATCTTTGATTCTAACTTAATTTACTTTTTCTATCGCATGCAGTACTTTCCCGATAGTAAATATGACACATACACCGATGATCAAGTATTTGAAATTTTAGATGAGTGGTGTAACTATATTATTATGAATCAAGGTAAATAATTTTGTCTTTTTAGTGTTAATTATATATATTTAAGTTGTGCTTGTGTACACTAGTGAATACTTCAAGTTTCATGTAATAGTTTGATGATTTGTCTCCAATTTTGCAGGTTGATGTTTTGCAGGATGAAGACATTTTGAATTAGTATAACTAGCTATATATAGTGTAGTGCATGTGTATATTGTAATGTCTGGGATTGTATATATTGTACATGTTTGAATTATAGTTTGAACTATGTATACTGTACTGTATTGTAACATTAATGAATGAAATGAATTTATTTATACTGTGCCAATTATGTTTACTGTACTGCTGTCTGGGTTTTACTGAGTGCAGAGAAGAGTAGGAGAAAAATATAGTACAGTTTTTTTTAAAAAAAAAAAAGGGAAATGATTGCGCTTCCTCAAGGAAGCGCTATCTAAATCATTATAGATAGTGATTTCTTGAGGAAGTGCTATCTAAAAACCAAGAATAGACAGCGCTTCCTCAAGAAAGCGCTATCTAATACTCAGTTTTAGATAGCACTTACTCAAGGAAATGTTATCTAATCCTGAATTTTAGATAGCGCTTCCTTGAGGAAGCACTGTCTATTCTTCTTTAGATAGCGCTTTTTTAAACGCCACTGTTTGTGTCAACCTTTAATAGCGCTCTATTTAATAGCGCTTAAATACCAAAAATAAACGCTATTAAAAGCCTTTTTCTGTTGTAGTGAAAGTACCTTAACTAACTTGGAAAGACTTTTCCTTACTAGCTTAGTGTGAAATCATAATCTAAGTTAGCATGAAGGAAATATAATCTTATCTAATATTCTTACTAAAGTTCATTTTAATCAAACTTAAGGATAAAGTCATCTTTATGTTTGAAAATGGAACATTGTCTTAGTCCTAATCTAGAGGTGATATCTCTTTAAAACTATACTAACTTTCATGAAACCACTTCATTATTTCTCTTTTTAAAACACTTTAGTTAATTATCTAACTATGGCTAAAGTAAAAAGACATTTTTCACTTTGGTGAAATACTTGAATGTTGAAACTTTATTTGATCTTTGGATCAAAATCACTTATTGTTTTTCTTTGAAACATAAGTTATTAAAACACTTTCTTATTCCAAAACTTTGAAGGTTCAAGAACAACACACGTTCTTCTATTTTTTTCTCACTAAGGCCGCAAGCCTCCTCAAAAGAAAAGTGAATATTTTGCTTCACCCAAAAGACAAGTCATAGCTCAAAATGCTCACAAAATGATGACAAACAACAATCATACATCATAATGAAGCATAAAAATCCTTACTTGATCTAGAGATCAAAATAGGGTTTTTCAACATACAATGAAAATATCTTTCATCCAATCAACATCATCAAAAACACCTACTAGACATAGAACCATTATTACAAACTTTGTTCTCCAAGAGAACTTCACAACTAAAGTGGTGAATCCAAACCAAAGGGTTTCACCCAAACAACGTAAAGAACCATTTTTCACCTCCACCAATTTTGGTGTGATGAGGTTCACCCTCATACCTGGTGATGAATAATCCTTCGGATCAAAGTCAGTCGATCGGTTCGTGAATCTCCCGATTAATCGTCCGAATACTCGTCACCAACTACAAACAACACAACCAATCAATCATTAACATCAAACAACACAAATCTCCCTTATTTCCTATCACTTAGGGTTCAGCCCCTATATAGAAAAATTAGCTAGAGATGTCCTAAATTTCTTATCTCTTGGATGGATGATCCTTAGGTATACCTAACACTAAAACAAGTCTTATTACACAAAACTTGAATAAAAAACTCAACCTTTTTCAACATATAGGTTTCAGCCACTTTAAGAAGAATTGGCTAGAACACTTATTTGATTTCATGCTCTTGGATAATGAAAGAGAATGATGAAACTAACTCATAGAAATTGATTTGGTATTAAAAGGATTTTTCTACACTTTTCTATGAATTTTCAAAATTATGAATCAAAACTTGGATCTTCATGAATCGAAGAGATTTAAGGGATGAAATAGAGAGATTAAGAGAGTTAATATGGAGTTCATACCTCCTAGATGTAAAGACTAATGAGAAAAGAAACTTGATTTCACTAAAAGCTTCAACTTTTTCAATATCAAAGGTGGTTTTTTGTGAAGAACACTTGAAGAACAAGTGAAGAACTTCGAAGAAGACGTGAGAGAAGAGAGAAAGAGGTTGATGGCTGAATGGCCAAGTGAGGACTGAGTGATAAAGATATTTTTTTCCTAGGGAAAACTTGTAAATACCTTAACGACAATTTAGGAATTTCATTAAAAGACCAAGGGCATTTTGGTCATTTTGCCCTTAAAGTAACCAAAATATCTAGATATTTTGGAGAGGTAATGATGATGGTAATGAGTCACATGGCACGAGCGTAATTCCATCAATTCCTAAGGGCAAAATGATCTTTTCTCGCCCTAAATATCTCAGATATTTTGTAGAAACGCAATGATGACGCGGTGAGTCATGGTGGTGACTCACCCTCTGACTCACCTAGCTCAGGTGACTCGTGTCCCTCCTCTGGTATCCGGTTTTGTCCTAGCGCGTCCGTTCTCGATTTCGTCGATTTCCCGGTTTAGGGTTTTCGCCCAAGAAAGTAGTAAGAACTTATTTATTTTGAAAATTTTCAAAATCGTCGATATTGTTAGTAATTATATTTAAAATCTAATTGTTTCGTTCACGAGTCAAAATTAGGTCATCTCAGCAGTAAAATCATATTGTCAGTGAAAAACACAGACCGAGCTCTGTCTGAGTTTTCGACCCAAACTTAACCATAGCTTCCTACGATAGCGTAGAGCACGACTATGGTCTCAGATTATTTTATTTCACTCACTAGACCCTCCAATAAAATACAAATGCTTAAATACTGAATAATAATAAAACTTGAAAAATCGGGGCGTTACAGTGCTTATTAGCCAATGTGGATATGTAACTCCAAAATCGTCTTCCTGAGTTAGTTGTTGGATCCACATTGCATTTGGAGTAGCGGAGTAGTATTGCATCGCATAGCATGTTTATAATGTGATGTGATGAAATGTGTTATAACGTGTTACATTATGATGTTTTATATGCTGCATGATCATCCTGCTAACGGCTCTATTACCGTTTATATTTATACGTACAGTTCCTTTCTCCCTATTGTTGTTGTTGTTGTTGTTGTTGTTTTGCATGTACCTTTGGTTATGCAGAGGATGGTTAGCAGCCAGCTGAGGAGTGATCCCGAGGAGATCGCTTGCTCATAGTATAGTTTAGTTTATGTTAGTTATTTTTTCGATGTATTATCGGTAGTGTTTACCAGCTCTAATATGTGACATCGGGGTTTGGGTTTTGTTTTCTTTATATTTTCCGCAATTGTTATTTATGTCACTAGTGCAGAAAGAACTTTTGACATAAAGACTTTTAACATCGATTAAGGAGGCGACGTTAATTTCAGGAATGTTAAAAGTATGACCTTTAACATCGGTTGTCAACGAATGTTAAAAGTGACATTTTAACATCAGTTAATACAAGAAACGATGTTAAAAGTAGGGCCGCAAGTCTGAAAGATTCCCTCTGGTCATCAAACTTGTAACATTGGTTGTAAGGATAACCAATGTTAAAAGTCACTTTTAACATCGGTTATTGTCACAACTGATGTTAACATTGACCTTTTAACATCGGTTATGGTTACAACCGACGTTAAAAGTTATTTTTTTTTTTTTTTTAAAAAACTGGTGGGTTACATTTCTTTTCCCTCCCCTGCATATCAATCAGTATATACCATCCACAATTCAGTACAGAACACAAGCCTAGAAATAGATTCAAGCATAAACTAATTACAGTTACACAAGTCCAGAATGAGTGTAACAAGTCCAGAATAACTAAACTAATCATGCACAATACATACAGTACTGTTATATGCAGAATCTACAATAATCTAAACACAACAGTACAAGTGCAGAAATCATATACAATCTATATTATGCTCCGTAGTATACTCATGAAAGAAGTTTGTAAAACGATTCCTCAGGTCTTTCATCTTCTCTTTAGTGAGTGGAGTTTGATCGTCAAAAGCTTGCACGAGTTCAAATAAACTAAACATTAACTCATCAACAAAAACAAAATATAATTTAACTTGTGCAAAATTCTATATTTATTACCTGATGCCATCCGTCAATAATAGTGGCGGAGACCATGTTCAATATATGTTTCATCACGTAGTATCCACACTCCCAATCGCCACCTTGTCTACGAGACTACAAGGCAATATGAAATTGAATATCAAGTACACTTCTATAATAATAATTACTGCTATAAATTTTTTTGTAAGAACTAATAAACTACTTACGATTGGGATAATCCATTCAGACTTTCTTTTTGACTTGGATGGCCTACTTTTGCCATCTGCACAAGCCATGCTACTTGCAACCATAACTTTATGATTAAAATAATAATAATGTCAATTATGTTCATGTAATAAAGCAAAAGCAATTTGTATTACAAATTAAATTAAAGCTTACATGTCAATCGCATCCTTCAATTCAGATGTCGGATTATAGTGCAACGAGCATAAGAAGACAACACGATGTTGGCTAGGATGAAGTATCAGCAACTGCCAATGGCCACTCCTAAGTATTGGTGCTAGATAAATATCTTTCTTTGTTTGACCAAATATCTTGAGGATGTATGTCTTCATCACATCCCCATTAGTGCAGTAATTTCCCTGAATTACGCTTGGGTCTAAGAATCCATACACATCCTGGTTGCCTCTTTCAATACATAAGCGATGAAGATACCTAAGATATTGAAATAAATTAATGTTAAATACTAAAGATATTGACATAAATTATAATATTGAAACACCTAAGATGCATGACAAACTGTACTTATGTGCACCACATACTCAGAATGGTATTGGCTAGCCAATTACCAGGCAGGCATATGTCACCTATATCCTTCCTAGAGAAGAAAAAAAAAAAGGCTGGCAAGTCACAAGCTCCTTTGTGTTCCAAGGGAATAGCAAACTCTTTATCTAGCGCATCCGCAGCAAATGCGGCGAAAAGACGTACATTCGATCTTGGCTTCAACATGTCTTTCAAAGGACATGCATTGTCATCAATGTTCTAAACAACAAAGATAAAGCATTAGTTAAGTCATGTCATTTGTAAATAAAGAAGACATAAGTAATTGAATGATTAATATGAATACTTGGGATAAAGGTGCCTCAACTGCCTTATGTGCATCCTCATAGCTCCCCACTGTGCTCACATGATGAGAAGGTTGGCTCATTGGGCTTTATTGGGAAAAAGTAAGCACCCTAGAAGACATCTCCTTTATGAATGATTCCATAAGCTCCGAAAACATCTCTATTTTAAGCTCGTGCATAATGAGCTCCCGCTCGTCGCTGCTGATTCGGCTTCCAACATGGACTCGTGGTCCGTGATATTGCCGAATGCCCACTAGCCCTCCAACACCCTTTACAAAGCCAGGGTGGTCGTCTTTATCTAGGGCAGTGCTCAGGATATCCCTATGTCCATGTTGAACGAAGGCTCCTTGTGAGCTTTGTTCCACCAGCGATGTCTACAAGTGGCAAATTCACAAAATATGTGTAAGATAGTGTTTACTTAACTTTATTAATTATAAGTAGAAATGAATATTAATTACTTACAATCTTTTCGGCGACAATGTGTGTGGGCTCAGCTCTAAAATCTCCCGATTTTGTCTTTCGAGCTTATATCCATGATTCATGGCGTTGTGGTGGAGATGGAGGATTAACAACTGTTTCTCCATCAGCTCTGGCTTCTCCATCGGCTCCCTCTTCTTCTTACTTCTTTTTGGCCTCTTCTTGCCTCTTGTTCAGCTTCTCCTCCATAATCTTCTTCTGATCGATACGATAGCCACCACGAGAGATATGGTGGGGGTAGATATTCTTCTTCTGGATTTCCTTAGCCTTTTCTCTTTTCTCTTGTTACAAATAACATGTACTCAATTCAGTTAAATAAATAAATAAATTAGATAGGCCTATTATAAAAAAAAATATAACGGTAAACTAACCAAAAAGGCAGGGTCTTGCTCACAGCAAACCTATCCCACATATCCTGATCAATGAAAGGGTATGTGTCAAGTGGAGATTTGTCGTCTTTCTTCGCAAAAATATATTTATTGCCCAAATAGGTCTTGAACCCCTTCCACCGCTTCGCAGCATAAGAAAGCCATTTCTTCTTACATTCAGGAGTATTCGGAACATCAAAGGTCAGCTACATTACAAAACAAAAAGGAGGAAATATTAGCGTATGATAATAATACGAGTAAATACAATTAATAGATACAAATAGAGAGGATAAAAGTAAAATACCAAGATTGAAGACCAAATTTGATCCTTCATGATACTTGGTACCTGAGCCCATTCCTCAATGAGAATGCTAACCCTGTTTCGAGCTTCGAGGGCCACAAAATTGGTGAATTTATCAGCATTCGGCCCTATGCCTCCCCCATATGTATCAAACTCAATAGGAAACTGCTGATCACTACAACGATTTAGGGCCAACGATCGCAACTTTGTCGCTGATCTACCCCTTTTTTTGGGGCATGCACCACCTGACCCGCTATGTGAAGGAGAAGGAGGAATGCCTGTTGAATCAGCCATGTATGCCTATTTAGACAAAAAAAATAATAAATTAGGTTAGTAATGGATAAATAAAAATAAGCCTACTATAACATGGATAAATACAAACAAGCCTACTTTAACATGGATAAATAAAACAGCATACCATACATTATGGATAAATAAAAATAAGCCTACTTTAATTTAAACATAACTTACACTATGGTCAAGTTTAGATCAATATCCCTTCATGATGATCATCACGAGTGGCAAGTACATCGTCCACTACATTTACCTCAATGAAAGTAGGCATCCGTGTTGAGAAAGAAGGAGTCTCTGGAATATCAAGATTTGAATCTTGATTTTCATGGATACCATTATGAATGTTTTTTCCTAGGAGAACAACTGACCACCTTTTGTTAGAAGGATCATTGATGTAAAACACTTGTTTTGCTTGGGAAGCAATGATGAAAGGCTCTTCCGTATGACTTACCTTATCAAGGTCTACCAATGTAAATCCTAATTCATCGGTTTGCACACCATTGTTACTGTCAACCCACATACACTTAAAAACAGGCACTTGAAATTTAGTGTAATCGACCTCCCAAATCTCTTCAATGACTCCAAAGTAAGATATCGATGCCATAACGGGATTTGTATCTTTTGAACTAGAGAAGTGCATCGACTCAGATACGATCATAACCTCGTTGTTTTTCATGGTACTCTTGTCATCTTGTACCTTTGTATAGAAGGAAAACATATTGATATCATATCCACTCCAACATATGACTTCAAGACGTGGCCCTTGTGCTAGCCATTGTAATGTATCAGAAGTAGTATGATCAGTCATAATTTGTTCTTTAAACCAGGCTACGAAAGTCTTGTTATGATGGTTCAACAACCATTTTTCGTTCCTTCTGGGGTTTTCTTCCTTGACCTTTTGTTTGTGAGCACATAAGTAATGTGTAACCTCATCAGTGTTATTCAATATATGCAAATGGGCTTGAAACACGTCCTCCCGAGCCTTGCTATTAACCTTTAAACCTCGTGTACCCTTACCGACACATCTTCCCTCATGACGACGCTTAGGAATCCCTATAGCCTCCGCTTCTGAATGGTAGTCTTGACAAAACTCAATAGCTTCTTCCGCAACGTACCTTTGAACAATAGATGCTTCAGGACGGTGTGGATTCTTCACATACCCTTTCAAGATCTTCATGTATCGCTCAACTGGGTACATCAACCTTAAATAAACTGGGACATATAATCTAATCTCCCTCACTAGATGAATAATTAAGTGAACCATGATGTCGAAAAATGAAGGAGGAAAATACATCTCCAATTGGCACAAGATTATAGCAGCCTCATCTTCCAACTCATCCAACTTCTGGGGGGTCAATGACTTTGCTACATATAGCATTGAAGAATGAGCACAACCTAGTTATGGCATGTCTAACATTTTCAGGAGCAATACCACGAATAGCCACTGGTAGTAGTTGTTGCATCAAGATGTGGTAATCATGAGACTTTAAGCCGACCAATCTAAGATCATTTGAGACAAGCCTCTTAACATTTGAAGAGTAACCTTGTGGCACTTTGACACCTCGTAGACACTCACAAAAACTTGTTCTCTCTTTTTTTTTGGCAAAGTATGACATGTTGGAGGCAAATATGTTCGCTTACCATCCTTTGGCTGTGGAGCTAAATGCTCTCATATACCCATCGCAACCAGATCTAGACGAGCATTCACACTGTCCTTTGTCTTGTCCTGAATGTTGAGAAGCGTTCCGATTCGACTATCACACACATTTTTCTCCATATGCATGACATCAATACAATGTCTGACATCAAGTTTGCACCAGTATGGAAGATCAAAGAAGATCGACCTCTGCTTCCATATGTTTTTCTCAGTAGCCTTCTTTTGGGCCTTTCCAAAGATAACATTATGTCCTTCACCTTTTGATAAACTTTCTCTCCATTAAAGGCCGTCGGAGCAGTTCCATTTTCGTGGGATCCGTTGAAAGCTTTTTTCAATCTACAATATGGGTGATCACTTTTGAGAAATCTATGATGCCAAAGGTAAACTATCTTCCTTCCAAGTTGCAATTGAGTGAAACATGTGCCTTCTTCACATATAAGGCATGCTTTATGCCCCTTAACACTATATCCGGATAAGTTCCCGTATGCTGGAAAGTCATTGATGGTGCAAAATAACATGGCACGCATCTTGAAAGTCTCTTTGTAATGGCTGTCAAACACATCAACGCCTTCCACCCACAACTTTCTCAAGTCTTCAATCAAGGGACTTAGATAAATATCTAAGTCATTTCCTGGTTGTTTTGGGTTCGAAATCATCATAGATAACATCATGTATTTGCGCTTCATGCACAACCAAGGAGGTAGATTGTAAATTACGAGGCGAACAGGCCATGAACTATGGATACTACTCAAGGTACCATATGGATTCATTCCATCCGTTGCAAGTCCAAGCCTAAGGTTTCTTGGCTCATTTCTGATATCCGGAAACAAACTATCAATTCTTTCCCATTGCACAGAATCAGCCAGATGGCGAAGCATTCCATCACATTTCCTCTCATCTGCATGCCATCTAATGTTCTTTGCATCATTTACATTAGCGAATAATCGCTTGAACCTTGGAATTATTGGAAGATACCACAACACCTTCGCAGGAGGAGGACCCTTTGTGATCACATCACAACTAGAATCACCATCCTTCACTTTGTACCGTTGTTGACGAACCGGTAAGTGTACCGGATCGTTGCAAGTAATAAACAAGGTAGAGATTACCGAGGTCGAACACAGGGATTGGAGTATCAATTTTCCTAATTTATCAAGAAATTCAAGATGTTGACTAAGTCAAAAGGGGAGAGTTGTGAGGAGAGAGAAACAAAAATCAAGCACTAAATCAATAACAATTAAAAGAAGAATAATAAAGAATCAAGATGAGATTTATTATGATTAAGGCTCTAAGGTCATGAATCCACCTATCCTATCAAGCAAGCTACCCAAGTGTTTATCTTCTTATCCCTATGTCAATTCTTTGTCAACCAGAAACCCTCAATTATCCTAATGTCACTGCCGCTTATCAAAAGGAAATATCTCAAATTGTAAGTTGTCAATCTACCAATATATTCAAGCTACAATTAGATTCATTAAGTTCTTGGTTCCCTATAGCGATTGCACCACTTTCCTACTCTATGCCTAGAGGTATTCAAACAGTGTTCTTAATTCAGGTCCTAAGTACGAATCACCTTCCAGTATCATCGCACTGGACTAGTTAACCATTGAGCATTTGATTAACACAAACAATTCATAATTTAGAAACAAGAATAGAGACAAAGGAATAAGAAAATATTACTTGAATAACTATGCCATCAAAGGAGGCTTCATTCATTCCCTTAGAAAAGGGGATTAGTTCCTCATGCTTGCAGTAACAACACACAAACAAAAAGAATTCATCCTAGACTAGAAAGAAAGAGGAAGACGCAGCTCCAAGAGACTAGGATTTGCCAAAATCGCAATAAAAAATCAGAGGAAAAAGCTCTCTCTAGCTGACCTTAAACACAGTATTTATACGTTACTGGTTTTTCGCTCGCTCGCGAGGCAAGAGAGACCTCGCGAGGCGAATTTCAGAACTGAATCTTTTCTGGATTTTAAGTTATCGCGAGGCGAGACAGAGCAGCTGCAGCCTTCTCAAACAGACCTCTGGCTCAGGCGACATGAATTTCTTTCGCGACGCGAGACAGAAAGGGTGTTTTTTCCCTGTTTAGACAGCCGTCTGGATCGCAGGGCGAGCATTTCTTTCGTGACGCGAGACACAAAGGTTACCTTTCCCTGTTCAGGCAGCCTTCTGGCGCGCGAGGCAAAAATAGGATCGCGAGGCGAGAATCCTATTTCTGCCTTTTCCTTTGTTTTCTTCATTTTCCTAGCATCTTTAAGCTTCACTTTTGACCTGAAATAGAAAATAAGCAATAAGAAGAGTAATTCTGCTCAAAAACTCCTAAAATTCTTAAAAACCAAATAAAGACTCAAACATCGCTTAGGAACAAAACAAGCCCAAATCGGGGTTTTAGCGAGGTTAAATCGCTCAATTGGTACTTCTGTTTGAAAAACTAGCTAAGTCGCAGGCTTATCAAACACCCCAAACTTAAGCATTGCTTTTTTTTTTTTTTTTTTTCAACAAACAATAGGAGCCTCGTTAAAACCTCATGGTGCAAAACCCTCCTTAGGGAAAAAACACCAGTAAGGAAAAAGAGTACTCCTATTGGCTATCTTATTAATAAAACAAAAAAATACAAGGAAAAATGGGGGGGCATAAACCAAACCCATGAAAGAGTTATTTGAAGTGATAAGAAGGTAAACTATTCCTATTTCTAAAGAAATCATCCTTAAGAGCATTAGGAAGAGCATCCATCCAAACGAAATCTTGAACATTCAAACCAAAAGAGGCAAGCTTATCAGCACAACCATTGCCTTCCCGGTAAATATGAAAGAAATAAATCTCATACGCTTAGTAAACTCCATGCAATTGATCCATCTATTCCGAAGTCTCCAAGGAACCATCTCAACATCCGAGAAGGCAGCAATAGCAAGAGCAGAATCACACTCAATCCATAAAGTGAACCAACCTCGGATGAAGGCTTGCTCAATAGCAATCATGACTCCATTGAGTTCGACATTGAAGGCTCGAGTGTTTCCCAAGTTCTAAGCAAAGCAGCCCATGAAAGCAGACTTAGAGTCTCTAAAAATACCACCACAAGCAGCCAAACCCGGGCATCCAAGAGCTGCACCATCTGTATTACATTCACCATGCTACATAGGGGAGGCTTCCAAACAATTTCTTTGATAACAGGAGCAGCTGAAGGGTGAATATTGACCTTGAAGTTCTTGAGTATAACAAGTTCTTCAATGGAATTACACATACTGCCTTTACTGAAAGTACCTGAAAGATAGACCTGTGCATTAATCTGGGAGATTGCTCTACAAATAGTAAAACTCTTATTGTCAAACCGAAGATGATTCCTGCTACACCAAATGGACTAGATGACATGAATGATGCCTGAGATGATCACATCTAAAGCCTAAATACTCCAATTTCTGTGGCAAACTTGGAGGAGACCAGCGAATGAAGAATTATCCAAATGCAGACCAAATTGGCTGCTTAACCATCTCCAAAGTTACTGAGCATAAGAGCACTGCAGAAAAAGATGCAGGGAAGATTCTTCAAACTTACCACATAAGCTACATCTCGAGAGCACAATGCAACCTTTGTTTCTGAGATTCTCATCTGTGGGCATCTTGTGATGCATCAATCTCCAAAATAAAAAGGAACGGGGTGGAGGAATGCTAGCTCTCCAAATCAGCTTAGACCGAGGGACAACAGGGCCATCAGAAACTTGAAATAAATAAGCCTCTCTGAATGTCAAATTGCCTGAAGCAGAGGAACTCCATCTCAACCTGTCCTCACATTGGACAATAGGGATAACCATTGCACTAATTTCATCTCGCATGGCTGGGAAAGAAGCAGCAAAATTTGCTGGAAGATTCCATTTACCATGAGCAATATAATTAGCAACCTTGCAATCTAAGGAAGGTATTAAGTCAGGAGGCACATCTTGCAAATCAAAATCAGTAGATAACCATCTATCCTTCCAAAATCGAATTTTCTGACCATCACCTAGCTGCCATATCACATGATCTGTAGCAGTAGAAATAACAGCCTTGATACCACACCATATAGAAGAGCTGATATGATGACTAATCATGCCATGTTTAGAAAAAACTCGAGCTTGCAACAGAGAAGCCCACTGTGTGTCAGATTGAAGAAGAGTCCAAGCCAACTTAAGCATTCCTGCCTTGTTAATACTCTTTAGGTTTCTCAGATTCAAGCCACCTTCCACCAAAGGAGCACAAACCTTGTGCCAAGCCACTGTAACCACTTTCTGTGTATGAACATTACCAGCCCAAATGAAGTTTCTAATCCACTTGTTTAGTAATTTGAGCAGGGAAGCTGGCCAAGTATAAATTCTGAAACTATAAATGAGCATACCATGAAGCACAGATTGGACCAGTTGAACTCTGCCCATAATTGACAGCAGGTGCCTTTTCCAAGCAGAGATCTTGCATTTAATTCGATCAGCAATAGGCATAACATGAATTTTCCTTGGCTTACCCTTGAATAGAGGAACCCCTAAATAAGAGAAAGGGAAGCTACCAGCAGAGAAACCAAGCAGATTTTTAAGGCTATGAAGTCTAGCTTGAGAGATAGGACCAGCAAAAAACTTGGACTTCTCAGCACTGATTACCTGACCTGAAACTGCTGCATAATCTAAAAACAGTTTCTTCAGATTTACAATGGAAAGCTTGGAAGCTCTACTAAAGATCAAAATGTCATCAGCATAGAGGATATGACTAGGCATAGCAAATCCTCTAGGTCCAGACATAAGCTGCACCTTGCCATCATGCACTAGCTTAGATATGCGTCTACTCAACACTTCTTCAGCCAAGCAAAAGAGTAAAGAAGAGAGTGGATCTCCTTGTCTAACCCCTCTCTTGCAAGAAAAGAAACCGACAGCTTTACCATTCACTGAAATTGATAATTTTGCTGAATGAAGTATGACCTTGATCCATCTGCAAAACTGCTCATTGAAACCAAAAGCCTGAAGAACTTTCAAAAGAACGTTCCAATCAATTGTGTCAAATGCTTCTTTGATGTCAATCTTCACTGCAACTTGACCACCAAAAGCCTTTTTATCCAGTAAATTAATAGACTCCAAGGCTAAGCAAATACAATCAACAATACTCCTCCCCTTAATGAAACCTCTCTGATTCTGTGATATGAGTTTAGGAGCAATCAAAGCTAATCTGTCAGCAAGCACCTTTGTGATGATCTTGAATTGGAAGTTAGCAAGAGCAATTGGTCTATACAACTCAATCATGTCTGCCTCTTTGCACTTAGGTATCAGAACAACAAGGTTTGAATTAAGGTTAATCGGCAACCAACTGTGAATCAAAAAATATCTTGTAGCATTTATTACATCTTCCTTGATAATCTCCCAAAAATGTTGAAAGAAATACCCTCCAAACCCATCTGGCCCAGGAGCACCATTCACATTCATGGAAAATACTGCTTGCTTGATCTCCTCAGCTGAAGGAATAATAGTTAGATTCCAATTATCTTGAACAGAAACTATTTGAGGGATGACATTCTCAACTAAATCAGAATCAGCACAATGATTATCAGCTGCAAATAGATCTTGGTAATACTGCACAATATGCTGCTCAATGTCAGCATAGGAATCGAGGATCTACTCTCCTGATTTGAGAATAGAAATTTGCTTGGTAGTTTGTCTAAGTTTTGCCATTCTATGAAAAAACTCAGTGTTTCTATCTCCATGGATGTGCCAGTCAACTCGAGCCTTTTCTTGCCAGAAGTCCTCTTCATAGACCAAAGCTTCTTGCAAACTTTGTTGAGCCTCTTTTTCTTCATTGAACAGCTCATCAGAGCCACCCACAGAGTCAATGCGGCCTTGAACATTCTCAACCAAAGAAATAGCATTTTTCACCCTTTGATGAACATCACCAAAGACATTCCAATTTCAATCTTTCAACCTATTTTTCAATCTTTTCAACTTTTGAGAGAGAATTGTAATATGGTTACCATAGATAGGTATTTTCCATTCCTCAGCAACAACAGAACTACATTGAGGGTGTTTAGCCCACATTTTGAGAAATTTAAAATGAGAACAATGCTGCCTGTCATCGAACTTCATAGACATCAGAATAGGGTGATGATCAGATTGGCATCTCAGTAAAGTACAACAATCAACACTTGACCATTGATCAATCCAATTGGCATTACAAATGACCCTGTCAAGCCTCTTCTCAGTATGAAACTGTCTCTTTCTTCCATTCGACCATGTGAATTGAGAACCTCTAGAGGTAATGTGAACCAGATTGTTCAAATCAGTCCACTCCTGAAACTCCTAACAAGAAAGCTTGTTAGGCAAGCACCTACCCCTTTTCTCATGAGCACCAAGGGTAGCATTAAAATCACCAATAAAACACCAAGAACCTTGATCAGTCATATGAAGAGTATGCAAATCCATCCAAAGTTGTCTTCTCAGCTTGTAATCAGTGGAAGCATAAATAGAAGCTATAAAGAATTCTTTGGCCTCATACTTAATAGAAAAAGCCACAAATTGGCTAGAGACAGCAATAATTTGAGGCTTCATGTCAGTTTTGCATAAGCACCAGAGGTTAGGAGACAAGTCTTGCCTATTGTTTTCAGCAAATAGAGTTAAATCCATTTTATATAAATATTTAGCAGGAAAAGCAGAAGAATTAATCCAAGGCTCAGCAATTAAGATAAATTCAGGATGATTAGTAGATACCAACTTGTGCAGCACTCTACGAGTATCCAAGTTGCCAATACCCCGCACATTCCAAAACAAAATCTTCATTGATCAGTAATAAATGGTCCTGCTCAAGACCTAGTTACCACACCAATCAGACTCTTCCCTTCAGCATTTAACTGCTGTTTAGCCTTTTTCTTCAAAGTTTTCAGCTGAGACTTGCTCAAGACAGTATTGAAACCAATATCATTAACTGTGTATTTTTCAACTAGAGGCCTAATGCTGCTATCTTTATCCAAAGCATCATCTGTATTATTGGCAGATTCATCCTCGTCATCAGCATCAGCCCAAAATTTGCCTGACAAAGAAGGAGAAGTGCCTTGTTGCTACAAAGGAGATGCCTGAATTCCTGGAAAAACTTCTTTCCAACAACCTTCCCTTGATCAACAGGTTCAGGTGAAATTTTCTCCAAAACATAAGGCACAGTATCAGGTAAATAAGATCCAGTGTTCTCAACGTAATCCTCTTCTTCATCATCTGAAGCAGGCATGGCTTGATTTTCAGATTCCTCAACCACAACTTCTTTTAGTTTGCTTGTTTCCCCCTGAATCTGCTGGCCTATAGGAGCAGGTGTAGAATCAATTATAACCGTTTTTCCCTTATCAGCTTGTTTTGGGACATAAATAGTAGGATTCTTACGTGGTGCAATTCCCTTGCTTTCCTTTCTCTGCATAATGACGTTATGTTGCTCCTTTCATCTATTATTGCAGTCAGATGAAGCATGGCCAATTGTTGAGCAGTGGAAACAGAATAAAGGCAGGAATTCATATTCCACCCCAACCAGAAAAGCAAAGCCCTTCCTCTCCACTAACAGTTGATCCGGGAGTGGCTTTAGTATGTCTATATCAATCAACACACGAGCAAAATAACCCAGAGTTTTGTTTATTGTGGCATCATCAAGAGATAGCGGGACCCCAATATCGCGAACAATTGAGAATAAAATCTTAGGCCTCCAATATTCCTGTGGAAGATCAATGATTCTAACCCAGCACTGCACGCATGTGTGCTTAGCAAGCTTGGGAATGAAGTCTGGTGTCCACGCAAACAGCCTTAGAGAACCCGGTTTCAAATGCCACGATCCAGCTGATAAAACAGTCCTCAAATCTTCAATTGAAGCGAATGAAAACTCATAGAAGCCTTTCCCTAGTGGAACCATACTCCATTTACGAACTGGATTCCATAATTGGAGTAGCTTGTTGCGTAAGTCATCAATTTTCAAAGGTTTATCTCCTTTAGAGAGAAGTAAACGTCCATGCAGTTTGTTCTTACACTCTGCTATACTTGCTTCATATTCTTCTTCAGGGATGGTAATGGCAATTTCATCGCCTTTAATACAAGGCACAGGAAGTTGACCGACTGGAATGTCACAAGCATTTTTCAAAGCTTGTGCAAACGTTTTTGATGGTTGCACCAACTGTGGATTAGGCTTGGTCGACACGTTAAAGGCCACACGAGATGCATGAGATGCTGTAGAAGGTGGGGGCAGAGGGCATGTCAAGGATGAAGGAATGGGAGCAGTCGACGCGGCGCATTCTGGAAACAAGGATTCCCACGGTGTAGCCGCTGCCGCCATATTCTTCGGAGAACCCACTTGAAAGCCCTAATAAGATATTAATTAGGCCACTTAAGCATTGCTTGTCCCCAAGCAACTAAAAACAAAAGACTCAAAACAAGGTAAGTTCAATGGATTTAACTGAGTTAACCGAGCTTTATGCACTTGTATACACTTTTCCTTTTTTTCAATTTGATGTCCTCCCCCCTCCCCCATTATTCATTATGGTAATCCCCGATCATTAACTTTGGACAAATAGAGGTTAATCATGAATGTGATCACTACTGCAAAGTCAGGGATCCAGTAATACAAACAAAAGAAAATCACCAAATTCAAACACTCGCCTTCCTCACAAGGGGTATTTAGTAAATCACTCTTCTGCTCAATTTGTTTAGGTTCAAGAATTCACTTATTTCACAATTAGGTACACTTTCCACAGATTTGATTTTCATCTCAGCAAAGTTCCCACAAAAACATGCAAGCCTCATCAAAAGGTCTTTCCAAGGTTGTAATGGGGCCAGGCTTAAGGTAGGATATGCAAAGGATAGAGGCTTAGTCACTAGGATTTATGGGAGCATGACATGGGAAATTACATACAAATGATTTCACTCTCATATTTTTCAACATATATATATATATATATATATATATATATATATATATATATATTCCCTTCATTTTGCCCTTTTTGGCCTATTTTTAATTCTTTCTTTTCTTTCCCAAGCCTTTGGCTCCAATCTTTTTGCTTTATTTTTCTCGATTGTGACTTGTGAACTTTGTAGCCACCCCAAACTTAGTTCTAAAGCAACACTCACAAGCCAACGATTCCATGCTCTCCTAAATCCTGGGATAGGGAAATCATGGTTTTTCTACGTTACTGGGCTTGTAATGTAAGGTCATCAAGAACAATAGGCTTCAAGGCACAATGTGGCTAACTAGGGATCATTCATCAAGGTCGGTTCAATTTATGGCCAAGTAGTTAATTCAAAGAGAAATATGCCTTGATCATATGATGCAAACACATAAATATGCAAACTAAGCAGAGATTCAAGCAAATCCAAGAAAACTACAACATAATGTGATTCACTCAATTAAGAACAATGATGGAGGCTCAAATCCTCACCCGGACAACTTTTTGCAAAATGTTTGACCGAGATACAATTCTAAAGCATGCACCCTTTCAACCCCAAACTTATTGTAAAACATGCAATCATAACAACCAAACTAAGTTCAATCTTTCAAATTTTCCCAAGGGGATTTTTAACGTTAAAAACGTCGAGAGGGGTTCATCGAAATTTTTTCCAAAATCATGCATTCAACTAAGATTTTGCTCAATTAAATCCACAACTCACCACAAGACTCAAAAGACAAAATTTTTTTTTTGTGTGACCATGCATTCACAAGTGAGAAAAAAAAAATGAAAAGAAAGGAAAAGAAACAGAAAGAGAGGAAGGTTAAGAAGTTTTTATCTCAAGGGAGTCTGAGCGGACCCCACGCCCTCAATTGGTTTCCTTGCTTCTTCCAACTCTCTGCTAGCCTGCTTCATAGCATGGCTAGATTCGGCCTCATCCGCATCCAAGCCCAAACAAATTCTGGGCTCTCAATGGTGACACGTTCCCAAGCAAAAGTAATGGTCAAAACAATAGTAAAAATAAAATAACTAAAAAAAAATAAATAAGAGATAAGAGATAGAATGCCAAGTGCATCAATAAGTACTGTTATCCCCATGTGCATTGGGACCAAAGATATGGCAATACGATGAGTTTCTAGCTAGCCATCAGTGTACAACCGTATCGAATAAATCATAACTAGCTAGAACTTAGGAAAAGAAAACTCCCAAAAGGGTAGTAGGGACTGGTGATGGAGGGGCCCGGATCACTGATCAAAGTCAATCTCAACCATCGGGTCACCCTGCTGCTGGGCTGCTTCTGCATCCTCTGGTACCTCGGGCACCCCCTTGTGGCATGGCATCCTGGTCCCCAGGATAGTCCTGCCACCCTAGCCGAGGTGCTAAGTCCTCCTCGGAGGGGAAGATGGGTACCAGGCTCTCCTGTTGGGCCAATGATAACTCCCGAAAAAAATCCCTCAGCACCACCTGGTCCCTCCTCATAGCCTGTTAGTTCTGCAGGAGCAGAGCTATATCAGCTGAACGCTGCCTCTGAGGGGGCTGTGCTCTCCTAGGAGGGGCGGGCTGAACAAAGCAGAAGCGGCTGATATACTCTCTATCAATTGGCTGCCGAGGGACCTTCTCCATCAGGTCACGCACCGAAATACCCGCTCTACGAATCAGCTCTGTGATCAGTTGCCCGTGCCCTAAATTCTCCTTGAGAACCTTGGAGTTAACTTTTGTCTGTATGTCAGAAGCAATGATGGCACCGACATTGATGCTCTTCTCTGTCAAAATGCCATATATAAGGTGGGCTCGGGCGGCAATAATAGTGAAATCACGGCTATTCACCCTAAGATTGTCATGTACGATTGTTGACCAAACCCGGGCAATCGGGGTCAGATCCTGCCTCCTCAACCTCAGCAGGTTCCCCGAAGTGCCAACCTCTTATGCGGCCCCTGGCATGCAGCAAGTAGCAATTATTTCTGGTGCTAAGCTCTCTACAGCCGCCAGCTGCTCATACTCATTCCGTTCAGTCGATGCAAGGATCGCTAGACATGCATTAATGTCCTCTGTAGAGAAGGTGATGGGGATGCCCTGAACCTATGATACGCATCTAGGCTCAGTGATCTCTTGTTGCAGAGCGTTGGCAAAGAATTCCCGCACCAGTTTGACATCATACCGGCGAGGAAGATCTGCCAACACTCCCCAACCGCGAGTCCGAATCTGACCCGAGATAGAGGCATAGTTGTTGCCTGCCAGGGACACGCGCCGCTCTAGGACCATCTCCTTCTTGACCACCAAATCCCAATGTTCCCCATGACTAGGGGATCAAAAAATGGGGGCATAGGAGTTAGCCCTAGAGTTCGAGCCCGGTCCCGAGGGCAACATAGTGTCACCATCATGGGCAGATGCGCGTTTCTTGCGCTTGACGGGTTGCCTTTCGGTGGGATTCTTAGGTGGGGCCATAACCTGAAAATCAGAAAAGTCCCAACACAGTTCATGATAACACAGAAAATGAATAATTCAGAGTTCCATTCCTAGTTCCTAAAAGCAGGCATCAGTCTATTCTAGTTAATAGCAAAGAACACAGAATTTTGTTCTTGAAAAAGGTCAGAAAAATTGGCACCCGTGCCCCCAAAGCCTGCACATTAAAAAAAAAAAATCACCCAGATAAAACCCCAACTTTGGTTCCTAACAGAGATAGTGCAATGTATCCCAGTTCCAACTATAGAGCAGTCATAAATATTGTTCAAGTTCACATAATATCAATAGTCTCACATTCCTCACACTCAGAAATAGCACATTCATCATTGTAAGTTCAAAGAATTTAATCACATTCTGGTTTAGATAGTCACAAACAACAACAACAAATACCCAACCCACTTTTGAAATTTGAGGGAAAGTGTTAAGAGGCATTGAACCCAAAATCAAAGAACTAGAGGGTAGGAGAGTTAGATGATACCTTGTAGTTGTTGTTTGAGAGTGTGAGTGTGAGAGAAGATGAAGAATAGGGAGTCCCTACTCAGCTCGCGCGAGAGAGAGACGAGAGAAAAGTGAAGAGTTGTAATAAAAAGGACTGCTCTCTGCTCGCGGGGCTAATAAACTTCCCACGTTCGCGAGGCGATAGAATTCTCGCGACGTGAATTTTAAAATTCCCCCAAATTGGGAAACCCTAATTGCAGATTCGCGAGGCGATACAATACTCGCGAGGCGAATCTGGAAATCATGGTTTATCCAAATTTCCAGAATCGCGAGGCGAGTAGATACTCGTGAGGTTAATCTGGAGTTCCTTTATGAGTGCCCAGATTCGCGAGGCGATAAGTATGATCGCGTCGCGAGGCCGAAAGAGTTACAAACCTCTGAGTTTAGCTGCCATACTTGCGGGGCGCAGTTTTGTTTCGTGGGGCGAGCCAGAAACAGGGATATTCACGTCCCTCTGTCTCGCGGGGTGAGGTACTTCTCGCGGGGCGAGACAGAATAGAATTCTGCTCCCCTGTTATTTAAAATGCACTTGAAACTAAATGCTTTCTAAATGCAAAAACTAACTAAGGACCCTATATGACGACTCTTTTTATTTATTTTTTTGACTCTTTAAATGCAATAAAAGGATATCTAGCTTGGGTTGCTTCCCAAGTAGCGCTTGTTTAACGTCCCAAGCCTGACGGTCATTTCCCCCTTAGGGCTAAGTTAACTTCAACACTTGCCGGCTAGTGAGGATTGGCTCTCCATGATAGTGTTTGAGCCTTTGACCATTCACCTTAAAATTCTCTCTTTCACCTGCTAGTTCCACCGCTCCATGTGGAAAAACATTGACTATTGTGAACGGTCCAGACCACCTTGATTTAAGCTTTCCCGAAAAAAGTCTCAACCTTGAGTTGTAGAGTAGTACCCTTTGTCCCGGTTCAAATTTCCTTGGCAAAATGTGCTTGTCATGCCACGCCTTGGTCTACTCTTTGTAAATTCTTGCATTCTCATAAGGTTGCATATGGATTTTAGACCATTCATTCAAATCTAAAAGCCTTTTTTCACCAGCTTTCTTTAAATCATAATTGAGCTCTTTGATTGCGCAATACGACTTTTGTTCCAATTCCACCGGTAAGTGACATGCCTTTCCAAACACCAAATTGTAAGGAGACCTTCCAATTGGAGTCTTGAAAGCAGTCCTATAGGCCCACAAAGCATCATCTAACTTCTTTGACCAATCGTTCCGTGAGGAGTTAACAGTTTTTTCAAGAATACACTTCAACTCACGGTTGGATATCTCGGCTTGCCCGTTTGTTTGTGGATGATGAGGAGTGGAGACCGTATGCTTGACCCCATACTTTTCAAGTAGTTTGTGTATTTGGTTGTTGCAAAAGTGGGATCCCCCATCAAAAATCTAGGAACCCCAAAGCTTAAGAAGATGTTGCGCCTCAAGAACTCCATGGCTACTCTCGCATCATCCGTTGTTGTTTGAATTGCTTCCACCCACTTTGAAACATAATCAACTGCCACCAAAATATATTGATAGGAGAAGGAGGGTGGGAATGGTCCCATGAAATCAATCCCTCAAACATCAAAGAGCTCTACTTCAAGCATGCAAGTAAGAGGAAGCTCATGCCGCCTAGAGATGTTTCCAACCCTTTGGCAATGATCACAATTTTCAAAAAAAGCGTTGGCATCCTTGAAGAGTGTTGGCCAATAAAACCCGCTTTGGAGGACTTTTTCTGCGGTCTTCTTTCCCCCAATATACCCACCGTAATCCGAGCTATGGCAATGCCACAACACGTTTCCAATTTGATCATGAGGAATGCACCTTCTTAAGATTCCATCCGAACATTGCTTGAACAAGTAGGGGTCCTCCCAGACATGCTACTTTGCATCCGAGAAGAACTTCTTTCTTTGTTGATTAGTCCAACCTTGTGGAACCACATTTGAAGATTTGAAGTTGGCCATATCCGCGAACCAATGTGGAAAATTTTCAAATAATGCGAATAGCTTCTCATCAAGAAATTCTTCCTTGATGTCTAGTAATTTCTCCTCGGTGTTAGGATTGACCAACCTTGATAAGTGGTCTGCCACCCCATTCTCCGACCCTTTCCGGTCCTTAATCTCAATATCAAACTCCTGCAAAAGAAGAATCCACCGAATTAATCTAGGTTTGACCTCTTGTTTTGTCATCAAGTGTCTTATGGCCACATGATCGGTGAAAACGACAATTTTAGACCCCACAACGTAGGATCTAAATTTATCTAAAGCAAAAACTACAGCTAGGAGTTCTTTTTCAGTGGTGGAATAGTTGGCTTGTGCTTCATTTAAAACCTTACTTGCATAGTATATAACATGAGCTAACTTTTCCACCCTTTGACACAAAACCGCCCCCACCACATAATCACTAGCATCACACATGATTTCAAAAGGTAGATTCCAATTAGGTGCATTGATTATGGGTGCAGTGACAAGCATATTTTTCAAAGTATTGAAAGAATTTAAACAAAAAGCATTAAAATCAAAGGATACGTCCTTCACAAGAAGGTCACAAAGCGGCTTTGCAGTCTTTGAGAAGTCCTTAATGAATCTCCGGTAGAAACCGGCATGGCCTAAGAAACTCCTTACCCCCTTCACATGGTTGGTAGGGGTAGCTTCTCAATCAACTCAATCTTGGCTTTATCCACCTCAATCCCCTTTTGAGAGATTTTGTGTCCCAAGACTATAGCTTCCTTAACCATGAAGTGGCATTTCTCCCAATTAAGTACTAGGTTGGTTTCTTGGCATCTCTCAAGCACCAAAGCCAAATTCTTCAAGCAATTATCAAAAGAGGTCACAAAGACCGAGAAGTCGTCCATGAATACTTCAATGAATTTCTCCACCATGTCCGAGAAAATAGAGAGCATACACCTTTGGAAAGTAGCGGGAGCATTGCACAATCCAAAGGGCATCCTTCTATAAGCAAAGACGCCATAGGGACAAGTGAAGGCCGTCTTCTTTTGGTCTTGAGGATCCACCACAATTTGGTTGTACCCGGAGTAACCATCCAAGAAACAATAGTACTCATATCCGGCCAACCTTTCAAGCATTTGATCAATGAATGGAAGAGGGAAGTGATCTTTCCTTGTTGCATCATTTAGCTTTCTATAGTCAATACAAACCCTCTATCCCGTGACAGTCCTTGTTGGAATCAATTCACTATTCTCATTGACCATCACGGTTGTGCCACCTTTCTTTGGGACCACATGAATCGGGCTAACCCAATTACTATCCGAGATTGGATAGATGATTCCGGCATCCAAAAGCTTAATCACTTCCTTACGCACCGCTTCTTTCATGATGGGATTTAACTGCCTTTGTGGTTGAACCATCGGTTTATAGTCATCCTCCATCAAGATTTTGTGCATGCATAGGGAAGGACTTATACCTTTTAAATCCAAAATCTTCCACCCAATGGCAGATTTGTGTTCTTAAGAACTCTCAATAGCTTGTCTTCTTCATCCTTTTTCAAGGCATTGCTAATGATGACTGGATGTTGTCCCCCTTCACTCAAAAATGCATACCTCAAGTGAGTTGGGAGTTGCTTCAATTCCGGTGTATTTTTGTCTTCTTCCATTCCTTCTTTGTTGAGCTTCTCTTTTTTACATTCATCCCTTGGGAGACTTGGAAAGGCTTCCATACTCTTCAAGCGCTCAAGATAATCCTCATCCCCCAAAAGGTCTTCTTCTTCATTCTTATCATGGGATTTTACCAACACTTGTGCAAGTGAAGAACCATGGGCTTCACTTGTGGCCATAGCTTTTACAATTGGGTCCACCACATCAACCCTATACACATCCAATCTCTCAACGGGGTGTTTCATTGCTTCAAAGACATTGAAGACTACATTCTCATCTTGCACCCTTAGTGTGAGTTACCCTTGTTGCACATCTATCAACACTACAACAGAAAAGACTTTTAATAGCGTTTATTTTTGGTATTTAATAGCGCTTTTAAGCGCTATTAAAGGTTGACACAAACAGTGGCGTTTAAAAAAGCGCTATCTAAAGAAGAATAGACATCGCTTCCTCAAGGAAGCGCTATCTGAAATTCAGGATTAGATAGCGCTTCCTTGAGTAAGCGCTATCTAAAACTGAGTACTAGATAGCGCTTTGTTGAGGAAGCGCTGTCTATTCTTGGTTTTTAGATAGCGCTTTTAGATAGTTCCCTTTTTTTTTTTTCTAAAACTGTACTCTATTTTTCTCCTACTCTTCCCTGCACTCATCAAAACCCAGATAGTAGTAATGTATACATAATTGGCACAGTATAAATAAATTCATTTCATTCATTAATGTTACAATATACAGTACAGTATACACAATTCAAACTATAATTCAAACATGTACAATATATACAATCCCAGACATCACAATATACACAGCACACTATATATAGCTAGTTATACTAATTCAAAATGTCTTCATCCTGCAAAGCATCAACCTGCAAAATTGGAGACAAATCATCAAACTATTACATTAAACTTGAAGTATTCACTAGTGTACACAAGCACAACTTAAATATATATAATTAACACTAAAAAGACAAAATTATTTACCTTGATTCATAATAATATAGTTACACCACTCATCCAAAATTTCAAATACTTGATCATCGATGTATGTGTCATATTTACTATCGGGAAAGTACTGCATGCGATAGAAAAAGTAAATTAAGTTAGACTCAAAGATATTCAAATGGTCCAAATGTAAGTGTGTAATTAAACTGAAATCACATACCGATGATGGGATTTGAATTTGGTTATAAGCGATGATATCCGTAAGAAACCTTAGAACGTAGTATCCACAGTCTATACTATTGCATTGGCGGGCGCACTACAAAACAAAAATAATAAGTTAACTGGTTTTAAATTTAAATAATTACATAATTACAATGTGAACAAATTAATACCTCTATAAAGATCCATTTAGTCTTTGATGATTTTGAAGATCGGGACTTGGCTCCCCTTTTGCATCCACAATGAATTGTCAAAGCACTGAAATGCAAAAACAAACATTCGTTAGCTATAGAGTACACTTTGAATCACAACATATATGAGATAAATTTCAAATCATTTTTCTTACTCGTTAAAGATTGTCATAAGCATTTTCCACTGTGTAAAGGGTACATGCAATGGATCCAGGTAGTAGATTGTGTCTTCATTGAGATTGATCGCTAACAATACCCATTGTCCCCTACAAAACAAGAAAATGAGTTAGCAAATCATAAACAAATAATTAATCACAATATAATACAGTATCATGTCATTGATTAACTAAATGACTCACACTACGTTCATAGGTGCCAGAAACAGGGAATTGCCATTTGGACTTGCTAGCTCAAGGCTTTCATCTATGTACTGTTTTTGCCCAGATATATATGGATGTAAAGCTGTTTTATCTGGGCATAAGAGTACCTTAAAACATGTATAATAAGCGTTAATATATGTTTAAATTATGAAGAATAAAAAAAGTTATATACTTTTAAATTTGATGTATTACCTAAGATATACGCTAATACCAGTCCCACTGATAGCGTATGTTGAAAACCCAGAATTTCTTCATCCATCTCCAATTCTATTACGCGGCTCAAGCCTTTTTTTACCAGGATCCTTATGTAGGATATACAATCATATGAGCATGCTGCGATAGGAGGCTGGGAGGAGGACTGCTGCTTCTTAGGGGATGTAATGGAGCCCTTTGTATGCTCCTTGTTAATTTTAGGTGGTCGGGACTCCACAATCTTCTTGCCCTTGTCCTTGTCCTTGGATTTGGATTTTTTGGAGATAACCTACATATTGCAATAAAGTAGTTAGTGACCACCCAATTTAATAAATATATACAACATATCATAAGGAATATTAATTATTAACATACCTGCACGAGGTTGATTGGCCATGCGATAAAGGTACCTATTGCATGATCCAGTACCATGATATCAGCATGCTCAATTGGTACATGCAATGGCGCATGTCCCTCCAGTGCAACTTCAATGTTCACTTTCACATGGCCAGGAGGTAATGGTAATGTGGCACCCTCCTCATTAAAGACCATCGCCCTAGCAACAATGCGATGAGTTGGGTGCCGTAGATACAAGTTGCACAGTTTTATGCCCTAAACAAATGATAAACGAAATATTAATTAATTAGTATGAATTAAACCTTCAGTGCAATATATAAAATGTATAAAATTATCATTGATAAGTATTGCCTCTGGAAGAGGTATATGCGGTTGCGGAACGGTGCAACTATCTCTGACACTGTGCGGGATAGGGGTAGGAGGATCACCAGCTGGCTCAGAATCAGCACGTCCTTGCTTATCCTGCTTGCTAGCCTTTAACTCCTCTACTTCACGAGTTAGCTCGGCTAGCCTCCTTTGCGTCTCCAATTGAGTTAACATATCTTGATGTTTTGCGCGTTGTTGTGCGCCAAAAACAATCCTCTGGGAGACGGCAAACCCCACACCCCTTAGGCGACCAGGGTATTCATTGATATTCAATGCTCGTGCAAGAATATCTTGACGGCCAACACAGTCTGTTATCTCCCCCTGTGATACAGACTCTGATAAGGACATATGTGACACAAATATTAATGAACAAATTAATAAGATGTTAAACATAATTATAATAAGCAATTTACAAATGAACTAAGTTAATTAATGAGGGTGTATACTTACAATTCTGTCAGCCACTTCCTTAGTGGCGGGGTGCAAAATCTGGCCATCATGGCCCATGCGAGCTGTCATCCATAACTTACCCCTCTCAACTGCCTCGGTGGTAGGATCCGCTCCTGCCCTCTTCAGCTATACATTTGAACACACAAAATAAATAAAATTTATCAATGTTAAGGAAGAAATCATAAGTGGGTTAATCAACAAGTTATAAGGATATATTGTACTTACAATTTGTTCCTCGAGGCTATCATAACCCGTTGGCCCTGCTAAGTAAGGGTACGGAGGGTTTGACGCTTTAATTCGATTTGCTTTACTTGTTTTCTCCATATACACGGAAGTATATGTTAATGCATGATTTAATATATATAAATTAAGTTAACAAACGAAGTTAAATTGTACATACCTTAAATGTCTCGTTTTCTGTGCGTGTTGTTACAAAAGCTCTCCAGTCGTCCACCTTTATCATGTCTGCGTACTTTGGTGGAGGCTCATGTCTGACATTCCCACCTTTATCTTTTAAATACTTGGTCGTCAACTTCGTTCAGAATGACCGATGACATTTTCCGACAATCTGGAGACATATTTTCCTCCGAGCCTCATCAATGTCAAAAATAGTCTGCATAAATTATAAAGGTTAAGTTTAAAAATATACATGTTAATTAAGAACCTGATGTTAATTAAATATTACTTATATACCTGTATATCACGCCATATGTGTGATTTGCCTCGTTCAATGCTTTATCCTTCCACATCTTGCATGTAATTGGGACCGCTTGCCGGACTACGGCCCCAATGTAACTCTCTAGCTCCTTCCCATTATCACCAATGGGTTTGCCTTTTGTATTCCAGGCAACCTGATAAAATGAAACACTTGATTAATAAAATAACGAAACACTTAATTAATAAAACGAAAAGCTTAATTAATAATGATCTTATATACCTGTAATCTCACACCTCTGCTCCTCTTTAGGATAATATTCTTCTTGAACGTCGGTCCACGGCGCCTCACTTGTGTCTCGGGCGCCTCTAGGCTAGAATCCGAACTATCATCATGATCACTAGATGAAGACATGATCTGCAACACAAGTAAAAACGTCAGATCACAATATAAATTAGAAAAACATCTTTAAGTAAATTTAATTGACGAAGAAATTAAAAAAACAAAATCACGATGCTACATGTTTAAGTAAAAACGATGAATATTTTTTTAATTGATGAAGAAATTAAAAAAACAAAACGTGCTTACATGTTGAAGTAAATCTTTTCCTCTTCCTCGTTGGATTTAGACTTGTGTGTCCCTTATTGGTACAAAACAATGGATTGATCCAAAGACCCTCGTCATGATCATTTCTAATGTAAAAACCCTCATCTATAGTTGGATTGGACTGAAGTTGTTGTGATGTCCCGAAGAAAGGATCATCCTCAATATTAGCATCTTCATGTGCTTGATCATCAATCCCATGAACAATCATTTTGTTAGTCAATAGAATGATGGACCACTTCGTATCAGCTGGATCGATGACATAGTACACTTGTTGAGCTTACGATGCTAAAATAAAGGGCTCATCTTTATACCCCACCTTACTGAAATCCACATGCATGAACCCCAATTCATCCATCTGTACACCGTTATTATTGTCAACCCACTTACAATGGAACACAGGCACCCGAAACATCGTATAATCCAACTCCCATATACGTTCAATTACCCCGAAATATGACATATTCGCGTATATGGGGTTTCTGTCTTTGGCACTGGAGATATGCATGGCTTGAGCTACAAGAGTGACCCCGCTGTTTTGCATTTTACTCTGATCATCTTGTTTTTTGTATAAAATATGAACCCATTCATTAGATAACCATTGTAAAAGAAGACATGTATTGTTGGACCTCTCGCTAACCATCTCAACCTTTCTGAAATCGATGTAGGATTTGCAGCAAACTCTATAGAAATGTGTTCTTTTAGCCATGGTATGAAACACCGATTGTGTTCTCTTGTCAACCAATTCTGACTCTTATTGGGATACAAACCCTGAATTATGTGCTTGTGTTTTTCAACATATGACTCAACCTCATCGGCGTTGTGCAGAACATACAAGTGTGCTTGCTCCCATTCTGTCCACTGTATAGTCACTACTTCAGTTCCAGTAATACCTTGACCCATCGTTCTCCCCGTGTGACGAGACTTTGTCAACCCTATGGAATCAACATCAGTGAGGTACTCGGTACAAAACTCAACAGCTTCTTCGACTATGTAACGTTCAATAATACAACCCTTTGGTCGTGATCGGTTTTTCACATACCCTTTCAATATCTTCATGTAACGCTCAAAAGGGTACATCCATCTCATATAAGCAGGCCCACACAATTGTGTCTCTCTGACTAGGTGAACGGTTAAATGAACCATTATATCAAAGAATGAAGGCGGGAAATACATTTCAAGTTCACACAAAGTCACAACAATGTCTTTCTGCAGAAAAGGCAACTTCCCAGGGTCAATCACCTTACTGCAAATTGCCTTGAAGAAGAAATAGAGTTTAGTCAAGGTTTCCCGCACTTCGTTAGGCAAAATTGACCGTATATCGATAGGTAGCAAATTCTCCATGAGGACATGGCAGTCATGGGACTTTAGTCCCTTTAGCTTCAGATCTTTCATATCCACGAGGTTCCTAATGTTTGAAGAGTACCCCTCTGGAACCTTAACTCCATGAAGAAACTTACAAAGAGCAATTTTCTCTTTTCTAGCTAGAGTATGAGCAGCCGGAGGTAGATATGTACGTTTCCCCTTCTTTACTGGTCCCAACTCTTGTCTCAATCCCATACTAACCAAGTCAAGCCTTGCATTGATGCCATCTTTAGTCTTGCCTGGCACATTAAGTAAGGTACCAATGACACTATCAAAGACATTTTTTCAACATGCATAACATCAATGAAATGTCTTACGTATAAGGATTTCCAATATGGCAGCTCAAAGAAGATTGACCTTTTCTTCCACCCTCTTATGGCAAGCTGTCGTGCAAAAGGTTTCCCAAATTCAATGTTCAAATCTTGTACCTTTTCAAACATTTGCACACCCATCAACGGAGAAGGACTTCTATGGTTTTCTGTATTCCCATTGAATGCCTTTCGCAAGAACCGACAATGATGATTTGATTGCAAAAATCTACGGTGCCCAAGGAAGACATTCTTCTTACCATGATCCAATCGTATCCAATTTGTATCATCTTCACAAATAGGACATGCACACTGACCTTTGGTACTGTATCCTGACAGATTACCGTATGCCGGAAAATCATTAATTGTGCCGAATATCATAGCTCTCAAGGTGAAACTTTCTTCTTTATACCCACCGTACACCTCTACACCCCTTTCCCACATTTGCTTCAAGTCTTCAATTAAAGGAGCCAAGTATATGTCAATATCATTTCCTAGTTGTTTGGGCCCTAAAATTAACAAAGACAACATCATATATTTACGTTTCATGCATACCCATGGGGGTAGGTTGTAGATCACCAAAATCACAGGCCATGAACTATGAGAGCTACTCTAAATACCATGGGGGTTAAATCCGTCAGTGGACAATGCAAGCCTTAGGTTTTGGTTCTTGTCCGAAATGAGGATAATCATGATCAATTCTTTTCCATTGAGGAGAATCTACCGGGTGCCGTAGCTTGCCATCTTTAATCCTTTCATCCTCATGCCATGTCAAGTGCTTTGTATCTTCCGAGCTACGATACATGCGCCTAAATCTGGGAATTATGGGAAAATACCACAGAACCTTCTCCAGAGCCGATTCTTTCTTCTTATACCGTGAGGCATTACACTTAGGACACATCTGTAAATTTGTATAATCCTTCCGGAATAAAATGCAATCGTTAGGACAAGCGTGTATCCTCTCATAGCTCATGCCAATAGAGCATAACTTTTGTTTAGCCTCATATGTCCTACTAGGAAGCCCATTATCCTCCGGCAACATTTCTTTCAATAATGCGAGTAATGTCGTAAAGCTCTTATCCGTCCATCCATTACCCGATTTCAAGTTATACAACCTTAACATCGCCGACAATCTTGTGAATTTATTACAACCCTCATACAACGGTTTCTCTGCATCACTTATCAACTTCTCAACCATATTAGGACAATCACGAAGATCTTCTTCAACCGCGTGTGTCATCTCTTCAAAACGGTCGCCCTCATATGTATCTGTACCGGTATCATCTGCCGCATATCTTTCACTAATATTCCCCATATCACTAGATTCAACTCTTGTCTCACCATGCTTTGTCCAACAGGTATAACTTTGATCAATTCCATAACACACTAAATGTCCTTCCAACTGAGCTACACTAATTCGTCTTGTATAACAACAACTTAAACAGGGACATATGAGTCTACTAGGGTCTTCGGCATGCCGAACCGCAAATCTAATAAAATCTTGCACTCCATCTCTATATTCATTTGACAAACGATTGGCAGACATCCACTTCCGATCCATATATTCTCGTTCTACGGCAATTATTTTGAGTTTAGAGAGGTTGACGTCTACCTTTGATGAGAACTACAAGAATGCATGACACACGCTAACTTCATACTACAGGGTGAGGGTCCTATCCTATCCAAGATTGTAAACTCGACAATATATTATTATAGTATGTCCTAATTACTTCTTGTTCTAAGAAAATTTCGGCAGCATTTCCCCTTAGTTCTCCAAGCACACAACTTAATTTAGGTGATATTATGACCGAAATTAAGTGTACGTGTACCCAAAGAACAATGAGAAAATACAAACCAATGAAATTTTCTTATATCAGATGTAATATTTAAGGCATACAATAATATGTATTGACAGTGAAGTTTACAATCTTAGACTGTCCACTTTGGACAATTCAAGAACAGGTTGTATACTGTGCCATGGCACAATATACAAATCGTTCTTGAACAGGAAAATAAGCTTAATGCATGTGCATACCAATAAAAAATAAACATGCCTACTGCTATAAAACACAGGGGAATAACATATATGTGTACCAGATAGGTGATGGACAAAGAGGCGAGGCGACAGATGTGCCTGAGAGAATCCAAAATCCAAGTTTGATTCACAAGGTCAAGTAGTTGGTATCATTTCCTGAAATATAAAGGGACAACACGCATATGACATTGAACAAATAATCAATTCAAAAGTAAAGATAAGATAGGTATGTAAGGATGCACACTTCCTTAAATTCAAAAACTTTTCATGAACCTTATCCTAGTGGATAGAGTATTATCCTTCTTCTCAAACTATGTACAGTTCATCAAATTCCAATACCCTTTATAATGTAATATTTTAATCAATAAAGTACCAAAGTAAAGATTCTCAATTCTGCCTTAGAAAGTAGGTATGTAAGCATGTACACTTCCTTAAATTCGAATAACATTAGTAATGTAGATTCTCATAAATTAAACTACCAAAGATTCTCATCATTTATGCATTTAAAACCTAGGTATCTAATCATACAAGGCACTCCAAGCAGGCCATTAACCTTATGTACAGTGAGAGTTTCAAGGGTCAGAGTTAAAAAGTGGAAACACTGCACACACATCAAATTAAGGCACAACTTAACCAAATTTCAAATTGAAACACTGCACACACATCAAATTAGCAAGTAAGTTCCTTTGTCAAAGCATACACCCATTAAGGTCCTGACTCAACTCCAACGGCACCAAAAGGCCATCTTAAACAAATTTAGATAGATGGGATTCACACATGCATTATCATGTAAAAAAAACATGGAAGCTGTCAATAAAAACAAATAAAGAACGCACAACTGCACCACACAATCAACCCCATAGAACCATAAATAATCACTATGATTTGAATGTTCAGTTGTAGAACAAACTAAACTGATACAGGAAAAAATAGAAAATTTGTTTGATACATAGAAGAAAACAGTAACAGAGAAGAAAAAATACCAATAACTAGTGCATTGTGTCTTTGGGGACCTTCACAAATGGAACAGTAACAGCTTGCAGCTCACACGGTCAACTTCACCAATGCATTGTGTCTTTGGGGACCTTCACAAATGGAGAACGAAGGAATGAGAGAAACCCAAACAACAGAGAGGGAAACAACCTAAGAGATAGGAGGAAGAGAGAGCTTACCTGAAAGAAGGAGGAAGAGAAACTCGGGCGACGGAGGGACGTGACCTGAGGCAGGGAGGGAGAGAAACTCGTGCGAGGGAGGGAAAGGAGAAAGATGGAGAAGCTCGTGCGGTGGCGTTCGCGAAGTGTTGGTGGCCAGAGAACCAAAATGGTGGTGGTGGTGGTGGTGTTTGTGCAAGGAGGAGACAGGGAGGGGTTAGGGAAAGGTTCGAAAGAGACTGAGAGTGAGGAGGGGAAGTATACGTTAATGAATTAAAACTGATGATAAATTAAAAAAAATTTGAAAATGGGAACAGATAGCGCTATCTAAAGTTAACTTATAATAGCGCTTCCTCAAGGAAGCGTTATCTAAAGTTTGATTTTCGATAGCGCTTCGTCAAGCAAGCGCTACCTATTCCCAGGATCTGGAATAGATAGCGCTTCCTCAAGAAAGCCCTATCTAAAATCAAACTTTAGATAGTGCTTCCTTGAGGAAGCGCTATTATACGTTCACCGCCTTTTTTTTAATAGCGTCGCATTTAAAAACACTATTAAAGGTGCGATATTTAATCCCTTTTATGGCGTAGTGCAAAGCACGCCCGGTGGCCAAGAAAGGCCTACCCAATATGAGTGGGATCTCGGCATCTTCATCCATATCAAGCACTACAAAGTCTGCCGGAAATATGAACTTATCTACCTTTACCAACAAATCTTCCACCACCTCATAAGGGTATTTGATTGAACGATCTGCTAGTTGGAGTGACATCCTTGTATCCTTGGCTTCCTTGATGCCTACTTCTTCATCATAGAAAGGGGCATTAAATTGATGCTTGCCCCTAGATCACACAATGCCTTCCCAAGAGTCACTTCCCAGTGGTGCAAGGTATACTAAAAGAACCCGGGTCATTCAACTTTGGAGGTAGTTTCCTTTGAAGAACTGCGCTACACTCCTCGGTCAAAGCAACCGTTTCCTCATCCACTATCTTTCGCTTCTTGGAGAGAAGCTCCTTCATGAACCGGGCATAAGATGGCATTTGTTCCAAGGCTTATGCAAATGGAATATTAATTTGAAACTTGTGAAAAACATCGAGGAACTTGTTGACTTGTTTGTCTTGCAAGGGCTTCTTCAATCTTTCTGGATATGGTACCTTCATGAAGGGAGGGAGGTCTTGGGGTTCAACCCACTTCTTCTTTCGGAATTCTTCATCTACTAGTTTCAACCTTCTCCCTTGCTCGAGCACCTTTTCACTAGCCAGTTCATCTTCCTTAGCTTGCTCTTCCTCAACATGTAGTTGCTCTGAAATCTCAACTTCTTGAGAACTTGTTGCACCCCCATTAGATTCCAACACTTTACCGCTTCGAGTTGCTACGGCATTGCATTGGTTCTTGGGGTTGTTCTCTGTATTACCTGGGAAAGTGCCTGGAAGACGCTCATTCAGTTGCTTTGCAAGCTGGGCCATTTGAGTCTCAAGATTCTCAATTGCTGCCCCTGTATGAGTTGTTAACTTGTCTATGGCTGTGTTTGTATTTATTGACAACTTCTCAATGGCCGCACTAGTCTTCTCAATAGCCAACTCCCAAGGTTGCCTTCCACCATCTGTGATCTGTAACTGATTATTCCCTGGGAGGGCCTGCTGAGTATTACGCTGTTTTATTCCATAATTTGGCCTCTGATTCTGTTGTTGTTGCCTGGCTAGACCACCACTAGTATTGCTCCAAGTGAAACCCGGATGGTCTCTTCTAATGTACCCCCGATTCTGATTCGAATTGTAGTCATTTTGTCTGTTCCTCTGATAGTTATTCTGGGGCACTGTGTCATAGAAATTGTGGCATGAATCCACATGTTCTTGAGAGAAATTAAATGGGCAATTCTGACTATCATGATGACCATTGCAATTTCCACACCTTGGGGCAGTCCTTCTTGCATTAAATTAACCTTCTTGTTGCTAGATAGGGCTTCACATTGCATCTTGAAAAGTTTGTTTTGATTAAGAATAGCTTCTAATGATGCGACACTGATTCCAGAAGCATTATAAGTGCCATACTACGATTGTAATCAGTATTAGACATTTTCTCTAGCAAGGCCCATGCATCCTCAGCTGGTAAATAATAGAATGACCTCCAACTGCGGCATCACAATTCATCTGGTATCGCCCCTTCAACAAATTAAAGAAGTGTTGCACCTTTGTTGCTTGAAAGAAGTGACGGCTATCTTCAACTGTGCGAGGAGGGAAGAATTTTGTGAGGAACTTCTGAGCCATCTGTTCCCAAGTGGTGATGCTAGCACGATCCAAGTGTAAATCTAGCCAATCGCGTGCTCTATCCCGAAGAGAAAGAGGGAATAGTCTCAAACGAAAGGCGTCTTGTGAAACTCCCCGATATTTGCACATGTCACAAGCTTCCAAGAAACGAGTAATGTGTCTGTGAGGATCTTGTTGTGCACCACCATCAAATTGATTCATCTGAATCTAACACAAAATGCTTTCCCGAATCTCAAAAGAATCGACAGTGATAACAAGCCTAACAACAGTAGAAGCACAATCATCCAAGTTAGGTTGATTGTACTCATAAAGGGGCTTGTAGGCCGGAGGAGGATTTTCTTCCTCCATCGCTTCAAGATCAATGGATGGAGTTGCTTCAAGCCACTTTTTCTCTCTCAATTCTTTCCTCAACCTCCTTTCGGTCTTTGTGATCTCTGGATCGAATAGTAAGTTTTCTTGTGAAAGAGTACATCACATACACAAAAACTAGGCAAGACCAAGTGGGATCAAAGAAATAAAAGGAGATAAAGTTGCAAAAATAAATAAATAAAATAATTATAATAAAAATAGCCTAATCAATATGAATTAAATTCCCTAAGAGATTAGGAAAATTGGTTGTGCCAATCCCCGGCAATGGCGCCAAAAACTTGTTGACAAACCAGCAAGTGTACCGGATCGTTGCAAGTAATAAACAAGGTAGAGATTACCGAGGTTGAACACAGGGAATGGAGTATCAATTTGCCCAATTTATCAAGAAATTCAAGACGTTGACTAAGTCAAAAGGGGAGAGTTATGAGGAGAGAGAAACAAAAATCAAGCACTACATCAATAACAATTAAAAGAAGAATAATAAAGAATCAAGATGAGATTTGATGATGATTAAGGCTCTAAGGTCACGAATCCACCTATCCTATCAAGCAAGCTACCCAAGTGTTTATCTTTTTATCCCTATGTCAATTCTTTGTCAACCAGCAACTCTCAATTATCCTAATGTCACTGCCACTTTTCAAAAGGAAATATCTCAAATTGGAAGTTGTCAATCTGCCAATATATTCAACCTACAATTAGATTCATTAAGTTCTTAGTTCCCTATAGCGATTGCACCGCTTTCCTACTCTATGCCTAGAGGTATTCAAACAGTGTTCTTAATTCGGGTCCTAAGTACGGATCACCTGCTAGTATCATCGCACTAGACTAGCTAACCATTGCGCATTTGATTAACACAAACAATTCAGAATTTAGAAACAAGAATAGAGGCAAAGGAATAAGAAAATATTACTTGAATAACTATGCCATCAAAGGAGGCTTCATTCGTTCCCTTAGAAAAGGGGATTAGTTCCTCATGCTTGCAGTAACAACACACAAACAAAAAGAATTCATCCTAGACTAGAAAGAAAAGGGGAGACGCAGCTCCAAGAGACTAGGATTTACCAAAATCGCAATAAAAAATCAGAGGAAAAAGCTCTCTCTAATTGACCTAAAACACAGTATTTATACGTTACTAGTTTTTCGCTCGCTCGCGAGGCGAATTTCAAAACTGAATCTTTTCTAGATTTTAAGTTATCGCGAGGCGAGCATACTATCGCGAGGCGAGACAGAGCAGCTGCTGCAGCCTTCTCAAACAGACCTTTGGCTCGCGCGGCGAGAATTTCTTTCGCGACGCGAGACAGAAAGGGTGTTTTTTCCTTACTCATACAGCCTTCTAGATCGCGGGGCGAGCATTTCTTTCGCGACATGAGACAGAAAGGTTGTCTTTCCCTGTTCAGGCAGCCTTCTGGCGCGCGAGGCAAGAACCCTGTTTTTGCCTTTTCCCTTGTTTTCTTCATTTTCCTAGCATCTATAAGCTTCACTTTTGACTTGGAAAAGAAAATAAGCAATAAGAAGAGTAATTCTGCTCAAAATCTCCTAAAATTCTTAAAAACCAAATAAAAGATTCAAACATCGCTTAGGAACAAAACAAGCCCAAATAGGGGTTTTAGCGAGGTTAAATCGCTCAATTGGTACTGAAACGTTAGCCTTTTCTGTTTGAAAAACTAGCTAACTTGAAGGCTTATCAACCGTGATACGCCACACTTGGGGCAGTCGTGCATCCCTTCATACACACCCCTATATAGTATGCAATCATTAGGGCATGCGTGTATCTTCTTAAACTTCATACCCATCGAACAGTGTACCTTCTTTGCCTCATAGTTATGGTCCAGTAATGTGTTGCCTTCTGGAAGCATGCTGTTCAAGAACTCAAGCAATTTGGTGAAGCTTTTATTACTCCACCCATTTCTCGCCTTCACACTGAACAATTTTAACACTGCCGACAACCGTGTATAAGTAGTGCACCCCGGATACAAACGCTTATCCATATTACTGCACAAAGTATCATACACACGTGCTTGCTGAATGAATCTTGTCCAGTATCACGGATCATGTCCTCTAGTCGATTGTCCTCCATATCTACGTCAACTTCCTCACTTTGGGACACACTTGGCATGTTTAACAAGTCATCACCATGCCATATCCATCTTGTATAACTCTTGCAACTGTAACAGCTCGGACTGCTTTCAGGATTGCCGACTATCCCCACAAACAAACACGGGTCTTTTCAGCGTGCTTTATCCTTATTTACGCTTTTTGGGAATCTTCCCAGAAGGTCACCCATCCCACAATTACTCCAAGTCAAGCACGCAGAACTATGTAGTTATTATGTTTTGGGCTCTCGAAAAAAAAGTTGTATCTTGTTGGTATAGGTTGTACCAATCAAATCCTTTAAGCCTTCCTTAACTATACAGTCCCACACCTGCACTGAGACGACCCTCTTCTCTTAGAAGGATAATCCCATTAGTCCTAAAACTCCTACTATTACTAACTTAGCCGTATATAAAACGATAGCGTGGTAGTCAAACAACGTCGCGAAAGCAACAAGCAATAACGGCAAGCATAGAAAGATCATCAGAGTAAAACGCAACATAAAAGTAACTGTACAAATACCATACATATATTAGCCCATCAGTAGGGCACTGTACATACATATACATGCTGTCAAAATAAAAACTGAAAATACAACCATAGCCAAAAGAAAAACTCTCGGAGCTCACCAGCACTACCCGTCCCCTCTCAAAAAGGTACACAAAAAGCTCTCAGTTCACAACCTAGGACGCACTGGCAGGCTCTCACCATCAGTGGTGAGGATGCCCTGAGCTACCCTGACCCTTGCCATGAGTACGCCTGTACCGCACCAGAGACTCATACTCTGACGAAGAGCTGGATACCACGATCCTACGCCTACGGTAGGCACTTAGATACCGCTCCGTCCTCCGGCGCTAGCCTCGGTAGACGTAGCCTCTCCTGCTAGATATAACTGAGGACTGGGGTGCCACCCACATGTAGTCCCGCTCCCTCTGCCTCGGCGGTAGCCACATCCTGGGAAAAGGAAGGAACTGGTACACGCGGTAGGGGCCAATGATATCCACATACGGCGGCGTGCCGCTCCAAAAGATCAGACTGACGAGTCCCGTGTAAACTACCAAGAAGGTCGAGCGGTCCACCCGCCATCCCCTCTCATCATGATATACAATCTCAATGTCGCTCAGCACCGGCATCCGCGGTGCCCCTGTGATAAACGGGTGAAGTCTGGGGTCCATCCTGCTCCTCGGCTGGCTTGTTGTCTTCATGCGAACCCAAAACGGAACAACAAAAACAACAGTAGGGAGATAAGAAATACCGTGCATAACAATATCGAAAAACAACAGTAATGTTGTAAACACATATAACATATAGCAGATATCGCAGATATAACAGTTACTGCACTCCGACACACGTCTCTCAAGACAACACATGCAACAAGCATCCATCTCCATGAGCCTCACACTCAGATCAATCCTCTAGACCGGGAGGCTAATCCTATGCAGCATGTCGGCCGAATCACTCACAAAACTGGTTCCCACTGGAACGGTTCCACACCCGAACAAGTCCACAACGGAACAGGTTCTGTGTCGGAACGAAGTTAGCTTGTCCAAGAAACCGAACCGCTCACCATGACCAATAAGAGTGCATCCCCCTTCCACACCGGAACCGGGGTATCTCGGTCGCCTCGGAATGTTAGCCTGGAACAAATAGAAAGCTCTGGGATTAGTCGGGCAAACCGGACTGAATCGGGTGTCACGACAGGACAGGGGCTACCTTTTCTGTCTCTGTAAACTATTCCCGAGACCGGTAACATCCCCAAGGTCACTCACTTGACCGCCCCATCTACTCTCTGTATCCGCACTCAGGTACAACTAACCTCGTAAGACGCTGGTAGCCCATACTACCTGTCACACGGTCTCGCCACTTGGCAGCTGATGATGATATGCAGCAAACATCCTCAATGGACTTGATACGGATCTCACGCCTAAGCTCTCAGTTAGAAACAACACGATGCCACTGCATCCACACGGCCACAGCCTCGACGCCATGCGTCCACGAGCCACAGCTCCAACAGTCACGGCCACAGCCTCGAAAGTTAGCATAACAGCAATGACACCATCCACGGTATCAATCCGACAACAACACGACACACAGCCAAACTTAGCTCTACGGCATTCCGCCACAACGTTCAACATTACATCATATAGCATAATAACAGTAACAATAATACCAACAACAGCACATAGCAGCATATCACATACCAAGTAGCATATAGGCACTTAGACAGATAGCAACAACAACAATCAGCAGCATACAGTCATACGAAGTCAAACATCCTTAATCAATAGTTTACTAGGCTAGGATTTCCAGCTTAACGGCGATAGCCCAAAGTAAGCTAAACCTAGGGTTTAGGTACTTTATCGGGGCTCAATTGTAACATCCCAGTTTTTTCTGTGAACTCTGATCGAGTTGGTTAATCTCGATTGGAGCTTTGGATTGTGTGTTAGTTTTAGACCTAGTTTGAAGCTTAGGAATAGGCTTGAACAAGGTTGGAGGTGTCTAAGGCGTAAAACGAGTAACTGAGGAAGTTAGAAGGCTGGAATTTCTTCTTTCGCTGAGCTTGAGGCTCAAGCGTGAGAGAACTCCACGCCCAAGAGTTGAGACGCTTAAGCATGGGAAAGGTGGATGCTTCAACGTGCTGAGTGTGCTGTACAGCTGCTCTGAGTTTGGACGCGTGTGAGACACGTGTCAGGCCAGGGAGCAGGCTGAGTGGACGAGGTTCCACGTTCGAGCGTGGAGATATCCCACGCTAAAGCGTGGCAACGCTCAAGCGTGCAGTGTGATGAACGCTTAAGCGTGGACAGCAGAAACCATAAGTGGAGCTTCCACTTTCATCTTCTCATTCTACACGAATTGGGAAGTTTTTCTGCCAGTTTGAGAGAGAAAGCTTGAGGTTAGAGGTGATCGAGCCGCCGAAAAGCGATTCCGACTACACTGTTGTGATCGCGGCGAAGTTATCTCCGACTCCAGCGGATCAGTTTCTCGATTCGCCCCAGGTAAACTCGAATCCCTAACACGTGTTCTTGGCGTTCTTCGAATCTTTACCTTTTTATTGATCTTTTGAGCTTGCCCTAGGGCTAACACTATTGTGCATGTGTTGTGCTCGTGATTAGGACAAAGTTCGTGCTCGCGGTGGTGCAAGGTTTGGAGTTGGAGGCCGCGGCTGTGAGGGGAAGTTCGTGGCTGTCTTGGGCTATTCTTGGAGAGAGGGCTGCGAGCTTGAGGAAGGAGGAGAGAGCCGATGATTGCCTAGATTCGCGTGACGACTTTTCAGGTGGGGAGAAAGAGTACCGCTACCGTCGGGAAGGCAAGAGTAATGTAGTTGTGATTTCAGCTATGTGTAGGGAAGCCTTAACCCTACTAGTGGTTGAGCCCTGACAAAGTATCTAGACCCTAGGTTTAGCTTACTTTGGGCTATCGCCATTAAAATTGGAAACCCTAGGTTAGCGAACTGTTGATTGAGGATGCTTGCTGTCGTATGACTGAATGTGCCTATTGTTGCAGTTGCTATCTGTCTAAATGTCTACGTGCTACTTGGTATATGTGATATGCTGCTTATATGATGTTGTTGATATTACTGCTATCATGTTGATGTTATTGCTGCTGTTATTGTGCTGTATGCGGTAATATTGAGAGTTGTGGCGAAATGCCGTAGAATAAGTTTGGCTGTGTGCCATGTTGTTGTCGGGTTGATACCGTGGATGGTTCTGTTGCTATTATGATGACTTCTTGAGGCTGTGGCCGTGTTTGTTTGAGCGATGGCTCGTGGACGCGTGGCGTCGAGGCTGTGGTCGTGTGGATGCAGCGGCATCGTGTTGTTTTTGATTAAGAGCTTAGGCTTGAGATCCGGTATCAAGCCCGTTGAGGATATTTGCTGCATATCATCATCAGCTGCCACGTGGCGAGGACGTATGACAAGTAGTATGGGCTGCCAGCGGCATACGAGGTTAGCGGTACCTGAGTGCGGGTACGGAAAGTAGATGGGGCGGTCAAGTGAGTGGCCTTGGGAATGTTGCTGGTCTCGGGAATAGTTTACAGTGACGGATGAGGTAGCTCCTATCCTGTCGTGATGCCCGATCCAGTCCGGTTTGCCCGACTAATCCCAGAGCTTTCCAGTTGTTCCAGGCTAACGTTTCGAGGCGACCGAGATACCCCTGTTACGGTGTGGAAGGGGGATGCACTCTTATTGGTCACGGCGAGCGGTTTGGTTTCTTGGACAAGCTAACTTTGTTCCGACATAGAACCTGTTCCGATGTGGACTTGTTCGGGTGAGGAACCGTTCCAGTTGGGAACCTACATAAGTGTGTTTTTCGGCTGACTTGCTGCATGGGATTAGTATCCCGGTTTAGAGGATTGATCTGAGTGTGAGAATCATAGGACGGATGTTCATTGCATGTGTTGTCTTGGAAGATGTGTACTAGGATGCAGTAAATGTTATTAATGTGATATCTGTTATATGCTACCTGTTGTGTGTTTACTGCATTACGGTTGTTTTCCTACCTTATGACGCGCTGTATTTCTTATCTCCCTTCTGTTTTTCCTTGTTATCTGTTTGGTGATCGCTTGAAGACAACAAGCTAGCGGAGACTCAACATGGACCCGAGACTTCACCCGTTCATCACGGGGGCACCGCGGATGCCGGTGCTGGGCGATATTGAGATTATCCACCATGATGAGAAGGGATGGCGGGTAGACCATTCTACCTTTTTGATGGTCTACACAGGACCAGTCAGCCTGATTTTTCGGAGCGGTACACCTCCGTATGTAGATATCATTGGTCCCTATTGCATCTATCAGTTCCTCCCCTTTTCGAGGATGTGGTGACCTCCGAGGCAAAGGGAGCAGGACTACACATGGGCGGTAGCCTAGTCATCGGTTGTGACTAGCAGGAGAGGTTACATTTACCGAGGACAGTGCGGGAGGACTGAGCAGTTCTTCATCAGAGTATGAGCCGATTATGCATTACAGGCATACTCATGGCGAGGGTTAGCGTAGCTCATGGCATCCTCACCACCGATAGTGAGAGCCTGCCGGTGTGTCCTAGGGAGTGAGCTGATAGCTTTTGGTGTATCTTTTGAGAGGAGACGAGGGTTTCTGGTGAGCTCCGAGTGTTTTCTTTTGCTCTTGTTGTATTTTTGGTTTCTACCTGACAGTATGTATGTGTATGTACAGTGCCCTATTGATGGGGCTAACTTATGCATGTTATTGTACAGTTATGTATATATTGCGCTTTTACTCTGATCATTGTTTGCTATGCTTGCCGTTCTTGTTTACGTTGTTTCGTTCTCCGCAACGCTGCTTGTATACCATGCTATCGTTTTATATACGGCTAGGCATACTTAATAATAATAATAATAATAAGAGGTTGGGACTAATGGGAAGGCTTCATACGTATGGGGTCATCTCATTTTGGTGGTATCAGAGCAGTTCGATTCTAAATCGGACTGTGAAGGTTAAGTGTACTGGCTTTGACGGTTGATAATCGAGTTGTATCAACTGTGTCGGGTTTCGGGTAGAGTGTCTGATGCGCTAATTATCGAAGTGTGATAACTGTTTTCATTCATAAAGCATATGATATGTTTAACTGTTAAGTGCTATTATATGTCTTATGAATTGGAACTGATAGCTCCTTTTTACAGGAAGCTAAATGGCATGTGGAAGAGCAAGATGTGGAAGGCCGGCTACGACTGGAGGCAACGATAATAATAACAACAACGGTGACCACTCAGGGATAGGAAGTGGTGGTGACACTTCGGAAGCAATGCGGGCCATGAGGGACTTGGCTACAGCAATGATGCAACAAACTCAACAGACTGCCCAGTATATGCAAAGGCAAGAAGAAAGAGAAGCTAGACAGGATCAGCTGCACACAGTAAGAGGAAACGAGATGGTGGATTCCGGTCTCAATGCTTTTATGAAGGGAAATCCTCCCCAGTTCCAGGGAGAGTATAACCTTGAAGCGGCGGAGATGTGGTTGCAAGAAATAGAAAAAGGTGTTCAATGCCACACACTGTAGAGAAGACATAAAGGTCACGTATGTTGCCTTCATGTTAGTAGGAGCAGTAGAGGCTTGGTGGAGAACCAAGGCCGGACTGTTAGAGGCCGAAGGAAGGGTGCTGACATGGTAACTATTTCGGGAGTGTTTTTTGGAGAAATACTTCCCGAGAAGCGTCAAGCAAGAAAAAGAAAAGGAATTTCTGAGTCTGAAACAGGAACAACTATCGGTGGGTGAGTACGCGTTGAGGTTTGAAGCGCTACTCAAGTTTTCTCAATTCTTCAAGCTGCAGGAGGTTTGAGGATGGACTGAGACCTAAGTTAAAGCGAGCGATACTACCCTTGAGTATCGGTTCTTTCCCCGAGTTGGTGGAGAAGTGTACAGTGGTTGACGGTCATGATCGAGCAGGGACTGTCGTGCAACAAAAGGCAGGTGGTTGACCTGTTCGGAGCAGTCAAAGTGGCAGAAGCGGCAAGTTCCAAAGGAGAGTAAGGCCGTATGATCGCCCGACTCGATTCAATGTTAACCATGGAGTGAGCGACTCCAGTCAAGCACAGTAAAAGATCAAGACTTGTTTTCAGTGCGGAGGACCGCATTTGGTCAAGAATTGTCTGAGGACCCAACACATCAGATGTTTTAATTGCAATCAGATAGGTCACTATGCGTCAGATTGCAAGCCTGGAATGAGCAGAAGGGCTCAGTTTCAGCAACAGAGTGGTAGGACTTAGAGGGGTGGAGCGAGATCAGTCGTGGCAAGTCAGCAGAGCAGGCCACAGACGACCGGAAGGGTGTTTGCCGTGTGAGGTTCTGAAGTCTCCCAAAGTCCTGATCTGATCCAAGGTAAGTGCTTAGTTTCTGGTAAGCTTTTGTCGATTCTGTTTGATTCGGGGGCTACGCATTCTTTCATATCAGTAGAGTGTATGGATCATTTAGGGTTGCCTGTTTCTACATTGCCATATGACTTAACTGTTTCAACACCTACTGGTGATTCTTTAACAACCCTATCTGTATGCCGTAAATGTCCTGTTACGGTAGAAAACCGTCATTTTCTTGTTGACCTTATCTGTTTGCCTATACAACAGATAGATGTAATCCTAGGCATGGACTGGCTTTCGGCCAACCATATAATGTTAGACTGTTCAAACAAAACTCTCAGTTTTTTCGAGCAATCTGGATTGATGCCTGCCAACGAGAGTACTCCGACGGGTGAACGATCGGACGAGTATATGGTGCTATTCTCTTTGGAGGTGAAGGAGACTCCTAGTGTTGAAGCTTTGCCTATCGTGCGAGAGTTTCCTAATGTGTTTCCTGATGACGTTCCTGGATTACCACCAGAGAGAGGTCGAGTTTGCCATAGACCTGGTACCGGGAACTAGACCTATATCGATAGCACCGTATCGGATGTCTCCAATGGAGCTGATGGAGTTAAAGAAGCAGTTGGACGAGATGCTAGGTAAGGAGTTTATCAGACCTAGTGCATCTCCGTGGGGAGCTCCGGTATTGTTTATGAAGAAGAAGGACAGGAGTTCGAGGCTATGCGTAGACTATCGTCAGTTGAACAAAGTGACGATAAAGAACAAGTATCCGTTACGATGGGTAAATGATTTCATGGATCAGCTGGTTTTTCCAAGATCGATCTGCGATATGGATACCATCAAATCCGGGTTAAGAAGGAGGATGTGCCAAAGACTGCTTTTCGGAGTCGGTATGGTCACTACGAGTATTTGGTTATGCCGTTTGGTGTGACTAATGCTCCAGCTGTGTTCATGGATTATATGAACAGGATATTCCGACCGTTCCTTGACAAGTTTGTTGTTATGTTTATCGATGACATCCTTGTATACTCTTTGAGTAAAGAGGAATACCAAGAGCATCTGAGGGCGGTGTTGCAAGTGCTAAAGAACCGACAGTTGTATGCTAAACTGTCGAAGTATGAGTTTTTGTTAGAGTAAGTTCATTTTCTAGGCCATTTGATTAGTAAGGATGGAATCGCAGTGGATCCTGCGAAAGTTGAGGCCGTAGTGAGTTGGGAAAGCCCTAAGTCTGTAAACGAGGTGAGAAGTTTTCTTGGTTTAGCGGGCTACTATCGGAGGTTTATAGAAGGATTCTCTAAGATTGCGTTACCTATGACGCAGTTGACGAGAAAAAGGAAGACATTTGAGTGGTCAGAGGCTTGCAAGCAGAGTTTCCAGGAGCTGAAAAGAAGACTGACCACATCACCTGTGTTGGTGTTACCAGATCCTTTAGGATGATTCGATGTATACTGTGATGCATCTTATCAAGGCTTAGGATATGTGCTCATGCAAGATAAAAAAATGGTGGCATATGCCTCCAGGAAGTTGAGAATACATGAGCGGAACTACCCAACGCACGATCTGGAATTGGCTGCAATAGTGTTTGCATTGAAGATATGGAGACACTATCTTTATGGTGCTAAATTCAATGTGTTTAGCAACCATAAGAGGCTGAAGTATCTGTTCGACCAGAAAGAGTTGAACATGCGACGACAGAGATGCATGGAATTCATAAAGGACTATGAATTCGACCTACAATACCATCCAGGTAAGGCGAATGTTGTAGCGGATGCGCTCAGTAGGAAGTCCCTACACGTATCTGTGATGATGGTGAAGGAGCTAGAGCTTTTAGAGGCGTTTCGAGATCTGAATCTGAAAGCGGAAATTGTCGGAGATAAGCTGAATTTGGGGATGGTTAGAGTAACTAGCGATTTCCTGAACCTGTTGTGGAAGAAGTAAGCTAAGGATAAGCACCTCGAGAGTGTGAATCGGTTGATAGAAGAAGATAAGACTTCGGAATTCAGAAGAGGTACAGATGGTCTACTTAGGTATGGTGACCGGGTTTGTGTGCCAGCGAATAGAGAAGTTAAGAATATGATCTTGGAGGAAGCACACAAGAGCAAGATGAGTTTCCATCCGAGGGCTACCAAGACGTATCAGGATCTGAAAAAGCTATTCTGGTGGCCGGGGATGAAGAAAGATGTAGCAGCTTATGTCCTAACCTACTTGGTGTGTCAGAAAGCGAAGATTGACACCAAAAGCAAGCAAGGTTGTTGCAATCGCTGGATGTCCCAGAATGAAAATGGTATAGTATTGCCGTGGACTTTGTTTCCGGGTTGCCGGGAACTCAGAATGGTGTGATGTAGTCTGGGTGATCATCGATTAACTGACGAAGTGTGCTCACTTCTTACCAATCAACTAGAGTTACTCTCTGGAGCGATTAACTTAGATTTACATCAAGGAAGTTGTAAGGCTGCATGGGGTAACTTCATGTATCGTTTCGGACCGCGATCCAAGGTTTACCTCAAGGTTTTGGAGGAGCTTACACAGTGCAATGGGAACTAAGTTAAGTATGAGTTCTGCTTATCATCCTCAAATAGATGGTTAGTCGGAACGAACATTTCAGTCATTGGAGGTTCTCTTAAGAGCGTACGTGTTGGAAAACACGGGAAGTTGGGATGAGTTTACTTACAACAACAGTTTCCATGCTAGTATTGAGATGGCGCCGTACGAAGCATTGTATGGACGGAAGTGGAGGACTCCATTGTGCTGGTTTGAGATGGGAGAAAGGCAGTTGTTAGGTCCAGAGTTGGTACAACAAACAACGGAACAAGTCCGTAAGATACGGGAAAAGATGAAGGTTGCAAGGGACAGCTAGAAGAGCTATGCTGACAAGAGGAGGAGGCCTTTGGAATTCCAAGAGGGCGACCATGTTTTCATGAGAGTTACCCCAAGAGATGGAGTGGGCAGGGCAATCACATCCAGAAAGCTAACACCTAAATTCATAGGACCGTTTCAGATTCTTCGACGAATCGGCCCTGTAGCCTATCAAATAGCTTTGCCACCAAAACTTTCAAACCTTCATGACGTCTTTCACGTCTCTCAGCTTGGAATATATCATCCCGATCCATCACACGTGTTAGAGCCCGAATCAATTCAACTGAAAGAGAATCTGGAGGACAAAGCTTCACCTGCTCGGATCTTGGATAGAAGGACCAAGGAACTACGCGGTAAGCACATTCCGTTAGTTAGAATGGAATGGAACCCAGTGACTGGTGACTCAATGTGGGAACGTGAGATTGAGATGTGCCAGGGTCATCCCTATCTGTTCACAGGTATACGATGGAAATTTCGGGGACGAAATTTTCTATAAGGAGGGTGGTAATGTAACATCCCGGTTTTTCTGTGAACTCTGATCGAGTTGGTTAATCTCGATTGGAGCTTTGGATGATTGTGTGAATTGTTGTGTGTTAGTTTCAGACCTATTTTGAAGCTTAGGATTAGGCTTGAACAAGGTTGGAGGTGTGTAAGGCATAAAACGACTAACTGAGGAAGTTAGAAGGCTGGAAGTTCTTCTCTCGTTGAACTTGACTTTCGAGCGTGAGAGAACTCCACGTCCAAGCGTTGAGATGCTTTAGCGTGGGAGAGGTGGACGCTTCAGCGTGCTGAGTGTGCTGTGCAGCTGCTCTGAGTTTGGATGCATGTGAGACACGTGTCAGGCCAGGGAGCAGGCGGAGTGGACGAGGTTCCACGCTCGAGGGTGGAGATATCCCATGCTAGAGCGCGGCAACGCTCAAGCGTGCAGTGTGATGAACGCTTAAGCGTGGACAGCAGAAACCATAAGTGGAGCTTCCACTTTCATCTTCCCATTCTACACAAATTGGAGAGCTTTTCGAAGAGTTTTAGAGAGAAGCTCAGAGTTTTAGGGGTGATCGAGCCGCCGGAACGCGATTCCGACTACACCATTGTGATCGCGGCGAAGTTATCTCCGACTCCAGCGGATTAGTTTCTCAATTTGTCCGAGGTAAACTCGAATCCCTAACACGTGTTCTTCATGTTCTTGGCGTTCATCGAGTCTTTACCTTTTCTTTGATCTTTTGAGCTTACCCTAGGGCTAACACTATTATGCATGTGTTGTGCTCGTGATTAGGGCAAAGTTCATGCTCGCGGTGGTGCAAGGTTTGGAGCAGGAGGCCACAACTGTGAGGGGAAGTTCGTGGCTATCTTGGGCTGTTCTTGGAGAGAGGACAGCGAGCTTGAGGAAGGAGGAGCGAGCCCATTATTGCCTAGATTCGCTTGACGATTGTTCAGGTGGGGAGAAAGAGTACTGCTGCCGTTGGAAAGGCAAGAGTAATGTAGTTGTGATTTCTGCTATGTGTAGGGAAGCCCTAACCCTACTAGTGGTTGAGCCCTGACAAAGTATCTAGACCCTAGGTTTAGCTTACTTTGGGCTATCGCCTTTAAAATTGGAAACCCGAAGTTAGCGAACTGTTGATTGAGGATGCTTGTTGTCGTATGACTGAATGGGCCTATTGTTGTTGTTGCTATCTGTCTAAATGCCTACGTGCTACTTGGTATATATGATATGCTGCTTGTATATGTTGTTGGTATTACTGCTATCATGTTGATGTTATTGCTGTTGTTATTGTGCTGTATGCGTTAATATTGAGAGTTGTGGTTGAATGCCGTAGAATAAGTTTGGTTGTGTGCCGTGTTGTTGTCGGGTTGATACTGTGGATGGTGTAGTTGTTGTTATGCTGACTTCTTGAGGCTGTGACCGTGTTTGTTTGAGCGATGGCTCGTGGACGCGTGGCGTCGAGGCTGTGGCTGTGTGGATGCAGTGGCATCGTGTTGTTTTTGATTTAGAGATGTTTGCAGCATATCATCATCAGCGAGGTCGTGTGAAAGGCAGTATGGGATGCCAGCGTCATACGAGGTTAGCAGTACCTGAGTGTGGGTACGGAAAGTAGATGGGGCGGTCAAGTGAGTGGCCTTGGGGATGTTGCCGGTCTCGGGAATAGTTTACAGTGACGGATTAGGTAGCTCCTATCCTGTCGTGACGCCTGATCTAATCCGGTTTGCTCGACTAATCTCAGAGCTTTCAAGTTGTTCCAGGCTAACGTTCGGAGGCGACCGAGACACCTCGGTTCCGGTGTGGAAGGGGGATGCACTCTTATTGGTCACGGCGAGCAGTTTGGTTTCTTGGCCAAGCTAACTCCATTCCGACACAGAACCTGTTCCGGTGTGGACTTGTTCGGGTGTGGAACCGTTCCAGTCGGGAACCTACATAAGTACGTTTTTCGGCTGACATGCTACGTGGGATTAGTATCCTGGTCTACAGGATTGATCTGAGTGCAAGGCTCATGGGACGGATGTTCACTGCATATGTTGTCTTGGGAGATGTGTGCTGGGATCCAGTAAATGTTATTAATGTGATATCTGTTATATGCTACCTGTTGTGTGTTTACTGCATTATGGTTGTTTTCCTACCTTTTGACGCGCTGTATTTCTTATCTCCCTTCTGTTTTTCCTTGTTATCTATTTGGTGATTGCTTGAAGGGACGAGCCAGCGGAGATTCAGCATGGACCCGAGACTTCACCCGTTCATCTTGGGGGCACCGCGGATGCCGGTGCTGGGGGATTTTGAGATTATCTTCCATGATGAGAGGGGATGGCGGGTAGACCCCTCTACCTTTTTGATGGTCTACATAGGACAAGTCAGCCTGATTTTTCGGAGCAGTACACCTCCGTATGTACATATCATTGGTCCCTATCGCATCTACCAGTTCCTCCCCTTTCGAGAATGTGGCGACCTCTGAGGCAGAGGGAGCAGGACTATACATGGGCGGCACCCCAGTCATCGGTTGTGACTAGCAGGAGAGGTTACATTTACCGAGGACATCGCAGGAGGATTGAGCAGTACTTGTGGACCTATCGCAGGCATAGGATCGTGGTGTCCAGTTCTTCGTCAGAGTATGAGTCGATTGTGCGTTACAGGCGTACTCATGGTGAGGGTCAGGGTAGCTCAGGGCATCCTCACCACTGATGGTGAGAGCCTGCCAGTGCATCCTAGGGAATGAGCTGAGAGCTTTTGGTGTATCTTTTGAGAGGGGACGGGGGTTACTGGTGAGCTCCGAGTGTTTTGTTTTGCTCTTGATGTATTTTTGGTTTCTACCCGACAGTATGTATATGTATGTACAGTGCCCTACTGTTGGGGCTAACTTATGCATGTTATTGTATAGTTATGTATATATTGCGCTTTTACTCCAATCATCGTTTGCTATGCTTGCCGTTCTTGTTTACGTTGTTTCGTTCTCCGCAACGCTGCTTGTATACCACACTATCACTTTATATACGGCTAAGCATAGTTAATAATAATAATAATAATAATAATAATAATAATAATAATAATAATAATAGTTAGAGGTTGGGACTAATGGGAAGGCTTTATACGTATGGGGTTGTCTCATCAACCACTAGTAGGGTTAGGGCTTCCCTACACATAGCAGAAAACATCCTACAGTACTCTTGCCTTCCCGACGGCAGCAATACTCTTTCTCCCCACCTGCACAATCGTCGCACGAACTTCAAAACAATCACCTCCGCCTGCAGCTGCAAGCTCAACCACGAACAGCCCCAAATCCCCTTGGTAGCCGCCGCCTCAAGCCACAAAATGCGGGAAATCACGAGCGCGAACTTTGCCCTAATCACGAGCACAACATATATACAATAGTGTTAGCCCTGGGGGAAGCCCTAAAGATCAAAGAAAAAGGTAAAGACTCAAAGAACGCCAAGAACACGAATAACGTGTGTTAGGGATTCGAGTTTACCTGGGACAAATTGGGATAGTAATCCGTCAAAGTCGAAGATAACTTCACCACGATCACAACGGTGTAGTCGGAATCGCGTTCTGGTACTTTGATCGCCTCGAAACTGAGTTTCTTTCTATAAAACAATCTGACCTCTCTCTAGGAATCACTGCACTTCGAATTCAAAAATGGAGTGTTGATCAAGTGAAGAGGAAAGTGAAAACCTCCACTTAAGGGATCCTGCTGAGAACGCTTTAGCGTGCAGAATTTCCATGCTTGTGCGTGGAACCTTGTCCGCCCCGCCTTGACCCTAGCCTGACACGTGTAGCACACGCGTCAAAAAGCTCACCAATTGGCAAACGCACTAGGAACGCTTGAAAGGGCAACGTTACCAACGCTTGAGCGTTGTTACGCTAGGGCGTGCTTCCCTTCCCACGCTTGAGCGTGTAGCTCAGCTGGGAAAAGTCTTCCAAACTTCCGGCTTCCAAAGTTACTCGTTTAACACCTTAGGCACCTCCAACCTTGTTCAAGCCTATTCCTAAGCATCAAACTAGGTCTTAAACTAGCACACAACAATTCATCAATCATTCAATGTAACGCCCCGATTTTCACGTTTTCTAATTCTTCAGTATTGTAACGACTTATTTTATTCGAGGTCTTTGGAATGGAAATAAAATATTCCGAGACCATAGTCATGCTCGACGATATCGTAGGAAGCTACGATTAAGTTTTGAGTCGAAAACTCAAACGGAGTCCGGTCTGCATTTTTACACTGACAGTATGATTTTACTGCTCAAGAGACCTCAGATGGACCCGTGAACGAAACAGCAAGTCTTAGAATTCGATTCTCTACGTTTTGGTTAAATTTCACAAAAATTTCAAAAAAATCACTTCCTGACCTCCGTTCGAGCGGAATCCTCAATCGGGTGATGAACGGAGCCACATATGGATTTACCGGGACTCGCCAACGGATAATCTTGTTACCACATCATCCCAGGACACTTGGGAGAGTATGCCAGAATCGTCATGACGTTCGGAAATATCTGGACGCAAAATGACCAAAATGCCCCTAACCTTAGTCTTTTACACTTTTACCATTTTAACCTTTTGGCAAATGACCATTTTGGCCTTAAGTGAGGTTTTAAAGAGCTGAACTCAGCCCCTCACAGCCCTCATTCACGCACAGCCCCTCTCCCCATAGGACCCCATAGTTCTTGAGAGAAACTTCATTTTCTTCTTGAAAACCTTGATTTACTTGTTTGAATCACTTGATTCCTTGAGCAATCTTCCTTCATTCTTAGGTAAGATCACTTCTATGATCTCCTAGCTTCTTGAATCTCTCTTTATTTCAAGATCAAACTTCACTTTCATGAAAATCAATTCTTAGATCCAAAACTTTGAAAATCCATAGGAATTTGTAGAAAAATCCTTTTGATGTGAAACCAATTTCTTTGAACTCACCTCATCATTCTCTACCTAAACCCAAGAGCTTATGATTCAATTCTCATCATAACCCTAAATCCCCAAATGGCCGAACCCTATGTGAAGATGAATAGTGTTTTTCATCAATTTTTGATTTCTAACACTTGATTTCATCCTTAGCTTTCCTATTGCCTTTGAATCCATGAAATGGAAAACCAAAATCAATTCCTAACCTTTTTACCCTAGGGTGGCCGAAACCTCTATTAGGTAGAATTGTTGAGTTTCATTTTGATTGTTGTTTAATGTTTGATTGTTGTGTTGTTGTAGTTGGTGACGATTGTCAAGAGGTTCACAAACTGATCAACCGACTTTGATCCGGATATCTGCTCTTCAACAGGTATGGGGGGTGAACCTCATCACACCAAGATGGTGGTAGTGAAGATGGTTGTTTAAGATTATGTGTGGGTGAAACCCTTTAGTTTGGGTTCACTTTTAATTGTTAATTTTTGTTAAGTTCTCTTGAAGAACAAAGTTGTCTTGATGAGTTTATGCTTCAGTGTGTTGTAGTGTGCTCTAGCATATGTTGATGATGATGTGATTGAATGAAAATCATTTTAATGTATGTTGAAAAGCCTACTTCGATCACTAGATCAAGTATGGACTTTTATGCTTGATTATGATGCAATGATGTGTGATGGACTTTTATGTTTGATTCTGAGGTAATAATGTGTACTTGTTGTTTATCATATTTGTGTAAGCATTTTGAGCTATATTTGCTTAGTTGGTGAAGCAAAGTCTCCATTTTTCATTGGAGTAGGTTTGTGGCCTTAGTAAGAGGAAATATAAGAACATGTGTTGTTCTTGATCTAGGAAGGTTTTGAAGTAAGAAAAACATGATTTCATAACCTATGTTTTCAAAGAAAAACAAAAAGTGATTTTGATCCGAAGATCAAATGAAGTTTTAACCTTTAAAGTGTGTCAACAAAGTGGGAAAATGTCTTTTCTTTAGCCATAAGTCTTTTAATCAAACTAAGTGTTTCAAAAAGATAATTAATGAAGGAGTTAGGGAAATATGAAAACAGGGCACTCGCCTGGCTAACCCTGTCTTGCCGCGCGAGACAGAGGGAAGACAAGGCATTCGCCCGGCTAACATTGTCTCGCCATGCGAGACAGTGGGCTAGCCTGAGCAGCAAAGATATGACTTCTCGGTCTCACATCGCGGAGTCGTTCTAGCCTCGCGAACCAGAGGGACAGTCTAAGCAGTAAAGATGCAACTTCTCGGCCTCGCGTCGCGATACAATCCTCGCCTCGCGAAGTAGAAAGACTGTCTAAGAAGTAAAAATCAACTTCTAAGCCTGGCGTCGCGAAACCTATCTTCGCCCCACGAGAAATGGTTTTGTTTATAAAAAGTGTTTTTCAACTCAACTGTAAAGTTTTACGCATAAAAACCTAAGTTAAGTAATTAACTTAGAGTTGAAAACAAGGGTTAATTAAGTATAGTATTTGGTGAAACAAGACCATATGCCATACCATTGATGACTTAGTACATCAATGAATTCATAAGACATAAACACAAACACGAAATGTTTTGGATTTTGGAACAGTAGTTCGATGACGGACCGGTGATTCGAACCCTGATCAGTCGTTCAATTGTTTCAGTCTTGTGATGACTCGATCCCTGAGGGATCACGAGATTTATCCTTTGTATAAAGGTTTTGTTTTTCAAAGACGCATATAGTTCCTAAGGAAGAGAACCTTAGTGGACCTTGAGGTTTTGTTTCAGCATCTCGTTCCCACGTTGAATCACCAGTCATTGGATTCCATTCCACTCTGACTAACGGAATGTGCTTAATGTGCAGTTCCTTGACCCTTCTATCCGTGATCCGAATAGGTGAAGCTTCATACTCAAGGTTTTCTTTCAGTTGGATTGATTCGGGCTCTAGCATGTGTGATGCATCGGGATGATACTTTTTGAGTTGACAGACATGAAAGATGTCGTTATGATTTGATAGATTTGGTGGCAAAGATATTTGATAGGCTACAGGGCTGATTCGTCGAAGAATCTAAAACGGTCCTATAAATTTAGGTGTCAGCTTTCTGGATTTTATTGCTCTGCCCACTCCAGCTCTTCTGGTAACTCTCATGAACACATGGTCGCCTTCTTGGAACTCCAAGGGCCTTTCCCTCTTGTCGGCATAACTCTTCTGCCTATCCCTTGCAACCTTCATCTTTTCCCGTATCTTACAGACTTGTTTCGTTGTTTTCCGTACCAACTCCAGACCTAATAGCTGACTCTCTCCAATCTCAAACTAACACAACGGAGTCCTGCACTTACGACCATACAGTGCCTCGTACGGTGCCATTCCAATACTTGAATGGAAACTATTGTTATAAGTAAACTCGATCAATGGAAGAAACTCCTCCCAACTCCCCGTGTTATCCAACACGTACGCTCTTAAGAGGTCCTCCATTGATTGAATCGTTCGTTCAGACTGACCATCCGTTTGTGGATGATAAGCAGAACTCATACTTAACTTGGTTCCCATTGCCCTGTGTAGGCTCCTCCAAAACCATGAGGTAAACCTTGGGTCACGATCCGAAACGATACTCGAAGGTATCCCATGCAGCCTCACAACCTCCTTGATGTAAATCTGAGTCAATCGCTACAGAGAATAACCCAAGTTGATTGGTAAGAAGTGAGCAAACTTCGTCAACCTATCAATGATCACCCAGACTGCATCACACCTTTTCTAAGTCCTCGGCAACCCAGAAACAAAGTCCATGGCAATACTATCCCATTTCCATTATGGGACATCCAGTGATTGCAACAACCCAGCTGGCTTCTGGTGTTCAATCTTCACTTTCTGACACACCAAGCAGGTTAGGACATAAGCCGCCACATCTTTCTTCATCCCCGGACATCAGAACAGCTTCTTCAGATCCTGATACATCTTGGAAGCCCCGGGATGGAAACTCAGCCTGCTCTTGTGTGCTTCTTCCAAGATCATATCCTCGACTTCTCTATCCGCTGGCACGCAAACCCGACCACCATACCTAATCAGACCATCAGTATCTCTTCTGAATTCCGAAGTCTTACCTTCCTCTATCAACTGATTCACGCTCTCGAGGTACTTATCCTCAGCTTGCTTCTTCCATAAAAGATTCAGGAAATCGCTAGTTACTTTAACCATCCCCAGGTTCAGCTTATCCTCAACAATTTCCCCTTCCAGATTCAGATCTCTAAACGCCTCTAAAAGCTCTAGCTCCTTTACCATCATCGCAGACACGTGTAGGGATTTCCTACTGAGCGCATCCGCTACTACATTCGCCTTACCTGGATGGTATTGCAGATCAAATTCATAGTCCTTTATGAATTCCATCCACCTTCGCTGCCTCATGTTCAACTCTCTCTAGTCGAACAGATACTTCAGGCTCTTATGGTCGCTAAACACACAGAATTTAGCACCATAGAGATAGTGTCCTCACATCTTCAATGAAAACCCTATCGCAGCCAATTCCAGATCATGCATTGGGTAGTTCTGCTCATGTACTCTCAACTGCCTGGAGGCATACGCCACCACTTTCCTATCTTGCATGAGCACACATCCCAAGCCTTGATAAGTTGCATCATAGTATACATCAAATCGTCCTAACGGATCTGGTAACACCAACACAAGTGATGTTGTAACACCTCGATTTTCTAATTAAACAGTATTTATGTGTTTGTATTTTATTAAAGGGTTTAGAGTGAATTAAAATAATCTGAGATGATAGTCATGCTCTACGCTATCGTAGGGCGCTACAGTTAAATTTTGGGTTAAAAGCTTGGGCGGACCCCGGTCTGCGTTTTCACTAACAGTAAGATCTTACTGATCAGAAAACCTAATTTTGACTCGTGAACGAAACAGTTAGGTTTGATATTTTATTTCCAATGATATTGGTTATTTTGAAAATTTTCAAAATAAATAAGTCGTTATACGTTATTCGGGAGTAAAACCTAAATCGGGTGAACAATGGAGCTGAATACGAGATTTATCGGGACCCGCTACGGATAAGGTTGAAGTCACATCACCTAGGAAGGTGTGCCATGACTCACCACTGTAATGATGACGTTTAGAAAATATCTGGAAGCGAAAAGATTAAAATGCCCCTAACCTTTTTTATAATTACCATTTGTCGTAGGATGAAAAGACCGTTTTGCCCCTAAGAATTTGTGAAATGACCCTTTTGACCCTATGACTCACCAATGTCATCATTATATTTCTAGAAATATCTAGATATTTATAGGAGAAATGACCAAAATGCCCCTGGTCTTTTAAGGAAATTATCAAATTGTCCTTTGGTTAATTACAAGTTTGCCATGGATGAGAAAATATCAATTTCTCTCCCTCACCCTTGGCCAATTTCGTGCAGCCCCTCTTTCTCTCCTATCTCACTCTTTTCTTTTCATTTCTTCTTGTTCTTCAAGTGGTCTTCATAGATCTTCAAAGTTTGATCTTGAAACTTGAAGATTTTGAGTGATTCTAATTGGTTTCTCACCAAGCTTCATCATCTAGGAGGTAGTAACTGCAATCTCCATCTCTTAATCTCTCTATTTCATCTCTTGAATCTCTTGATTCATGAAGATCAAAGCTTTGATTCATAAACTTCAAAAATTTCAAGAAAATCATAGAAAAATCCTTTTAATGTGAAATCAATTTCTATGATCTAGTTTCATCATTCTCTTTCATTATCCAGGAGCATCTAACCAAAAGATTTCTCTAACCCACATGGGTATAAAGTGGCCGAACCCACCCTTGTTGAAAAGCAAGAGTTTTACTTCAAATTTTTGAGTAATGTAACTTAATCTAGTGTTGTGTGTACTTGAGGATCATTGATCCAAGAGTTGGAAACCAAATGAGCTTCCTAGCTCATATGGGTTTTCTTGGCTGAAACCTCCATGTGTTGGTGGATGGGGTTTTGGTTCAAGTTTTGGTTTAATAGGCTTTGATCTAGCCTTACCACGCCTAGTAAGGATGGAATCCAAAAGATAGGAAATTTTGGACATCCCTTGCTATTTTTATAGCTCCATGGCCGAATCCTATATAAGTAGGAATAGGAAAATTTGTGTTATGTAATATTGATCTTTGGATTGACTATGTGTATGTAGTCGTGTTTGAGTAATTGGACGAGGGATCGGGCGAATTCGCACGTCGATCGGGCGACTTTTGCTCGGAGGATAACTTCAACAGGTAAGGGGAGTTTGCCTGAGGGATTTTTCCCGATAACTATATGTTATCCGTGATTGATTTGTGTAGCTCTGTTTGAGCTTCGTTGTGATTGTAATAATGGTTTATGCTTTAGTATGCTTTAGCATATGTTTATGATGACGTTGATTGGATGAAAATTATTTTCATGTGTGTTGAAAAACCATACTTTGATCTCTAGATCAAGTAAGGATTTTTATGCTTAATTATGATTGAATAATGCATGATTGTTGTTCATCATTATATTGTGATCATTTTGAGCTATTACTTGACAAATTCGTGAAGCAAAATCTTCACATCCCATTGAGGGAGCATTCGGCCTTAGTTAAAAAGAAAAGGAAGAACATGAGTTGTTCTTGAGCATCAAAATTTTTGAAGTAAGAAAGTGTTTTAAATAACTTATGTTTCAAAGAAAAACAATAAGTGGTTTTGATCCAAAGATCAAATAAAGTTTCAACATTCAAGAGTTTTTACTAAGGTGGAAATGTCTTTTACTTTAGCCATAGTCCATCTAATCAACTAAATGTTTTAAAAAGAAAAATGATGAAGTGATTTCATGAAAGTTAACATAGTTTTTAATGAGATATTACCTTTATCTTAGAACTAAGAGAACATTCCCTTTTTCAAATATAAATAGGACCTTGTCCTTAAGTTTGAATTAAAATGAATCATAGTTAGAAAATTAGATGAGATTATATTTCCTTTACACTAACTTAGAACATGGTTTTATAGTAAGCTAGTAAGGAAAAGCCTTTTCAAATTAGTTAAGTTCTAGTTAGCAAAGTCTTAAATCAAGAGTTTTCAACTCTTAATGGTAAAGTTTTACGCGTGAAAACCTAAATTAAAGTAATTAACTTAGATTTGAAGAAAAGAGATAATTAAGTATGGTATGTGGTGGAACAAGACCATGCACTATACCAATGATGACTTAGTTCATCAATGACTTCATAAGACTTAAGTGAATCAACAATTATTTCATTAATTGAAAATCAAGGAGTTAATATTTTAGAAAGTATCAAAGACTTATCTAAGAGGATTTGCAATCCTTCTTCATAACACTTAGGACTTGAGATGTGATTCATGAGACATAAACACAAACATGAAACGTTTTGGGTTTTGAAACAGTAGTTCGATGACGAATCGGTGGTCCGGATCCAAGAAAAGTTGTTCGATTGTTTCTGTCTTGTGATAACCGGAACAAGAGGGATCCTGAGGCTGTGCAGGTATGTGACTATACAGTTGAAGGAATCCTGAGACTGTGCAGGTATGGGACGATACAGTTGAAGGAAGGATATAAGAATTGATTGGTACTACCTATACCAACAAGATTCACCTTCTTTTCGGAAGCCCAAAACATAAGAACTCCATAGTTAAGCATGCTTGACTCTGAGTAAATGTAGGATGGATGACCTTCTGGGATGTTTCCCAGAAAGCGTGTGAGTGAGGACAAAGCACGCTGAAAAAACCCGTGTTGGTTTGTGGGGACAGTCGGCAATTCTAGAAGCAGTCTGGATCGTTCCAAAGGGGTCACGAGATTTATCCAGTGGATAAAAGTATTATAATATAAAGACACGTGTAGTTCCTAAGGAAGAGAACCTTAGTGAATATTGAGGTTTATCCGGTGGATAGACATTGTGAGACGACCCCATACGTATGAAGCCTTCCCATTAGCCCCAACCCCTTATTATTATTATCTATGACTAACCGTATATAAATCGATAGCGTGGTAAACAAGCAGCGATGCAGAAGAAAGAATAGAAAATGGCAAGCATAGAAAAGCGATCAAAGTAAAAGCGCAATATATACATAACTGTACAATATCATGCATAAGTTAGCCCCATCAGTAGGGCAGTGTACATACATATACATCCTGAAGGTAAAACCAAAATACATCAAAAGCAAAATAAAACTCTCGGAGATCACCAGCAACCCCCGTCCCCTCTTGAAAGATACATCAAAAACTCTCGGCTCACTCTCTAAGACCCACTGGCAGGCTCTCATCATCAGTGGTGAGGATGCCCAGAGCTACCCTGACCCTCGCCATGAGTATGCCTATACCGCACAATAGGCTCGTACTCTGACAAAGAACTGGAGACCACGATCCTCTGCCTGCGGTAGGTCCTCAGGTACTGCTCGATCCTCCTGCGTTGGCCTTGGTAGACGTAACCTCTCTTGCTGGTCACGACCGAAGACTGGGGTGCTACCCACGTGTAGTCTCACTCCCTCTACCTCCGAGGTCGCCACATCCTCGGGAAAGGTAGAAACTAGTACACACGGTAGGGGCCGATGATATCCACATAAGGAGGCGTGCCGCTCCGAAAGATCAAACTAACGGGTCCTATGTACACCATCAAAAAAGTAGAGGGGTCTACCCGCCATCCCCTCTCGTCATGGTATACTACCTCAATATCGCCCAGCACCGGCATCTGCGGTGACCCCGTGAGGAACGGGTGAAGCCTCGGGTCCATGCTGAATCTCCGCTGGCTCGTCGTCTTCAAGCGATCACATAACAGACAACGCAAGAAACAAAGAAGGGAGATAAAAAATACAGCGCATCATAAAGTTGGAAAACAGTAGTAATGCAGTAAACACATATAACAAGTAGCAAGTAGCAAATATCTCAAATATCACAGTTACTGCAAACTAACAAACGTCTCTCAAGACAACACATGCAACAAACATTCATCTCCATGAGTCTCACACTCAGATCAATCCTCTAGACCGAGATACTGATCCCATGCAGCATGTCGGCCGAAAAACGCACTTCTGCATGTTCCCAACTGGAACGGTTCCACACATGCAACAAGCATTCATCTCCGTGAGTCTCACACTCAGATCAATCCTCTAGACCGGGATACTAATCCCATGCAGCATGTCGGCCGAAAAACGCACTTCTGCATGTTCCCAACTGGAACGGTTCCACACCCGAACAAGTCCACACCGGAACATGTTCTGTGTCGGAACGGAGTTAGATTGTCCAAGAAACCGAACCACTCGCCGTGACCAATAAGAGTGCATCCCCCTTCCACACCGGAACCGGGGTATCTCGGTCGTCTCGGAACGTTAGCCTGGAACAACTGGAAAGCTCAGGGATTAGTGGGGCTAACCGAACTGGATCAGGCGTCACGACAGGATAGGAGCTACCTCATCTGTCACTGTAAACTATTCCCGAGCCAGCAACATCCCCAAGGCCACTCACTTGACCGCCCCATCTACTTTTCGTACCCGCACTCAGGTACCGCTAACCTCGTATGACGCTGGCAGCCCATACTACCTGTCATAAGGCCTCGCCACTTGGCAGCTGATGATGATATGCAGCAAAAATCCTCAACGGGATTGATACCGGATCTCAAGCCTAAGCTCTCAATCAAAAACAACACAATGCCATTGCATCCACACGGCCACAGCCTCGACGCCACTCGTCCACGAGCCACCACTCAAACAAACACGACCACAGCCTCAAGAAGTCAGCATAATAGCAACGACACCATCCATGGTATCAACCCGACAGCAACACGGCACAACCAAACTTAATTCTACGGCATTCCGCCACAACGCTCAAAAGTACAGCATATAGCATACTAGCAACAACAATAACATCAACTACAGCATCTAGCAGCATATCACATACCAAGTAGCATATAGGCACTTAGACAAATAGCAATAACAACAAGCAGCAGCATACAATCATACGAAACCGACCATCCTCAATTAACAATTTGCTAGCCTAGGGTTTCCGAACTTAACGGCGATAGCCCAAAGTACGCTAAACCTAGGGTTTAGGTACTTTATCAAGGCTCAACCACTAGTAGGGTTAGAGCTTCCCTACACATAGCAGAAACATACTACACTACTCTTGCCTTCCCGACGTCAGCAGTACTCTTTCTCCCCACATGAACAGTCATCATGCGAATCTAGGCAATCACTGGCTCGCCCCTCTTTCCTCAAGCTCGCATCCACCCTCTTATGGCAGCTCCAAATAGCCCCTCAACCGTGGCCTCAGCTCCAAGCCTCATACCACTGCGAGCACGAACTTTACCCTAATAACGAGCATAACACATATACAACAGTGTTAGCCCTAGGGAAAGCCCAAAAGATGAAAGCAAAGGTAAAGACTCGAAGAACGCCAAGAACACGAAGAACACGTGGTAGGGGTCCGAGTTTACCTGTGGCAAATCAAAAAACTAATCCGTCAGAGTTGTGGATAACTCAGCCGCGATCACACGGTGTAGTCGGAATCGCGTTCCGATACTTCAATCACCTCGTAAGTGAGCTTTCTCTCTCTATACTCCCCGAGCTTTTCTCACTACTTGTAGAAGACTTAAGAGATTTTCGTGTAAAGTGAGGAAGAAGAGAAATCTCCACTAACTTGAGCTGTTGTGCATGCTTTAGCGTGGACACTACTGCACGCTTTAGGATGCCCAAGCTTGAGCGTGAGGTTCGCTCAATGCTTAAGCATGGAACCTTGTCCGCTCCGCCTTGACCCTGGCTTGACACGTGTAGCACACACGTCAAAAATAGTCCAGCTGGCAAACGCACTCAGAACGCTTGAGCGTCTGCGTTATCAACTCTTGAGCGTTAGGATGCTAGGGCATGCTAACCTCCCACACTTAAGCGTTGCGTTCAGCTGGGAAAAGCCTTTCAAACGTCTAGCTTCCACAGTTACACGTTTAATGCCTTAGGCACCTCCAAACTTGTTCAAGCCCATTCCTATGCTTCAAAATAGGTCTAAAACTAACACACAATAATTCACACAATCATCCAAAGCTCCAATCGAGATTAACCAACTCGATAAAAGTTCACAGAAAAACCGAGATGTTACATTACCACCCCTTTACAGAAAATTTCGTCCCCGAAATTTTCGTGGTATAACTACAAACAGATAGGGATGACTCTGGCGCATCTCGGCCTCACGTTCCCACATTGAGTCACCGGTCACTGGATTCCATTCCACTCTGAATAACGAAATGTGCTTACCGCGCAGCTCCTTGATCCTTCTGTCCACGTTCCGAACAGGTGAAGCTTCGTACTCCAGATTCTCTTTCAGTTGGATTGATTCGGGCTCTAACACGTGTGATGGATCGGGATGATATTTTCTGAGCTGAGAGATGTGAAAGACGTCATGAAGATTTGAAAGATTTGGTGGCAAAGCTATTTGATAGGCTACAGGGCCGATTCGTCGAAGAATCTGAAACGGTCCTATGAATTTAGGTGTTAGCTTTCTGGATCTGATTGCCCTGCCCACTCCAGCTCTTAGGGTAACTCTCATGAAAACATGGTCGCCCTCTTGGAATTCCAAAGGCCTCCTCCTCTTGTCAGCATAGCTCTTATGCCTGTCCCTTGCAACCTTCATCTTTTCTTGTATCTTACAGACTTGTTCCGTTGGTTGCTGTACCAATTTTGGACCTAATAGCTGACTTTCGCCCCATCTCAAACCAGCACAACGGAGTCCTGCACTTTCGTCCATACAGTGCTTCGTACGGCGCCATTCCAACACTAGAATGGAAACTGTTACTGTAAGTAAACTCGATCAATGGAAGAAACTCGTCCCAACTTCCCGTGTTTTCCAACACGTACGCTCTTAAGAGATCTTCCAATGATTGAATTGTTTGTTCAGACTGACCATCCATTTGAGGATGATAAGCAGAACTCATACTTAACTTAGTTCCCATTGCACTGTGTAAGCTCCTCCAAAACCTTGAGGTAAACCTTGGATCGCGGTCCGAAATGATACTCGAAGGTACCCCATGCAGCCGTACAACTTCCTTGATGTAAATCTGAGTCAATCGCCCCAGAGAGTAACTCTGGTTGATTGGTAAGAAGTGAGCACACTTCGTCAATCGGTCGATGATTACCCAGACTGCATCACACCTTTTCTGAGTCTCTGGAAACCCAGAAACAAAGTCCATGGCAACACTATCCCATTTCCATTCTGGGATGTCCAGCTATTGCAACAACCCTGCTAGCTTCTGTTGTTCAATCTTCGCTTTCTGACACACCAAGCAGGTTAGGACGTAAGCTGCTACATCTTTCTTCATCCCCGTCCACCATAACAGCTTCTTCAAACCATGATACATCTTGGTAGCCCCCGGATGGAAACTCATCTTTCTCTTGTGCACTTCCTCCAAGATCATATTCTTAACTTCTCTATCCGTTGGCACACAAACCTGATCACCATACCTAAGCAGACCATCTGTACCTCTTCTGAATTCCGAAGTCATACCTTCTTCTATCAACCGATTCACGATCTCGAGGTACTTATCCTCAGCTTGCATCTACCACAACAGGTTCAGGAAATCGCTAGTTACTCTAACCATCCCCAAATTCAGCTTATCCTCGACGATTTCCGCTTCCAGGTTCAGATCTTTAAACGCCTCTAAAAGCTCTAGCTCCTTTACCATCATTGCAGATACGTGTAGGGACTTCCTACTGAGCGCATCTGCTACAACATTCGCCTTACCTAGATGGTATTGCAGGTCGAATTCATAGTCCTTTATGAATTCCATCCATCTCCGCTGCCGCATGTTCAACTCATTCTGGTTGAACAGATACCTCAGGCTCTTATGGTCGCTAAACACACTAAATTTAGCACCATAAAGATAGTGTCTCCATATCTTCAATGCAAACACTATCGCAGCCAATTCCAGATCATGCGTTGGGTAGTTCCGCTTATGTACCCTCAACTACCTGGAGGCATACGCCACAACTTTTCTGTCTTGCTTGGGCACACATCCTAAGCCTTGATAAGATGCATCACAGTATACATCGAATCGTCCTAAAGGATCTGGTAGCACCAACACAAGTGATGTGATCAGTCTTCTTTTCAGCTCCTGGAAACTCTGCTCGCAAGCCTCTAACCACTCAAACGCCTTCCCTTTTCTTGTTAAATGTGTCATAGGTAACGCAATCTTAGAGAATCCTTCTATAAACCTTCGATAGTAGCCCGCTAAGCCAAGAAAACTTCTCACCTCGTTTACAAACTTAGGGCTTTCCCAACTCACTACGGCCTCGACTTTCGCAGGATCAACTGCGATTCCATCCTTACTGATCACATGGCCTAGAAACTGAACTTCCTCTAGCCAAAACTCGCACTTCGACAATTTAGCATACAACTGCCGGTCCTTTAGCACTTGCAACACAGCTCTTAGATGCTCTTGGTGTTCCTCTTTACTCGAAGAGTATACAAGAATGTCGTCGATAAGCACAACAAAAAACTTGTCATGGAACGGTCGGAAGATCCTGTTCATATAGTCCATGAACACAGTTGGAGCATTAGTCACACCAAACGGCATAACCAAATACTCGTAGTGAACATACCGACTCCGAAAAGCAGTCTTTGGCACATCCTCCTTCCTAACCTGGATTTGATGGTATCCAAATCGCAGGTCGATCTTAGAAAACACAGCTGCTCTTTTCAGCTGATCCATTAAATCTTCTATCCGTGGTAACGGATACTTGTTCTTTATCGTCACTTTGTTCAACTGACGATAGTCTACGCACAGCCTCGAACTCCCGTCCTTCTTCTTCACAAACAATATCGGAGCTCCCCACGGAGATGCACTAGGTCTGATAAACTCCTTGCCTAGCATCTCATCTAACTGTTTCTTCAGCTCCATCAGCTCAATTGGAGACATTCGATATCGTGCTATCGATATAGGTCCAGTTCCCGATACTAGGTCTATGGCAAACTCCACCTCTCTCTCTGAGGGTAATCTAGGAACATCATCGGGAAACACATCCGAAAACTCTCGCACGATAGGCAAAGCTTCAACATTAGGAGTCTCCTTCACTTCCAAAGAGAACAGCACCATATACTCATCTGATCATTCACCCGTCGTAGTACTCTTGTCGACAGGCATCAATCTAGATCGCTCGGAAAAACTGAGAGTTTTATTTGAACAGTCTAACATTACATGGTTGGCCAAAAGCCAGTCCATGCCGAGGATCACATCTATCTGTTGCATAGGCAAGCAGATAAGGTCAACAAGAAAATGACGGTTCTCTATCGTAACTGGACATTTACGACATACAGATAGGGTTGTTAAAGAATCACCAGTAGGTGTTGTAATCGTTAAGTCATATGGCAATTTAGAAACAGGCAACCCTAAATGATCCATACACTCTACTGATATGAAAGAATGCGTAGCCCCCGAATCAAACATAACCGACAAAAGCTTTCCAGAAACTAAGCAATTACCTTGGATCAAATCAGGACTTTGGGAGGCTTCAGAACCTCGCACGGCAAACACCCTTCCGGTCGTCTGTGGCCTGCTCTACTGACTTGCCACAACTGATCTTGCTTCACCACTCTGAGTCCTACCACTTTGCTGCTGAAACTGAGCTCTCCTGGTCCCTCCAGGCTTGCATTTTGATGCATAGTGACCCATCTGATTGCAGTCAAAACATCTAATGTGTTGGGTCCTCGGACAGTTCTTAACCAAATGCGATCCTCCGCACCTAAAACAAGTCTTGATCCCTTGCTGTGCTTGCTTGGAGTCGCTCACTCCATGGTTTACATTGAATTGAGCCACGTGATCATACGACCCTACTCTCCTTTGGAACCTGCTGCTTCTGCCACTTTGACTGCTCCGAACAGGTCCACCACTTGCCCTTTGTTGCGCGATAGTCCCTACTCGGTCATGACCTTCAACCACTGTACACTTCTCCACCAACTCGGGGAAAGAACTGATACTTAGAGGCAGCATTGCTCGCTTCAACTCAGGTCTGAATCCATCCTCAAACCTCCCGCAGACCCATTCTTCATTCGGGTGGATCTGAAAGAATTGAGAAAACTTGAGTAGCGCTTCAATCCTCATCACGTACTCAACAACCGATAGTTATTCCTGTTTCAGACTTAGGAATTCCATTTCTTTTTCTTGCCTGATGCTTCTGGGGAAGTATTTCTCCAGAAAATACTCCCGGAATAGTTGCCATGTCAGCACCCTTCCTCCGGCCTCTAACAGTCTGGCCTTGGTTCTCCACCAAGCCTCTACTGCTCCTACTAACATGAAGGCAACATATATGACCTTTCTGTTTTCTCTACAGTGTGTGGCCCTGAACACATTTTCTATTTCTTGCAACCACATCTCCGCCGCTTCAGGGTTATACTCTCCATGGAACTGGGGAGGATTTCCCTTCATAAAAGCATTGAGATCGGTATCCACCGTCTCGTTTCCTCTCACGGTGTGCAGCTGATCCTGTCTAGTTTTTCTTTCTTCCTGCCTTTGCTTATACTGGGCAGTCTGTTGAGTTTGTTGCATCATTGCGGTAGCCAAGTCCCTCATGGCTCGCATTGCTTCTGAAGTGTCACCACCACTTCCTGTCCCTGAATGGTCACTGTTGTTATTGTTATTATCGTTGCCTCCGGTCGTAGCCGGCCTTCCACCTCTTCCTCTTCCACGTGCCATTTAGCTTCCTGTAAAAGGAGCTATCAGTTCCAATTCATAAGACATATAATAGCACTTAACAATTAAACATATCATATGCCTTATGAATGAAAATAGTTATCACACTTTGATAACTAGCGCATCGGACACTCTACCCAAAACCTGACACAGTTGATACAACTCGATTATCAACCGTCAAAGCCAGTACACTTAACCTTCACAGTCCGATACTAGAATCGAACTGCTCTGATACCACCAAAATAAGACGACCCCACACGTATGAAGCCTTCCCATTAGTCCCAACCCCTTATTATTATTATCTATGCCTAACCATATATAAAGCGATAGCGTAGTAAACAAGCAGCGATGCGGAAGAAAACAAACGAAACGGCAAGCATAGACAAGCGATTAGAGTAAAAGCTCAATATATACATAACTACATAGTATCATGCATAAGTTAGCCCCATCAGTAGGGGCAATGTACATACATATACATCCTGAAGGTAAAACCAAAATACATCAAAAGCAAAATAAAACTCTCGGAGCTCACCAGCAACACCCGTCCCCTCTCGAAATATACATTAAAGAACTCTCGGCTCACTCCCTAAGATGCACTGGTAGGCTCTCACCATCAGTGGTGAGGATGCCCTGAGCTACCCTGACCCTCGCCATGAGTACGCCTATACCGTACAATAGGCTCGTACTCTGATAAAGAACTGGAGACCACGATCCTCCGCCTGCGGTAGGTCCTCAGGTACTACTCGGTCCTCCTGCATTGGCCTCGGTAGACGTAACCTCTCCCGCTGGTCACGACCGAAGACTGGGGTGCTACCCACGGGTAGTCTCGCTCGCTCTGCCTCGGAGGTCGCCACATCCTCGGGAAAGGTAGAAACTGGTACACGCGGTAGGGGTCGATGATATCCACATAAGGAGGCGTGCCGCTTCAAAAGATCAAACTAACGGGTCCTGTGCACACCACCAAAAAGGTAGAGGGGTCTACCCACCATCCCCTCTCGTCATGGTATACTATATCAATATTGCCCAGCACCAGCATCTGCGGTGCCCCCATGAGGAACGGGTGAAGCCTCGGGTCCATGCTAAATCTTCGCTGGCTCGTCGTCTTCAAGCGATCACATAACAGACAATGAAGGAAAAACAGAAGGGAGATAAGAAATACAGCGCATCATAAACTCGGAAATAGTAGTAATGTAGTAAACACATATAACAAGTAGTAGGTAGCAAATATCTCAAATATAACAGTTACTACAAACTAACAAACATCTCTCAAGACAACACATGCAACAAGCCTTCATCTCCATGAGTCTCACACTCAAATCAATCCTCTAGACCGGGATACTAATCCCATGCAGCATGTCGGCCAAAAAATGCACTTCTGCATGTTCCCAACTCGAATGGTTCCACACCCGAACAAGTCCACACCGGAATAGGTTCTGTGTCGGAACCGAGTTAGCTTGTCCAAGAAACCGAACCGCTCGTCATGACCAATAAGAGTGCATCACCCTTCCACACTGGAACCGGGGTATCTCGGTCAACTCAGAACGTTAGCCTGGAACAACTGGAAAGCTCTGGGATTAGTCGGGTAAACCGAACTGGATCGGGCATCACGACAGGATAGGAGCTACCTCATCCGTCACTGTAACTATTCCCAAGACCGGCAATATCCCCAAGGCCACTCACTTGACCGCCCCATCTACTTTCCGTACCCGCACTCAGGTACCGCTAACCTCGTATGATGCTGGCAGCCCATACTACCTGTCAAACAGCCTCGCCACTTGGCAGCTGATGATGATATGCAGCAAACATCCTCAACGGGCTTGATACCGGATCTCACGCCTAAGCTCTCAATCAAAAACAACACAACGCAACTGCATCCACACAGCCACAGCCTCGACGCCACTCATCCACGAGCCTCCACTCAAACAAACACGGCCACAGCCTTAAGAATTCAGCATAATAGCAACGGCACTATCCACGGTATGAACCCGACAGCAACACGGCACACAACCAAACTTAGTTCTACGACATTCCGCCATAACGCTTAAAAGTACAGCATACAGCATACTAGCAACAACAATAATATCAACTACAACATCTAGCAGCATATCACATACCAAGCAGCATATAGGTACTTAGACATATAGCAATAACAACAAGCAGCAGCATACAATCATATGAAACCAACCATCCTCAATTACCAGTTCGCTAGCCTAGGGTTTCCGAACTTAACGGCGATAGCCCAAAGTAAGCTAAACCTAGGGTTTAGGTACTTTATCAGGGCTCAACCACTAGTAGGTTAGGGCTTCCCTACACATAGCAGAATCATACTACACTACTCTTGCCTTCCCGACGGTAGCAGTACTCTTTCTCCCCACCTGAACAATCTCACGCGAATCTAGGCAATCATGGCTCGCCCTCCTTCCTCAAGCTCGCAGCCACCCTCCTATGGCAGCTCCAAACAGCCCCTCAACCGCGGCCTCAGCTCCAAGCCTCGCACCACCGTGAGCACGAACTTTGCTCTAATAACGAGCACAACACATATGCAACAGTTTTGACCCTAGGGAAAGCCCAAAAGATGAAAGCAAAGGTAAAGACTCGAAGAACGCCAAGAACACGAAGAACACATGTTAGGAGAATCAAAAAACTAATCTGTCAGAGTTGTAGATAACTCAGCCGCGATCACAATGGTGTAGTCGGAATCGCGTTCCGGTACTTCGATCACCTCGTAAGTGAGATTTCTCTCTCTAAACTCCCAGAGCTTCTCTCACTACTTGCAGAAGACTTAAGAGATTTTCGTGTAAAGTGAGGAAGAAGAGAAAACTCCACTAACTTGAGCTGTTGTGCACGCTTTAGCTTGGACACTAGTGCACGCTTTAGCGTGCCCAAGCTTGAGCGTGAGGTTCCCTCCACGCTTGAGCGTGAAACCTTGTCCGCTCCGCCTTGACCCTGACTTGACACGTGTTGCACACGTGTCAAAAGTACTCCAGCTGGCAAACGCAATCAGATTGTTTGAGCGTCTGCGTTATCAACGCTTGAGCGTTAGGATGCTAGGGTGTGCTAACCTCCCACGCTTGAACGTTGCGTTCAGCTGGGAAAAGCCTTCCAAACGTCTAGCTTCCACAGTTACTCGTTTAACGCCTTAGGCACTTCCAACCTTGTTCAAGCCTATTCCTAAGCTTCAAACTAGGTCTAAAACTAACACACTATAATTCACACAATCATCCAAAGCTCAAATCGAGATTAACCAATTCGATTAGAGTTCACAGAAAAATCGGGATGTTACACATTGATTTATCGCATCCGCTTTGTGTAAGCATTGGCATTTCATTGCATGAGTTTGTAAGGCCTTGAGCCTAGGAGTTGAGCTTACACCTAGATGCTGGTGCAAATCTTGTGGTGACGATCTTAAATGGTCTTTGGAGGTATATAGGTTGGACGGGCTTACATGATACCAGTTGGTGATTCTTTTGTGTCGTGGCGACTCCGAGCACTACACTGATATCCTCTACTAGATGCCATACTTTTCATGTTTGGTTGAGAGTGTTTCCGTAAAGTCAGATACGTGCACGTTACGAATGTTGTAGCATCTTGCTCATGGTTGGCAATAACCGGAACATGTCCTCCCATTCACTCTCTCCGACGATTTGTTAGCTCCATGGAGTAGGGGTCAGAGTTTTACCCTTGTGGCATATAGCATTGAGTCATGTACATCGCATTGCATTGCGTGGCTGTTAATGATTACATTTACTTATTGTACATTACTATTTTGCTTTCAAAGATGTCTTGTGCTGCTAATTGATTAATATGATATATTGCGACTTACGGTATGCATGTTGGATATGTTTTTACCTGGTGGGTTGTCTTGTGTTACTATTGCTGTTGTGCTGTGTTGGTACTACATGTGTTCACATGATGTTTTGTGCATCGTGCATGTAGTTATCGTGTTTAAATCCATATATTGGTTACTCACCCTTGCCTGTACATATTGGACACCCTATTATGTTTTTGGATACGTGTATAGATGCTTCTCAATGGTCATTTGGGTCACTTCGGGACCCTGTAGCTTGAGTTTCTTGATGCCGACGACGAAGATGTGTGGACTGTTGATGACGAAGCCCAGTCGCATTGGTACGATGTATACTAGGAAGTAGGCTCTATTGTCTGTAGAGTTCTTTTATCAAACCAACTCTTAGGATTTTCCATGTTTAAATTGGGGAAGCCGGTATATGTGATTTTGAAAACCTCAGTATAGTTTGGAAATTCTGTATGAAAAACAATTTTAGGAAAACTTATATGTGATGGTTTAAGGTTTGTGAATAAACCCAGTTTATGTGTGTGGTCAAGTATAATGTGATTTTATTATTGTGATGTGTGTATTACTTTTCCGAGTATTATGCCGGAATTTTTATACCCGAGTTTTCCAACTTAAAGTAAATTATCCTTTTTCCGAAAGCAACCAGCAATTTCTCTTTTAAATTTAATTCCGCACATGTTTAAGATGTAATGCCCAAGGGGGGTGTTACATTAGTTGGTATCATAACTGGTCGAGTCTTTCGGGAACCTTGGGGAATAGGTCTGTTGTGGTTTTGTTGTGTGATCTCTGGATGAACTTGATTGAATTGTTTCCTTGTCGAAACAATGTGTGTTGACACACAAGCATGTGTGTTTTCATGGCTTCAATTCGGGTTTAGGCCTTGTAAGAACTCAAGTTTAGTAAATGATACTTGTATTCATGTTGACAGGTTGTTTATCCTTTTGGGATTGTGTCAGATATTTGAACGAGTGTACCTTCGACAGGTAGAAGAATACCAAAAAATTTTAGATGCATAGGTAGCTAGTGAGCGACTAAAGGAATGGCAAGATAATGACATGCTCGTTAATAGAGTTGAAAGAGTGGAATGAGAGTATGAATTTTGGATATAGAATGGCTGTACTTATGGCTGGTATCCGTAGGGGAAGGAATTACAATGGACCCTACAGAGATAGGAGTGGTATCTCGTTAAGAGAACTTAAGACAGTGACCGGTGTAGATAAGTAAGAAAGATAAGTTTGGACTCGCTTGCAACAACAACTATATTAAGATGTTGTTGACTCTTTGTTTCGATACTTTTGATTTTCGAGGACTTGGACTGAAGCATGCAAGGAAAGTTTTCAAGGATTAAACAGAAGGTTGACTACTTCACCAATGTTAGTGCTGCCTGATCTCAAGGGAACATTGTGTTCACACTCCTACATATTCCTCAGTGTATTAGACATTTAAGTGGATTGGTTTACTAGTGTCCATTGGTCTGGACATTTTCATATTACTTCATTGAAAGATTTGTTATGACTATTTCTTGAGTTGAAACACAAATGACTTCTTCATATTGGAAGTTTCTTGATGAAACTTAGTCCAATCACTTTTATATTTGGTAAATGTGATCCAGTCTGATTTTTGGCCAGACTGTTTATCTTTTGATTCACAAATCTGCTGGAAGATTCTTGTGAAAGAAGAGACTTTATTAGAGTCATGGTTGTAAACATGCATTAGCTATGCATTTTTACACTCACGAACCTACTGAAGAATCTTTTTACATACTGGACATTCCTGCATTCTTTTCAGAGTTGTAAAATTCTTCTATATACTTTCTTATGAGAGTAAGACCAAGAAAATTTCCTTTGTTGAAAATTTCTTTCCTTAATCTTCAAGGACTGAGTAGAGACGGAGTTCAACTGATCATCCTTAACTCAAGTGGACGAGCCAGAAAAACGATTTGATCTTTGGAAGGTTGGTTCGGAGTACGTGTAGTGTCTAGCTGCGAACATCCTTTTATAAGGATAGGCAAGAAGTGATGGGAATTTTGATTTAGGCATAGTTATGACTGATAAGATGCGAACCCTTAAGATCAATCTCAGTAAGTGAGACAATTATTATAAGTCAAGTATTAATCAAGGCAGAATAGTAGACGGAGACCTTAGGGTAAAGATCAATATCTGTAGTTAAGATTGATTGTATGAGTTTGAAGATTTATAAGAAAATATTCTTAGCAATTTTGCCTAAGCTGGATATAAGCAGAAAAGAGGAGTTCCTGAGTAAAACTAAGTTGTTAGAAAAGTTTAAGATTTATGATATTAGATAATTCTACCCGATGCGATTTCTTTTTGGTTGTAGTTGCATTAAGAGGTGCAATCATGTCCTTTAAGGTTGAGATTCATAATTAAGATGTAAGTTGGAGAGGTGGACTACGTTAAAAAGGAACTAAGACTAAGATTGGATATCTTGGATCGGAACTGATGGATGTGTTGTAAAAGAAATGTGTACTATAGTTTAAATCTTGGTGTTAACATTAAGAGTTAAAGATGTCGGAGGAAGATTTTCTGAGTGGATTAGTCTTAGAAGAAAAGTGGTTAAGCTTTAATTATATCTCTTAGATGTGAAGAAACTAAGGTAAGATATTATGGTATGGATTGAGGGTAAGCGATTTGATTTTAGCAGTAAATCAAACAGAGGATATGTATGAGGTTGTAATTAGGTTACAATGTTACCTAGGGAAGGATTACTTACGGGGTACAATGTGGAACATGGGGATTAAGAAATCCTGTTTAGTTTTAAGTTACGAAATTTCGAGGACGAAATTTTTTTAAGTGGGGTAGTAATACAGCCCGATTTTCTGATTAAACAGTATTTATGTGTTTGTATTTTATTGAAGGGTTTAGAGAGTGAATTAAAATAATCGGAGACCATAGTCATGCTCTACGCTATCGTAGGGCGTTACAGTTAAATTTTGGGTTAAAAGCTCGGGCGGAGCCCGGTCTGCGTTTTCACTGATAGTATAATTTTACTAATCAGAAAACCTAATTTTGACTCGTGAACGAAACATTTAGGTTTTATATTTTATTTCCAATGATATTGGTTATTTGAAAATTTTCAAAATAAATAAGTCGTTATACGTTATTCTGGCGTAAAACCTAAATCGGGTGAACGGAGCTGAATACGAGATTTACCGGGACCCGCTATGGATAAGGTTGAAGTCACATCACCTAAGAAGGTGTACCATGACTCACCACTATAATGATGACGTTTAGAAAATATCTGGACGCGAAAAGACCAAAATGCCCCTAACTTTTTTTATAATTACCATTTGTCCTAGGATGAAAAGACCGTTTTGCCCCTGAGAATTTATGAAATGACCCTTTTGACCCTATGACTCACTAATGTCATCATTACATTTCTAGAAATATCTAGATATTTATAGGGGAAATGACCAAAATGCCCCTGATCTTTTAAGGAAATTACCAAATTGTCCTTTCGTTAATTACAAGTTTGCCATGGATGAGAAAATATCAATTTCTCTCCCTCACGATTGGCCAATGACGCGCTGTATTTCTTATCTCCCTTCTGTTTTTCCTTGTTCTCTGTTTGGTGATTTCTTGAAGACGACGAGCCATCGGAGATTCAGCATGGACCCGAGACTTCACCCGTTCATCACGGGGGCACCGCGGATGCCGATGCTGGGCGATATTGAGATTATCTACCATGATGAGAGGGGATGGCGGGTAGACCCCTCGACCTTTTTGATGGTCTACACAGGACTAGTCAGCCTGATTTTTCAGAGCGGTACACCTCCGTATGTAGATATCATTGGTCCCTATCGCATCTACCAGTTCCTCATCTTTTCGAGGATGTGGCGACCTCCGAGGTAGAGGGAGCATGACTACACCTAGGCAGGACCCCAGTCATCGGTCGTGACTAGCAGGAAAGGTTACGTTTATCGAGGACAGCGTAGGAGAACTGAGCAGTACTTGAGGACCTACCGCAGGCGTAGGATCGTGGTGTCCAGTTCTTCGTCAGAGTATGAGCCGATTGTGCGTTACAGGCGTACTCATGGCGAGGGTCAGGGTAGCTCAGGGCATCCTTACCACTGATGGTGAGAGCCTGCCAGTGCGTCCTAGGGAGTGAGCTGAGAGCTTTTGGTGTATCTTTTGAGAGAGGACGAGGTTTGCTGGTGAGCTCCGAGTGCTTTCTGTTGCTCTTGATGTATTTTTGGTTTCTACCCGACAATATGTATATGTATGTACAGTGCCTTACTGATGGGGCTAACTTATGCATGTTATTGTACAGTATATATATATATATATATATATATATATATATATATATATATATATATATATATATATTGCGCTTTTACTCTAATCATCGTTTGCTATGCTTGCCGTTCTTGTTTACGTCGTTTCGTTCTCCGCAACGCTGCTTGTATACCACGCTATCGCTTTATATACGGCTAGGCATAGTTAATAATAATAATAATAATAATAATAATAATAATAATAATAATAATAATAATAATAATAGGTTGGGACCAATGGGAAGGCTTCATACGTATGGGGTCGTCTCATCAACCACTAGTAAGGTTAGGGCTTCCTAACAAGACAATCACATCCACACGCTGCTGCAAGCTCAACCACAAACAGCCCCAAATCCCCTTGGTAGCCGCGTCGTCAAGCTCCAAAATGCGGGAAATCACGAGCGCGAACTTTGTCCTAATCACGAGCACAACATATATACAATAGCGTTAGACCTAAGGGAAGCCCAAAAGATCAAAGAAAATGGTAAAGACTCGAAGAACGCCAAGAACACGAAGAATGTGTGTTAGGGATTTGAGTTTACCTGGGATGAATTGTGAAAGTAATCCGTCAAAGTTGAAGATAACTGCACCGCGATCACAATGGTGTAGTCGGAATCGCGTTCCGGTACATCGATCACCTCGAAACTGAGTTTCACTCTATAAAACGCTCTGACCTCTCTCTAGGACTCTCTGCACTTCGAGTTCAAAAATGGAGTGTTGATCAAGTGAAGAGGAAAGTGAAAACCTTCACTTAAGGGATCTTGCTGAGAATGCTTTAGCGTGCAGAATTTCCACGATTGAGCGTGCCCACGCTTGAGCGTGGAACCTTGTCCGCCCCGCCTTGACCCTAGCCTGACACGTGTAGCACAGGCGTCAAAAAGCTCACCAGCTGGCAAACGCACTAGGAACGCTTGAGAGTGCAACGTTACCAACGCTTGAGCATTGTCACGCTAGGGCGTGCTTCCCTTCCCATGCTTGAGTGTGTAGCTCAACTGGGAAAAGTCTTCCAAACTTCCGGCTTCCAAAGTTACTCGTTTAACACCTTAGGCACCTCCAACCTTGTTCAAGCCTATTCCTAAGCTTCAAACTGGGTCTCAAACTTGCACACAACAATTCACGCAATCATTCAAAACCTTAATCGAGATTATTCCACTCGATTAGAGTCACAGAAAAGAGGGATGTTAGATTACCACCCCCCTTACAGAAAATTTCGTCCCCAAAATTTCCGTCGCATACATGTGACCAGAAATGGGTGACTCTGACGCATCTCAGCCTCTCGTTCCCACGTTGAATCACCAGTCATTCGATTCCATTCCACTTTGATTAACGGAACGTGCTTACCACGTAGTTCCTTGACCCTTCTATCCGTGATCCGAACAGGTGAAGCTTCGTACTCAAGGTTCTCTTTCAGTTGGATTGATTCAGGCTCTAGCACGTGTGATGGATCGGGATGATACTTTTTGAGTTGAGAGACGTGAAAGACGTAGTGAAGATTTGACAGATTTGGTGGCAAAGCTATTTGATAGGCTACAGGGCCGATTCATCGAAGAATCTGAAACGGTCCTATAAATTTAGGTGTCAGCTTTCTGGATTTTATTGCCCTGCCCACTCCAGCTCTTGGGGTAACTCTCATGAACACATGGTCGCCCTCTTGGAACTCCAAGGGCCTTTCCCTCTTGTCGGCGTAACTCTTTTGGTATCCCTTGCAACCTTCATCTTTTCCTGTATCTTAAGGACTTGTTTCGTTGTTTTCCGTACCAATTCCGGACCTAACAGCTGATCTCTCTAGTCTCAAACCAACAAAACGGAGTCCTGCACTTACGTCCATACAGTGCCTCGTACGGTGCCGTTCCATACTTGAATGAAAACTATTGTTATAAGTAAACTCGATCAATGGAAGAAACTCGTCCCAACTCCCCATGTTCTCCAATACATACGCTCTTAAAAGGTCCTCCAATGATTGAATTGTTCGTTTAGACTGATCATCCGTTTGTGGATGATAAGCAGAACTCATACTTAACTTAGTTCCCATTGCCCTGTGCAGGCTCCTCCAAAACCTTGAGTCACGATCCGAAACGATACTCGAAGGTATCCCATGTAGCCTCACAACCTCCTTGATGTAAATCTGAGTCAATCGCTCCAGAGAATAACCCCGGTTGATTAGTAAGAAGTGAGCACACTTCGTCAACCTATCAATGATCACCCAGACTGCATCACACCTTTTCTGAGTCCACGGTAACCTAGAAACAAAGTCCATGGCAATACTATCCCATTTCCATTATGGGACATCCAGTGATTGCAACAACCCTGCTGGCTCCTGGTGTTCAATCTTCACTTTCTGACACACTAAGCAGGTTAGGACATAAGCCGCCACATCTTTCTTCATCCCCGGCCATCAGAACAACTTCTTCAGATCCTGATACATCTTGGAAGCCCCCGGATGGAAACTCAGCTTCCTCGTGTGTGCTTCTTCCAAGATCATATCTATCAACTTGCTCGTGTGTGCTTCTCTATCCACTGGCACGCAAACCCGACCACCATACCAAAGCAGACCATCAGTGCCTCTTCTGAATTCCGAAGTCTTACCTTCCTCTATCAACTGATTCATGCTCTCGAGGTACTTATCCTCAGCTTGCTTCTTCCATAAAAGATTCAGGAAATCGCTAGTTACTTGAACCATCCCCAGGTTCAGCTTATCCTCGACGATTTCCGGTTCCAGATTCATATCTCTAAACGCCTCTAAAAGCTCTAGCTCCTTTACCATCATCGCAGACACGTGTAGGGATTTCCTACTGAGCGCATCCGCTACTACATTCGCCTTACCTGGATGGTATTGCAGGTCAAATTCATAGTCCTTTATGAATTCCATCCACCTTCCCTGCCTCATGTTCAACTCTCTCTAGTCGAACAGATACTTCAGGCTCTTATGGTCGCTAAACACACAAAATTTAGCACCATAGAGATAGTGTCTCCATATCTTCAGTGAAAACACTATCGCAGCCAATTCCAGATCATGCGTTGGGTAGTTCCGCTCATGTACTCTCAACTGCCTGGAGGAATATGCCACCACTTTCCTATCTTGCATGAGCACACATCCCAAGCCTTGATAAGTTGCATCATAGTATACATCAAATCGTCCTAACGGATCTGGTAACACCAACACAGGTGATGTTGTAACACCCCGATTTTCTAATTAAACAGTATTTATGTGTTTGTATTTTATTGAAGGGTTTAGAGAGTGAATTAAATTAATCTGAGATCGTAGTCATGCTCTACGCTATCGTAGGGCGCTACGATTAAATTTTGGGTTAAAAGCTCGGGCGGAGCCCGATCTGCGTTTTCCCTAACAGTAAGATTTTACTGATCAGAAAACCTAATTTTGACTCGTGAATAAAACATTTAGGTTTTATATTTTATTTCCAATGATATTGGTTATTTTGAAAATTTTCAAAATAAATAAGTCGTTATACGTTATTCGGGCGTAAAACCTAAATCGGGTGAACAACGGAGTTGAATATGAGATTTACCGGGACCCGCGATGGATAAGGTTGAAGTCACATCACCTAGGAAGGTGTGCCATGACTCACCACTATAATTATGACGTTTAGAAAATATCTGGACCCCTAAAAGACCAAAATGCCCCTAACCTTTTTTATAATTACCATTTGTCGTAGGATGAAAACACCGTTTTGCCCCTGAGAATTTATGAAATGACCCTTTTGACCCTATGACGCACCAATGTCATCATTAAATTTCTACAAATATCTAGATATTTATAGGGAAAATGACCAAAATGCCCCTGGTCTTTTAAGGAAATTACCAAATTGTCCTTTGGTTAATTACAAGTTTGCCATGGATGAGAAAATATCAATTTCTCTCCCCCACCCTTGGCCAATTTCCTGCAGCCCCTCTTTCTCTGCTATCTCACTCTTTTCTCTTCATTTCTTCTTGTTCTTCAAGTGTTCTTCATAGATCTTCAAAGTTTGATCCTGAAACTTGAAGATTTTGAGTGATTCTAGTTGGTTTCTCACCAAGCTTCATCATCTAGGAGGTAGTAACTTCAATCTCCATCTCTTAATCTCTCTATTTCATCTCTTGAATCTTTTAATTCATGAAGATCAAAGCTTTGATTCATAAACTTCAAAATTTTCTAGAAAATCATAAGAAAAATCCTTTTAATGTGAAATCAATTTCTATGATCTAGTTTCATCATTCTCTTTCATTATCCAAGAGCATGTAACCAAAATATTTCTCTAACCCATATGGGTATAAAGTGGCCGAACCCACCCTTGTTGAAAAGCAAGAGTTTTACTTCAAATTTTTTAGTAATGTAACTTAATCTAGTGTTGTGTGTACTTGATGATTATTGATCCAAGAGTTGGAAACCAAATGAGTTTCCTAGCTCATATGGGTTTTCTTGGCCGAAACCTCCATGTGTTGGTGGATGGGGTTTTGGTTCAAGTTTTGGTGTAATAGGCTTTGATCTAGCCTTACCACGCCTAGTAAGGATGGAATCCAAAAGATAGGAATTTTTGGACATCCCTAGCTATTTTTATAGCTCCGTGGCCGAATCCTGTATAGGTAGGAATAGGAAAATTTGTGCTGCGTAATATTGATGTTTGGATTGACTATGTGTATGTAGTTGTGGTTGAGTAATCGGACGAGGGATCGGGAGAATTCGCGCGTCGATCGGACGACTTTTGCTCGGAGGATAACTTCAACGGGTAAGGGGAGTTTGCCTGAGGGATTTTTCCTGATAACTATATGTTATCCGTGATTGATTTATGTAGCTCTGTTTGAGCTTCATTGTGATTGTAACAATGGTTTATGCTTTAGTATGCTTTAGCATATGTTTATGATGATGTTGATTGGATGAAAAATATTTTCATGTGTGTTGAAAAACCATATTTTGATCTCTAGATCAAGTAAGGATTTTTGTAACACCCCGATTTTTCTAATTAATCTGTAATTAAGTAATTATATTTTATTGGAGGGTCTAGAAGATTTAATAAATTATTCCGAGACCATAATCGCACTCTACACCATCGTAGGAGGCTATAGTTAAGTTTTGGGCCGAAAACTCAAACGAAGCCCGATCTATGTTTTTTCGGATGATAGTGTTTTTCTGCTATCAAGATCCCATTTTGACTAACGGTCAGAACCATTAGTCTTAAAATTCAATCCCCTACCTTTTTGCTAAAATGTGTTCTGACGTCCAAAAATATGAATAATATTTTATATTCGGGCCAAAAATCGATCGGGTAGACGATTCGAGCTGTCTTAGGGTTTTTCGAAAACCTTGAACCAATAATTTTCATACCAAGGCTATGTTAAATTATTTGGGGACTCCCACCAGTGTCGTGAGGATTTTCGAGATGTCGGGACGTGAATTGACCAAATTGCCCTTGGTTAGTTTTTACTAATTACTTTTTATCACTTTTTACCATAACTTAACTCTTAAGTTTTCTTAAGAAATATCTAATTCACTCACATCCTAACTCACTCTCACCTTCGACCAGGACCAGCCCCAAAACCCCCAGCTCCTTTTCTTTCTCTTCTTTCTCTCTTTTCTTCAATTTCTCACCATTGAAGCTCATTTTTGGAGCTTTAAACCTTGAGATTTTGTGAAGCAATCTTCACCAAATTTGAAGGAGATCATCATAGGAGGTAGCTTGTCATCTCTATCTCTCTCAATCTCTCATTTTTCTCCTCTAAATTTCATGATTAGAAATGTTAGGTTTTTTATCCCTAAATCTTCAAAAATCCATGATAAATTGTAGGAAAGTCATTTTGATACCAAACCAATTTCTATGGCCTAGGTTCATGACATACTTGTATGATCCAAGATCTTAGAGCCATGAAATCTCTCTAGGGTATTTAACCATAGAGGGACCGAAACCCCCTATTGAGTAGGGTAGGGTTTTTGGTTGGTTTTTGATGTTTTTAGTTGATATCTAGTGTTATCACAATTAGTTAGGGTGATATCTAAGAAATGAGGATTTTTGGAACTCCCTAGCTATTTTTCATGTTTTTCATTAAATAGGGCTGAACCCTAGGGGTAGTGCAGTAGGAGAAATCTTTACTTTTTGAGCTAATGCCTTCATTGATTATGTTTAGGGATACCTGAGGATCATTGATCCAAGAGTTAGGAATTTTTAGACATCCCTAGCCTAATTAATTAAATAGGAGCAATAGCTAATCTTAAGCAATTAGGGAGTTTTTGGTTTAACTGTATTGATTTCTGGTTGTGTTTTGTTGTATAGAATCGGACATGACTCGAACATCCGACAGCGCACCTGACTGACAGCTGCGGAGTCGTAGCCGAAGCTGCACGAGGAAATCACTAAGGTGGGGAGAAAGAACTAATATCGTCGGGAAGGCAAGCTTAGTATATATATATATATATATATATATATATATATATATGTAGGGGAACCCTAGAACCCTACTAGAGGTTGAGCCTTGGATAAAGTGCCTAGACCCTAGGTGTAGGTACTTTTGGGCTATCACCGCTAAGTTGATATTAAGAATGATGAGACTGATTGAGGTTGATTGTGTTGAATTACTTAATTGATTACCTGTTGATTTTGTTTTGGTAAACTGTCTGTTTGATGAATTATTGCCTGAATTTGTGATGATAACTGTACTGGAAAGATCTTCTGTTGCGATGTTTATTGTGATTGGTTGGTTGAGTGTTGACGAGAGTATGGTGAGCGTTGATGTTGTTCCGGTTGATATCGTTGTGGTCCCGACCGTGGAGCTGTGGCTCGTAGAGGCAAGGCGTCGTGATGCTGATGCTGATGTGATGTTGATGATGATGTGATGTTGATGTTGATGTTGATGTGATGCGATGTGTCGTGGTCATGGACGAGTGCTTAGGCGTGAGGTCCCGATATCAACCTGCGATGGATGTTTGTTGCATTTTCATATCATTTCATACCACAGGATTTGGTCCCAAAGGGGGATGTCCAATTGGGGATGTTACTTAAAAACCCGAGGCGGGATATGATGTGATGTGATGTGATGTAATCCCAATGGGGATGTCCAATTGGGGACGTGATTTATCGGACAACATGCATATAGGGAAGACAGCATATACATAGGGACTAGTATCCCTCCTATAGGCTTATTTGAGAGAATGATGTTGAGATGATTGTGATGGGTGACTTAAGAGATGGGTGATGTTGTGTTGTATATGTTATTTGTGTTGTGTGATGTATATATATATATATATATATATATATATGTTGTACTGATGCCCCTCTCCCATATTGATGATATATGATTCTTATCTCCCGCTATTTTTCTGTATGTGTTGCTCTTATTTTATGGAAAGACCCCGAGGAGGAACCAGTTGCTGAAGAGCTGGATGGCATTCCTTACGAGCCTGACGCTGGAGGACGTTCCACAGACCCTAGCCTCAAGAGGTTGGATAATGATCGTGGCTAGCCGGAGAGCTGTCTCTTGGCTTAGTTATGTATTTTGATTTCAGGCTGTGCTAATATACACTATGTAGTACATTATTACTGTAGCCCTACTGATGGGGCAATGTTGTATGTGATATATTTCTTTATATTTTAAGCTGTGTACTCTGAAGCGTTGCGTGCCGTGTATTTTATTGCTTCCGCATTCAATTTTCCGCTTCGTTTCGTATTTATAAGGCGCGCTAACGTTTATTATGTGATTAAGGTTAGTTAATATCTTAGGTTCTACTGTTGGGACGACGGGTCGTCTCAATTTTTATGCTTGATTATGATTGAATAATACATGATTGTTGTTCATCATTATATTGTGAGCATTTTGAGCTATTACTTGACAAATTTGTGAAGCAAAATCTTCACATCCCATTGAGGGAGCATTCGACCTTTGTTAAAAGGAAAAGGAATAACATGAGTTGTTCTTTAGCATTCAAATATTTTGAAGTAAGAAAGTGTTTTAAATAACTTATGTTTCAAAGAAAAACAATAAGTGGTTTTGATCCAAAGATCAAATAAAGTTTCAACATTCAAGAGTTTTTACTAAGGAGGAAATGTCTTTTACTTTACCCATAGTCCATCTAATCAACTAAGTGTTTTAAAAAGAAAAATGATGAAGTGATTTCATGAAAGTTAAAATAGTTTTTAATGAGATATTACCTTTATCTTAGAACTAAGATAACATTCCCTTTTTCAAATATAAATAGGACCTTGTCCTTAAGTTTGAATTAAAATGAATCATAGTTAGCAAATTAGATGAGATTATATTTCCTTTACACCAACTTAGAACATGGTTTTATAGTAAGCTAGTAAGGAAAAGCCTTTTCAAATTAGTTAAAGTATTTTACCTTAATCAAGTAACACAGTTCTGCAAATCTAATGAGTTTTCAATTAGAAAAGTTCTAGTTTGCAAAGTCTTAAATCGAGAGTTTTCAACTCTTAATCGTAAAGTTTTACAAGTGAAAACCTAAGTTAAAGTAATTAACTTAGAGTTGAAGAAAAGAGATAATTAAGTATGGTATGTGGTGGAACAAGACCATGCACTATACCATTGATGACTTAGTTCATCAATGACTTCATAAGACTTAAGTGAATCAACACTTATTTCATTAATTGAAAATCAAGGAGTTAATATCTTAGAAAGGATCAAAGACTTATCTAAGAGGATTTGCAATCCTTCTTCATAACACTTAGGACTTGAGATGCGATTCATAAGACATAAACACAAACATGAAACGTTTTGAGTTTTAAAACAGTAGTTCGATGACGAACCGGTGGTTCGGATCCAAGAAAAGTCGTTCGATTGTTTCAGTCTTGTGATGACCGAAACGAGAGGGATCCTGAGGCTGTGTATGTATGTAACTGTACAGTTGAAGGAATCTTGAGGCTGTGTAGGTATGGGATTGTACAGTTGAAGGAAGGCTATAAGAATTGATTGGTACTACCTATACCAACAAGATTCATCTTCTTTTCGGAAGCCCAGAACATAAGAACTCCATAGTTTAGCGTGCTTGACTTGGAGTAATTGTAGGATGGGTGACCTTTTTGGAAGTTTCCCAGAAAGCGTGTAAGTGAGGACAAAGCATGCTGAAAAGACCCATGTTGGTTTGTGGGGACAGTCGGCAATTTTGGAAGTAGTCCGGATCGTTCCAAAGGGGTCACGAGATTTATCCGGTGGATAAAAGTTTTATAATATGATGACGCTTGAAGTTCCTAAGGAAGAGAACCTTAGTGAACCTTGAGGTTTATCCGGTGGGAAGACATTGATTTATCGCATCCGCTTTGTGTAAGCACTGGCATTTCATTGCATGAGTTTGTAAGGCCTTGAGCCTAGGAGTTGAGCTTACACCTAGATGCTGGTGCAAATCTTACGGTGACGATCTTAAATGGTCTTTGGAGGTTTCAGGGTTGGAAGGGCTGACATGAGACCAGTTGGTGATTCTTCTGTGTCATGGCGAATCCGAGCAATACACTGATATCCTCTACTAGATGTCATACTTTTCATGTTTGGTCGAGAGTGTTTCCGTAAAGCCAGATATGTGCACGTTACGAATGTTGTAGCATCTTGCTTATGGCTGGCAATAACCGGAACATTCCCTTCCATTCACTCTCTCCTACGATTTGTTAGCTTCATGGAGTAGGGGTCAGAGTTTTACCCTTGTGGCATATGACATTGAGTCATGTACATCGCATTGCATGGCATGGATGTTGATGATTACATTTACTTATTGTACATCACTATTTTGCTTTCAAAGATGTCTTGTGCTGCTAATTGATTAATATGATATATTGCGACTTATGGTATGCATGTTGGATATGTTGTTATCTGGTGGGTTGTCTTGTGTTACTACTGCTGTTGTGCTGTGTTGGTACTACATATGTTCACATGATGTTTTGTGCGTCGTGCATGTAGTTATCATGTTTAAATCCATATATTGGTTACTCACCCTTGCCAATATATGTTGGACACCCTATTGTGTTTTTGGATACGTGTACAGATGCTTCTCAATGGTCGTTTCGGTCACTTCGGGACCCTGTAGCTTGAGTTTTTTGATGCCGACGACGAAGATGTGTTGACTATTGACGACAAAGCCCAGTCGCATTGGTACGATGTATACTAGGTAGTAGGCTCTATTGTCCGTAGAGTTCTTTTATCAAACCAGCTCTTAGGACTTTCAATGTTTAAATTGGGGAAGTCGGTATATGTGATTTTGAAATCCTCTGTATAGTTTGGAAATTCCGTTTGAAAAACAATTTCAGGAAAACTTATATGTGATGGTTTAGGGTTTGTGAATAAACCCAGTTTATGTGTGTGGTAAAGAATAATGTGATTTTATTATTGTGATGTGTGTATTACTTTTCCGAGTATTATGCCGAAAATTTTTATACCCGATTTTTTCGAAAGCAACCAGCAATTTCTCTTTTAAATTTAATTCTGCACATGTTTAAGATGTAATGCCCAAGGGGGGTGTTACAGATGTGGTCAGCCTTCTTTTCAGCTCCTGGAAACTCTGCTCGCAAGCCTCTGACCATTCATACGTCTTCCCTTTTCTCGTTAACTGCGTCATAGGTAACTCAATCTTAGAGAATCCCTCGATAAACCTTCGATAGTAGCCCGCTAAACCAAGAAAGCTTCTCACCTCGCTTATAGACTTAGGGCCTTCCCAACTCACTACGACCTCAACTTTCGTAGGATCCACTGCGATTCCATCCTTACTGATCACATGGCCTAGAAACCGAACCTCTTTTAGCTAAAACTCGCACTTCGACAATTTAGCATCCAACTGCCAATCCTTTAGCACTTGCAACACTGCCCTTAGATGCTCTTGGTGTTCCTCTCTACTCAAAGAGTATACAAGAATGTCATCAATGAATACGACAACAAACTTATCAAGGAACGGTCGGAAGATCCTGTTCATATAGTCCATGAACACAGCCGGAGCATTAGTCACACCGAACGGCATAACCAAGTACTAGTAGTGACCATACCGACTCTGAAAAGCAGTCTTAGGCACATCCTTCTTCTTAACTCGGATCTGATGGTATCTAGATCGCATATCGATCTTAGAAAACACAGCTGCTCCTTTCAGTTGATCTATCAAATCATCTATCCGTTGTAACGGATACTTGTTCTTTATCGTCACTTTGTTCAGCTGACGATAGTCTACGCAAAGCCTCGAGCTCCCGTCCTTCTTCTTCATAAACAGCACCGGTGCTCCCCACAAAGATGCACTAGTTCTGATGAACTCTTTGTTAGCATGTCGTCCAACTGTTTCTTCAGCTCCGTCAGCTCAACTGGAGACATCTGATACGATGCTATCGATATAGACCCAGTTCCCAGTACCAAATCTATAGCAAACTCCACCTCTCTCTCCAATGGTAGTCCAGGAACATCATCGGGAAACACTTCTGGAAACTCTCGCACGATAGGCAAAGCTTCAACACCAGGAGTTTCCTTGACTTCCAAAGAGAACAACACCATATACTCTTCCGATCGTCCACCGGTCGGAACACTCTCGTCGGCAGGCATCAATCCAGATCGCTTGGAAAAATCGAGAGTTTTGTTTGAACAGTCTAATATGACATGGTTGGCCGAAAGCCAGTACATGCCTAGGATCACATCTATCTGTTGCATAGGCAAGCAGATAAGGTCGACAAGAAAACGATGGTTCTCTACCGTAATAAGGCATTTACGGCATACAGATAGGGTAGTTAAAGAATCACCAGTAGGTCTCGCCCTCCGATGGAACTTGCCACTTCTTCCCCTTTTGTTGCTTCGAACAGGTCCACCACTTGTCATTTGTTGTGAGGCAGTCCCTGCTCGGTCGTGTCCTTCCACTATTGTGAACTTTTCCACCATCTCAGGAAAAGAACTGATTCTTAGAGGTAGCATCGCTCGCTTCAACTCGGGCCTCAACCGATCTTCAAACCTTCTGCAGACCCATTCTTTGTCGGGATGGATCTGGTAAAACTGAGAGAACTTGAGTAGCATCTCAAACCTCATCGCATACTTACCTATGGACAGTTGGTCCTGTTTCAGACTCAGAAACTCCTTCTCTTTCTCTTGCCTGATGCTCCTCTGGAAGTACTTCTCTAGAAAGCACGCTCAGAACAGTTGCCGCGTTAACATCCTTCTTCCTTCCTCTAACAGCCTAGCAGCTTCTGCTGCTCCAACTGGCATGAAAGTAGCGTATGTAACTTTGCGGTCCTCTCTGCAATGTGCGGCCATGAACACATTTTCTATCTCTTGCAACCACATTTCTGCAGCTTCAGGGTTGTACTCTCCATGGAATTGAGGAGGATTTCCCTTCATGAAAGCATTAAGACCGGTGTCCACCGTATCATTTCCTCTGACTGGGCGTAGCTGATCTTGTCTGGCTTCCCTCTCTTCCTGCATCTGCATATACTGGGCAATCTGTTGACTTTGTTGCATCATTGTAGTAGCCAGGTCCCGCATTGCTTCAGAAGTGTCGCCACCACTTCCCGTTCTTGCGTGAACACCATTGTTATTATCGCCTCCGGTTGTAGCCAGCCTTCCACCTCTTCCTCTTGCCATCTAGTTTCCTGTAAAAAGGAGTTATCAGTTCCAATTCATAAGACATATAATAGCACTTAACAGTTAAACACATCATATGCCTCATGAATGAAAACAGTTATCACACTTTGATAACTAGCGCATCGGACACTCTACCCAATCCAGACTCAGTTGACACAACTTGGTCAACAACTGTTAAAGCCAGTACATTTATCTTCATAGTCTGCAGTCCTAACCAAACTCGACTGTTCTGACAACATGACCTCACAGTCCGATTTAGAAGCGAACTGCTCTGATACCACCAAAATGAGATGACCCTCCTCTCTTAGAAGGATAATCCCATTAGTCCCAAAACTCCTACTATTATTAACTATGCCTAGCCGTATATAAAATGATAGCGTGGTAGTGAAACAACGTCGCGGAAGCAACAAGCAATAATGACAAGCATAGAAAGATCATCAGAGTAAAATGCAACATAAAAGTAACTGTTCAAATACCATACATATCTTAGCCCATCAGTAGGGCACTGTACATACATATACATGCTGTCAAAATAAAAACTAAAAATACAACCATAGCCAAAAGAAAAACTCTCGGAGCTCACCAGAACTACCTGTCTCCTCTCAAAAGGTACACAAAAAGCTCTTAGCTCACAACCTAGGACGCACTAGCAGGCTCTCACCATCAGTGGTGAGGATGCCCTGAGCTACCCTGACCCTCACCATGAGTACGCCTGTACCGCACCAGAGGCTCATACTCTGACGAAGAGCTGGACACCACGATCCTACGCCTATGGTAGGTACTCAGATTCCGCTCCATCCTCCGACGCTGACCTCGGTAGACGTAGCCTCTCCTGATGGATACAACTGAGGACTGGGGTGCCACCCACATGTAGTCCCGCTCCCTCTGCCTCGATGGTCGCCACATCCTGGGAAAAGGAAGGAACTGGTACACGCGGTAGGGGCCAATGATATCCACGTACGGCGGCGTGCCGCTCCAAAAGATCAGATTGACGGGTCCCATGTAAACTACCAAGAAGGTCGAGGGGTCCACCCGCCATCCCCTCTCATCATGATATACAATCTCAATGTCGCCCAGCACCGGCATCCGCGGTGCCCCTGTGATAAACGGGTGAAGTCTGGGGTCCATCCTACTCCTCGGCTGGCTCGTTGTCTTCATGCGAACCCAAAACCGAAAAACAAAAACAACAGTAGGGAGATAAGAAATACCGTGCATAACAATATTGGAAAACAATAGTAATGCAATAAACACATATAACATACAACAGATATCGCAAATATAACAGTTACTGCACTCCGACACACGTCATTGAAGACAACAGATGCAACATGCATCCATCTCCATAAGCCTCACACTCAGATCAATCCTCTAGACTGGGATGCTAATCCCATGCAGCATGTCGACCGAATCACTCACAAAACTGGTTCCCACTGGAACGGTTCCACACCCGAACAAGTCCACACTGGAACAGGTTCTGTGTCGGAACGGAGTTAGCTTGTCCAAGAAATCGAACCGCTCACCGTGACCAATAAGAGTGCATCCCCCTTCCACACCGGAACTGGGGTATCTCGGTCGCCTCAGAACGTTAGCCTAGAACAAATGGAAAGCTCTGGGATTATTCAGGAAAACCGAACTGAATCTGGCGTCACGACAGGATAGGGGCTACCTCATCCATCATTGTAAACTATTCCTGAGACTGGCAACATCCCCAAGGTCACTCACTTGACCGCCCTATCTACTCTCCGTACCCGCACTTAGGTACAACTAACCTCGTCTGACGCTGGCAGCCCATACTATTTGTCACACGGCCTCGCCACTTGGCAGCTGATGATGATATGCAGCAAACATCCTCAACGGACTTGATACCGGATCTCACACCTAAGCTCTCAGTTAGAAACAACACGATGCCACTGCATCCACACGACCACAGCCTCGATGCCACGCGTCCACGAGCCACAACTCCAATAGTCACCGGCACAGCCTCGAAAGTCAGCATAACAGCAACGATACCATCCACGGTATCATTCCGACCACAACACGGCACATAGCCAAACTTAGCAATACGGCATTCCGCCACAATGTTCAACATTACAGCATACAACATAATAATAGCAACAATAATACCAACAATAGCACATAGCAGCATATCACATACCAAGTAGCATATAGGCACTTAGACAGATAACAACAACAACAATCCTTAATCAACAATTTACTGGCCTAGGGTTTCCAACTTAAAGGCGATAGCCCCAAGTAAGCTAAACTTAGGGTTTAGGTACTTTATCGGGGCTCAACCACTAGTAGGGTTAGGGCTTCCCTACACATAGCAGAAAACATTCTACACTACTCTTGCCTTCCTGATGGCAGCAGTACTCTTTCTCCCCACCTACACAATCATCGCACAAGATTTAAGACAATCACATCCCCACGCAGCTGCAAGCTCAGCCACGAACAACCCCAAATCCCCTTGGTAGCAGGTCTCAAGCTCCAAAATGCGGGAAATCACGAGTGCGAACTTTGCCCTAATCACGAGCACAACATATATACAATAGTGTTAGCCCTAGGGCAAGCCCATAAAATCAAAGAAAAAGGTAAAGACTCGAAGAACGCCAAGAACACGAAGAACGTGTGTTAGGGATTCGAGTTTACCTGGGACGAATTGGGAAAGTAATCCGTCAAAGTCGAAGATAACTTCGCCGCGATCACAACGGTGTAGTCGGAATCGCGTTCCGGTACTTCGATTGCCACGAAACTGAGTTTCTCTCTCTAAAACGCTCCGACCTCTCTCTAGGACTCTCTGCATTTCGAGTTCAACAATGGAGTGTTGATCAAGTGAAGAGGAAAGTGAAAACCTCCACATAAGTGATGCTGCTGAGAACGCTTTAGAGTGCAAAGTTTTCACGCTTGAGCGTGAGGTCCTCTCCACGCTTGAGCGTGGAATCTTGTCCGCTCAGCCTTGACCCTGGCCTGACACGTGTAGCACACGCATCAAAAAGCACACCAGCTGGCAAACGCAATAGGAACGCTTGAGCATGCAACGTTACCAACGCTTGAGCATTGTCACGCTAAGGCGTGCTTCCCTTCCCACGCTTGAGCCTGTAGCTCAGCTGGGAAAAGTCTTCCAAACTTTTGGCTTCCAAAGTTACTCGTTTAACGCCTTAGGCACCTCCAACCTTGTTCAAGCCTATTCCTAAGCTTCAAACTAGATCTTAAACTAGCACACAACAATTCACGCAATCATTCAAAACCTTAATCGAGATTATTCCACTCGATTAGAGTCACAGAAAATCAGGATGTTACATGCACAGTCTTAGGATCCCTTTCATTTCAGTGTGAATTGGTTCATTCATGTGTCCCTTCGCCTAGAAGCCTGCCAGGAGCCGTTCCTTATCTGTGCCTCATGCACCAACGATCACTCCCCACCCTCGTCAGCCCCTAGTGTTACATGCCCACCAGCTTCCGCTTGGTTCGTCCTCGAACCACACTGCACTGGGAGAGGTCCGCTTTGATACCATTTGTAATGGCCCGGACTGGTTTTAGGTTTGTCGACTGTCCCCACAAACCTAAACGGGTCTTTTCTACGTGCTTTGTCCTCACTCACACGCTTTCTGGAAAACTTCCCAGAAGGTCACTCATCTCATAGTTAAGCGTGCTTGACTTAGAGCACTTGTGGGATGGGTGACCTTCTAGGAAGTTTTCCGGAACGCGTGTGAGTGAGGACAAAGCACGCTGAAAAGACCCGTGTTGGTTTGTGGGGACAGTCGGCAATCCTGAAAGCAGTCCGAGCCATTACAAATGGTATCAGAGTGGACCTCTCCCAGTACGATATGGTTTGGGGACGAACCAGGCAGAAGCTGGTGGCATGTAACGCCTGAGGCTGACGAGGGTGGGAAGTGATCGCCGGTGCATGAGGCACGGACAAGGAGCATCTCCTAGCAGGCTTCTAGGCAGAGGGACACATGAATGAACCGATTCACATTGGAATGAGAGGGATCCTGAGACTGTTCAGGTATGGGACTGTATAGTTGAAGGAAGGCTTATAACAATTGATTGGTACAACCTATACCAACAAGATGCATCTTATTTTCGGGACCCCAGAACATAAGAACACCATAGTTAAGCGTGCTTAACTTGGAGCGATTGTGGGATGGGTGACCTTCTGGGATGTTTTCCGGAAAGCATGTGAGTGAGGACAAAGCACGCCGAAAAGACCCGTGTTGGTTTGTGGGGACGGTCAACAATCCTGAAAGCAGTCCGGGTCGTTACAGCAAATCCCTTCACAAATAAGATGATCACGTATTTGCTTAACGTCACCTTTCCTCATATTCAAACATCTGACACAAGGACAATTAAACCTTCCATTACTATCAGGAAGATTTCTTTGAGCAAATTCTAGAAACTCTTCCACTCCCTTCCGATACTCATCACTTGTGCGTCTACTAACCATCCAACTACGATCCATATCCACGTTCTGTAGATATATTTAGACAGTATGAGCACAAGAGGGGAGACTAGAAAAGCAGTACTTGAAATTGTAGGCCTAAACCCTAAGCCCTATAATAGAATCTAAACCCCTCGACTATTGAGATTTCACAAGCAAAGCCTAAAAGTCTTTGCTTAATTTGTAAGCTCAAGAGTGTTTAAGTTTACAAAAAACTCAAAATGCATAGTTGTACAACTACCTATGAACAGTCCACCCTACTTTCAGCTAGCTTATCAGTTATTTTTGTCAAACAAAACAAAATAATTTCACTAGTTTCTTTAAGGGAGAGTAAGCAACTTATTAAATATTTTTTATTTTGTTGGTCAAAAAGATACATTCATCACCTCATTTCATTCTTTCATAAAATATTCAAATAATTAAAACAGAGGCAATGCTAAACACTAACTAACAGAGAAGGATTACCAAGTAGAAGGGAAATGAAGGAGAGCACTTACCAAGTATAATAGGGGCGTAGTGGTTCAGTTGCAGAAGAGAGGGATTTGGGGTGGTTCGATTGCGGTGGTTCTGAGCAATGTAGCCAAAAAAGTATTTATCAAATAGGGATATAGGGCTTTAGCAAATAAAAACAGGGAAGAGAGAGTTACCTTTGCGCCAGAGGAAGTGGTGGTGGTGGTTCTACGGTGGCTCACGAACGGAGGAGAAGGAGGAAAGTGAAGAGAAAAAGCTAGGTCAACAGGAGACTGAGAACACTGTTAACGTTGAAATGTTTAGGACGCGGGACTGAGAGGGAATGAGAATGTTAACGTTATACATTTTAATGACTTTTAACATCGGTTGACAAAAATTGGATGTTTAACATCAGTTGTAAACCAACGAATGTTACCAGCGGATGTTAAAAATTGACTTTTAAAATAGGTTGTAAAACAACGGATGTTAAAAAGTTAGGACGCGGTGGCAGTCCTGTAAATAGCTGGTGGGGGGTAGAAACTTTTAACATCGGTTATAAATAACACAGATGTTAAAATTGACTTTTAACATCGGTTTCTTTACAACAGATGTTAAAAGTTTTTTCCCTTCACCAGTTATTTACAGGTTTGCCACCGCGTTTCCACCTTTGACATCGGTTGTTGGGGAACCGATGTTAAAAGTGTGTTCCACGCACAATTTATTTACAAGTTTGTCACCGTGTCCATTTTTAACATCTGTTTATCATTAACAGATGTTAAATCCCTGACGTGAAAAGTGTATTTTCCACTAGTGTGTTTAAAATGTTTTGGGTCATATGGTACTTGTTACCCTTTGGTTTTAATTTATGGATTCTATTTTATATGATATAATTTTACAATTATTGTATGCGGGGCAGCGAGTGTCACATTTAGTGATATCAGAGCTCGTTTGTCCTTCAGGACGGGGTATGTGTCTGTTATGTTTTCTTCTGTGTACTCTTATATGATTATCTATGCCTAGCATGGATGATGATATATGATTATGTGAACCTTAGTTTCTTTTCTTGCTTAACTTTCGGTGTTAAGTGGTTTGCTTTGGATGGTGTACGAAGTTATGGCTGGTAGGAATGATCGCGTGATTGCTAATGCTCTGGCAATGTCGGCTAATGCCATTGCTCAAAACAACAACCAGAACCAGAATCATCATGGAGGAGCCGCTGAGTTTCAGGTTCTGGATAAGTTCCAGAGGAATAACTCGCCTTCGTTCAAGGGAGCTTATGACCCTGAAGGTGCTTTTCTATGGATCCAAAGCTCGAGAAGATCTTTCGGGCCATGGCGTGCACTGATGCCCAGAAGGTCAATTTCGGGAAGTTCGTGCTAGTTGGGGAAGCCGAGCACTGGTGGGAGAGTTTTCGCCAGCTTACGGAAGCCGCAAGCACCGTAGTCACTTGGATTGCTTTCAAGGAGATGCTTTTGGGGAAGTGCTTTACAGCCGACATCCTTGACAAGAAGGAGATGGAGTTTCTGGCTCTGAAGCAGGAAAACATGTCCGTTGGGGAGTATGCTACGAGCTTCGAGGAGCTTGCTTGTTACTGCACGCTCTACCAGTATGTGAATGATGACCGCTCCAAGTGTGTGAAGTTTGAAGATGGTCTGCGCCCAGAGATCAAGCAAGCCATCAGCTACCAGGAAATTCGAGTCTTTTCGGTTCTTGTGAAAAAGTGTAGATCTTTGAAGACGCCTACAAGTCCAGAGTTGCGCACCGCAAGAGTTCTAGTTCGTAAGGTAACAAGAAGACAACTCAGCAAGATAAAGAGGAATGACATCTTGCGCTGGTAAGCCATGATTTTAAGCACGTCAGCCAGAAGCCATAGTATGCTACAAGGTTAACCAGTGACGGAGGATTTTCTGCCCCTAGGCCAATCAAGTTTGGCAAGTGTGGTAAGGGTGACTTCACTCGCAAGTGCAAGGAAGCTAATGTCATCTGCTTCAAGTGTAGGAAGTCTGGCCACATCAGCCGTGATTGTGGTGGAGGAACGAAGTCAGAGCCGCAAAGTTCTATCGAGAGTCAGAGTTCTCAAGCGAATCGACTGAAGGCAAGTGGGAGAGTCTTCACCCTCAGTGGAGATGAAGCCTCTCAATCCACAGATCTGTTTCCAGGTAAGGATCTCCTCAAAGGGACTCCTTCTTTTGTGCTGTTTGGTTCAGATACCTTGTCTTTTTTTCCTTCTTTTGCTTCACATGTTTTGTGTTAGAAACCTTAAGTTGTTTGTTCCCTATGTTGACCATGATCTAGTTGTTGTTAGACTTGTAAGTAAGCATGTTATCCCTTCCCATGTTTTGTAAAGGTTGTTCTTTTATTATTAATAATAGAAACTTCATAGTTGATCTTGTGTGAGTTTATCTCTTAAGCTGTTCGATGTTATTTTTGTTATGGACTGGTTGTCTGCCAACCAAGTCCGAGCTTGTAGAAATTTCGAGGACGAAATTTTTATAAGTGGGTGGAATTGTAACACCCCAATTTTCACTTGCTTGTTATAAAGTGTTGTTATATGTGTTTCTATAGTTGTTATGCTTGTGTTAGATGTTTAGGGACGTATTCTTGGGTAGTTAAACTTAAAACGAGCCAATCAATGATCATGACAAGACAGCACGCCCGTGCTAGTTGGTCAACACACTCATGCTCATGGTCAGCGTTCCCGTGCTCTACGCGCGCACCAGAAACGCGTTTTGGGCTTTTGATCAGCCCATTTCACCCTAATCCTTTTTATACCTCTTTTGCTCGACCTAAAACTCGTAGTTGTCATCCCTAAATTTAGAAACAGACGTCATTGACCTTCCTCTTGGGTTCCCATTGAATCCTTGAGCGTTCTCCAATCCTTGTTGGGTGTTCTTCGTCAAGGACACAACCCTGTGGTGTTTTTCAGTGTGGTTGGGGTTAAGCTGCTTGCTTAGCGTTACTCTGAGGTAAGGTAACCAACCATGTTCATCCTTTTCTTTTAATCCTTGAGTTTAATGATGAACTATTTTCTCCCTATCAAACCAAACTTCGTTGTTCGTGTGCCAGTGCTGTGAATGGCAACTAGCAGATTAGTTCCCCAAGGATCTAATCAAGGTATGTTTGTAACCCTTGTGTTAATTCCCTTTCCTTTTTCTTGTTTGGGGAATTAAGTTATCCTTTTGCCTTGGCATTCTTGGTCAAAGCTCGCTGAACTTGTTGGACCCGTTTGGAGGAGTCAAGTGTGGACTTTGTTCTTGTTGGCTCATAGGCTGGAATCTTCACGCCAGGTATGGGGAGAAGGGATTAGTATGAACATATAGGTTCTAGGGTAGCGTAAGTTAAGGGTTAACCCATGGCCCTATTTGAGTGTTATATGCCTTACTTGCTGTATGAAGTTGTTATGGTTGTTTACACATGATGGTAATTGTTTAATTGATTTACATGACGTTGGCATGACGTTTATGATGTTGTTAATGATGTTGTTGATATGCCATGATTGTATGAATTGGTATAATGGAAACTGCTCTTAAAACTATGTTAATAAAAGACATAGAGATGTTAGCGCTAAGCCTAAAACTAGGATTAGTCTAATTGATGTGCATAAAACATAAAGATGTTGATAAGGGGTGAAATTAATGCCAATGGATTAGTCAAGAACCTTAGTATTGATTTGGAGTGTTGAAATCTAGAGAAAACAGTAAGTTCCTAGAACTGAAACGCTGTAACAGCGTTGAGTATGACCGTGCTCTACGCTCAATAAAGCCAGCACGACTGTGCTCTCAGTAGCACGTCCGTGTCGGAAAAACGAGAAAAGTGACGCTGTTTAGCACGTCTATGCTCTCATGCAGCACGCCCATGCCAAATGGCCAGCACGCCCGTGCTCAGGCCGTGCCACTGTATGAATTAAGAAACTTCACACTTTTAAATAAAAAGAGACTTAGTAACCTTTGGGATAAAAACATGACATAAGAGATTATAAAACGTAACCATGAGGATATTTAATGAACTAGGATAACGATATGGTAAGATGTAATAATGAAGACTTAATAAAGAGATTATTTAATAAGACAACGATGTCATTGGTAACGACGTACTGTTACCAATGTTGTTGGTTATATCATTCTTGATGCTTATTGGTCAAGTCTGATGTTGATAAATCACTTTGATGCTTATTGGTCAAAGTTGATAGCTTGTGTTAATGGTGTTGATGGAGGTGGTTGCCATGCTGTTTGTATGTTAGCATTGCATGCATCATCACATGATGTTGTTAGTTTGGGGGAAGGTATGATGACTGGGGAGTTCATCCGAGAGTATGGCGAACTGGCCGTCCGCGGTAATTTCATACGAGAGTTAGGTGAATCAAGCGCATCCATGGTGGTCTATCCGAGAGTAAGGTGGATCGGCTATCCAAAGGGTTCACCCGTGAGTTTGGTGAACTGCCCGCGTTGGTGCTTATTGGCTAATGTGGATATGTAACTCCGAAATTGTCTTCCTGAGTTAGTTATTGGATCCACATTGCATATGGAGTAGCGGAGTAGTATTGCAACGCATAGCATGTTTATAATGTGATATGATGGAATGTATTATAACATGTTACATTATGATGTTTTATATGCTGCATGATCATCTTGCTAACTGCTCTATTACCGTTTATGTACTTATACATATAGTTCCTTACTCCCTACTATTGTTGTTGTTGTTTTGCATGTACCTTTGGTTATGTAGAGGATGGTGAGCATCTAGCTGAGGAGTGATCCCGAAGAGATCGCTTGCTCATAGTATAGTTTAGTTTATGTTAGTTATTTTTCCGCTGTATTATCGGTAGTGTAACATCCCGATTTTCATGCTTTCTAATATCAGTAAATTATATAAATGAGTTTATATTTTTATCTAATGTTTCAAGAATTAAATTAAATAAACTTAGACCATAGTCACGCTCTATGCTATCGTAGGGAGTTACGATTAAATTTTGGGTCGAAAACTCAGATGGAGCCCGGTCTGCGTTTTTCACTGACATTAGTGTTTTACTACTCAAAAGACCTAATTTGGACTCGTGAACGAGACAGTTATCACATTTCCTACATTTTTGATAAAATTGGTTTTTGGCTCATAAAAGTGAAAATAATATAAACTATTCGGGCGAAAACTCGAATCGGGAGACAAACGAAGTTGCATATGGATTTACCGGGACCCGCTAACGGATAATCATGAAGTCACATCAGGTCACATCACCTTGGGATGTGTGCCAACATCATGATGAGTTTTGAAAATATCTGGACACGAAAAGACCAAAATGCCCTTAACTTTCATGGAAATTACCATTTTACCCTTGTGTGAAAAGACCATTTTGCCCTTAAGTGAATTTTGTAAGCTCCTTATCTCTTCCTTCTCTCATTCTCACGCCTCTCCCTCCACCATTTTCACTCTCACTTTTCTTCTTCTTCTTCTTCAACTTTTCCTACATTTCTCTCCGTTTTCCTTAAGATCTTCAAGCACTCTAAGAAGCAAAGTTGATCACCTCATTCACCTTCATCATCTAGGAGGTATAGACTTCATTTTGAGCTCTCAATCTTCATCTTTTTCATTAAAATTTCATGTTTTTAAGCTTTCTTCAAGTTGAAGCTAGATTTCATAACTTCAAAAGAAATTGTAGTAAAATCCTTTTAATGTCAAACCAATTTCTATGATCTAGTTTCATCCTCTTCTCTCCCAATCCAAGAGCATGATATCAAATAACATGTCTAGCTATTTGTTTCTAATAGTGGCTGAACCTTGAGAGTTTTGGGGAAAATGAGTTTTCTTCAATTTTTGTAAAGTGATACTTGATTTCACTCTTTCATTCCTATGATCATTCAATCCAAGTGATTAGGAAACAAAATCAAAATCTTAGCTTATTTTTTTTATCCATGAGGGCTGAACCCTATCTTGATTTGTTGGATGGGTTTTGGTTCAAATCTTTAACAATTAATCTTAGATTATGTCTTAATCATGCTTAAGGATCATTGATCCAAGAGTTGGTATAATTTCAACACCTCTAGCCTAAATAGGGGCAGAAACCTAGTCATAAGGATTAGGGAAGTTTTGATTTAACTGTATTAATTTCTGGTTGTGATGTGTTGTGAAGGATCAGACAATATTGGATCGTTCGAAAGCGCGTACGATTGACAGTTGCGGAGCCGCAGTCGGAGTTGCACGGGAACATCGTTCAGGTGGGGGAAAGAACCACAATATCGTCATGGAGGCAAGATTTAAAATAATATATATATTGATATGTGTAGGGTGACCTAAACCCTACTAGAGGTCGTTTGACCGATAGGTTGATTTTATCGTATATTGAGGACGTATGTTTTCTGATGGGATGTTTAATATAATATATGTGATATGTATGTTGTGTCTATTATATGTTTATGGTTACTTAAGTATTTATCTGTGAGTTGATTTTATTATTGAACCTATTTCTAGTTGCTTTATGATGTGATGTTGTGACTGCTGATGTCTGAGTAGAGATAGGCAGTAAATTCTGATAAGTTGGGTGATGAATGTGTGGTGAGAAAGTCGAGGATATATATATATATATATATATATATATATATATATATATATATATATATATATGTTATAGTGCTCAACCTAGACATCCAATTGATCTGTTTGCGTTGTGATTTAAAGTTGATACCCGGTTAAGCCGGAGAAAGTTGGTCGTGGTTTTTATAAGTCGTGGTTGAGACACTAAGTGTTGATCCGAGATGAGTCGGTGAGGTTCATGTTGCATAGTTGTTGTTCATCACTGTGTTGGAGCACGGGCGATCGATCTTGCCTGCGGGGAGATGATCGTACCCATTAGATGTGAACGGGCGAATGTCCCGACCTGGCCTGCGGGCGGGGGATATGTTGTTACCGTAAGTTGTGTTGTTGAAGGGCAAATATTTCGACCTGGCCTGCGGGTGGGGGAATATGTCGTATCCATGAGACGAGTTGAGCCTGCGAGCTGTTGGCCGATCCTTGCATTACGGGGGGTGGCACAGAGATGAACGAGACATCTTGATCTGTTAGGGATGTCACATCATGATCGCATCCATATAGTCGTTAGTTGCATGAGTGTAAGAGACAGTAGTTAAGAGAGAATGATTTGGGAGTTGATTGATTGACAATGCTATGTTGTTGGGTGTTTCTATCTATATAAATTATTTTATAGTAGTTTTTCCATTTATGATGAGTCGCTGTTTCTTATCCCCTATATTTTCTTTATGTCGTATTTTATTTATTCTCGATTGCACTAGAAGACCCTGCTAAGGAGTTGCCAGAGGAGATCGATGGCATACTGTTGAACTGGATACTGGCAGGAGAGCCCTGGATCCTAGCATTGGAGGACTATAAAGCTTGGGGGTTTTCACTACCCTTGTCATAGTCGTATGGGGATTAGTAGTCTTAGTTGTTATGGCCAGTATATGGGTTTGAGTGAAATGTATTTTTGGGGCTAGGATAGGAAGTCGCATGTATTTTATTTTGCTACCATGCTTTCATTTTATTTACTAGTTGCGTACTCTGAGACTTTTTAATGCCGGTTGCTGTAGGCTCTACAGATGGAGGCAGTACTCTTATGTCTATATAAATTATTATGGTATCAGTGTATGGATTGTTTTAATATTTCCGCATTTTATATTACCACGTTGCGCTGCAACGTTAAGAATATGAGTTCGGGTTACCAATGGGACCTCCGAGGAAGGGGTTGTCTCATGTAGTGATTACCAGCTCAGATATGTGACATCGGGATTTGGGTTTTGTTTTCTTTATATTTTCCGCAATTATTATTTATGTTTAAAACGTTTTAGATCATGTGGTACTTGTTACACTTTGGTTTTAATTTATGGATTTTATTTTATATGATATATTTTTACAATTATTGTATGCGGGGCAGCGAGTGTCACATTTAGTGGTATCAGAGCCGGTCTGTCCTTCAGGACGGGGTATGTGTCTGCTATGTTTTCTTCTGTGTACTCTTATATGATTATCTAGGCCTAGCATGGATGATGATATAGGATTATGTGAACCTTAGTTTCTTTTCTTGCTTAACTTTCTGTGTTAAGTGGTTCGCCTTGGACGGTGTAGGAAGTTATGGCTGGTAGGAATGATCACGTGATTGCTAATGCGCTAGCACTGTTGGCTAATGCCATTGCATAAAACAACAACCAGAACCAGAATCATCATGGACGAGCCGCTGAGTTTCAGGTTCTGGATAAGTTCCAGAGGAACAACCCGCCTTCGTTCAAGGGAGCTTATGACCCAAAAGGTGCTCTTCTATGGATCTCGAGCTTGAGAAGATCTTTCTGGCCATGGCATGCACGAATGTCCAGAAGGTCACTTTCGGGACTTTCGTGCTAGTTGGGGAAGCCGAACACTGGTGGGAGAGTTGTCACCAGCGTATGGAAGCCGCAAGCACCGCAGGCACTTGGATTGCTTTCAAGGTGATGTTCTTGGGGAAGTGCTTTCCAGCCGACATCCATGACAAGAAGGAGATGGAGTTTCTGGCTCTGAAGCAGGAAAACATGTCCGTTGGGGAGTATGCTACGAGGTTCGAGGAGCTTGCTCATTACTGCACGCTCTACCAGTACATGAATGATGACTGCTCCAAGTGTGTGAAGTTTGAATATGGTTTGTGCCCAGAGATCAAGCAAGCCATCAGCTACTAGGAAATTCGAGTCTTTCCAGTTCTTGTGAACATGTGTAGGACCTTTGAAGACGCCTACAAGTCCAAAGTTGCGCACCGCAAGAGTTCCAGTTCGTAAGGTAACAAGAAGACAACTCAGCAAGATGAAGAGGAACGACATCTGGCGTCGATAAGCCATGATTTCAAGCAAGTCAGCTAGAAGCCACAGTATGCTATGAGTTTAACCAGTGACGAAGGATTTTTTGCCCCTAGGCCAATCAAGTGTGGCAAGTGTGGTAAGGGTCACGTCACTCGCGAGTGCAAGGAAGCTGACGTCATCTGCTTCAAGTGTGGGAAGTCTGGCCACATCAGTCGTGATTATTGTGGAGGAACGAAGTCAGAGCCGCAAAGTGCTACCAAGAGTCAGAGTTCTCAGGCGAATCGACTAAGTTAGGCTGAGGACTCCAAAACCAAGCGTGTAACACCCCGATTTTTGAGTTTTCCTATTTAATTAGTATTTATGAACTTATATTTTATTCGAGGCCTTTGAAATGCCAATAAAATATTCTGACCTGATAGGAATGTCCTACACAACCATAGGAAGCCATGGTTAAGTTTCGGGCGAAAGCTCGAACGGAGCCCAGTCTGCGTTTTTCACGGATAGTAGCCTTTTTCTACTATCTAGACCTAATTTGGACTCGTGAACGAGACAGTAAGTCTCGGGATTTTATTCTCTACAACTTTGATAAAATCCGTTCGGACGACTAAAGTCGGGAATAATATATTATATTCAGGCGAATAGTCGAACTGGGAGACGATTAGAGCTGTAAAGGGATTTACCGTGACCCACTACGGATAAGATTCACCTAGGAAGGTGTGCTATGACTCACCAATGTCATCATTACATTTCTAGAAATATTTAGATATTTATAAGGGAAATGACCAAAATGCCCCTAGTCTTTGAAGGAATTACCAAATTACCTTTTTTGCTTATTTACAAGTTTGCCACAGGATGAAAATATAAATACCTCTCTCACTCTCTCACTAGGCCTTTCGGCCATTTACTCTCTCTCTTTTTTCTCTCACTTGTTCTTCATGAGTTCTTGAGTGTTCATCAAAAGTTCTTCACAAAAACCCTAGTTTGATCTTCAAAAGTTGAAGTTTTTGAGTGAAAACTTGTTTCTTCTTCACTAATCTTTGATCCTAGGAGGTATGATCCTCATCTTAACTCTCTCAATCTCTCTATTTCATCTCTTGAATCACTTGATTCATGAAGATCCAAGTTTAGATCTAGAACTTTGAAAATCCATAGAAAATTGTAGAAAAATCCTATGATCATGAAACCAATTTCTATGAACCCATCATGATGTGTACTTTGAGTGTCTAGAAGCACGAACCCAAAAGAAATTTTCTCCCTATTCTTCCATGGGAGGGCCGAATCCTAAGAATGGTGCAAGGATGGGTTTTGTTGCAATTTTTGGCTATATAGCACTTGTTCTAGCTTACTTGATGTCTTTGAACACTAAACCCAAGAGCAAAACATCAACCAAAGCTCCTAACCTATTTCTCCTCTTCATGGCCGAAACATATAGGGTGTAGAACCATGAGTTTTGTCTCAAATTTTTGGGTCATAGGACTTGATTTAGTGTTAATCATGCCTAAGGACCAACCATCCAAAATTTTGGAACCAAATGAGATCCGTAGCCTTTTTATCCTTTCGTGGCCAAACCCTATACCTTCTTGGGGAAGAAAACTTATGTTTTGATGTTATAGATTGATGTTGCTTTGTTGTTTGAATTGAATTGTGTTTGACTGTTTTAGGTGACGCAAACGGAACCGGAGCCGGAGCTGAGAACCGATCTAGTTTGGAGTGAACACTTTTGTGAGGTAAAGGGAGGTATTTCATTTTGAGTTTGGTAGCCTCATGGCATATGATTGATTAGTGTGTTATGATTGAATTAAGACTTGATGTATATGTATACTTATATCCTGGATTGATTGGATGTTAATGTTGTGCATAGTTGGTTATTTGATATAACTGTGGCATGGATGCCTTCGATGATATCTTATTGTGATATTGAACTCTTGATATATATCTATACATATATTTATATCCTGGATGAGCATAAGACTGGCTATGTCTCGATAATTATTAAAAGACTTGAAATTTGAAATCAAAGTTTTGAAAAATGAGTTTTGAAATCCAATAAGTGTTTTTGGGAAAACGTGTTGTTTTTTCAAGAAAAGTTATCTTCCTTTTTGAAAAAGTGATGTCCTTTAAAAAATAAAAAAGTGGTTTTGTGAAAAGTCATGCAAAACGTTTTTTGTTTCACTAAAACGTTTTAAAAAGGTGTGAAATCTTTAGAAATAGGTTTTGTTTACGGAAAAGTGTTTTTCCTCGGAAAATGTTCTCTTTAATCAAGAAATGTTTTATTTCAAGAAAACAAAAGTGTATTTTGTTTTCCAAAGTTGTTTTGAGAAAGTTTGACCGAAAAGGAAAATGATGAAACTTTGAGATGAACCCAAACCTAGTGGCCGAGACGTCGGGGCTAGTGTTTTGTGGATTGAGCACTCGGACTTCCTGTCCTGTGTTTTTGATTTGAATGGGATTAATGCCTTTTGGAAACGAGTTGCGGACTTTATGTCTCTACATTTGAAAGAATGAACGCAAAGAAAACAAAAAACTTTCTGTGTACATGCATGAACCGGCAGACATGCCATTTGAAACCGAGCTACAACTCTAGTAGTTGAGAATTTAATCAGTCAAGACCACTAGGTCTATAGGGGCATTCTATGTTCGAGATCCCACAAGTGGCCGGTGGCGTAGCAACCCGTGCCGTGGTAAATCGGCTGCCAAACACGAATGAACTCGATCTGAGACTGACGTATTCAGGATATGGTTATGACGTGGTACCCTGGAAAAATTGGAGTTCGGACCTAAATAGAGAGGCCGACTTATGAGAACAATCGTGTTATGGGTGTTAGTACGGCCTATCGCACGATGTTGGGAAGTTAGAATCTCCGGAGTGCATGAATTAGAAAGATGATATTGAAGTCTCATGCATTATTATAACCAATGATAGTGTTTGAGATGTTGTACTATATTATATAATAATTGTTCATAAAACTGTATTTATGCTGTTTGTCGCTTGTGCGGCTATCGTGATAAACTTATTATATGAGTATCTCACCTTTGCCTGTACATGTTGGACACCATGTTGTGTTTTTGGAACACATGTACAGATGTTGTTCATAGGTCCCCGCGGAGATGTGAGGACTCGGATGACGGAGCGTTCTGATGAAGTTGACGTTGGGTTGTATCCCAATGGCTACTTTTAGCCGATCAGCATAGGAGTCTTTTATTTTGAGCAGTCTTATATTATATTGCTGCACATATGTTGAAATTATTTCTAAGTCTGTAATATGTTATATATTAGACCAGGTTTTATGTTATGTTTACATTTTTATGAATAGTGAATATCAATGTGTGATATGAAGTTTATTGCTTCATCTTGAGTTTGTATTGCCTATGCATGCAAGAAATTTTTAGAACCGCGTTTTCGATCGTAGCTACTTAATTAAAGTATTTTTCGAAAGCAACTAGCTTTTTATTTTCTTGGATTTATTTCCGCATTAGAGTCCGTATATGTAGCACCCGCGAGGGGCGTGTTACATTAGTGGTATCAGAGCTGGTCGAGTCTTTCAGGAATCCTTGGGAAGTGAGTCTGTTATGTTTATGTTGTGTGATCTCTGTATTAACCTTGTTTGAATTGTTTCTCTATTGAAGCAATGTGTCTTGACACACTAGTACACTGTTACTTGACACACTAGCACTTAACCGATGAATTTATGTTCCCTTATTAAGGTATGATTGGTCTGCCTAAACATGAATCATAGAGGTGGTCGTGGTGGAGGTCGCGGCACTGCTGACAACGATGCCGATGACAACAACATGAATCGAGCTATCCAAGCCATGGCTGATATGGCGGCTGCTATTGCTCAACAGACAGCTACAATGGCTCAACAGAATCAACAGAACCAACAAAGAGCTGATCTTGCTGCTCAGAATCCACCGCAGTTTCATGGGGACTGGAAATGCGAGATTTGAAGGAGGTCTGCGTTTTGAGATCAAGGAGTCAGTGTTACCACTGGAGATCCATACCTTCAGACAAGGAAGGGAGAACAAGAGTACTGCAGAAGGGTCGTCTAGGTCCAGGAACCCAAAACAGTACCAGAACCTGAAAGGGAAGCAGTCCCAGACGAAGCCATATTCCCGACCTCAAGGGAATGGTCAGAAACAGCAACCTTATAGTTCTGTCGCTTCTACTTACAGTGGAGGGAGTGGAAACGACCAGAACCAAGGCCAAATCCGGAGATGTTTCAAATGTGGGAAACAGGGACATCAAGCTAACAACTGCGTGCTGGAAGGAGTTCTATGTTTCTGATGCGGGAAGATAGGACATTTCTTGAGGGAGTGCCCTACACCAAAAACCAAGCCGACTGTCAACAATGTTTGAACTGCTAGACCCACAGCGTGGGGAAGAGTGTATACCATGAGTGGCGCTGATGCCTCCCAATCTGACGATTGCATACAAGGTAGTTGCATCATAGCTGGTAATCTCCTAACTGTAATATTTGATTTGGGTGCGACACATTCGTTTATCTCTTTGAATTGTGTGATACAATTAGACTTGCCTGTTTCTTCTCTGTCTTTTGATTTGATTGTCACAACTTCAACTGCTAAACCTGTTACTGTTAATACAGTATGTTTGAACTATCCTATTACTATTCATGATAGGAACTTCCTTGTTGACTTAATATGTTTGCCTTTGACTCAATTGGATGTGATCCTAGGCATGGATTGGTTATCTTCCAACCATATCCTTTTAGACTGTGCACATAGAACTTTAGTTTTTCCTGACCCTGAGATTTTTGGATTTAGTTTTTCCTGACCCTGAGATTTTTGGATTTATAACTGCCAACCAAGTAAGAGCTTCTTTGAAAGATGGAGCTCAGGGATCCATGCTTCTATCCTGTTTAGAAAGCGAGAGGGACGTTGTCTTGAGTGATGTGCTGGTTGTGAAAGATTTTTCGGAAGTTTTTCCAGAGGACGTACCAGGTTTGCCACCTGTGAGGGACATCGAGTTTGCGATCGACTTAGTTCCAGAATCCGGTCCGATCTCTATAGCTCCTTATAGGATCTCACCTACGGAGTTAGCCGAGATGAAGACTCAACTAGAGGATCTGATGTCCAAGCGGTTTGTGAGACCAAGTGTGTCCCCGTGGGGAGCACCAGTGTTGTTGGTGAAGAAGAAAGACGGGAGTTCAAGACTCTGTGTGGATTACCGTCATCTCAACAAGATAACGATCAAGAACAAGTATCCTCTACCCCGCATAGATGACTGGATGGATCAACTTCAGGGAGCCGCTGTCTTTTCAAAGATTGATCTAAGATCCGGTTATCACCAGATCAGAGTAAAGAACGAGGACGTACCTAAGACTGCTTTCAGGATTCGTTATGGTCCCTATTAGTACCTCGTGATGCCTTTTGGAGTGACGAACGCGCCTGCTATCTTCATGGACTACATGAACCGGATTTTTCGTCCGTTTTTGGATCAGTTTGTTGTCGTGTTTATAGACGATATTCTCATCTACTCGAAAAGTCCCAAGGAGCATGAGGAACATCTACGACAAGTTTTGCAGATCCTTCACAAGGAGAAGTTGTACGCAAAGCTAACCAAGTGCTAGTTTTGGCTGGATGAAGTCAAATTCTTGGGACACGTGATTTCGAAGGAAGGAATTGCCATCGATCCTACAAAAGTAGAAGCAGTACTTTTATGGGAGAGACCCAAGACTATGACAGAAATCCGCAGTTTCGTTGGACTAGCTGGTTACTACAGAAGGTTCATCGAAGGATTTTCGAAGATTGTTGTGCCGTTGACTCAGCTAACGAGGAAGGACCAACCGTTTACGTGGACTGACAAATGTGAGGAAAGTTTTCAGACGATGAAGGAATGTTTGACAACCTCACCAGTGTTAGTACTACCTAAACCAGACGAACCATACAAAGTGTACTATGATGCTTCGCATCAAGGATTAGGATGTGTGCTTATGCAACATCGGAAGGTTATAGCGTATGCTTCGCGCCAGTTGAAGACTCATGAGAGGAATTACCCGACACACGACCTAGAGTTAGCTACTGAAGATCTGGAGACACTACTTATATGGATCCAAGTTCGATGTCTTCAGTGACCACAAAAGTTTGAAGGACCTGTTCGATCAGAAGGAACTTAACATGAGGCAGAGACGTTGGAGGGAATTTCTTAAAAACTGCGACTTCACTTTGCTGTACCATCCCGGGGAAGCAAATGTCGTTGCAGAAGCTCTGAGTTAAAGAGCTAGATTTGACAGAACAGTTTCGTGATCTCGATTGGGTTGTGGAAGTGAACCACAAGAGGATTAGTTTGGGAATAATCAAGGTATCTAGTGGACTGATGGAGATGATCTGTGAACAACAAGCAACTGATGAGTACCTCCAAGACAAAAAGGAGTTACTGGGACAAGAGAAAGCTGCAGAGTTCAATTTGGGAACTAATGACATCTTGAGATACAATGGACGAGTTTGTGTATCGAGCAACCCGGAGATGAGGAAAATGATTCTGGACGAACCTTTGTACTCACACTCCTGCGTAACCCTCAGTGTATTAGAAATTTGAGTGGATTGGTTTAAAAGTAACCTTTGGCCTAAACTTTTTCATGTCATTCTATCGAAATATTTGTTAGGACTATTCCTTGAGTTGTAACACAGACGAATTCCTGATACTGAAAGTTTCTTGATGAAACTTAGTCGAATCACTTTTACTATTGGTAACTGTGATCCAGTTTGAGATTTTTGCCAGATTGTTTACCTTTTGATTCCCTGAGTTATTGGAGAATTCTTATGAAAGAAGGGATTTTATTAGAGTCATGGTTGTAAACATGTATTAGCTATGCATTTTTACACTCACGAACCTACTGAAGAATCTTTTTACATACTGGATATTCCTGTACTCGTTTCCGAGGGATAAAATCCTTCTATATACTTTCCTGTGAGAGTAAGACCAAGAAAATTTCTTCTGTCGGAAGATTTCTTCCTTAATCTTCGAGCACCGAGTAGCGACCAAATATAACTGTTTGCCCTCAACTTAAGTGGACGAGCAAGAAGACGTTTCGATCTTTGAAGGACTGGGTGGGAGTAAGTGTATTATGCTAACTACGAACATCCTGTCAGCAGGATAGATGAGAAGAGATAGGCGTTCTGTTAAAGTATGATATGGTGGATGAGATGTGGAACCTGGGGGATCAAGAGGGTGTTGTCCAGTTTTGAGTCGCGAAATTTTGAGGACGAAATTTTTTTAGAGGGGTAGTAATGTAACACCCCGATTTTCGAGTTTTTCTATTTAATCAGTATTTATGAACTTATATTTTATTCGAGGCCTTATAAATGCCAATAAAATATTCTGACCAGATAGTATTGTCCTACACAACCATAGGAAGCCATGGTTAAGTTTCGGACGAAAGCTCGAACGGAGCCCAGTCTGCGTTTTTCACGTATAGTAGCCTTTTCCTACTATCGAGACCTAATTTGGACTCGTGAACTAGACAGTAAGTCTCTGGATTTTATTCTCCACATCTTTGATAAAATCCGTCCTGACGACTAAAGTCGGGAATAATATATTATATTCGGGTGAATACTCGAATTGGGAGACGATAGAAGCTGTAAAGGGATTTATCGTGACCCGCTACGGATAAGATTCACCTAGGAAGGTGTGCTGTGACTCACCAATGTCATCATTACATTTCTAGAAATATCTAGATATTTATAAGGGAAATGACCAAAATGCCCCTAGTCTTTGAAGGAATTACCAAATTACCTTTTTTGCTTATTTACAAGTTTGCCATAGGATGAAAATATAAATACCTCTCTCACTCTCTCACTAGGCCTTTCGGCCATTTACTCTCTCTCTCTCTTCTTTCTCTCACTTGTTCTTCATGTTCTTCATGAGTTCTTGAGTGTTCATCAAAAGTTTTTCACAAAAACCCTAGTTTGATCTTTAAAAGTTGAAGTTTTTGAGTGAAAACTTGTTTCTTCTTCACTAATCTTTGATCCTAGGAGGTATGATCCTCATCTTAACTCTCTCAATCTCTCTGTTTCATCTCTTGAATCACTTGATTCATGAAGATCCAAGTTTAGATCTAGAACTTTGAAAATCCATAGAAAATTGTAGAAAAATCCTATGATCATGAAACCAATTTCTATGAACCCATCATGATGTGTACTTTGAGTGTCTAGAAGCATGAACCCAAAAGAAATTTTCTCCCTATTCTTCCATGGGAGGGCCGAAGCCTAAGAATGGTGCAAGGATGGGTTTTGTTGCAATTTTTGGCTATATAGTACTTGTTCTACCTTACTTGATGTCTTTGAACACTAAACCCAAGAGCAAAACATCAACCAAAGCTCCTAACTTATTTCTCCTCTTCATGGCGGAAACATATAGGGTGTAAAATCATGAGTTTTGTCTCAAATTTTTGGGTCATAGGACTTGATTTAGTGTTAATCATGCTTAAGGACCAACCATCCAAATGTTTGGAACCAAATGAGATCCCTAGCCTTTTTATCCTTTCGTGGCCGAACCCTATACCTTCTTGGGGAAGAAAACTTATGTTTTGATGTTATAGATTGATGTTGCTTTGTTGTTTGAATTGAATTGTGTTTGACTGTTTTAGGCGACGCAAACGGAACCGGAGCCGGAGTCGAGAACCGATCTAGTTTGGAGTGAACACTTTTGTGTGGTAAAGGAAGGCATTTCATTTTGAGTTTGGTAGCCTCATGGCATATGATTGATTAGTGTGTTATGATTGAATTAAGACTTGATGTATATGTATACTTATATCCTGGATTGATTGGATGTTAAGTGTTGTGCATAGTTGGTTATTTGATATAACTGTGGCATGGACGCCTTGGATGATATCTTATTGTGATATTGAACTCTTGATATATATCTATACATATATTTATATCCTGGATGAGCATAGGACTGGCTATGTCTCGATAATTATTAAAAGACTTGAAATCCGAAATCAAAGTTTTGAAAAATGAGTTTTGAAATCAAATAAGTGTTTTTGGGAAAACGTGTTGCTTTTTCGAGAAAAGTTATCTTCCTTTTTGAAAAAGTGATGTCGTTTGAAAAATAAAAAAGTGGTTTTGTGAAAAGTCGTGCAAAACATGTTTTGTTTCAGTAAAACGTTTTAAAAAGGCGTGAAATCTTTAGAAAAAGGTTTTGTTTACGGAAAAGTGTTTTTCTCCGGAAAATGTTCTCTTTAATCAAGAAATGTTTTATTTCAAGAAAACAAAAGTGTATTTTGTTTTCAAAAGTTGTTTTGAGAAAGTTTGACCAAAAAGGAAAATGATGAACCTTTGAAATGAACCCAAACCTAGTGGCTGAGACATCGGGGCTAGTGTTTTGTGGATTGAGCACTCGGACTTCGTGTACTATGTTTTTGATTTGAATGGGCTTAATGCCTTTTGGAAACGAGTTGCGGACTTTATGTCTCTACATTTGAAAGAATGAACGCAAAGAAAACAAGAAACTTTCTGTGTACATGCATGAACCGGCAGACGTGCCATTTGAAACCGAGCTACAACTCTAGTAGTTGAGAATTTAATCAGTCAAGACCACTAGGTCTATAGGGGCATTCTGTGTTCGAGATCCCATAAGTGGTCGGTGGCGTAGCAACCCCGTGTCGTGGTAAATCGGCTGCCAAACACGAATGAACTCGATCTAAGACTGGCGTATTCATGATATGGTTATGACGTGGTACCCTGGAACAATTGGAGTTCGGACCTAAATAGAGAGGCTGACTCATGAGAACAATTGTGTTACGGGTGTTACTACGGCCTATCGCTCGATGTTGGGAAGTTAGAATCTCCAGAGTACTTGAATTAGAAAGATGATATTGAAGTCTCATGCATTATTATAACTGATGATAGTGTTTGAGATGTTGTGCTGTATTATATAAATAAATGTTCATATAACTGTATTTATGCTGTTTGTTGCCTGTGCGGCTATCGTGATAAACTTATTATATGAGTATCTCACCTTTGCATGTACATGTTGGACACCCTGTTGTGTTTTTGGAACGCATGTACAGATGTTATTCATAGGTCCCCACGGAGACGTGAGGACTCGGATGATGGAGCGTTCTGATGAAGTTGACGTTGGGATGTATCCCAATGGCTACTTTTAGCCGACCAGCTTAGGAGTCTTTTATTTTGAGCAGTCTTATATTATATTACTGCAAATATGTTGAAATTATTTCTAAGTCTGTAATAAGTTATATATTAGACCAGGTTTTATGTTATGTTTACGTTCTTATGAACAGTGAATATCAACGTGTGATATGAAGTTTATTCCTTCATCTTGAGTTTGTATTGCCTACGCATGCAGAAAATTTTTAGAACCGCATTTTCAAACGTAGCTACTTAATTAAAGTATTTTTCGAAAGCAACCAGCTTTTTATTTTCTTGATTTGTTTCCGCTTTAGAGTCCGTGTATGTAGCACCCGCGAGGGGGGTGTTACAAAGCGCTACTAGGAGGCAGCCCAACTTTTTCATTTCAATTCTATCAATTTTAGTTTTATTTTAGGATAACAAAATATATATACATATATATATATATATATATATATATATATATATATATATATATATATATATATATATATATATGTGTATATATAGAAAATTGAAGTTGTGGATGCAGGAGTGTAACTATCATGGTGGTGGTGGTGTGTACTTGGGCTGAAGTTGGGTATGCAAGGCCCAAGTTGGCACGGTCTCTCTGGTTGAGTTCTTGGAGGGAAAAATAATTTATTTGAATTCTGGTAAAATTTTGAAAAAGAGAAATGGAAAGGCTAGGGGGTGTCAAACGATAAAAATTCTCTCCCCCATCATGTCAGCCATCACACCTCCCAAGCCCACCAATCACATCCATTTTCCCCTCATTAATTCAAATTTCCCTCTCAACCAACCACATTCAACTTCCAACCCACCATAAATACCCCCCTCAAACCCATTCATCCTCCCCACTTCCTTCTCCACTATCACCTTCCACCTTCCACCTTCCACCTTCCACCTTCCAATCCCTATATTCCCAAATTCCCCCTTTCTCTTGTACCCAAATTTTCAGACCACCCATCATGCCACACTCATTCCCGAGTGTCACATTCCTGAACGTTTATAAGGCCGAAAATATTTATTAATGCGGAAAATACAGTTTTTTTTTCTTTTCACAAAATGTAATGGGATTAGTAAAGGTAAATAATACTAATAAATGAACTTAGGTTCACCATGCATTTCTAGAACATACTGTATTATAAATACAGAAACAGTAAACAGAAGACGAAAACAGAAGTAATACTATATACAGACATAGGTCTAATGTATATCTGACAATAAGAAATACAATAAGTACTAGGAGTCGTAGCTCCCAAAAGGTACTACAAAAACTGACATAATCTGGCCGACAACAAAAACAAAACAGCAAAAGAGTCCGCCTCCGGGCTAAAGGAAACTACTGAACTGAACCATCGTCACGTCTATGAATTCAAGCAGCAACAACAAGTACCAGTAGAAAACATACAGATATGGGTGAGATTCCCGTTCATCAACATAGCAAAACAGTAATAGTAAAAACGGGACGACTCACCAAGTAACAGCGTACCCAACATGCTTACTAAAATTCTCAATATAAATCATGTTAAACAGTTAACAGCATAATATATGGCATCCTTAAACAATACAGCGATGTATAACAGTAAATGTAAGCATCAATAGCCATGCAATGCAGTGCAATGTTCATGACTCAATGCCAATGTCACTGGGTACTACTCTGACCCCTACTCCATGGAGCTAACAAAATGTCAGAGAGTGAATGGGAGGACATGTTCGGGTTTCTGCCAGCTATGAGCAAGATGCTACAACATTCGTAACGTGCACGTATCTGGCTTTACGGAAACACTCTCGACCAAACATGAAAAGTATGACATCTAGCAGAGGATATCAGTGTATTGCTCGGATTAGCCACGACACAGAAGAGCTACCAACTGGTCACATGTTAGCCCTTCCAACCCTGATACCTCCAAAAAGACCATTGAAGATCGTCACCGTAAGATTCGCACCTGCATCAATGTGTAATCTCAACTCCTAGGCTCAAGGCCTTAACAATATGCAAATGAAATGCTAATGCTTACACAAAGCAGATGCGAAAAGCAATGTCTACCTCCCGGGTAAACCTCGAGGTCCACTAAGGTTCTCTTCCTTAGGAACTATACGCGTCTTTGAAAAACAAAACCTTTATCCACCGGATAAATCTCGTGATCCCTCCGGGATCGAGTCATCATAAGACTGAAACAATTGAACGACTGATCGGGCTCCGAATCACCGGTCCGTCATCGAACTACTGTTTCAAAACCCAAAACGTTTCATGTTTGTGTTTGTGTCTTATGTAGTCATTGATGTACTAAGTCATCAATGGTATAGTATATGGTCTTGTTTCACCACATACTATACTTCATTAACCCTTGTCTTCAACTCTAAGTTAATTACTTAACTTAGGCTTTTAATACGTAAAACTTTACAGTTTGAGTTGAAAAACACTTTTTATAAACAAAACCATTTCTTGCGGGGCGAAAATATGTTTCGTGACGCGAGGCTGAGAGGTTATCTTTACTGTTTAGACAGTCTTTCTTATTCGTGAGGCGAAAAGGGTATCACGACGCGAGGCAAAGAAGCTATCTCTTCTACTACTCGGACAGTCCTTCTGGTACACGACCCGAGAACGATGTCGCGACGCGAGGCCGAGAAGTTATATCTTTGCTGCTCAGGCCAGCCCACTATCTCGCGTGGCAAGACAATGTTAGCCAGGCGAATGCCTTGTTTTCCCTCTGTCTCTCCAGGAGAATGCCTTGTTTTCCCTCTGTCTCGCCAGGCGAATGCCCTGTTTTCATTTTTCCCTAACTCCTGCATTAATTCTCTTTTTGAAACACTTAGGTTGATTAAAAGACCTATGGCTAAAGAAAAGACATTTTCCCACTTTGTTAAAACTTCATTTGATCTTTGGATCAAAATCACTTTTTGTTTTTCTTTGAAAATACAGGTTATGAAATCATGTTTTCTTACTTCAAAACCGTGCTAGATCAAGAACAACACATGTTCTTACATTTCCTCTTACTAAGGCCACAAGCCTACTCCAATGAAAAATGGAGACTTTACCTCACCAACTAAGCAAATATAGCTCAAAAAGCTTACACAAAAATGATGAACAACAATTACACATGAAAGTCCATCACACATCATGGCCTCATAATCAAGCATAAAAGTCCATACTTGATCTAGTGATCAAAGTAGGTTTTTCAACATACATGGAAATGATTTTCATTCAATCATATCATCGTCAACATATGCTAAAGCACACTACAACATACTAAAGCATAAACTTATCATGACAATCTTGTTCTCCAAGAGAACTTAACAAATAAAAGTGAACCCAAACCAAAGGGTTTCACCCACACATAACTTAAAAAACCATCTTCACTACCACCATCTTGGTGAGATGAGGTTCACCCCCATACCTGTTGAAGAGCAGATATCCGGATCAAAGTCGGTTGATCGGTTTGTGAACCTCCTGACAATCGTCAACAACTACAACAAAACAACAATCAAAACAAAACTCAACAATTCTACCTTAGGGTTTTGGCCATCCTAAAGAAAATAAGTCTAGGAATTGATCTTGGTTTTCCATTTCATGGATTCAAAGGCAATAGGAAAGTTAAGGATGAAATCAAGTGTTAGAAAGCAAAAATTGATGAAAAACACTATTCATCATCATCACATAGGGTTCGGCCATTTGGGGATTTAGGGCTATGATGAGAGTTGAATCATAAGATCTTGGGTTTAGGTAGAGAATGATGAGGTGAGTTCAAAGAAATTGGTTTCATATCAAAAGGATTTTTCTACAAATTCCTATGGATTTTCAAAGTGTTGGATCTAAGAATTTCTTTTCATGAAAAAGAAGTTTGATCTTGAAATAGAGAGAGATTCAAGAAGCTAGGAGATCATAGAAGTTATCTTACCTAAAAATGAAGGAAGATTGATCAAGGAATCAAGTGATTCCAACAAGTGATTCAAGCTTTTCTCAAGGATCAATGGTGTTTTCTCAAGAACAACTATAGAGTTCTATTTGGGGAGGGGGCTGTGGGAAAATGAAGGGTGGATGGGGCTGATTACAGCTCTTTAAAAGCTCACTTAAGGGCAAAAAGGTCATTTGCCAAAAGGGTAAAATGGTAAAAGTGAAAAAGACTAAGGTTAGGGGCATTTTGGTCATTTTGCATCCAGATATTTCCGAACGTCATGACGACTCTGGCATACTCTCCCAAGTGTCTTGGGATGATGTGATATCAAGATTATCTGTTGGCAAGTCCCAGTAAGTCCATATGTGACTCCGTTCGACACCCGATTGAGGATTCCGCTCAAACGGAGGTCAGGAAGTGATTTTTCTAAAAATTTTGTCAAATTTAACCAAAACGTAGAGAATCGAATTCTGAGACTTATTCCCTCGTTCACGGATCCATCTGGGGTCTCCTGAGCATTAAAATCATACTGTCAGTGTAAAAACGCAGACCAGACTCCGTTTGAGTTTTAAACTCAAAACTTAATCATAGCTTCCTACGATATCCTCGAGCATGACTATGGTCTCAGAATATTTTACTTCCAGTCCTAAGACCTCGAAAAAATAAAGACGTTAAAATACTGAAGAATTAGAAAACGCGAAAATCGGGGCGTTACATTCCCACCGCTCTTAAAAGAATTTCGTCCTCGAAATTATACGTACCTCTTAAAACAAACTCGGATACTGTTGTTGCATGTCGTCCTCTCTTTCCTAGGTAGCATCACCTGTAACCTCGTTCCAGATAACTTTGACCAAAGCTATCTCCTTCCCTCGCAGTTTCTTTATCCTTCTGTCTTCGATCTTAACCGGCAATGTTGCATAGGTTAGGTTATCCTTTAGCTGTACTGAATCAGACTCTATGACATGACTGGGATCAGGAATATACTTTCGCAATTGCGAAACATGAAAAACATTATGGAGGTTGGATAGAAAAGGCGGTAAAGCTATTTGGTAAGCTATTGGACCTATCCGACGAAGAATTTGATAAGGTCCAATGAATTATGGAGTGAGTTTTCTGGACTTAAGGACCTTGCCCACCCCAGTCATTGGAGTGACTCTCAAAAACACATGATCCCCTTCCTCGAACTCAAGTGGCCTAAGTCTTTTATCAGCATAACTCTTCTGTCAGCTCTGAGTTGTCCTCATCTTTTCTTGAATCAGTTTTACCTTCTCAGTCGTTTGTTGCACTAGTTCAGGTCCTAATGAAGCATTTTCTCCATCTTGGTACCAACACAAAGGTGTTCTGCAACGTCGTCCGTATAAGGCTTCGTAGGGTGCCATCCCTATACTCGAATGATAACTGTTGTTGTAGGTGAATTCTATCTATGGTAGAAAATTCTCCCAACTTCCGGCATGTTCCAACACACATGCCCTTAACAGGTTTTCTATAGACTGAATCGTCCTTTCTGATTGTCCATCAGTTTGAGGATGGTAAGCCGAACTTAATCGTAACTTCATTCCTAAACCTTCATGCAAGCTCTGCCAAAATCGTGAAGTAAAACGCGGGACTTTATCCGATATGATGCTTGAAGGTACGTCATGCAGTCTCACAATCTCACTGATATAAATCGGAGTCAACTTTTCCATGGAATACTTGAGATTGATAGGTAGAAAATGAGCTGATTTCGTAAGCCTATCAATTATTACCCAAACGGAATCATATCCTTTAGGTGTCCTTGGCAAACACATTACGAAATCCATTGCTATGTTGTCCCATTTTCACTTTGGGATATCCAACGGAAGTAACATTCCCGCTGGCCTTTGATGTTCAACCTTTGCTTTTTGACACACTAAGCAAGATGCCACATAATCAGCTACATCTCTTTTCATGCCTTGCCACCAAAACAACAGCTTCAGGTCTTGGTACATCTTGGTTGACCCTGGATGCATACTCAACTTGCCGTTCTCCACTCTGGGTCGTTTGGCACACAAACACGTTATCCTCGTCTTAGCATTCCATCTGCTCCTTCTTTGTATTCAGACGTCATCCCTTTCTTTAGATTCCTTCGCTCTTTTTCCAGGTACTGGTCGTATACTTGTTTCTCCCAAATCTGATCTATCAGATTACAAGATACTGTAACCATACCCACACATAGTCTTCCTGGCATACTAACCACGGACAGACGCATATCTCTTAACTGTTCCAACAGCTCATGTTCCTTAACTATTATGGCAGACACATGTAACACTTTTCTACTCAGGGCATCCGCTACCACATTAGCTTTTCCCGGATGATACTGCAACTGGAAATCATAGTCCTTCAGAAATTCCAGCCACCATCTTTGCCTCATGTTGAGCTCTTTCTGATCGAACAGGTACTTCAAGCTCTTATGATCGCTGAAAACGTTGAACGTCGAACCATACAAGTAGTGCCTCCAAATCTTCAACGCAAAGACTACCGCTGCTAACTCTAGATCATGAGTTGGGTAATTCTTCTCGTACACTTTCAACTATCTCGAGGCATACGCTACCACCTTCCGATTCTGCATCAGAACACAGACTAATCCTTGGTATGAAGCGTCACAATACACTTCAAAAGGTTCGCTTGGATCCGACAATATCAACACTGGCGATGTAGTTAGCCTCTTTTTCAGCTCCTGAAAACTCTGCTCACAAGCTTTAGTCCATTCAAACATTTTATCCTTCCTCGTCAATTGGGAAGAGGTCCTACAATCTTAGAAAATCCCTCTATAAACCTCCGATAATACCCAGCCAAACCCACAAAACTGCGTATCTCAGTCACTGTGGTTGGTCTTTCCCACTCAAGAACTGCTTCAACTTTCGAGGGATCTACAACAATTCCTTCCTTCGAAATTACATGACCCAAAAACTGCTCTTCGTTGAGCCAAAACTCACACTTGGACAACTTGGCATACAACTGTTTCTCCTTCAGAACTTGAAGAACCATACTAAGATGTTCAGCATGTTCTTCCTGTTCTCGTGAATAGGTGAGTATGTCGTCTATGAAGACAATGACAAACTTATCCAGGTATGGACGAAAGATCCTATTCATATAATCCATGAATATAGCCGGAGCATTCATCACACCAAACGGCATTACAAGATACTCGTAGTGCCCATAGTGTGTTCGAAACACTGTCTTTGGTACATCTTCTGCCTTCACACGAATATGGTGATAACCCGATCGCAAATCAATCTTGGAGAAAACTGTCGCTCCCGTCAACTGATCCATCAAGTCATCTATCCTCGGAAGTGGATACTTGTTCTTAATAGTAACCTTATTCAACTGGCGATAATCCACGCATAGACGTGATGTTCCACCTTTCTTTTTCACCAACAGCACAGGTGCTCCCCACGGCGACACACTGGGTCTAACAAACTATTTCCCCAATAAGTCTACTAACTGTTCCTTCAAGGTTTCCGACTCAGCAGGTGCCTTATGATACAGTGCCATAGACACTGGTCCTGTTCCTGGCACAAGATCGATTGCAAACTCAATGTCCCGAACTGGCGGCAAACCTGGTACGTCTTCAGGAAAAACTTCCGGAAACTCGTTCACGACAGGTACGCGCTAAGACTAGCTCCTTCTTGACCTCCAAAGAAGATAGTGACATGTATCCTTGAGCTCCTTCTCTCAAAGAAGCGTTTACTTGGTTGGCCGTCAAAAATCCAAAATTCTCACAACTAGGGAAAACTAAGGTTTTATTTGCACAGTCTAACAGGATATGATTAGAAGATAACCAGTCCATTCCTAAGATTACATCCATTTGTGAAAGAGGCAAACAGATCAAATCAATCAAAAATGTTCTATCTTTAATAGAAATAGAACAGTTCAAACAAACTTTAGCAGTTATAACAAGCTTTGCAGTAGGCGTAGAAATTACCAAATCAAAAGGTAAAGAAGACACAGGTAATCCCATTAGATTCACACAATCATAAGCAATAAAGGAATGCGTTGCGCCTGAATCAAATAGTACAGTTAAGATTTTACCGCCCATGACACACTGACCTTGGATCAAGTCTTCATTTTGAGAAGCTTCAACACCACCCATAGTGTAGACTCTGCCTCTTGCCTTAGGCCTTGCAGCTTGGACATTGTTGACAGAATGTTCCAATTTTGGTTGCATACATTCACGTGAGATATGTCCCGGCTTCCCACACTTGAAGCAGATAATCCCTTTGATTGAACAGTCTTTGGTGATGTGCTTGCTCTTCCCACACTTCATGCACTTGGTTGGGGCATTTCCAGACTGACTGAAACCCCACTGCTTCCTCCTGCAGAACGTCGTTGTTGATCTTGTTGCTTTGCATACGGCTTCCATCTAGATTTGTTGTCTCGACCACCGCTTCCTCTCTGAAACTTGCTTGGTCTAGAACTCTGTACCCACTTCTCCTTGGGCTCCAAACACTCGATCAGACGACATTTTTCCATCAGCCTCGGAAAAACAGAAATTTCCAATGGAACAACAGCTCTTTTTAAGTCGATCCTCAGACCTCCTTCAAATTTTCTGCACATCCACTCCTCTCTTGGGTTGTGCAGAAAATAATTCGAGAGCTTTGCCAAGCTCTCAAATTTGGCCCCGTATTCAGCTACGGTCATTCCCCCTTGCCTCAGCTGGAGGAACTCCATCTCTTTCTCGTGCCTTGCACTTGCAGGAAAATACTTCTCCAGGAACTTTCCATTAAAAGCGTTCAGTCCACAGCTTGTTGATCGTGAATCAGCATCTGACGAGCTCCTTCCCACCAGTATTCAGCATCCTCCACCAGCATATAGGTTGCATAGACAACCTTGTCATTCTCAGTGCACCCCATTGCTTCAAAGATCTTCTCTAGCGTCTGGATCCAACGCTCAGCTAATTCAGGATTGAATTCACCTTTGAATTGAGGTGGATTCCAACGGAGAAATTCGTCCAATCCTCTACCTCCTGCAGCTCGTTCGTCACGTTGAACCATAGCTGCGACCATCTCCCGTATGGTGTTCATAGCAGTAGTCAGGTTTTGAGCAGCCATTGCTACCTTCAAAACCAGAACTGTCAAACTCAAGAACCCACTACAAAAATAAAGCAAACAACAGAGAAACACACAGAGAACACAACACAAATAAGACAGACCATAACCTACAAACCCCAAAAAGACTCGGCCAGCTCTGTTACCAAATAATGCAACAGCTTTTCCTGAGTGTCAATTTCCCGAACGTTTATAAGGCCGAAAATATTTATTAATGCGGAAAATACAGTTTTCTTTTTTGGTTTTTGTTTTTCTTTTCACAAAATGTAATGGGATTATTGAAGGTAAATAATACTAATAAATGAACTTAGGTTCACCATGCATTTCTAGAACATACTGTATTATAAATACAGAAACAGTAAATAGAAGACGAAAACAGAAATAATACTATATATAGACAAAGGTCTAATGTATATCTGACAATAAGAAATACAATAAGTACTAGGAGTCGTAGCTCCCAAAAGGTACTACAAAAACTGACATAGTCTGGCCGATAACAAAAACAAAACAGCAAAAGAGTCCGCCTCCAGGCACAAGGAAACTATTAAACTGAACCATCGTCACGTCCATCTGTTCAAGCAGCAACAGCAAGTACCAGTAGAAAACATACAGATATGGGTGAGATTCTCGTTCATCAACATAGCAAAACAGTAATAGTGAAAACGGGACGACTCACCAGGTAATAGCATACCCAACATGCTTACTAAAATTCTCAATATAAATCATGTTAAACAGTTAACAGCATAATATCATGTTAAACAGTTAACAGCATAATATATGACATCCTTAGCGATGTATAACAGTAAATGTAAACATCAATAGCCATGCAATGCAGGGCAATGTTCATGACTCAATGCCAATGTCACTGGGTACTACTTTGACCCCTACTCCATGGAGCTAACAAAACGTCGGAGAGAGTGCATGGGAGGACATGTTCCGGTTTCTGCCAGCCATGAGCAAGATGCTACAACATTCGTAACGTGCACGTATCTGGCTTTACGGAAACACTTTCGACCAAACATGAAAAGTACGAAATCTAGTAGAGGATATTAGTGTATTGCTCGGATTAGCCACGACACCGAAGAGCTACCAACTGGTCACATGTCAGCCCTTCCAACCCTGATACCTCCAAAAAGACCATTGAAGATCGTCACCGTGAGATTCGCACCTGCATTAAGGTATAAGCTCAACTCCTTGGCTCAAGACCTTACAACTATGCAGATGCGAAAAGTAATGTCTACCCCCTGGGTAAACCTCGAGGTCCACTAAGGTTGTCTTTCTTATGAACTATACGCGTCTTTGAAAAACAAAACCTTTATCCACCGGATAAATCTCGTGATCACTCCGGGATCGAGTCATCATAAGACTGAAACAACTGAACGACTGATCGGGCTCCGAATCACCGGTTCGTCATCGAACTACTGTTTCAAAACCCAAAACGTTTCATGTTTGTGTTTATGTCTTATGAAGTCATTGATGTACTAAGTCATCAATGGTATAGTATATGGTCTTGTTTCACCACATACTATACTTAATTAACCCTTGTCTTCAACTCTAAGTTAATTACTTAACTTAGGTTTTTAATGCGTAAAACTTTACAGTTTGAGTTGAAAAACACTTTTTTATAAACAAAACCCTTTCTCGTGGGGCGAAAATATGTTTTGCGACACGAGGCTGAGAGGTTATCTTTACTGTTTAGACACTCTTTCCTATTCGCGAGGCGACAAGGGTATCGCGACGCGAGGCAGAGAAGCTATCTCTTCAACTGCTCGGACAGTCCTTCTGGTTCGTGAGCCGAGAACGATGTCGCGACGCGAGGCTGAGAAGTTATATCATTGCTGCTCGGGCCAGCCCACTGTCTCGCGTGGCGAGACAATGTTAGCCAGGCGAATGCCTTGTTTTCCCTCTGTCTTGCGTGGGGAGACAAGGTTCGCTGGGCGAATGCCCTATTTTCATTTTTCCCTAACTCTTTCATTAATTCTCTTTTTGAAACACTTAGTTTGATTAAAAGACCTATGGCTAAAGAAAAGACATTTTCCCACTTTGGTGACACACTTTAAAGGTTAAAACTTCATTTGATCTTTGGATCAAAATCACTTTTGGTGTTTCTTTGAAAACACAGGTTATGAAATCAAGCTTTCTTACTTTAAAACCTTCCTAGATCAAGAACAATACATGTTCTTACATTTCCTCTTACTAAGGCCACAAGCCTACTCCAGTGAAAAATGGAGACTTTGCCTCACCAGCTAAGCAAATATAGCTCAAAAAGCTTACACAAAAATGATGAACAACAATTACACATGAAAGTCCATCACACATCATGGCCTCATAATCAAGCATAAAGTCCATACTTGATGTAGTGATCAAAGTAGGTTTTTCAACATAGATGGAAATGATTTTCATTCAATCATATCATCATCAACATATGCTAAAACACACTACAGCATACTAAAGCATAAACTCATCATGACAATCTTGTTCTCCAAGAGAACTTAACAAATAAAAGTGAACCCAAACCAAAGGGTTTCACCCACACATAACTTAAAAAACCATCTTCACTACCACCATCTTGGTGTGATGAGGTTCACCCCCCATACCTGTTGAAGAGCAGATATCCAGATCAAAGTCGGTTGATCGTTTTGTGAACCTCCTGACAATCGTCAACAACTAGAACAACAAAACAATCAAAACAAAACTCAACAATTCTACCTAAGGGTTTCGGCCACCCTAAAGAAAATAAGGCTAGGAATTGATCTTGGTTTTCCATTTCATGGATTCAACGGCAATAGGAAAGCTAAGGATGAAATCAAGTTTTAGAAAGCAAAAATTGATGAAAAACACTATTCATCATCATCACATAGGGTTCGGCCATTTGGGGATTTAGGGCTATGACGAGAGTTGAATCATAAGCTCTTGGGTTTAGGTAGAGAATGATGAGGTGAGTTCAAAGAAATTGGTTTCATATCAAAAGGATTTTTCTGCAAATTCCTATGGATTTTCGAAGTGTTGGATCTAAGAATTTCTTTTCATGAAAATGAAGTTTGATCTTGAAATAGAGAGAGATTCAAGAAGCTAGGAGATCATAGAAGTGATCTTACCTAAAAATGAAGGAAGATTGATCAAGGAATCAAGTGATTCCAACAAGTGATTCAAGCTTTTCTCAAGGATCAAGGGTGTTTTCTCATGAACAACTATGGAGTTCTATTTGGGGAGGGGGCTGTGGGAAAATGAAGGGTGGATGGGGCTGATTTCAGCTCTTTAAAAGCTCACGTAAGGGCAAAAAGGTCATTTGCGAAAAGGGTAAAATGGTAAAAGTGTAAAAGACTAATGTTAGGAGCATTTTGGTCATTTTGCATGCAGATATTTTCGAACGTCATAACGACTCTGACATACTCTCCCAAGTGTCTTGGAATGATGTGATATCAAGATTATCTGTTGGCGAGTCCCGGTAAGTCCATATGTGGCTCCGTTCGTCACCCCACTAAGGATTCCGCTCAAACGGAGTTCAGGAAGTGATTTTTCTGAAATTTTTGTGACATTTAACCAAAACGTAGAGAATCGAATTCTGAGACTTATTGCCTCGTTCACGGGTCCATCTTGGGTCTCCTGAGCATTAAAATCATACTGTTAGTGTAAAAACACAGACCAGACTCCGTTTTAGTTTTCAACTCAAAACTTAATGGTTGCTTCCTACGATATCGTCAAGCATGACTATGGTCTCGGAATATTTTACTTCCAGTCCTAAGACCTCGAATAAAATAAACATGTTAAAATACTGAAGAATTAGAGAACGTGAAAATCGGGGCGTTACATTCCTACCCCTCTTAAAAGAATTTCGTCCTCGAAATTATACCTACCTTTTAAAACAAACTCGGATACTGTTGTTGCATGTCTTCCTCTCTTTCCTGTAACACCCCGATTTTCTTCTATCTTTTGTTTAATTAGTATTTAAGCAATTTTATTTTATTAGAGAGTCTAGAAAATTAAATAAATTATTCCAAGGCCATAGTCACGCTCTACGCTATCGTAGGAAGCTATGGTTAAGTTTTGGGTCGAAAACTCAGACGGAGCCCGATCTGCGTTTTTGCTTGACAGTAGTGCTTTACTGCTATCGAGACCTAATTTGGACCCGTGAACGAGACGGTTAGTCTTAGAATCACGTTTCCTATATTTTCGAAAAAGTTCGTCCTGACGTTCGAAAATGAAAATAATATTATTATATTCAGGCCGATAATCGTTCTAGGAGACGATTCGAGCTATCTTAGGGTTTTTCGAGAACCTTGAGCCAATGATTTTCATACCAGAGCTATGATAAATCATTTGGGGACTCCTACAAGTGTCGTGAGGATTTTCAAAATATCGGGACGCGAAATGACCAAATTGCCCTTGGTCTTTTTACTAAATTACCTTTTTACCCTTTTCTTAACTCTTAAGTTACCTCAAATAAAAATATCTAAATTTTCATGACTCACCTCACTCTCTCTCCATAATTTCGTGCAGCCCCCTCTCTCTCATCCCCTCCAACTTCTTCTTCCTTCTTTCTTCTTCTGCTCCCTCCATTTCTCTTTTCTTCCTCCATTTTCACCTCCATTTTTCTCAAGCTTCCACAAGGATTTTCAAGCAAGTTTGTGAAGCAAAGTTCATCCTCTCATCATCCTCTATCACCTAGAAGGTATATATTTCATCCTTGAGCTCTCAATCTTTATTTTCACCATTTATTTTCATGAATTTCAATTTCTAGATCTAAACTTCAAAAATCTCTAGAAAATTGTAGAAAAATCATTTTGAGACCAAACCAATTCCTATGAGCTAGTATCATCCCCTACTATCATAATCCAAGAGCTTGTAATGAAATAAAATCCCTAGCCTATTTATCTTTTCAAGTCCGAATGGGTGGGTTTTTGGGGAAAAAAATGGGTTTTTGATCATTGTTCTTGATTCCTCATGTGTCATCCCTTAATCATGTAATCCAAGTGATTAGGAGGCCAAATCACACTCTCACCTATTTTTCATGGTGAGGGCCGAAACCCTACTTTGATGGTTTAAGGGGTTTTGGTTCAAATCTTTGATAATTGATCATTGATTATGCATTAGGTATGCTTAAGGGTCATTGATCCAAGAGTTGGTAGAATTTCAATATCCCTAGCCTACTTAAGTAATTAAGGGCAGTAGCTAATCCTAGAGATTAGATAGATTATGGTTTCCTTATTTTAATTTCTGGTTGTGTTTTGTTGTATAGACTCGGACAGGATTCGAACATCCGACAGCGCACCCGACTGACAGCTGCGGAGTCGTAGCCAGAGCTGCTCGAGGAAATCACTAAGGTGGGGAGAAAGAACTCATATCGTCGGGAAGGCAAGCTAGTATAGAATATATATATATATATATATATATATATATATATATATATATATATATATATATATATATATAGGGAAACCCTAAAACCCTACTAGAGGTTGAGCCCTGGAAAAGTGCCTGGACCCTGGGTGTAGGTACTTTTGGGCTATCACCACTAAGTTGATGATATGACTATTGTAGTTTATTGAGGTTGATGTGTTGAATTGGTTATTTGATTATTTGTTGGTTTTATTTGTTGAACTGCCTACATGATGAATTATTGTTTGACTTTATGATGATAGCTGTACTGGTAGAATTACTGTTGTGATGATAATGTGATTTGATTGATTGAGTGTTGATGAGAGTATGGTGAGCGTTGATGTTGTTCGGGTTGATATCTTTGTGGTCCCGACCGTGGAGCTGTGGCTTGTAGACGCAAGGCGTCGTGATGCTGATGCTGATGCGATGTTGATGATGATGTGATGTTGATGTGATGATTGATGTCGACGTTGATGTGATGCGATGTGTCGTGGTCGTGGACGAGTGTTTAGGCGTGAGGTTCCGATATCAACCTGCGATGGATGTTTGTTGCATTTTCATAACATTTCATACCACAGCATTTGGTCCCAAAGGGGGATGTCCAATTGGGGACGTTACGTAAAATCCCGAGGCGGGATATGATGTGATGTGATGTGATGTGATCCCGACGGGGATGTCCAATTGGGGACGTGATGTATCGGCCGACATGCATACAGGGAAGACAGCATATACATAGGGATTAGTATCCCTCCCATAGGCTTATTCGAGAGAACGATGTTTGAGATGATTGTGATTGGTGACTTAAGAGATGGATGAGGTTGTGTTATATATGTTATCTGTGTTGTGTGATGTATATATATATGTTGTACTGATGCCCCTCTCCCATATGGATGATATATGTTTCTTTTCTCCCGCTATTTTTCTGTATGTGTTGCTCTTATTTTATGGGAAGACCCCGAGGAGGAACCAGTTGCTGAAGAGCTGGACGGCATTCCTTACGAGCCTGACGCTGGAGGACGTGCTGCGGACCCTAGCCTTGAGAGGTTGGGCAATGATCGTGATTAGTCGGAGAGCTATCTCTCGGCCTACCTTTCATACTTTTATTTTGGTTTGTAAGAGTATACTCGTATGTATTACTGTATTACTGTAGCCCTATTGATGGGGCAATACTGTATGTGATATATTTCTTTATATTTTAAGCTGTGTACTCTGAAGCGTTGCGTGCCGTGTATTTGTTTGCTTCCGCGCTAAATTTTCCGCTTTGCTTCGTTTTAATAAGGCGCGCTAACGTTTATCATGCGATTAAGATTAGTTAATATCTTAGGTTCTACTGATGGGACGGCGGGTCATCTCATTTCCCAGGTAGCATCACCTGTAACCTCGTTCCAGATAACTTTGACCAAAGCTATCTCCTTCCTTCGCAGTTTCTTTATCCTTCTGTATTCGATCTTAACCGGCAATGTTTCATAAGTTAGGTTATCCTTTAGCTGTACTGAATCAGACTCTATGACATGACTGGGATCAGGAATATACTTTCGCAATTACGAAACATGAAAAACATTATGGAGGTTGGATAGAAAAGGCGGTAAAGCTATTTGGTAAGCTACTGGACCTATCCGACGAAGAATTTGATAAGGTCCAATGAATTTTGGAGTGAGTTTTCTGGACTTAAGGAGCTGCCCACCCCAGTCATTGGAGTGACTCTCAAAAACACATGATCCCCTTCCTCGAACTCAAGTGGCCTAAGTCTTTTATCCACATAACTCTTCTGTCGGCTCTGAGTTGTCCTCATATTTTTTTGAATCAGTTTTACCTTCTCAGTCGTTTGTTGCACTAGTTCAGGTCCTAATGAAGCACTTTCTCTATCTTGGTACCAACACAAAGGTATTCTGCAACGTCGTCCATATAAGGCTTCGTAGGGTGCCATCCCTATACACGAATGATAACTGTTGTTGTAGGTGAATTCTATCAACGGTAGGAAATTCTCCTAACTTCCGGCATGTTCCAACACACATGCCCTTAACAGGTTTTCTAAAGACTGAATCGTCCTTTCTGATTGTCCATCAATTTGAGGATGGTAAGCCGAACTTAATCGTAACTTCATTCCTGAAGCTTCATGCAAGCTCTACCAAAATCGTGAAGTAAAACGCGGGTCTCTATCCGATATGATGCTTGAAGGTACTCCATGCAGTCTCACAATCTCACTGATATAAATCTGAGTCAACTTTTCCATGGAATACTTGAGATTGATAGGTAGAAAATGAGCTGATTTCGTAAGCCTATCAATTATTACCCAAATGGAATCATATCCTTTAGGTGTTCTTGGCAAACACGTTACGAAATCCATTGCTATGTCGTCCCATTTCCACTTTGGGATATCCAACGGAGGTAACATTCCCGCTGGCCTTTGATGTTCAACCTTTGCTTTTTGACACACTAAGCAAGATGCCACATAATCAGCTACATCTCTTTTCATGCCTTGCCACCAAAACAACCGCTTTAGGTCTTGGTACATCTTGGTTGACCCTGGATGCATACTCAACTTGTCGTTCTCCTCTATGGGTTGTTTGGCACACAAACCTGTTCTCCTTGTCTTAGCATTCCATCTGCTCCTTCTTTGTATTCAGACGTCATCCCTTTATTTAGTTTCCTTCGCTCTTTTTCCAGGTACTGGTCGTATACTTGTTTCTCCCGAATCTGATCCATCAGATCACAAGATACTGTAACCATACCCACACATAGTCTTCCTGGCATACTAACCACGGACAGACGCATATCTCTTAACTGTTCCAACAGCTCATGTTCCTTAACCATCATGGCAGATACATGTAACACTTTTCTACTCAGGGCATCCGCTACCACATTAGCTTTTCCCGGATGATACTGCAACTGGATATTATAGTTCTTCAGAAATTCCAGCCACCGTCTTTGCCTCATGTTGAGCTCTTTCTGATCGAACAGGTACTTCAAGCTCTTATGATCACTGAAAACGTTGAACGTCGAACCATACAAGTAGTGCCTCCAAATCTTCAACGCAAAGACTACCGCTGCTAACTCTAGATCATGTGTTGGGTAATTCTTCTCGTGCACTTTCAACTGTCTCGAGGCATACGTTACCACCTTCCGATTCTGCATCAGAACACAGCCTAATCCTTGGTATGAAGCGTCACAGTACACTTCAAAAGGTTCGCTTAGATTTGGCAATATCAACACTGGCGATGTAGTTAGCCTCTTTTTCAGCTCCTGAAAACTCTGCTCACAAGCTTCAGTCCATTCAAACATTTTATCCTTCCTCGTCAATTGGGTAAGAGGTCCTACAATCTTCGAAAATCCCTCTATAAACCTCCGATAATACCCAGCAAACCCACAAAACTGTGTATCTTAGTCACTGTGGTTGGTCTTTTTCACTCAAGAACTGCTTCAACTTTCGACGGATCTACAGCAATTCCTTCCTTCGAAATTACATGACCCAAAAATTGCACTTCATCGAGCCAAAACTCACACTTGGACAACTTGGCATACAGCTGTTTCTGCTTCAGAACTTGAAGAACCACACTAAGATGTTCAACATGTTCTTCCTGGTCTCGTGAATAGATGAGTATGTCGTCTATGAAGACAACGACAAACTTATCCAGTTATGGACGAAAGATCCTATTCATATAATCCATGAATGTAGCCGGAGCATTCGTCACACCAAACGACATTACAAGATACTCGTAGTGCCCATAGCGTGTTTGAAATGCTGTCTTTGGTACATCTTCTTCCTTCACACTAATATGGTGATAACCCGATCGCAAATCAATCTTGGAGAAAACTGCCGCTCCCCTCAACTGATCCATCAAGTCATCTATCCTCGGAAGTGGATACTTATTCTTAATAGTAACCTTATTCAACTGGCGATAATCCACGCATAGACGTGATGTTCCATCTTTCTTTTTTACCAACAGCACAGGTGCTCCCCACGGCGACACACTGGATCTAACAAACCATTTCTCCAATAAGTCTACCAACTGTTCCTTCAAGGTTTCCGACTCAGCATGTGCCATACGATACGGTGCCATAGACACTGGTCCTATTCCTAGCACAAGATCAATTTTAAACTCGATGTCCCGAACTGGCGGCAAACCTGGTACGTCTTCAGCAAAAACTTACGAAAACTCGTTCACGACAGGTACGCACTCGAAGACTAGCTCGTTCTTGACCTCCAAAGAAGATAGTGACATGTATCCTTGAGCTCCTTCTCTCAAAGAAGCGTTTACTTGGTTGGCAGTCAAAAATCCAGAATTCTCACAACTAGGGAAAACTAAGGTTTTATTTGCACAGTCTAACTGGATATGATTAGAAGATAACCAGCCCATTCCTAAGATTACGTCCATTTGTGAAAGAGGCAAACTTGTTCTATCTTTAATAGAAATAGAACAGTTCAAACAAACTTTAGCAGTTATAACAAGCTTTGCAGTAGGAGTAGAAATTACCAAATCAAAAGGTAAAGAAGACACAGGTAATCTTAACAGATTCACACAATCATATGCAATAAAGGAATGCGTTGCGCCTGAATCAAACAATACAGTTAAGGTTTTACCTCCCATGACAGACTGACCTTGGATCAAGTCTTCATTTTGAGAAGCTTCAGCACCACCCATAGTGTAGACTCTGCCTTTTGCCTTAGGCCTTGCAGCTTGGACATTGTTGACAGAATGTTCCAATTTTGGTTGCATACATTCACATGAGATATGTCCCGGCTTCCCACACTTGAAGCAGATAATCCCTTTGATTGAACAGTCTTTGGTGATGTGATTGCTCTTCCCACACTTCATGCAATTGGTTGGGGCATTTCCAGACTGACTGAAACCCCCACTGCTTCCTCCCGTAGAACGTTGTTGTTGATCTTGTTGCTTTGCATACGGCTTCCATCGAGATTTGTTGTCTCGACCACCGCTTCCTCTCTGAAACTTGCTTGGTCTAGAACTTTGTACCCACTTCTCCTTGGGCTCCAAACTCTCGATCAGACGACACTTTTCCATCAGCCTCAAAAAAACAGAAATTTCCAATGGAACAACAGCTCTTTTTAAGTCGATCCTCAGACCTCCTTCAAATTTTCTGCACATCCACTCCTCTCTTGGGTTGTGCAGAAAATAATTCGAGAACTTTGCCAAGCTCTCAAATTTGGCCCCGTATTCAGCTACGGTCATTCCCCCTTGCCTCAGCTGGAGGAACTCCATCTCTTTCTCGTGCCTTTCACTTGGAGGAAAATACTTCTCCAGGAACTTTCCCTTAAAAGCATTTAGTCCACAGCTTGTTGATCGTGAATCAGCATCTGACGGGCTCCTTCCCACCAGTATTCAGCATCCTCCACCAGCATATAGGTTGCATAGACAACCTTGTCATTCTCAATGCACCTCATTGCTCCAAAGATCTTCTCTAGCGTCTAGATCCAATGCTCAGCTAATTCAGGATTGAATTCACCTTTGAATTGAGGTGGATTCCTACGGAGAAATTCGTCTAATCCTCTACCTCTGGCAGCTCGTTCGTCACGTTGAACCATAGCTGCGACCATCTCCCGTATGGCGTTCACAGCAGCAGTCAGGCTTTGAGCAGCCATTGCTACCTTCAAAACCAGAACTATCAAACTCAAGAACCCACAACAAAACTAAAGCAAACAACAGAGAAACACACAGAGAACACAACACAAACAAGATAGACCATAACCTACAAACCCCAAAAAGACTCGGCCAGCTCTGACACCAAATAATGCAACACCCTTTCCCGAGTGTCAATTTCCCGAACGTTCATAAGGCCGAAAGTATTTACTAATGCGAAAAATACAGTTTTTTTTTTCTTTTCACAAAATGTAATGGGATTAGTAAAGGTAAATAATACTAATAAATGAACTTAGGTTCACCATGCATTTCTAGAACATACTATATTATAAATACAGAAACAGTAAACAGAAGACGAAAACAGAAATAATACTATATACAGACAAAGGTCTAATGTATATCTGACAATAAGAAATACAATAAGTACTAGGAGTCGTAGCTCCCAAAAGGTATTACAAAAACTGACATAGTCTGGCAGACAACAAAAACAAAACAACAAAAGAGTCCGCCTCCAGGCACAAGGAAACTATTCAACTGAGCCATCGTCACGTCCATCTGTTCAAGCAGCAATAACAAGTACCAGCAGAAAACATACAGATATGGGCGAGATTCCCGTTCATCAACATAGCAAAACAGCAATAGTGAAAACGGGACAACTCACGAGGTAACAGCGTACCCAACTTGCTTACTAAAATTCTCAATATAAATCATGTTAAATAGTTAACAGCATAATATCATGTTAAACAGTTAACAACATAATATAAGGCATCCTTAAACAATACAGCGATGTATACTAGTAAATGTAAACATCAATAGCCATGAAATGCAGTGCAATGTTCATGAATCAATGCCAATGTCACTGGGTACTACTCTGACCCCTACTCCATGGAGCTAACAAAACGTCGGAGAGAGTGAATGGGAGGACATGTTCCGGTTTCTGCCAGCCATGAGCAAGATGCTACAACATTCGTAACGTGCACGTATCTGGCTTTACGGATACACTCTCGACCAAACATGAAAAGTACGACATCTAGTAGAGGATACCAATGTATTGCTCGGATAAGCCACGACACAGAAGAGCTGCCAGCTGGTCATATGTCAGCCCTTCCAACCCTGATACCTCCAAAAAGACCATTGAAGATCGTCACCGTAAGATTCGCACCTGCATCAAGGTGTAAGCTCAACTCCTAGGCTCAAGGCCTTACAACTATGCAAATGAAATGCCAATGCTTAAACAAAGCAGATGCGAAAAGCAATGTCTACCCCCCGAGTAAACTTCGAGGTTCTCTTCCTTAAGAACTATACGCTTCTTTGAAAAAAAAAAAAAAAAACCTTTATCCATCGGATAAAACTCGTGATCCCTCCAGGATCGAGTCATCACAAGATTGAAACAATTGAACGACTAATCGGGGTCCGAATCACCGGTCCATCATCGAACTACTATTTCAAAACCCAAAATGTTTCATGTTTGTGTTTATGTCTTATGAAATCATTGATGTACTAAGTCATCAATGGTATAGTATATGGTCTTGTTTCACCACTTACTATACTTAATTAACCCTTGTCTTCAACTCTAAGTTAATTACTTAACTGAGGTTTTTAATGCGTAAAACTTTACAGTTTGAGTTGAAAAACACTTTTTATAAACAAAACCATTTCTCGCGAGGCGAAAATATGTTTCGCGATGCGAGGCTGAGAGGTTATCTTTACTGTTTAGACAGTCTTTCTTATTCGCAAGGCGACAAGGGTATCGCGACTCGAGGCAGAGAAGCTATCTCTTCGACTGCTCGGACAGTCCTTCTGGTTAGCGAGCCGAGAACAATGTCGCGACACGAGGCCGAGAAGTTATATCTTTGCTGCTCGGGCCAGCCCACTGTCTCGCGTGGCAAGACAATGTTAGCCAGGAGAATGCCTTGTTTTCCCTCTGTCTCGCATGACGAGACAAGGTTCGCTGGGCGAATGCCCTATTTTCATTTTTCCGTAACTCCTTCATTAATTCTCTTTTTGAAACACTTAGTTTGATTAAAAGACCTATGGCTAAAGAAAAGACATTTTCCCACTTTGGTGACACACTTTAAAGGTTAAAACTTCATTTGATCTTTGGATGAAAATCACTTTTTGGTTTTCTTTGAAAACACAGTATATGAAATCATGTTTTCTTACTTCAAAACCATGATAGATCAAGAACAACACATGTTCGTACATTTCCTCTTACTAAGGCCACAAGCCTACTCCAATGAAAAATGGAGACTTTGCCTCACCAACTAAGCACATATAGCTCAAAAAGCTTACACAAAAATGATGAACAACAATTACACATGAAAGTCCATCACACATCATGGCCTCCCAATCAAGCATAAAAGTCCATACTTGATCAAGTGATCAAATAGGTTTTTCAACATACATGGAAATGATTTTCATTCAATCATATCATCATTAACATATGCTAAAGCACACTACAACATACTAAAGCATAAACTCATCATGACAATCTTGTTCTCCAAGAGAACATAACAAAACTTAACAAATAAAAGTGAACCCAAACCAAAGGGTTTCACCCACACATAACTTAAACAACCATCTTCACTACCACCATCTTGGTGTGATGAGGTTCACCCCCATACCTGTTGAAGAGCAGATATCCGGATCAAAGTCGGTTGATCGGTTTGTGAACCTCCTGATAATCGTCAACCACTACAACAACACAACAATCAAAACAAAACTCAAAAATCCTACCTAAGGGTTTCGGCCACCCTAAAGAAAATTAAGCTAGGAATTGATCTTGGTTTTCCATTTCATGGATTCAAAGGCAATAGGAAAGCTAAGGATGAAATCAAGTGTTAGAAAGCAAAAATTGATGAAAAACACTATTAATGATCATCACATAGGGTTCAGCCATTTGAGGATTTAGGGCTATGATGAGAGTTGAATCATAAGCTCTTGGGTTTAGGTAGAGAATGATGTGGTGAGTTCAAAGAAATTGGTTTCATATCAAAAGGATTTTTCTACAAATTCCTATGGATTTTCAAAGTTTTGGATCTAAGAATTTCTTTTCATGAAAATGAAGTTTGATATTGAAATAGAGAGGGATTAAAGAAGCTAGGAGATCATAGAAATGATCTTACCTGAAAATGAAGGAAGATTGATCAAGGAATCAAGTGATTCCAACAAGTGATTCAAGCTTTTCTCAAGGATCAATGGTATTTTCTCAAGAACAACTATGGAGTTCTATTTGGGGAGGGGGATGTGGGAAAATGAAGGGTGGCTGGGGCTGATTTCAGCTCTTTAAAAGCTCACTTAAGGGCAAAAAGGTCATTTGCCATAAGGGTAAATTGGTAAAAGTGTAAAAGACTAATGTTAGGGGCATTTTGGTCATTTTGCATCTAGATATTTCCGAACGTCATGACGACTCTGACATACTCTCCCAAGTGTCTTGGGATGATGTGATATCAAGATTATCCGTTGGCGAGTCCCGGTAAGTCCATAGGTGGCTCCGTTCGTCACTCGATTAAGGATTCCGCTCGAACGGAGGTTAGGAAGTGATTTTTCTAAAATTTTTGTGAAATTTAACCAAAACATAGAGAATCGAATTCTAAAACTTACTGCCTCGTTCACAGGTCCATCTAGGGTCTCCTGAGCAGTAAAATCATACTGTCAGTGTAAAAACGCAGATCGGACTCCGTTTGAATTTTCGACTCAAAACTTAATCGTAGCTTCCTACGATATCGTCAAGCATGACTATGGTCTCGGAATATTTTACTTCCACTCCTAAGATCTCGAATAAAATAAAGACGTTAAAATACTAAAGAATTAGAAAACGTGAAAATCGGATCGTCACACATCAACCCCAATCACCAGGCCTCTTATTAAGACCATTGCCAACAAAAGGCTCAGCCCACCTCGAGTGATTAATTTGAAGTCTACCCTCTGTTTGTGGATGCTGAGGCTATTGAGCGCTACAACAGTATCACACTCAAGCACGACCTTCATCATGAAAATGCCTTCGCCATTGAGACGACTCACCGTCCCATTAAAGAACCTAAGATATTAACTAACCTTAAACCATATTATAAACGTTAGTGCGCTTTACCAACACGAAGTGGAACGGAAAGATACAAGCAGCAAGAACTAAAAACTAAACTAAAGCACACAATTTATCAGAGTAACTCAGACAAAAACATAAAAATAAATACACATGCGTCGGTTGCCCCATCAGTAGGGCTAGAGTAGTAATATATACAGACAAAGTACTTCGACACTGACTATAAGCAAAATACATCAAAAGACAGAGAGAAAACTCTCAGACTGACAATGCTCACCACCCTCACTCAAAATGCATTAAAATCCTCACAGCACACTCCTAGCACAGACGCACTGGCAGAAATCCAATCACCGACGACGGCGATATCCTGAACTACCTTGTCCCTCACCATAAGTGCACCTATAGACTCGCAGGAGCAATCACTCTAATAAGGAACTCGCATTCTCCTCTAGTACGGAAACTCAAAACCTCTCGAGACTGGGGTTCATAGCCCGTCCACCGGCATCAGGCTAGTAAGGAGTGCCCTCCAACTCCTCAACGACTGGTTCCTCCATAGTGTCTTCCCACAACATAAAAGAAACACACAGAGAAAAGACAAGGAGATAAGAAACATGCATATCATCAAACATGGGAGAGGGGCAGTAGTATAGCCTATACACATGTAGCACACTGCGACGGAAAACATGCAACATACCGACAGGCGTCTCTCAAGTCACCCGTCACATCCATCTCAAAGATTATTCTATCATATCAAACCTCTACGAGGGATACGAATCCCTATATGCATGTCGGTCGATTTCAACACGTCCCCATTTGGACATCCCCATCAAGATCAATAACGTCCCCAATTGGACATCCCCGTCGGGATTAATACATCACGTCCCTAATTGGACATCTTCGTAAGGATCAATAACATTCCCAATTGGACATCCCCCCTCAGGATCGGTGGTACACATCTTGCCCCTAATTGGGCATCCCTAGTGGGATCAAATATGCTATGATATGCAACAAACATCCATCATAGGTTGATATCAGAACCTCACGCCTAAACACTCGGCCATAACCACGATGCATTGTATCCACATCAAAATCAACATCACGATGCCTTGCGTCCATGAGCCACTGCTCCACAGTCAGAACCACAACGGTATCAACCCGAACATCATCACAATCTCACCATACTCTCATCAACAATCATCCAGCCAATCACAAGAATAAAATATCACATCAATAAGCATGCCAATACACATATCATCATATAGGCAGATAAACAAATAATCACATAGACAAAATAGCATGCATATCAGATCAACCTCAACAACAACGTCGTCTAGCCTAGGGTATTAACTTAGGGGTGATTGGCTCAAAGGTACCTACAACTAGGGTTTAGGTACTTTGCCACGGGCTCAACCTCTAGTAGAGTTTAAGGTTCCCCTACACATGCTACATTCTACACTATGCTTACCTTCCCGACGATAATAGTTTCCTTCTCCCCACCTGAAAGATAGCACAACCGCGACCACGAACTCAACACCCCCACCAACACAGCCATTACCTCGCAGCCAAGCTCTCCACTACCACCTCTAGAAGCTGCAACTGCCTTGCTCCCACGAGGACCGTCATGATCTCAACCTTTCCCTAATTACGGGAACAACGTGTAAACAATCATCGTTAACCATAGGGCAATATCAAAACCAAAGGGATTCAAAGGAAAACCTTGAAGAACACGAAGAACAAGAAGAACGTAAAGTCGATGTGTTAGAGATTCGAGCTTACCTTCAAGAAATCAAGAATGCAATCGGTGAAGCTTGAAGTACTCGAAGCCCTGATTGCAGTGGTGTAGTCGGAATCACGATCCGATGCTCCAAACTCCTCCTATCTCAACTTTCTCTCTCTCTCTACATTCTCTGGACCTAAAAAACACACAAGTTTCTATTGGGGTTTCAAGAGGGATAATTTTCAAAAACAATTTTCAAAAAACTTTTTGAGCGGAAAAACCCCTTTACAAAAGGATCACGCATTGCACATGAATCACAAGGATATTGTGTTTACCTCTTGAAATGTAGCTTTACCACAAACACTGTGAGCGCGCCAACCACACCGGTGAGTCAAAAACACTGCTACTTGCGATGCTCATAACTTTCTCTCCAGACCTCGTATCGAAAAACTTAATGGTGAAGATGTAGAACCACATGTCACGAACCTGTTATCCAAATTTTAGTCTGATCCACAGTTAACGAATCTCAGATCACGAGATTACGATAATTGTCCAGCTATAACCACCATAAGAAAAGGTTTTCTATCACCAGTATTGCAAAGTAGCAAGACCTCTACTCAGTCCATGCGAGCAAACCAACGTCAGAGATAGCGTAGTGCTAGCTATCAGGATTGGGAGAGGCATGACACACCCAGAGAGAAAAGAGGGCGCGCCTGTCAAGGGTGTACATCAGCCGTTATGAGTGCTCTGTGTTGTGTGTACCTTATGTGACGTACATAGCTTACTACTAGCTGTCACTCACTTAACCTAACCCAGTTGCGTTACTGTACGCTACAGGCCCAATGTTTAATTATTAACTTTATCATATTTAATTAATCAATTAAATTGATCCCATTTTAAATATTTAATTAAATCATATTTAATTAATCAATTAAATTAATTCCCTGAACATTTGCTCTATGCGTGTGACCATATAGGTTCTCAATTAATTGGCAATAATATTAATTATTATTAATCATATTAATAATCAATTAATATTATAAACAATGAGCGGCATTTAGCAATATTCATTACTACCCAATTAATTCGAATATTAGTGATACGATAAAACCAGATTGCAACCATATATATTGTGCGGTCAACATCCTTTTGTCTCAATGTCTTAATTGAACACAAGGCATAAATGTGTCATCCTTGTTAAGTTCAATTATTAATTTCTTGATCTAGTAATTGACGTACAATCATGTGGGCCCAATATCTCATATTGTCCACCTTAGTATGGCCATGCATTTCTACGTCACATACCATCAAGAGACCTATAGACATTACCCCTGTTATGTAAGAGGGACGAATCCTATCTACATCACTCACATTCCTCAACATGTTTCATTACAGGCCCAATAGCTATCTCTATAGTTGTCTTGTTACAGACACCGTTTAATAGTATTAAAGCCTACTACTACATATGTTAGGAATCGTAGTGACTTCAGGTCGAAGGACTACTTCACTATGGTGACCATGAGAATCGTTTATGACATTTACATAACTATTATGCAGCGTTCTCATTGCGGGTCGCTCCAGTATAAATATTCCACAAATATTTATACCTATGTGAAGACTTGATATCTTATATCTATGACTCATGAGATGTGGTCAACAGTACACTCACATAATAGTCTCAATGTATTATTATTGTCCTTATTAATAATAATAATTGACTATGGATATTTAAGAATAGTGTTCTATAACTTAATGGCATCTCACGATCAAGTCATACTTGATGTTCCGTTAAATGAACTGCCTATTCTAAGGACTTTATTATGCTATAAATGTGATCATCAAATATAACATAATAAATGAATGTCTTATACATATATCAAATATATGATCAAAGTCATGATATAAATGATTATCTATTCAAAATAGATTGGTCACTAGGACTTACCCCAACAATCTTCCACTAGCACTAGAGCCAATCGGGCATCCATATAACACTCATCGGTCTAGTGTGAGTGTCATGCTACCACTGACCAAGAGACTCCAATTGTGGATTGTTCAGTGTTGTCATTCTGCACATCTTCACATCTCCTCTATCAATCATCTATCGATTGAGATGGAAGCACCTAAGTATATGATCGGATCACTGGTGAGATCATGTTTCCTTAGCTTATGCGATTACTCCATCATCATCGCAATGAGATCAATGGAGTTCGCAAAGTTAGGAACTACAATTAGTTCATAAATGAACTTCCTGATCCAAACGGCCTCTAAATCTGTATTTATGGCAACTATATACTCGGCCCCTATAATAAAATCAGCAACTGTCTCAAGCTTGAAACCTTTCAAGCTCACAGTGCCACCATTAAGGCAAAACACAAAATCAGACTGCAATCTAAAGTTATTTGTAACAGTTTGGAAGCTGATATCGGTGTAACCTCTTACAACGAGCTCTTCCTCACCATTTCAGATCAAAAATGAATCCTTAGTTCTTCTCAAGTACTTAAGGATATTCTTGACTTCAGACGTCCAGTGACCTTCACTGGGATTGGATTAGTACATTCTCATCATGCTCAAAGCATACGAGACATATGTTCGAGTACATATCATGGCATGCATAACAGATTCAATTACCAAAGCATATAGAATCTTATTCATGCGTTCCCTCTACATCTGATGTAACAGGGACTGTCCCTTGGACAGATATACGCCAGTGTCATAGGCAAGATACCCGTTTTGGAATCATGCACATTTAAAGCGCCCAAGCACTTTGTCAATTTATGTACCTTTGACTAAGGCCTAACAATTTCAGTGATCTATCTCCATAGATCCTGATTCCTAATACATATGATGTTTCGCCTAAGTCCTTCATTGAAAAATAATTCATTAACCATGTTTTCACATTTTATGGTGTAGGAATATTGTTTCCATAAGTAGTATGTCATAGACATACAATACGAAAAAAACAATTACGCTCCCACTAATCTTCTTGTACACACAAGGTCCATCCTCGTTCTTGATGTATCCAAACTGTCTTACAGTTTGCATCAAAACGAAGATTCTAATTTCTGGAAGTTTGCTTTAATCCATAAATGGATGTTTGTAACTTGCAAAAACTTTCCAGCAGTTTCTGAATAGACAAAACTCTCAGGTTGTGTCATGTACACATCCTCGTGAAGATTCCTGTCAAGGAATGCTGTTTTGACATTCATTTACCATATCTCATAGTCATACTATGAAGCAATAGCAAGTGGGATCTGAATCAATGCAACTGGACAAAAGGTCTCATTATAGTCATACTATGAATTTGCTTGAAACCTTTCGCAATCAATTGCACCTTGAAGGTATTCCCCTTCCCATCCATGTCAGTCTTCTTGTTGAAGACCCACTTGCACCTTATGGGTTTTACCCCCTTTCAGGTGACTCAACCAAGGTCTATACCTGGTTAGTGCACATGGATTCTACTTCGGATCCCATGGCTACTAGCCACTTCTCAGAATCTAGGCCAACGACGGCCTCCTGGTAAGTCACCAGCTCATCATGATCCATGAGCGGTTTATCACCTTCTTGAGTTAGGATTATTCCATATATCTCAAGTCGATGACGTGTCCTATTTGACCTATGCGAGTCTTGTGTTACTTGAACTGGTGGTTGGACCAAAACATCTTATACTCACAGAGCAGCAATACATACCTTGCGATTCTTGCTCCATTGCAGGCGGATCAGTACTCTGTGGTGCTTGGATTTATCCAAGTTCTACATTCCTCCCACTGTCTCCCTTGGAGATGTGTTCCTTCTCAAGGAACACTCCAGTCCTAGAGACAAACATTTTTTCCTCAGAGGTGTTGTAGAAATAGTGTCTGTTTGCTTCCTTAGGATTCCCCACAAAGATACATTTGTCACACTTAGGTCTAAGCTTGTTTGAAACCAAAGGTTTCAATAAACTTGACACCCCAAATCTTAATGAAAGACACACTTGGTCTCATACCAGTCCATATCTCATATGGTGTCTTTTAGCCGTTTTAAATGGAACATGGTTAGCTGTGAAAGCTGTTGTATGTAAAGCATATCCCTTGAAAGAGTCAGAGAAGTCTGATTGACTCATCATAGATCGTTCCATGTCCAACAAGGTGCGATTTCTCCTCTCGGACACACCATTCCATTATGGTGTTCCAAAAAGAGTGAGTTGAGATATAATCTCATACTCCTTCAGATAGTCATCAAACAGTTGGCTTAAGTACTTACCACCACGATCTGATAGCATGACCTTAATACTTTTCCAAAATTAGTTCTCCACTTCATTCTTGAATACTTTGAACATTTCAAAGATTTTTGACTTGTGTCATACACAAATTCATCTTTACTGAAGTCATCAGTAAATGAGACGAAGTATGGAAACTTTCCTTTTAGCAAACTTGTTTTAGAGGTCCTCATACATCACAATGTATCATGCCAAAAGATTACCAGTCCTTTCACCTTACTGGTGAATGGAGCTTAGTCATCTTTCCAAACAAGTAAGATTCGCAGACCTCAAACAATTCATAATTGAATGAGTCCAAGAGTCCATATTTGTGGAGCTTGGAAATGTGTTTCTTACTTATATGGTCTAAAGATATTTCTAAAGACATAGAGGGTCCAAAGCAACTTGGTTTGACCCTATTCGCATTTATGTTATACATGGGCATATCGAGATCAAGGATGCAAATACCATATCTCATATGAATACAAGTATAGAAGACATCAATTGAATAAATGGAACAACAATTGTCCATTTATTACAACTTAAAATTCTTTCTTGTCTATGCAAGATATAAAAATGATGTTTCTATTATCAACTAGAATAAAATAACAGTTATTGACATCCATTAATGCCCATAAGGCAAATTCAAACTTAGTCAATGTCGTACTCTCTTTTATCCTTCACATTAATGTGAGATCCATATGCGGTATCCAATACCCATAATGTTGGAGTAGATATGTTGACCTTTATAACAAATATGTCTGAACAGGAAGTCATACTACCTTTCTTGTTTGTATACTCTTTCTGGTACCGCTTATGCCTTGCTAGCTCTTGTTAGAGTAGCATAAGGTGCATGATCATATCATACACCTCTATGATTGCAAGCATGAGATATCATACACAAATGGCATCAACTTAATGCTTCTTTTAAGCATCCCTTTCGATCCTTATGACATTAGAAACAACTTGCTTAGGAATTGGTTGCTCGAGAACATACAGTTCTTTTCTCGTATTTGAGGACAATCCGCAAAATTTGTTCCAATACAGAAAATTAATTCTAGATAACTCATCCTTCTTAAGGATGTATCGCAACGATAAAATATAGTTGTATTTGTAGCCATGATTATTTACTACAGAAACATACAGAATATAAGTGTAACACCCCCTTTAGGTATTACATAAAGAACACGTGCGGAATTAAATTTAAAAGAGAATTGCTGGTTACTTTCAGAAAAAGAATAATTTAGTTTTAAGTCAGAAAACTTGGGTGTAAAAATTTTTTGGCATAAAACTTCAGAAAGTAATACACACATCACAGTAATAAAATCACATTATACTTAACAACACGCGTGAACTGGGTTTATTTCACAAACCCTAAACCGTCAGATATAAGTTTTCCTGAAATTGTCTTTCATACAGAAGTTCCAAACTATACAGAGGTTTTCAAAACCACATACACTGACTATCTCAACATTATACATTAAAATCCTAAGAGCTGGTTTAATAAAAGAACTCTACGGACAATAGAGCCAACTATCTAGTATACATCATACGAATGAGATTGGGTCTCGTTGTCGACAGTCCACACATCTTCATCGTCGGCATCGAGAAACGCAAGCTACAGGGTCCTGAAGTGACCCCAATGACCATTGAGAAGTATCTATACACATATCCAAAACCACAACAGGGTGTCCAACATGTAAATGCAAAGGTGAGTAACCAATATATGGATTTAAACGCAATAACTACATGCACGACACACAGAACAGGATAAGAGTAATAGTAACGCAGGATAACACACCAAGTAATAACATATCCAACATGCATTCCGTAAATCGCAATATATCATATTAATCAATTAGTAGCATAAGGCATCTTTGAAAGCAAAATGGTGATGTACAATAAGCAAATGTAATCATCAACAGCCATACAATGTAATGCCATGTACATGACTCAATGCCATATGCCACAAGAGTAAAACTCTGACCCCTACTCCATGGAGCTAACAAATGTGTCAGAGAGAGTGAATGGGACGACATGTTCCGGTTTCTGCCAGCCATGAGCAAGATGCTACAACATTCGTAACGTGCACGTATCTGGCTTTACAAAAACACTCTTGACCAAACATGAAAAGTACGGTATCTAGTAGAGGATATCAGTGTATTGCACGAATTCGCCATGACACAGAAGAATCACCAACTGGTCTCATGTCAGCCCTTCCAACCCTGATACCTCCAAAAAGACCATTGAAGATCGTCACCGTAAGATTCGCACCCGCATCAAGGTGTAAGCTCAACTCCTAGGCTCAAGGCCTTACAACTATGCACATGAAATGCTATTGCTTACACAAGGCAGATGCGATAAAGCAATGTCTATCCATTGGATAAACTTCAAGATTCGCTAGGTTTTATTCCTTAGGAACTATACACGTCTTTGTATTATAAAACATTTACCTATCGGATAAATATCTCGTGATTCCTTTGGAATGATCCGGACTGCTTTCAGAATTGCCGACTCTCCCCACAAACCAACATGGGTCTTTTCAGCGTGCTTTGTCCTCACTCACACGCTTTCTAGGAAACTTCCCAGAAGGCCACCCATCCTACAAGCGCTCCAAGTCAAACACACTTAACTATGGAGTTCTTATGTTTTGGGCTTCCGAAAAGAAGGCGAATCTTGTTGGTATAGGTAGTACCAATCAATTCTTATAAGCCTTCCTTCAACTATACAGTCCCATACCTGCACAGCCTCAGGATTCCTTCAACTGTACAGTCCCATACCTGCACAGCCTCAGGGTCCTTCTTGTCCCGATTATTACAAGACTGAAACAATCGAACTACTATTTCAAAACCCAAAACGTTTCATGTTTGTGTCTATGTCTTATGAATCACATCTCAAATCCTAAGTATTATGAAGAAGGATTGAGAATCCTCTTAGATAAGTCTTTGATCCTTTCTAAGATATTACTCCTCGATTTTCAATTAATGAAATAAGTGTTGATTCACTTAAGTCTTATGAAGTCATTGATGCATTAAGTCATCAATGGTATAGTACATGGTCTTGTTCCACCACATACTATACTTAATTATCCCTTGTCTTCAACTCTAAGTTAATTACCTAACTTAGGTTTTCACGCGTAAAACTTTACGATTAAGAGTTAAAAACTCTGTTTGTAAACCAAATCCTTTTTGATTGAATACTCATGACTTGAAAGAACTTTGTTACTTGATTAAGGTAAAGTTCCTTAACTATTTTGAAAAGGATTTTCCTTACTAGCTTAATGTAAAACCATGAGCTAAGTTACTGGAAAGGAAATGTAATCTCATCTAACTTCCTTAACTATGATTCATTTTAATCAACTAAAGGATAAAAGGTCTCCATTATTTTTGAAAAAGGAACATTGTCTTTGTTCTAAGATAAAGGAAATGCCTTATGAAACTATGTTTAACTTTTCATGAAAACGCTTCTTTGTTTCCCTTTTAAATCACTTGATTACTTAGATGAACTAAAGTTAAAGTAAAAGACATGTTTCACTTTGGTGAAAACACTTAAAGGTTGAAACTTTACTTGATCTTTGGATCAAAGTCACTTATTGTTTTTCTTTGAAACATAAGTTATTAAAACACTTTTCTTACTTCAAAACTTTGAATGTTCAAGAACAACACATGTTCTTCCATCTTTTTCTTGCTAAGGCCGCAAGCCTCTTCAAAAAAAAAAGTGAAGATTTTGCTTCACTAACTTGTCAAGTCATAGCTCAAAATGCTCACAAAATTATGACAAACAATAATCATGCATCATCGTATCATAATCAAGCATAAAAATCTTTACTTGATCTAGATCTCAAAGTATGGTTTTTCAACATACATGAAAACAATTTTCATCCAATCAACATCATCATAAACATATGCTAAAACATACTAAAGCATACTAAAACATACTAAAGCGTAAAAAAGCATAAACCATTACTACAATCACAACGAAGCTCCAACAGAGCTACACAAATCAATCACGGATAACATATAGTTATCGTAAAATCCCTCAGGCAAACTCCCCTTACCTGTTGTAGTTATCCTCCAAGCAAAAGTCGTCCGATTGGCACGCGGATTCTCCCGATTCCTCGTCCGATCAACCAATCACAACTACATACACATAATCAATCCAAACATCAATATTACGCAACACAAATCTTCCTATTCCTACCTATATAGGATTCAGCCATGGAGCCTGTAACATCCCGGTTTTTATGTGAACTCTGATCGAGCTGGCTAATCTCAATCGGAGCTTTGGATGATTGTGTGAATTGTTGTGTGTTAGTCTTAGACCTAGTTTGAAGCTTAGGAATATGCTTGAACAAGGTTAGAAGTGCCTAAGGCTTAAAACGAGTAACTGAGGAAGTCAGAAGGCTGGAAGTTCTTCTCTCGCTGAGCTTGATGCTCAAGAGTGGGAGGACTCCACGCTCAAGCGTTGAGACGCTTAAGTGTGGGAGGAGTTAGACGCCTCAGCGTGCTGAGTGCGCTAAGCGCGCTGAGCAGCTGCTCTCAGTTTGGACGCGTGTGAGACACGTGTCAGGCCAGGGAGCAGGCGGAGTGGACGAGGTCCCACGCTCAAGCGTGGATGGATACCACACTAGAGCATGGCAACGCTCAAGCATGCAGTGTGATGAACGCTTAAGCGTGGACAGCAGAAACCATAAGTGGAGCTTCCACTTTCATCTTCTCATTCTACACGAAACTTAGAGCTTTTCTGCGAGTTAGAGAGAAGTTTTGAGTTCTTGAGGGAGAAAGCTGGAGGTTAGAGGTGACCGAGCCGCCAGAACGCGATTCCGACTACACCGTTGCAATCACGACGAAGTTTTACACAACTCCAGTGGATTAGTTTCTCGATTCGCCCCAGGTAAACTCGAACCCCTAACACGCGTTCTTCGTGTTGTTGGCGTTCTTAGAGTTTTTACCCTTTTTCTTTAATCTTTTGAGCTTGCCCTAGGGCTAACACTATTGTGCAAGTGTTGTGCTCGTGATTAGGGCAAAGTTCGTGCTCGAGGTGGTGCAAAGTTTGGAGCTTGAGGCCGCGGCTATGAGGGGAAGTTCGTGGCTGTCTTGGGCTGTTCTTGAAGGAGGGCTTCGTGCTTGAGGAAGGAGGAGCGAGCCCATGATCACGTGGATTTGTGTGCCGACAGTTCAGGTGCGGAGAAAGAGTACTGCTGCCGTCGGGAAGGCAAGAGTAATGTAGTTGTGATTTCCGCTATGCGTAGGGAAGCCCTAACCCTACTGGTGGTTGAGCCCTGACAAAGTATCTAGACCCTAGGTTTAGCTTACTTTGGGCTATCGCCGATAAGGTTGGAAACCCTAGGTTAGCGAACTGTTGATTGAGGATGCTTGCTGTCGTATGACTGAATGTGCCTATTGTTGGTGTTGCTATCTAAATGCCTACGTGCTACTTGGTATATGTGATATGCTGCTTATATGATGTTGTTGATATTACTGCTATCATGTTGATGTTATTGCTGCTGTTATTGTGTTGTATGCGATAATATTGAGAGTTGTGGCGGAATGCCGTAGAATAAGTTTGGTTGTGTGCCATGTTGTTGTCGGGTTGATACCACGGATGGTGTCGTTGCTGTTATGCTGACTTCTTGAGGCTGTGGCCGTGTTTGTTTGAGTTGTGGCTCATGGACGGGTGGCGTCGAGGCTGTGGCCATGTGGATGCAGTGGCATCGTGTTCTTTCGAATTGAGAGTTTAGGCGTGAGATCCGGTATCAAGCCCGTTGAGGATGTTTGTTGCATATCATTTTTCAGCTGCCAAGTGGCGAGGCTATGTGACAGGTAGTATTGGCTGCCAGCGTCATACAAGGTTAGCGGTACCTGAGTGCGGGTACGGAAAGTAGATAGGGCGGTCAAGTGAGTGGCCTTGGGGATGTTGTCGGTCTCGGTAATAGTTTACAGTTACGGATGAGGTAGCTCCTATCCTGTCGTGACACGCGATCCAGTCCGGTTTTCCCGACTAATCCCAGAGCTTTCCAGTTGTTCCAGGCTAACGTTCCGAGGCGACTGAGATACCCCAGTTCCAGTGTGGAAGGGGGATGCACTCTTATTGGTCACGACGAGCGGTTCGGTTTCTTGGACAAGCTAACTCTATTCCGACACAAAACCTGTTCCGGCGTGGACTTGTTCGGGTGTGGAACCGTTCCAGTTGGGAACCTGCGTAAGTGCGTTTTTCGGCCGATATGCTGCATGGGATTAGTATCCTGGTCTAGAGGATTGATCTGAGTGTTAGATTCATGGGATGGATGTCTGTTGCATTTGTTGTCTGGAGAGATGTGTGCTGGAATGCAATAAATGTTATAAATGTGATATCTGTTATATGCTACCTCTGTGTGTTTACTGCATTACTGTTGTTTTCCTATTTTAGGACGCGCTGTATTTCTTATCTCCCTTCTGTTTTTCCTTGTTGTCTGTTTGGTGATAACTTGAAGACGACGAGCCAGCGGAGATTCATCATGGACCCGAGACTTCACCCGTTCATCACGGGGGCACCGCGGATGCCGATGCTGGGCGATATTGAGATTATCTACCATGATGAGAGGGGATGGTGGGTAGACCCCTCTACCTTTTTGATGGTCTACTTAGGACCAGTCAGCCTGATTTTCCGGAGCGGTACACCTCCGTATATAGATATCATTGGTCCCTATCGCATCTACCAGTTCCTCCTCTTTTCAAGGATGTGGCGACCTCCGAGGCAGAGGGAGCAGGACTACACATGGGCGGCACCCCAGTCATCGGTCGTGACTAGCAGGAGAGGTTACGTTTACCTAGGATAGCGCAAGAGGACTGAGCAACACTTGAGGACCTACCGCAGGCGTAGGATCGTGGTGTCCAGTTCTTCGTCCGAGTATGAGCCGATTGTACGTTACAGGCATACTCATGGCAAGGGTTAGGGTAGCTCAGGGCATCCTCACCACTGATGGTGAGAGCCTGTTAATGCGTCCTAGGGAGTGAGCTGAGAGCTTTTGATGTATCTTTTGAGAGGGGACGGGGGTTGCTGGTGAGCTCCGAGTGTTTTCTTTTGCTCTTGATGTATTTTTGGTTTCTACCCGACAATATGTATAAGTATGTATAGTGCCCTACTGATGGGGCTAACTTATGCATGTTATTGTACAGTTATGTATATATTGCGCTTTTACTTTGATCATCGTTTGCTATGCTTGCCGTTCTTGTTTACGTTGTTTCGTTTTCCGTAACGCTACTTGTATACCACGCTATTGCTTTATATATGGCTAGGCATAGTTAATAATAATAATAATAATAATAATAATAATAATAATAATAATAATAATAATAATAATAATAATAAGAGGTTGGGACTAATAGGAAGGCTTCATAGGTATGGGGTCGTCTCATTTTGGTGGTATCAGAGCAGATCGATTCTAAATCGGACTGTGAAGGTTAAGTGTACTGGTTTTGACGATTGATAACCGAGTTGTATCAACTGTGTCGGGTTTCGGGTAGAGTGTCCGATGTGCTAGTTATCGAAGTGTTATAACTGTTTTCATTCATAAGGCATATGATATGTTTAACTGTTAAGTGCTAATATATGTCTTATGAATTGGATCTGATAGCTCCTTTTTACAGGAAGCTAAATGGCACGTGGAAGAGGAAGAGGTGGAAGACCGGCTGCGACCGGAGGTAACGATAATAATAATAACAGCAACGGTGACCACTCAGGGACAGGAAGCGATGGTGACACTCAGAAGCAATGCGGGCCATGAGGGACTTGGCTACCGCAATGATGCAACAAACTCAACAGACTGCCCAGTATATGCAAAGGCAGGAAGAGAGAGAAGCTAGACAGGATCAGCTGCAGACAGTAAGAGGAAACGACAAGGTGGATACCGGTTTCAGTGCTTTTATGAAGGGAAATCCTCCCCAGTTCCACGGAGAGTATAACCTTGAAGCGGCGAAGATGTGGTTGCAAGAAATAGAAAAGGTGTTCAGGGCCACACATTGTAGAGAAGACAGAAAGGTCACGTATGCTGCCTTCATGTTAGTAGGAGCAGCAGAGGCTTGGTGGAGAACCAAGGCCACACTGTTAGAGACCGGAGGAAGGGTGCTCACATGGCAACTGTTCCGGGAGTGTTTTCTGCAGAAATACTTCCTGAGAAGTGTCAGGCAAGAAAAAGAACAGGAATTCCTGAGTCTGAAACAGGAATAACTATCGGTGGGTGAGTACGCGATGAGGTTTGAAGCGCTACTCAAGTTTTCCCAATTCTATCAGATCCACCCGGATGAAGAATGGGTCTGCAGGAGGTTTGAGGATGGACTGAGACCTGAGTTAAAGCGAGCGATGCTACCCTTGACTATCAGTTCTTTCCCCGAGTTGGTGGAGAAGTGTACAGTGGTTGAAGGTAATGACCGAGCAGGGGCTTTCGCGCAACAAAAGGCAGGTGGTGGACCTGTTCGGAGCAGCCAAAGTGGCAGAAGCGGCAAGTTCCAAAGGAGAGAAGGGCCGTATGATCGCCCGGCTCGATTCAATGTCAACCATGGAGTGAGCTACTCCAGTCAAGCATAGCAAGAGATCAAGACTTGTTTTTGGTGCGGAGGACTGCATTTGGTCAAGAACTGTCCGAGGACCCAACACATCAAATGTTTTAATTGTAATCAGATGGGTCACTATGCGTCAGACTGCAAGCCCGGAGGGAGCAGAAGGGCTCAGTTTCAACAACAAAGTGGTAGGACTCATAGTGGTGGAGGGAGATCAGTCATGGCAAGTTAGCAAAGCGGGCCACAAATGACCGGAAGGGTGTTTGCCGTGCGAGGTTCTGAAGTCTCCCAAAGTCCTGATTTGATCCAAGGTAAGTGCTTAGTTTCTGGTAAGCTTTTGTCGGTTCTGTTTGATTCGGGGGCTACGCATTCTTTCATATATCAGTAGAGTGTATAGATCATTTAGGGTTGCCTGTTTCTACATTGCCATATGACTTTCCTGTTTCAACACCTACCGGTGATTCTCTAACAACCCTATCCATATGCCGTAAATGTCCTATTACGGTAGAAAACTGTCATTTTCTTGTTGACCTTATCTGCTTGCCTATGCAACAGATAGATGTAATCTTAGGCATGGACTAGCTTTTGGCCAACCATGTGATGTTAGACTGTTCAAACAAAACTCTCAGTTTTTCCGAGCAATCTGGATTGATGCCTGCCAACGAGAGTACTCCGACGGGTGAACGATCGGACGAGTATATGGTGTTGTTCTCTTTGGAAGTGAAGGAGACTCCTAGTGTTGAAGCTTTGCCTATCGTGCGAGAGTTTCCAGATGTGTTTCTCGGTGACGTTCCTGGATTACCACCAAAGAGAGAGGTGGAGTTTGCCATAGACCTGGTATCATGAACTGGACCTATATCGATAGCACCCTATCGGATGTCTCCAGTGGAGCTGATGGAGTTAAAGAAACAATTAGATGAGATTCTAGGCAAGGAGTTTATTAGACTTAGTGCATCTCTGTGGGGAGCTCCGGTGTTGTTCGTAAAGAAGAAAGACAGGAGCTCAAGGCTGTGCGTAGACAATCGTCAGCTGAACAAAGTGATGATAAAGAACAAGTATCCGTTACTGCGGATAGATGATTTGATGGATCAGCCGAAAGGAGCAACTGTGTTTTCTAAGATCGATCTGCGATCTGGATACCATCAAATCCGGGTTAAGAAAGAGGATGTGACAAAGACTGCTTTTCGGAGTCGGTATGGTCACTACGAGTATTTGGTTATGCCATTTAGTGTGACTAATGCTCCAGCTGTGGTCATGGACTATATGAACAGGATCTTCCGACCGTTTCTTGACAAGTTTGTTGTTGTGTTTATCGACGACATCCTTGTATACTCTTCGAGTAAAAACGAACACCAAGAGCATCTAAGGGCGGTGTTGCAAGTGCTAAAGGACCAGCAGTTGTATGCCAAACTGTCGAAGTGTGAGTTTTGGTTAAAGGAAGTTTAGTTTCTAGGCCATGTGATCAGTAAGGATGGAATCGTAGTGGATCCTGCGAAAGTTGAAGCCGTAGTGAGTTGGCAAAGCCCTAAGTCTGTAAACGAGGTGAGAAGTTTTCTTAGTTTAGCAGGCTACTATCGTAGGTTTATAGAAGGATTCTCTAAGATTGTGTTATCTATGACGTAGTTAACGAGAAAAGGGAAGGCATTTGAGTGGTTAGAGGCTTGCGAGCAGAGTTTCTAGGAGCTGAAAAGATGACTGACCACGTCACCTGTGTTGGTGTTACCAGATCCTTTAGGACGATTTGATGTATACTGTGATGCATCTTATCAAGGCTTGGGATGTGTGCTCATGCAAGACAGAAAAGTGGTGGAGTATGCCTCCAGGCAGTTGAGGGTACATGACCCAACGCATGATCTAGAATTGGTTGCGATAGTGTTTGCATTGAAGATATGGAGACACTATCTTTATGGTGCTAAATTCAGTGTGTTTAGCGACCATAAGAGCCTGAAGTATCTGTTCGACCAAAAAGAGTTGAACATGCGGCAGCGGAGATGGATGGAATTCATAAAGGACTATGAATTCAACCTTTAATACCATCCAGGTAAGCGAATGTTGTAGCGGATGCGCTCAATAGGAATTCCCTACACGTATCCACGATGATGGTAAAGGAGCTGGAGCTTTTAGCGGTGTTTAGAGATCTGAACCTAGAAGCGGAAATCGTCGAGGATAAGCTAAATTTGGGGTTGGTTAGAGTAACTAGCGATTTCTTGAACCTATTATGGAAGAAGCAAGCTGAGGATAAGTACCTTGAGAGTCTGAATCGGTTGATAGAAGAAGGTAAGACTTCGGAATTCAGAAGAGGTACAGATGGTTTGCTTAGGTATGGTGACCGGGTTTGTGTTCCGGCGGATAAAGAAGATGATCTTGGAGGAAGCACACAAGAGTAAGATGAGTTTCCATCCGGGGGCTACCAAGATGTATCAGGATCTGAAGAAGCTGTTCTGGTGGCTGGGGATGAAGAAAGATGTAGCAGCTTATGTCCTAACCTGCTTGGTGTGTCAGAAAGCGAAGATTGAACACCAGAAGCCAGCAGGGTTGTTGCAATCGCTGGATGTCCCAGAATGGAAATGGGATAGTATTGCCATGGACTTTGTTTCTGGTTTGCAGAGAACTTAGAAAAGGTGTGATGCAGTCTGGGTAATCATCGATCGATTAACGAAGTGTGCTCACTTCTTACCAATCAACCAGAGTTACTCTCTGGCACGATTAACTCAGATTTACATCAAGGAAGTTGTAAGGCTGCATGGGGTACCTTCGTGTATCGTTTCGGACCGCGATCCAAGGTTTACCTCAAGGTTTTGGAGGAGCTTACACAGTGCAATGGGAACTAAGTTAAGTATGAGTTCTGCTTATCATCCTCAAACAGATGGTTAGTCAGAACGAATAATTCAGTCATTGGAGAATCTCTTAAGAGCGTACGTGTTGGAAAGCACGTGAAGTTGGGACGAGTTTCTTCCATTGATCGAGTTTACTTACAACAACAGTTTCCATTCTAGTATTGGTATGGTGCCGTACGAAGCGCTGTATGGACAGAAGTGCAGGACTCCGTTGTGCTAGTTTGAGACGGGAGAAAGGAAGCTGTTAGGTCCAGAGTTGGTACAGCAAACAACGGAACAAGTTCGTAAAATACGGGAAAAGATGAAGGTTGCAAGGGACAGGCAGAAGATCTACGCTGACAAGAGGAGGAGGCCTTTGAAATTTCAAAGGGGCGGCCATGTTTTCATGAGAGTTACCCTAAGAGCTGGAATGGGCAGGGCAATCAGATCCAGAAAGCTAACACCTAAATTCATAGGACCGTTTCAGATTCATCAACGAATCGGCCCTATAGCCTATCAAATAGCTTTGCCACCAAACCTTTCAAATCTTCATGACATCTTTCACGTCTCTCAGCTCAGAGAATATCATCCCGATCCATCACACGTGTTAGAGCCCAAATCAATTCAACTGAAAAAGAATCTGGAGTACGAAGCTTCACCTGTTCGGATCGTGGACAGAAGGAACAAGGAGCTACGTGGTAAGCACATTCTGTTAGTCAGAGTGGAATGGAACCCAGTGAATGGTGACTCAATGTGGGAACGTGAGGCTGAGATGCGCCAGAGTCATCCCTATCTGTTCAAGGGTATACGTCGGAAATTTCGGGGATGAAATTTTCTATAAAGGGGGTGGTAATGTAACATCCCGGTTTTTCTGTGAACTCTGATCGCGCTGGCTAATCTCGATTGAAGCTTTGGATGATTGTGTGAATTGTTGTGTGTTAGTCTTAGACCTAGTTTGAAGCTGAGGAAAAGGCTTGAACAAGGTTGGAAGTGCCCATGGCGTAAAATGAGTAACTGAGGAAGTCAGAATGCTGGAAGTTCTTCTCTAGCTAAGCTTGATGCTCAAGCATGGGAGGACTCCACGCTCAAGCGTTTAGACGCTTAAGCGTGGGAGAAGTTGGACGCCTGAGCGTGTTGAGTGCGCTGAGCAGCTGCTCTGAGTTTAGACGCGTGTGAGACACGTGTCAGGCCAAGGAGCAGGCGGAGTGGACGAGGTCCCATGCTCAAGCGTGGATGGATACCACGCTAGAGCGTGGCAACGCTAAAGCGTGCAGTGTGATGAACGCTTAAGCGTGGACAGCAGAAACCATAAGTGGAGCTTCCACTTTCATCTTCTCATTCTACACGAAACATAGAGCTTTTCTATGAGTTAGAGATAGAAGTTATGAGTTCTTGAGGGAGAAAGCTTGAGGTTAGAGGTGATCGAGCCGCCGGAACGCGATTCCGACTACACCGTTGTAATCGCGGCGAAGTTTTACACAACTCCAGCAGATTAGTTTCTCGATTCGAACCCTTAACACGCGTTCTTCGTGTTCTTGGTGTTCTTACAGTTTTTACCCTTTTTCTTTAGTCTTTTGAGCTTGCCCTAGGGCTAACACTATTGTGCATGTGTTGTGCTCGTGATTAGGGCAAAGTTCGTTCTCGCGGTGGTGCAAGGTTTGGAGCTTAAGGCCGTGGCTGTGAGGGGAAGTTCGTGGCTATCTTGGGCTGTTCTTGAAGGAGGGTTGCGAGTTTGAGGTAGGAGGAGCGAGCCGGTGATCACGTGGATTTGCGTGCCGACAGTTCAGGTGGGGTGAAAGAGTACTGCTGCCGTCGGGAAGGCAAGAGTAATGTAGTTGTGATTTCTGCTATGCGTAGGGAAGCCCTAACCCTACTAGTGGTTGAGCCCTGACAAAGTATCTAGACCCTAGGTTTAGCTTAATTTGGGTTGTCGCTATTAAGGTTGGAAACCCTAGGTTAGCGAATTATTGATTGAGGATGCTTGCTGTCGTATGACTGAATGTGCCTATTGTTGTTGTTGCTATCTGTCTAAATGCCTACGTGCTACTTGGTATATGTGATATGCTGCTTATATGATGTTGTTGATATTACTGCTATCTTGTTGATGTTATTGATGCTGTTATTGTGCTGTATGCAGTAATATTGAGAGTTGTGGCGGAATGCCGTAGAATAAGTTTGGCTGTGTGCCGTGTTGTTGTCGGGTTGATACCGCGGATGGTGTCGTTGCCGTTATGCTGACTTCTTGAGGCTATGGCCGTGTTTGTTTGAGTTGTGGCTCGTGGACACGTGGCATCGAGGCTGTGGCCGTGTGGATACAGTGGCATCGTGTTGTTTCGAATTGAGAGTTTAGGCGTGAGATCCGGTATCAAGCCCGTTGAGGATGTTTGCTGCATATCATTTTTCAGCTGCCAAGTGGTGAGGGCGTGTGATAGGTAGTATGGGCTGCCGGCGTCATACGAGGTTAGCGGTACCTGAGTGCGGGTACGAAAAGTAGATGGGGCGGTCAAGTGAGTGGCCTTGGGGATGTTGCCGGTCTCGGGAATAGTTTACAGTGACGGATGAGGTAGCTCCTATCCTGTCATGACGCTCGATCCAGTCTGGTTTTCTCGACTAATCCCAGAGCTTTCCAGTTGTTCCAGGCTAACGTTCCGAGGCAACCGAGATACCCCGGTTCCGGTGTGGAAGGGGGATGCACTCTTACTGGTCATGGCGAGCGGTTCAGTTTCTTGGACAAGCTAACTCCGTTCCGACATAGAACCTGTTCCTGTGTGGACTTGTTCCGGTGTGGAACCGTTCCAGTTGGGAACCTGCATACGTGCATTTTTCGGCCGACATGCTGCATGGGATTAGTATCCCGCTCTAGAGGATTGATCTGAGTGTGAGACTCATGGGATGGATGTATGTTGATTTGTTGTCTCGAGAGATGTGTGCTGGAATGTAGTAAATGTTATAAATGTGATATCTGTCATATGCTACCTGTTGTGTGTTTACTGCTTTACTGTTGTTTTCCTATTTTAGGGCGTGCTATATTTCTTATCTCCCTTCGGTTTTTCCTTGTTGTCTGTTTGGTGATCACTTGAAGACGACGAGCCAGCGGAGATTCATTATGGACCCGAGACTTCACCCGTTCATCACGGGGGCACCGCGGATGCCGATGCTGGGCGATATTGAGATTATCTACCATGATGAGAGGGGATGGCGGGTAGACCCCTCTACCTTTTTTATGGTCTACATAGGACCAGTCAGCCTGATTTTCCGGAGCGGTACTCCTCCGTATGTAGATATCATTGGTCCCTATCGCATCTACCAGTTCCTCCCCTTTTCGAGGATGTGGTGACCTGCGAGGCAGAGAGCAGGACTACACATGGGCGGCACCCCAGTCATCGGTCGTGACAAGCAAGAGAGGTTACGTTTACCGAGGACAGCACATGAGGACTGAGCAATACTTGAGGACCTACCGCAGGCGTAGGATTGTGGTGTCCAGTTCTTCGGTAGAGTATGAGCTAATTGTGTGTTACAGGCGTACTCATGGCGAGGGTCAAGGTAGCTCAGGGCATCCTCACCACTGATGGTGAGAGCCTGCCAGTGCATCCTAGGGAGTGACCTGAGAGCTTTTGATGTATCTTTTGAGAGGGGACGGGGGTTGCTGGTGAGCTCCGAGTGTTTTCTTTTGCTCTTGATGTATTTTTTGTTTCTACCCGACAGTATGTATATGTATGTATAGTACCCTACTGATGGGGCTAACTTATGCATGTTATTGTAGAGTTATGTATATATTGCGCTTTTACTCTGATCATCGTTTGCTATGCTTCCCGTTCTTGTTTATGTTGTTTCGTTTTCCGCAACGTTGTTTGTATACCACGCTATCGCTTTATATACGGCTAGGCATAGGTAATAATAATAATAATAATAATAATAATAATAATAATAATAATAATAATAAGAGGTTGGGACTAATGGGAAGGCTTCATACGTATGGGGTCGTCCCAGAGCCATAAAAATAGCTTAGTGGTTCGGCCACTTTAATAAGAAATGGCTAGAAAACTTATTTGATTTCATGCTCTTGGATAATGAAAGAGAATGGTGAAACTAGATCATAGAAATTGATTTGGTGTTAAAAGGATTTTTCTACACTTTTCTATGAATTTTCAAAGTTCATGAATCAAAGTTGGATCTTCATGAATCAAGAGATTCAAGAGATGAAATAGAGTGATTAAGATATGAAGATTGAAGTTACTACCTCCTAGATTCAAAGTCTTGAAGAGAAACAACTTGATTTCACCAAAAACTTTCAAGTTTCAAGATCAAAACATGATTTTGGTTGAAGAACTTATGAAGAACTTGAAGAACATGAAGAACAAGAGAGAGGAGAGAGAAGATAGAGAGAGAAAGAGAAAGGCCGTGTGGCCTAGAGAGAGCGTGAAGGTGACATATTTATTTTGATGTCATGGCAAACTTGTAAATAACAAAAGTGTAATTTGGTAATTCCTTAAAAGACTAGGGGCATAATCGTCATTTCCCCTATAAATATCTAGATATTTCTAGAAAGGTAATGATGACATGGTGTGCCACAGGGTCAAAAGGGTTATTCCATAAATTGTCATGGGCAAAACGGACTTTTCATCCTAGGGCAAATGGTAATTATGAAAAAGGCCAAGGGCATTTTGGTCATTTCACGTCCAGATATTTTCTAAACGTTATCATTACATTGATGAGTCACTAATGAGTCATAGCACACCATGCGACTTCAACCTTATCCGTAGCAGGTCACTGAAATCATGTGTTCAGCTCCGTTATTCACCCGATTTAGGTTTTCACCCAAGAAAGTCGTATGACGACTTATTTATTTCGACGACTCATTTATTTTGAAAATTTTTAAAATAAACAATATCGTTGGAAATAAAATATAAAACCTAACTGTTTCGTTCACGAGTCAAAATTAGGTTTTGATAGTAGAAAAAGACTACTATCCGTAAAAACGCAGACCGGGCTTCGTTTGAGCTTCCGCCCGAAACTTAACCATGGCTTCCTATGGTTGTGTATGGCATCACTATGTTCTCAGAATATTTTATTTCACTATCTAGACCCTCTAATAAAATACAAACATTTAAATACTGAATAATTATAAAACTTGAAAATTGGGGTGTTACAATAAGTATCATGATTAAAACATATTTAATAGGTCTTTTATTAAATACGCTCCCTTTATTTTACTCAAATCAATGACCCTCATCATTGACTCGGAAAATCCCGTTGAAAGATTTTCTAGGGGGACCAACATCCATATTTGACCTCGTTCTGAGTCAGTTGTGGCTGATCGCCCAGAACTCGGCTATTTAGGTAGGAAACTCCTTTCCAATTACATCCAATGTAATTCCTGGACCGGTTGGGTGAATAACTCCTTATTCTAATCCATCATATGGATTAATGCCCAACCCCGTGCCTCTAGGCCATTTCAATCCTATTGAATATGCTTAGTTAAGATCAACCTAATGGTTGGCAGTAGGTTATTTCACCTTTCGCGTCTCACTGGAATATATTAAGGTGTTCAGCTATAGCATGACCCACACTTAAATGATTTTGGCCTTGACGAGTGCCACACATCAGGAGGCATTTAATAACTTAATTTATTGAGGGAATTTAATAATTAAGTGATCTCACCGGCTTGTTTATCATATAAACGTCTCTAATAGCATACATGGTATACTAGCTTACATACATTCAAAACATATTAAGCATGCAATGACATACATGCTATCATGCAATTTAAATTCCAAATTTAAATCATACATCTCATACATTTCATGCATCACATACATAAACATACAAGACATATAAAAGGTAATATGATTATGGCCTCCTAATGTGCAATAATTAAAACTAGTTATTACAGTCTTTAACCCTCGAGCAAACTTCCAAAGTTCCTCTCACTGGCATCATGATCTGGTGTTGCCTTCATGTCAACTCGAACAATTTACAAAATTTAAAATAAAGTAAATAAAGTAAATGTCATGACACACAGGCCGTATTTATAAAATAAATACAATAAATCACAACACACAGGCTGTATTTACCAAATAAAATAAAACACCAAAACTAGGGCCATAATCATATACCGCACATTTAATAAACAATTTATAAATATGCGAAAATGGGACAAAATCACATTCTGTCCATCAGCACGGTCGTGCCGAACGGCGCACGGCCGTGCTGAAAACTCTTTGACGCTATTCAACATTTGCACGGTCGTGCCAAACGGCGCACGGTCGTGCTGAAAACTCGCTGACGCTATTCAAAAGTGACACGATTGTGCCAAATGGCGCACGGCTATGCTACGCGTTCACTAACGCTAACTCAAACATGCATGACCGTGCTACGGGAAGCACAGCCGTGCCAAACGGCACAGCAGGATTCCTAAAGCGAATCCTTGTTTATGTCAGGAGCACAACCAAGCACACAAAACATGTTCAAAGAGATTTATATCACATACAAATCATACAAGCATGATTTTAAATACAGAAATCATATTTAAAAGCAATAAACATGTTATCATCCAATAGCAAACAATCCTAGGATACATGGCAACCTACAACCAGGCTTTGATACCCTTGTTGGGGTTTCAAGAGGGATAATTTTCAAAAACAATTTTCAAAAAGCCTCTTGAGCGGAAAAACCCCTTTACAAAAGGATCACACATTGCACATGAATCCTAAGGCTATTGTGTTTACCTCTTGAAGCATAGCTTTATCGCAAACACTGTGAGCGCGCCAACCACACTGGTTAGTCAAAAACGTTGCTACTTGCGATTCTCATAACTTTCTCTCCAGACCTCGTATCGAAAAACGGAACGGTGAAGATGTAGAACCACATGTCACAAACCTACTGTCAAAATTTAAGCCCGATCCAACGGTTAACGAATCTAGGATCGCGAGATTACGATAACTGTCCAGCCATAACCACCCTAAGGAAAGGTTTTCTATCACCAGTATTGCAAAGTATCAATACCTCTACTCAGTCCACGCGAGCAAACCAACGTCAGATATAGCGTAGTGATAGCTATCAAGATTGGGAGAGGCACGACAAACACAGAGAGAAAAGAGGGCGTGCCTTTCAAGGGTGTACAACGACCGTTATTAGTGCTTTGTGTTGTATGTACCTTATGTGACGTGCACAGCTTGCTAATAGTTGTCATTCACTTAACCTAACCCAGTTGGGCTACTGTACGCTACAGGCCCAATTTTTAATTATTTATTAAATCATATTTAATTAATCAATTAAACTGATCCCATTTTATTTATTTAATTAAATCATATTTAATTAATCATTTAAATTAATTCCCTGAATATTTGCTCTATAGGTGTGACCCTATAGGTTCTCAATTAAATGGCAATAATATTAATTATTATTTATCATATTAATAATCAATTAATATTATAAACAATGAGCGGTATCTAGCAATACATCATTACTACCCAAGTAATTAGAATATTGGTGATACAATAAAACCATATTGAAACCATATATAATGTACAGTCAACGTCCTTTCGTCTCAATTTCTTAATTGAACACAAGGCATAAATGTGTCATTCTTGTTAAGTTCAATTATTTATTTCTTGATATAGTAGTTGACATATGATCATGTGGGCCCAATATCTCATATTGTCCACCTTAGCATGACCATGCATTCTACGTTGCATACCATCAAGAGGCCTATAGACATTACCCCTGTTATATAGGAGGGATGAATCCTATCTACATCACTCACATTCCTCAACATGTTTCATTGGAGGCCCAATAACTATCTTTATAGTTGTCGTGTTACAGACAACGTTTAATAGTATTAAAGCCTACAAATACATATGTTAGGAATCGTAGTGACTTCAAGTCGAAGGTCTACTTCACTATGGTTACCATGAGAATCGCTTATGACATTTACATAACTTATGCAGCACTTTCATAGCGGGTCACTCCAGTAGAAATATTCCACTAATATTTATACGTATGTGAAGACTTAATATCTTATATCTATGACCCATGAGATGTGGTCATCAGTACACTCACATAATAGTCTCAATGTATTATTATTGTCCTTATTAATAATAATACTTGACTATGGATATTTAATAATAGTGTTCTATAACTTAATGGCATCTCACGGTTAAGTCATACTTGACGTTCCATTAAATGAACTACCTATTCTAAGGACTTTATTATGCTATAAATATGATCATCAAATATAACATAATAAATAAATGCCTTATACATATATCAAATATATGATCAAAGTCATGATACAAATGATTATCTATTCAAAATAGATTGGCCACTTGGGCTTACCCTAACAATTTCGTCCCTAGAGAAATGAAAGAGGAAAACTTAAGTGGTGCTATCAAGCTATCCATGCTTGAGCGTGGGAAAACTCGACGCTTCAATGTGGGCATGCTCTGACGAAGGGAAAACTCAACGCTTGAACGTGGAGCGCTGATTGCCACGTCTCTGCCAGCGTTGCGTGCAAGCTGACACATGCACCCCCGTGCATCCACTCTCCACGTTTTGACGTGCAACTACTCACGCTCTAACATCAACGGTCAACGTTTGAGAGTGGGATTTCTCCACGTCTAAGCATTGGACGCTGATCAGAATTGTTCTTTCACGTTTTTGCACATTCTGAGCTTGTTCCAAGGCCAAATTGTGCAACACCCTTTCCCGAGTGTCACATTCCCGAACGTTTATAAAGCCGAAAATATTTGTTAATGCGGAAAATACGGTTTTCTTTTTCTTTTCTTTTCACAAAGATGTAATGGGATTAGTAAAGGTAAATAAAAAATACTAATAAATGAACTTAGGTCTACCATGCATTTCAAGAACATACTGTATTATAAATACAGAAACAGAAAACGAAAAACAGAAAACATCAACATTACTATATAGAGACATAAGTCTAATGTATAATGGCATAAGAAATAAAATAAGTACTAGGAGTCGTAGCTCCCAAAAGGTACTACAAAAACTGACATAGTCTGGCCGACAATAAAACTAAAACAGCAAAAGAGTCCGCCTCCGAAGTCAAAGGGACTGCTGAACCAAACCATCGTCGCGTCCATCTGTCCAAGCAGCAACAGCAAGTACCAGCAGAAAACATATAGATATGGGTGAGATTCCGGTTCATCAACACAACAAAACAGTAGTAGTAAAGACGCGACGACTCACCAGGTAACAGCGTACCCAACATGTTAAACAACATACTAAAACTCTCAATATAAATCATGTTAAACAGTTAACAGCATAATATAATGCATTCTTAAATAGAACAACGATGTATAACAGTAAATGTAAACATCAATGGCCATGCAATGCAGTGCAATGTACATGACTCAATGCCAATGTCACTGGGTACTACTTTGACCCCTACTCCATGGAGCTAACAAAACATTCGGAGAGAGTGAATGGGAGGACATGTTCCGGTTTCTGCCAGCCATGAGCAAGATGCTACAACATCCGTAACGTGCACATATCTGGCTTTACGGTAACACTCTCGACCAAACATGAAAAGTACGGCATCTAGTAGAGGATATCAATGTATTGCTCAAGGAAATTGGGAAAGGTGAAATTCGCTTAGCGAGAGTACATTCGCTTAGCGAAATTGAGGCAGTGATACCTCACTTGAAATTCCTTTCTCGCGGGGCAAACAGAAGTTTCGCGTCGCGAGGCTGAGGCTGTATTTGCTCCTTATACAGATCCTCTGTATCGCGAGGCTGATATTGTCTCGCGTCGCGAGGCATAGAACTGTATTTCAAACCGACCTTCTGCATCGCGAGGCGATAATTGTCTCGCGTCGCGAGGCAGAGAGCTGTAATTCTTCACTGCTTAGGTGGTTCGCTACGCGAGGCCGAGAAGCTGCATTTTGCTCCTCGGGCTAGCCCACTGTCTCACAAGGCGAGGCAAGGTTAGCCGGGCGAATGCCTTGTTTTCCCTCTGTCTCGCGGGGCGAGACAGGGTTCGCTGGGCGAGTGCCCTGTTTTCACTTTTCCTTAACTCCTTCATTAATTCTTTTTTTGAAACACATAATTTGATTAAAAGACCTATGGCTTAAGAAAAGACATTTTCCACTTTGGTGACACACTTTAAAGGTTAAAACTTCATTTGATCTTTGGATTAAAATCACTTTTGTTTCTCTTTGAAAACATAGGTTATGAAATCATGTTTTTCTTACGTCAAAACCTTACTAGATCAAGAACAACACATGTTCTTATATTTCCTCTTAAGGCCACAAGCCTTCTCCAATGAAAAATGGAGACTTTGCTTAACCAACAAAGAAAATGTAGCTCAAAATGCTTACACAATCATGATAAACCAAAATACACATCATTACATCATAACCAAAACATAAGAGTCCATCACACATCATGGCCTCACACTCAAGCATAAAAGTCCATACTTGATCTGGTGATCAAAGTAGGTTTTTCAACATACATGAAAATGATTTTCATTCAATCACATCATGATCAATATATGCTAAAGCACACTACAACACACCAAAGCATAAACTTATCAAGACAACTTTGTTCTCCAAGAGAACTTAACAATTAAGAGTGAACCCAAACTAAAGGGTTTCACCCACACATAAAGTATGCAACCATCTTCACCACCACCATTTTGGTGTGATGAGGTTCACCCCCCATACCTGTTGAAGAGCAGATTCCCGGATCAAAGTTGCAACACCCTTTCCCGAGTGTCACATTCCCGAACGTTTATAAGGCCGAAAATATTTATTAATGCGGAAAATATGATTTTTCTTTTTCTTTTCTTTTCATAAAGATGTAATGGGATTAGTAAAGGTAATAAATAATACTAATAAGTGAACTTAGGGTCAACATGCATTACTAGGACATACTGTATACTAAATACAGAAACAGAAAACGAAAAACAGAAACATCAACATTACTGTATACAGACATAAGTTTAATGTATGACTAACATAAGAAAACACAATAAGTACTAGGAGTCGTAGCTCCCAAAAGGTACTACAAAAACTGACATAGTCCGGCCGACAACAAAACTAAAACAGCAAAAGAGTCCACCTCCGAATTCAAAGGGACTGCGGAACCGAACCATCGTCGCGTCCATCTGTTCAAGCATCAACAGCAAGTACCAGCAGAAAACATACAGATATGGGTGAGATTCCCGTTCATCAACACAACAAAATAGCAGTAGTAAAAACGGGACGACTCACCGGGTAACAGCGTACCCAACATGCTTACAAGGTTCTCAATATAAATCATGTTAAGCAGTTAACAACATAATAGCATGCTAAACATTTAATAGCATAATATAAGGCATCCTTAAACAATACAGCGATGTATAACAGTAAATGTAAACATCAATAGCCATAAACATCAATAGCCATGCAATGCAATGCAATGTATATGACTCAATGTCAATGTCACTGGGTACTACTCTGACCCCTACTCCATGGAGCTAACAAAACATTCGGAGAGAGTGAATGGGAGGACATGTTCCGGTTTCTGCCAGCCATGAGCAAGATGCTACAACATTCGTAACGTGCACGTATCTGGCTTTACGGTAACACTCTCGACCAAACATGAAAAGTACGGCATCTAGTAGAGGATATCAGTGTATTGCACGGATTCGCCACGACACAGAAGAATCACCAACTGGTCACATGTCAGCCCTTCCAACCCTGATACCTCCAAAAAGACCATTGAAGATCGTCACCGTAAGATTCGCACCCGCATCAAGGTGTAAGCTCAACTCCTAGGCTCAAGGCCTTACAACTATGCACATGAAATGCCAATGCTTACACAAAGCAGATGCGATAAAACAATGTCTATCCATTGGATAAACCTCAAGGTTCACTAAGGTTCTCTTCCCTAGGAACTACACACATCTTTGTTTTATAAAACATTTATCCATCGGATAAAACAATCATCCATCGGATAAATATCTCGTGATTCCTTTGGAATGATCCAGACTGCTTTCAGAATCGCCGACTGTCCCCACAGACCAACACAAGTCCTTTCAGCGTGTTTTGTCCTCACTCACACGCTTTCTAGGAAACTTCCCAGAAGGTCACCCATCCCATAATTACTCTAAGTCAAGCACGCTTAACTATAAATTACTTATGTTCTAAGTTCCCGAAAAGAAGATAAATCTTGTTGGTATGGGTAGTACCAATCAATTCTTATATGCCTTCCCTTAACTATACAGTCCCATACCTGCATAGCCTCAGGATTCCTTCCACTGTACAGTCCCATACCTGCACAGCCTCAGGATCTCTCTCATTCCAGTTATCACAAGACAGAAACAATTGAACGATTAACCTGGATCCGAATCATCGGTCCGTTATCGAACTACTGTTTCGAAAACCAAAACGTTTCGTGTTTGTGTTTACGTCTTATGAATTATGTCTCAAGTCCTAAGCATTATGAATAAGGATTGAGAATCCTCTTAGATAAGTCTTTAAGCCTTTCTAAGATATTAATCCCTTGTTTTTCAATTAAGGAAACAAGTGTTGATTTCACTTAAATCTTATGAACTCATTGATGTACTAAGTCATCAATGGTATAGTACATGGTCTTGTTCCACCACATACCATACTTAATTAACCCTTGTCTTCAACTCTAAGTTAATTACTTAACTTAGGTTTTTCACGCGTAAAACTTTAAGTTTGAGTTAGAAAACTCCTTTTGTAAACCAAACAACTTTTACAATTGAAAACTCATTTGATTTGAAACAACATTTGAACTACTTACTTCATTTCTAGCATTTTCTGAAACATAAAATTCGCTTAGCGGAATTCCATTAGCTTAGCGAAAATGAGGCAGTAATGCCTCGTTTGGAACTCCTATGGTTCGCTCGGCGAGACACAAATCGCGTAGCGAAATATATTGGATTCGCTTAGCGAATATGAATTCGCTTAGCGCAAGTTCAGACGGTTGCACCTCTTTAGAAACACCTCTGGATTGCTCGGCGAGACAGAATTCGCGTACCGAAACTTCACTTTATTCGCTTAGCGAGAATGATTTCGCTTAGCGAAAGTTCAGACGGTTACACCTCTATTGGAGACTTCTCTGGATTGCTCAGCGAGATGTAATTCGCGTAGCGAAATTTGCTGGGTTCGCTTAGCGAATATGAATTCGCTTAGCGAAAGTGAGGCAGTGATGCCCAACTAAGACTTTCCCTGTTTTTCGCGTAGCGAAAGTAAATTCGCTTAGCGAAAAGTTGCCTTAAAACAAGACATCAACCTTAGGGAACCATTTTGATTCTCTTCATGAAACCACTTCTTTTCTCATTTTGAGTCACTTGATTAGCTAGATGAACTAAGGATAAGGTATAAAACATGTTTCACTTTGGTGAAAACACTTTTAGATTTAATTCCATTTAAAGTCACTTAGGGTTTTTCTTTGAAAAACACAAGTTATTGAAAACACTTTCTTTACATCAAAACTTGACTTGTCCAAGAACTATTCATATCCTTCCTTTCCTCAAGGTCATGGCTAATAGCCAACTAGGAATCAATGTGAAGTTTTACTTCATCAACCAATCAAAGTGTAGCTCACAACACTTACACAATCATGATAACCATAATACACACATTACTACATCATAATCAAACATCCAAGTCCATCACACATTATGGTCTCATAATCAACAATAAAAGTCCATACTTGATCTAGTGATCAAAGTAGGTTTTCCAACATACATGAAAATGATTTTTATTCAATCATCAACATATGCTAAAGCACACTACAACATACTAAAGCATACACTCATCAAGACAACCTTGTTCTTGAAGAGAACTTAACAAAACTTAACACATAAAAGTGAACCCAAACTAAAGGGTTTCACCCACACATAATTTAAACAACCATCTTCACCACTACCATCTTGGTGTGATGAGGTTCTTCTCCCCATACCTGTTGAAGAGCAGATTCCCGGATCAAAGTCGGTTGATCGGTCTGTGAACCTCCTGATAGTTGTCACCAACTACAAACAACCAAACAATCAATAATTAAACAACAATCAAACCAAACTCAACAATTCTCACAAAGAGGGTTTCGGCCACCCTAAAGAGAATAAAGCTAGGAATTGATCTTGGTTTTCCATTTCATGGATTCAAAGGCATTAGGAAAGCTAAGGATGAAATCAAGTGTTAAAAATCAAAAATTGATGAAAACACTATTCATCATCATCAAGAAGGGTTAGGCCCTAATGTGCTTTTTGAGCTATGATGAGAGTTGAATCATAAGCTCTTGGGTTTAGGTAGAGATTAATGATGTGAGTTCAAAGAACTTGGTCTTATCTCAAAAGGATTTTTCTACAATTTCCTATGGATTTTCAAAGTTTTGGATCTAAGAAATAATTTTCATGAAAATGGATCTTGATCTTGAAATAAAGAGATATTCAAGAAGCTAAGAGATCAAAGAAGTGATCTTACCTTGAAATGATGGAAGATTGCTCAAGGAATCAAGTGATTCCAACAAGAACTCAAGCTTTTCTCAAGACAACAATGGTGTTTTCTCTCTAAAGTTGAAGATGGTGTTCTTGGCTCTTCAAGAAGGGCTGGGCTGCGTGAATGAGAGGGTGTGAGGGCTGAGTTCAGCCTTAAAACAAGTCACTTAAGGGCAAAATGGTCATTTGCCAAAAGGGTAAAATGGTAAAAGTGCAAAAGACTAAGGTTAGGGGCATTTTGGTCATTTCGCGTCTAGATTTTCCTGATCGTCATGACGACTCTGACATACTCTCCCAAATGTCCTGGGATGTTGTGATATCAAGATTATCTGTTGGCAAGTCTCGGTAAGTCCATATGTGGCTCCGTTCGTCACCCGATTGAGAAATCCGCCCGAACGAAGGTCAGGAAGTTATTTTTCTGAAATTTTTACGAAATTTAACCAAAACGTAGATAATCAAATTCTAAGACTTACTGTCTCGTTCACGGGTCCATCTGAGGTCTTCTGAGCAGTAAAATCATACTGTCAGTGTAAAAACGCAGACCGGACTCCGTTTGAGTTTTTAACTCAAAACTTAATCGTAGCTTCCTACGATATCGTCGAGCATGGCTACGGTCTCGGAATATTTTATTTCCATTCCTAAGACCTCGAATAAAATAAAGACATTAAAATACTGAAGAATTAGAAAACGTGAAAATCGGGGCGTTACATTCCTACCCCTCTTAAAAGAATTTCGTCCTCGAAATTCCGTGATTTAAAACTAAACCTACTCGGTCGCTGAAGATTAAGGAAAGAAATTTTCAACAAAGGAAATTTTTCTTGGTCTTGGTCTCAAAAGAAAATAACAAAAGAATTTTACCAATCTGGAATGAATATAGGAATATCCAGTATGCAAAAAGACTCTTCAGTAGGTTCGTGAGTGTAAAAATGCATAGCTAATACATGTTTACATCCATGACTCTAATAAAGTTCCTTCTTTCATAAGAACCTTCCAATAAACTTTGGAATCAAAAGATAAACAGTTTGGCAAAAATCAGACTGGATCACCTTCACCAAAAGTAAAAGTGATTAGACTAAGTTTCATCAAGAAACTTTCAGTATCGAGAAGTTGTTTATGTTATAACTCTAGAAATAGTAATAACAAAACTTTCAGTGAACTAATACGAAAATGTCCAGACCAATGGACACCATATTACCAATTCACTCAATTGTCCAATACATTGAGGAATACGTAGGAGTGTGAACACAAATGTTCCCTTGAGATCAGGCAACATTAACACAGGTGAAGTAGTCAACCTTCTCTCTAATCCTTGCAAACTTTCCTCACAGGCTTCAGTCCATTCAAACACTTCATCCTTCCTTTGAAATCACATGACCCAAAAACTTTACTTCGTCGAGCCAAAACTCACACTTGGACAACTTTGCATATAGCTGTTTCTCCTTCAGAACCTGAAGAATCACACTAAGGTATTCAGCGTGTACTTCTTGGTTTCGCGAATAGATGAGTATGTCGTCTATGAAACAACGACAAACTTATCTAGATATGGACGAAAGATCCTATTCATGTAATCCATGAATATAGAGGAGTATTCGTCATACCAAACGACATTACAAGGTACTCGTAGTGCCCATAGCATGTTTGAAACGCTGTCCTCGGTATATCTTCTGTCTTCACACGAATTTGGTGATAACCCGATCGCAAATCAATCTCGGAGAAAACTGCCGCTCCCCTCAACTGATCCATCAAGTCATTTATCCTCGGAAGATGATACTTGTTCTTAATGGTAACCTTGTTCAACTGGCGCTAATCCACACATAAGCAAGATGTTTCGTCTTTCCTTCTCACCAACAGCACAGGCGTTTCCCTACAGCGACACACTGGTCTAACGAACTATTTTTCCCTATAAGTCCACCAACTGTTCCTTCAAGGTTTCCAACTCAGCAAGTGCCATATGATAAGGTGCCATAGACGCTAGTCCTGTTCCTGGCACAAGTTCGATCACGACTCGATGTCTCGGACTGGCGGTACACCTGGTATGTCTTCAGGAAAGACTTCCGGAAACTCGTTAGTAACATGTATTCGTTGAGCTCCTCCTCTCAAAGAAACGTTTCCTTGGTTGGCAATCCAAATCCAGAATTATTCGAATCAGGAAAACTAAGGTTTTGTTTGCATCGTCTAATGGGATATAGTTACAAGATAACCAATCCATCCTTATGATCAAATCCATTTGCGAAAGAGGCAAACAGATTAAATCAATCAAAAACGTTCTATCCATTACAGAAAATAGAACAGTTCAAACAGACTTTCGCAGTTATAACAGGCTTGGCAGAAAGTGCAAAAATTACCAAATCTAAGGGTAAGGAAAGATACAAATAAGGTTTTACCTTCCACGACGATCTGACCGTGAATCAAATCTTCCCTTTGAGAAGTCTCAGCATCATCCCCAGTATAAGCTCTACTCATTGCCTTAGGCTTCACTGTTTGCACATCGTTGACAGAATGTGTAGCTTTTGATTGCACACAATCGCGTGAAGTATGTCCTGGCTTCCCACACTTGAAGCATATGATCCCCTTGATTAAGCATTCTCTGGTGACATGATTGTTCTTGCCACACTTCATGCACTTCTTTGGGGCGCTTCCAAATTGACTAATACTCCCACTGCTTCCCCCTACAGAACGTTGTTGTTGACCTTGCTGTTTTGCATATGGTTTCCATCGAGACCTATCATCACGACCATTGGTGCCTTTATGGAACCTAGTCGGTCCAGAGTGACGTTGCCTTCCTCCACAAGTCTTCATCAGATCTTCGATTACAAAGCATTCATCTACCAAAACCGAGAACTCTTTGACCTCAAGAGGTAGCACCTCCCCTCGAATCTCGTCCGTTAAACCTTCTTCGAACTTTCTGCACTTCCACTCCTCATCGGGATGAAGATGGGAATACCTCGAAGACTTCAGCAGGGACTCAAAACGATCAGCGTATTCTTTGACAGACATTCCTCCTTGACGTAGCTGCAGGAACTCCATGTCTTTCAACTCGTCGGAAAAGCACTCGTTTTGAAGAACTCTGCTAGCGACAACTTACAAGAAAGCAAAAACATTACTACCCTGTCCAATATCATTCCCCTTCAGAAACAATAATGCAGAGAGTAACAAACAATTGTTGTCTTCTTCACAGAAACACAACACAGAGAACAAACAATACAAAAGGATAGACCGAAGTCATCATCCTCCAACATTGTTTTCTCTCAGAAACAATAACACAGAAAACAATCAGAGAAAACACAACACAAACAAGACAGACCATAACCTACAAACCCCAAAAAGACTCGGCCAGCTCTGATACCAAATAATGCAACACCCTTTCCCGAGTGTCACATTCCCGAACGTTTATAAGGCCGAAAATATTTATTAATGCGGAAAATATCATTTTTCTTTTTCTTTTCTTTTCATAAAAATGTAATGGGATTAGTAAAGGTAATAAATAATACTAATAAGTGAACTTAGGTTCAACATGCATTACTAGGACATACTGTATACTAAATACAGAAACAGAAAACGAAAAACAGAAACATCAACATTACTGTATACAGACATAAGTCTAATGTATGACTGACATAAGAAAACACAATAAGTACTAGGAGTCGTAGCTCCCAAAAGGTACTACAAAAACTGACATAGTCTGGCCGACAACAAAACTAAAACAGCAAAAGAGTCCACCTCCGAACTCAAAGGGACTGCGGAACCGAACCATCGTCGCGTCCATCTGTTCAAGCATCAACAGCAAGTACCAGCAGAAAACATACAGATATGGGTGAGATTCCCGTTCATAAACACAACAAAATAGCAGTAGTAAAAACGGGACGACTCACCGGGTAACAGCGTACCCAACATGCTTACAAGGTTCTCAATATAAATCATGTTAAGCAGTTAACAACATAATAGCATGCTAAACATTTAACAGCATAATATAAGGCATCCTTAAACAATACAGCGATGTATAACAGTAAATGTAAACATCAATAGCCATAAATATCAATAGCCATGCAATGCAATGCAATGTATATGACTCAATGTCAATGTCACTGGGTACTACTCTGACCCCTACTCCATGGAGCTAACAAAACATTCGGAGAGAGTGAATGGGAGGACATGTTCCGGTTTCTTCCAGCCATGAGCAAGATGCTACAACATTCGTAACGTGCACGTATCTGGCTTTACGGTAACACTCTCGACCAAACATGAAAAGTACGGCATCTAGTAGAGGATATCAGTGTATTGCACGGATTCGCCACGACACAGAAGAATCACCAACTGGTCACATGTCAGCCCTTCCAACCCTGATACCTCCAAAAAGACCATTGAAGATCGTCACCGTAAGATTCGCACCCGCATCAAGGTGTAAGCTCAACTCCTAGGCTCAAGGCCTTACAACTATGCACATGAAATGCCAATGCTTACACAAAGCAGATGCGATAAAACAATGTCTATCCATTGGATAAACCTCAAGGTTCACTAAGGTTCTCTTCCCTAGGAACTACACACATCTTTGTTTTATAAAACATTTATCCATCGGATAAAACAATCATCCATCGGATAAATATCTCGTGATTCCTTTGGAATGATCCAGACTGCTTTCAGAATCGCCGACTGTCCCCACAGACCAACACAAGTCCTTTCAGCGTGTTTTGTCCTCACTCACACGCTTTCTAGGAAACTTCCCAGAAGGTCACCCATCCCATAATTACTCTAAGTCAAGCACGCTTAACTATAAATTACTTATGTTCTAAGTTCCCGAAAAGAAGATAAATCTTGTTGGTATGGGTAGTACCAATCAATTCTTATATGCCTTCCCTTAACTATACAGTCCCATACCTGCATAGCCTCAGGATTCCTTCCACTGTACAGTCCCATACCTGGACAGCCTCAGGATCTCTCTCATTCCAGTTATCACAAGACAGAAACAATTGAACGATTAACCTGGATCCGAATCATCGGTCCGTTATCGAACTACTGTTTCGAAAACCAAAACGTTTCGTGTTTGTGTTTACGTCTTATGAATTATGTCTCAAGTCCTAAGCATTATGAATAAGGATTGAGAATCCTCTTAGATAAGTCTTTAAGCCTTTCTAAGATATTAATCCCTTGTTTTTCAATTAAGGAAACAAGTGTTGATTTCACTTAAATCTTATGAACTCATTGATGTACTAAGTCATCAATGGTATAGTACATGGTCTTGTTCCACCACATACCATACTTAATTAACCCTTGTCTTCAACTCTAAGTTAATTACTTAACTTAGGTTTTTCACGCGTAAAACTTTAAGTTTGAGTTAGAAAACTCCTTTTGTAAACCAAACAACTTTTACAATTGAAAACTCATTTGATTTGAAACAACATTTGAACTACTTACTTCATTTCTAGCATTTTCTGAAACATAAAATTCGCTTAGCGGAATTCCATTCGCTTAGCGAAAATGAGGCAGTAATGCCTCCATTGGAACTCCTCTGGTTCGCTCGGCGAGACACAAATCGCGTAGCGAAATATATTGGATTCGCTTAGCGAATATGAATTCGCTTAGCGCAAGTTCAGACGGTTGCACCTCTTTAGAAACACCTCTGGATCGCTCGGCGAGACAGAATTCGCGTAGCGAAACTTCACTTTATTCGCTTAGCGTGAATGATTTCGCTTAGCGAAAGTTCAGACGGTTACACCTCTATTGGAGACTTCTCTGGATTGCTCAGCGAGATGTAATTCGCGTAGCGAAATTTGCTGGGTTCGCTTAGCGAATATGAATTCGCTTAGCGAAAGTGAGGCAGTGATGCCCAACTAAGACTTTCCCTGTTTTTCGCGTAGCGAAAGTAAATTCGCTTAGCGAAAAGTTGCCTTAAAACAAGACATCAACCTTAGGGAACCATTTTGATTCTCTTCATGAAACCACTTCTTTTCTCATCTTGAGTCACTTGATTAGCTAGATGAACTAAGGATAAGGTATAAAACTTGTTTCACTTTGGTGAAAGCACTTTTAGATTTAATTCCATTTAAAGTCACTTAGGGTTTTTCTTTGAAAAACACAAGTTATTGAAAACACTTTCTTTACATCAAAACTTGACTTGTCCAAGAACTATTCATATCCTTCCTTTCCTCAAGGTCATGGCTAATAGCCAACTAGGAATCAATGTGAAGTTTTACTTCATCAACCAATCAAAGTGTAGCTCACAACACTTACACAATCATGATAACCATAATACACACATTACTACATCATAATCAAACATCCAAGTCCATCACACATTATGGTCTCATAATCAACAATAAAAGTCCATACTTGATCTAGTGATCAAAGTAGGTTTTCCAACATACATGAAAATGATTTTTATTCAATCATCAACATATGCTAAAGCACACTACAACATACTAAAGCATTCACTCATCAAGACAACCTTGTTCTTGAAGAGAACTTAACAAAACTTAACACATAAAAGTGAACCCAAACTAAAGGGTTTCACCCACACATAATTTAAATAACCATCTTCACCACTACCATCTTGGTGTGATGAGGTTCTTCTCCCCATACCTGTTGAAGAGCAGATTCCCGGATCAAAGTCGGTTGATCGGTCTGTGAACCTCCTGATAGTTGTCACCAACTACAAACAACCAAACAATCAATAATTAAACAACAATCAAACCAAACTCAACAATTCTCACAAAGAGGGTTTCGGCCACCCTAAAGAGAATAAAGCTAGGAATTGATCTTGGTTTTCCATTTCATGGATTCAAAGGCATTAGGAAAGCTAAGGATGAAATCAAGTGTTAAAAATCAAAAATTGATGAAAACACTATTCATCATCATCAAGAAGGGTTCGGCCCTAATGTGCTTTTTGAGCTATGATGAGAGTTGAATCATAAGCTCTTGGGTTTAGGTAGAGATTAATGATGTGAGTTCAAAGAACTTGGTCTTACCTCAAAAGGATTTTTCTACAATTTCCTATGGATTTTCAAAGTTTTGGATCTAAGAAATAATTTTCATGAAAATGGATCTTGATCTTGAAATAAAGAGATATTCAAGAAGCTAAGAGATCATAGAAGTGATCTTACCTTGAAATGATGGAAGATTGCTCAAGGAATCAAGTGATTCCAACAAGAACTCAAGCTTTTCTCAAGACAACAATGGTGTTTTCTCTCTAAAGTTGAAGATGGTGTTCTTGGCTCTTCAAGAAGGGCTGGGCTGCGTGAATGAGAGGGTGTGAGGGCTGAGTTCAGCCTTAAAACAAGTCACTTAAGGGCAAAATGGTCATTTGCCAAAAGGGTAAAATGGTAAAAGTGCAAAAGACTAAGGTTAGGGGCATTTTGGTCATTTCGCGTCTAGATTTTCCTGATCGTCATGACGACTCTGACATACTCTCCCAAATGTCCTGGGATGTTGTGATATCAAGATTATCTGTTGGCAAGTCTCAGTAAGTCCATATGTGGCTCCGTTCGTCACCCGATTGAGAAATCCGCCCGAACGAAGGTCAGGAAGTTATTTTTCTGAAATTTTTACGAAATTTAACCAAAACGTAGATAATCAAATTCTAAGACTTACTGTCTCGTTCACGGGTCCATCTGAGGTCTTCTGAGCAGTAAAATCATACTGTCAGTGTAAAAACGCAGACCGGACTCCGTTTGAGTTTTTAACTCAAAACTTAATCGTAGCTTCCTACGATATCGTCGAGCATGACTACGGTCTCGGAATATTTTATTTCCATTCCTAAGACCTCGAATAAAATAAAGACATTAAAATACTGAAGAATTAGAAAACGTGAAAATCGGGGCGTTACATTCCTACCCCTCTTAAAAGAATTTCGTCCTCGAAATTCCGTGACTTAAAACTAAACCTACTCGGTCGCTGAAGATTAAGGAAAGAAATTTTCAACAAAGGAAATTTTTCTTGGTCTTGGTCTCAAAAGAAAATAACAAAAGAATTTTACCAATCTGGAATGAATATAGGAATATCCAGTATGCAAAAAGACTCTTCAGTAGGTTCGTGAGTGTAAAAATGCATAGCTAATACATGTTTACATCCATGACTCTAATAAAGTTCCTTCTTTCATAAGAACCTTCCAATAAACTTTGGAATCAAAAGATAAACAGTTTGGCAAAAATCAGACCGGATCACCTTCACCAAAAGTAAAAGTGATTAGACTAAGTTTCATCAAGAAACTTTCAGTATCGAGAAGTTGTTTATGTTATAACTCTAGAAATAGTAATAACAAAACTTTCAGTGAACTAATACGAAAATGTCCAGACCAATGGACACCATATTACCAATTCACTCAATTGTCCAATACATTGAGGAATACGTAGGAGTGTGAACACAAATGTTCCCTTGAGATCAAGCAACACTAACACAGGTGAAGTAGTCAACCTTCTCTCTAATCCTTGCAAACTTTCCTCACAGGCTTCAGTCCATTCAAATGCTTCATCCTTCCTTTGAAATCACATGACCCAAAAACTTTACTTCGTCGAGCCAAAACTCACACTTGGACAACTTTGCATATAGCTGTTTCTCCTTCAGAACCTGAAGAATCACACTAAGGTATTCAGCGTGTACTTCTTGGTTTCGCGAATAGATGAGTATGTCGTCTATGAAACAACGACAAACTTATCTAGATATGGACGAAAGATCCTATTCATGTAATCCATGAATATAGAGGAGTATTCGTCATACCAAACGACATTACAAGGTACTCGTAGTGCCCATAGCATGTTTGAAACGCTGTCCTCGGTATATCTTCTGTCTTCACACGAATCTGGTGATAACCCGATCACAAATTAATCTCGGAGAAAACTGCCACTCCCCTCAACTGATCTATCAAGTCATTTATCCTCGGAAGATGATACTTGTTCTTAATGGTAACCTTGTTCAACTGGCGCTAATCCACACATAAGCAAGATGTTTCGTCTTTCCTTCTCACCAACAGCACAGGCGTTTCCCTACAGCGACACACTGGTCTAACGAACTATTTTTCCCTATAAGTCCACCAACTGTTCCTTCAAGGTTTCCAACTCAGCAAGTGCCATATGATAAGGTGCCATAGACGCTAGTCCTGTTCCTGGCACAAGTTCGATCACGACTCGATGTCTCAGACTGGCGGTACACCTGGTATGTCTTCAGGAAAGACTTCCGGAAACTCGTCAGTAACATGTATTCGTTGAGCTCCTCCTCTCAAAGAAACATTTCCTTGGTTGGCAATCCAAATCCAGAATTATTCGAATCAGGAAAACTAAGGTTTTGTTTGCACCGTCTAATGGGATATAGTTACAAGATAACCAATCCATCCTTATGATCAAATCCATTTGCGAAAGAGGCAAACAGATTAAATCAATCAAAAACGTTCTATCCATTACAGAAAATAGAACAGTTCAAACAGACTTTCGCAGTTATAACAGGCTTGGCAGAAAGTGCAAAAATTACCAAATCTAAGGGTAAGGAAAGATACAAATAAGGTTTTACCTTCCACGACGATCTGACCGTGAATCAAATCTTCCCTTTGAGAAGTCTCAGCATCATCCCCAGTATAAGCTCTACTCATTGCCTTAGGCTTCACTGTTTGCACATCGTTGACAGAATGTGTAGCTTTTGATTGCACACAATCGCGTGAAGTATGTCCTGGCTTCCCACACTTGAAGCATATGATCCCCTTGATTAAGCATTCTCTGGTGACATGATTGTTCTTGCCACACTTCATGCACTTCTTTGGGGCGCTTCCAAATTGACTAATACTCCCACTGCTTCCCCCTACAGAACGTTGTTGTTGACCTTGCTGTTTTGCATATGGTTTCCATCGAGACCTATCATCACGACCATTGGTGCCTTTATGGAACCTAGTCGGTCCAGAGTGACGTTGCCTTCCTCCACAAGTCTTCATCAGATCTTCGATTACAAAGCATTCATCTACCAAAACCGAGAACTCTTTGACCTCAAGAGGTAGCACCTCCCCTCGAATCTCGTCCGTTAAACCTTCTTCGAACTTTCTGCACTTCCACTCCTCATCGGGATGAAGATGGGAATACCTCGAAGACTTCAGCAGGGACTCAAAACGATCAGCGTATTCTTTGACAGACATTCCTCCTTGACGTAGCTGCAGGAACTCCATGTCTTTCAACTCGTCGGAAAAGCACTCGTTTTGAAGAACTCTGCTAGCGACAACTTACAAGAAAGCAAAAACATTACTACCCTGTCCAATATCATTCCCCTTCAGAAACAATAATGCAGAGAGTAACAAACAATTGTTGTCTTCTTCACAGAAACACAACACAGAGAACAAACAATACAAAAGGATAGACCGAAGTCATCATCCTCCAACATTGTTTTCTCTCAGAAACAATAACACAGAAAACAATCAGAGAAAACACAACACAAACAAGACAGACCATAACCTACAAACCCAAAAAAGACTCGGCCAGCTCTGATACCAAATAATGCAACACCCTTTCCCGAGTGTCACATTCCCGAACGTTTATAAGGCCGAATATATTTATTAATGCGGAAAATATGATTTTTCTTTTTCTTTTCTTTTCATAAAGATGTAATGGGATTAGTAAAAGTAATAAATAATACTAATAAGTGAACTTAGGTTCAACATGCATTACTAGGACATACTGATCGGGGCGTTACAAAAGTCGGTTGATCGGTTTGTGAACCTCCTGATAATTGTCACCAACTACAAACAACCAAACAATCAAACATTAAACAACAATCAAACCAAACTCAACAACTCTCAGAAAGAGGGTTTCGGCCACCCTTGGGTAAAAAGGTTAGGAATGGATCTTGGTTTTCCATTTCATGGATTCAAAGGCATAGGAAAGCTAAGGATGAAATCAAGTGTTAGAAATCAAAAATTGATGAAAAACACTATTCATCATCATCAAAAGGGTTCGGCCATTTTGTGCTTTTTGAGCTATGATGAGAGTTGAATCATAAACTCCTGGGTTTAGGTAGAGAATGATGAGGTGAGTTCAAAGAAATTGGTCTCACATCAAAATGATTTTTCTACAATTTCGTATGGATTTTCAAACTTATGGATCTAAGAAATGATTTTCATGAAAATGGATCTTGATCTTGAAATAAAGAGATATTCAAGAAGCTAAGAGATCATAGAAGTGATCTTACCTTAAAATGAAGGAAGATTGCTCAAGGAATCTAGTGATTCCAGCAAGAAACCAAGCTTTTCTCAAGAACAACAATGGAGCTTCTCAAGGTTGAAGATGGAGTGTGTTTTGGGAGGGCTGTGTGCATGAATGAGGGGCTGGACAGGGCTGAGTTCAGCCTTAAAACAAGTCACTTAAGGGCAAAATCATCATTTGCCAAAAGGATAAAATGGTAAAAGTGCAAAAGACTAAGGTTAGGGGTATTTTGGTCATTTCGCGTCTAGATTTTCCGGATCGTCATGACGACTCTGGCATACTCTCCCAAGTGTCCTGGGATGATGTGGTATCAAGTTTATTCGTTGTCGGGTCTCGTTGAATCCCTTTACGACTCCAAACGCCTCCCGGTTCGATTATCTGACCGAATATAATATATTATTATTATTTTTCGGACGTCAGGACCGATTTTAATGAAGATGTAGGGAATAAAATCCCGAGACTTACTGTCTCGTTCACGAGTCTAAATTAGGTTTCGATAATAGAAAAAGGCTATTATCCGTGAAAAACGCAGACCGGATTCCGTTTGAGCTTTTGCCCGAAACTTTACCATGGCTTCCTATGGTTGTGTAGAACATTCCTATCTTCTCGGAATATTTTATTTCACTCTCTAAACCCTCCAATAAAATAAAAACGTTAAAATACTGGAGAATTAGAAAACATGAAAATCGGGACGTTACATTCCTACCCCTCTTAAAAGAATTTCGTCCTCGAAATTCGTGACTTAAAACTAAAAATACTCGGTCGCTGAAGATTAAGGAAAGAAAATTTCAACAAATGAAATTTTTCCTGGTCATGGTCTCAGAAGAAAGTATACAAAAGAATTTTACCAATCTGGAGTGAATACATGAATATCCGGGATGTAAAAAGATTCTTCATTAGGTTCGTGAGTGTAAAAATGCATAGCTAATACATGTTTACATCCATGACTCTAATAAAGTTCCTTCTTTCATAAGAACCTTTCAATAAATTTGGGAATCAAAAGATAAAGTGTCTGGCAAAAATCAGACTGGATCACCTTCACCAAAAGTATAAGTGATTAGACTAAGTTTCATCAAGAAACTTCCAGTATCAAGAAGTTGTTTATGTTATAACTCAAGAAATAGTAATAACAAAACTTTCAGTGAAATAATATGAAAATGTCCAGACCAATGGACACCATATTACCAATTCACTCAATTGTCTAATACACTGAGGAATATGTAGGAGTGTGAACACAAATGTTCCCTTGAGATCAGGCAGCACTAACACAGGTGAAGTAGTCAACCTTCTCTCTAATCCTTGCAAACTTTCCTCACAGGCTTCAGTCCATTCAAACTCTTTATCCTTCCTTTGAAATCACGTGACCCCAAAAACTGTACTTCGTTGAGCCAAAACTTATACTTGGACAGCTTTGCATACAACTGTTTCTCCTTCAGAACTTGAAGAATCACACTAAGATATTCAGCGTGTACTTCCTGGTTTCGCGAATAGATGAGTATGTCGTCTATGAAGACAACGACAAACTTATCTAGGTATGGATGAAAGATCCTATTCATGTAATCCATGAATATAGAGGAGTATTCGCTATACCAAACGGCATTACAAGGTACTCGTAGTGCCCATAGCGTGTCCGAAATGCTGTTCTTGGTACATCCTCTTCCTTCACATGCATCTGGTGACAACCCGATCGCAAAACATCCTGGGAGAAAACTGCTGCTCTCCTCAACTGATCCATCAAGTTATCTATCCTCGGAAGAAGATACTTGTTCTTAATGGTGAAGTCGTTCAACTGACGATAATCCACACATAAGCGAGATGTTTCGTCTTTCTTTCTCACCAACAGCACAGGCGTTCCCTACGGCGACACACTAGGTCTAACGAACTGTTTTTCCCAATAAGTCCACCAACTGTTCCTTCAAGGTTTCCAACTCAGCAGCTGCCATATGATACGGTGCCATAGACGCTGGTCCTGTTCCTGGCACAAGATCGTTCACAACTCGATGTCTCGAACTGGCGGTACACCTGGTACGTCTTCAGAAAAGACTTCCGGAAAATCGTTAGTAACATGTATTCGTTGAGCTCCTCCTCTCAAAGAAACGTTTCCTTGGTTGGCATTCCAAATCCAGAATTATCCGAATCAGGGAAAACTAAGGTTTTGTTTGCACCTTCTAATAGGACATGGTTACAAGATAACCAATCCATTCCTATGATCACATCCATTTGCGAAAGAGGCAAACAGATCAAATCAATAAAAAACGTTCTATCTTCTACACAAATAGAACAGTTCGATCAATGTTCGCAGTTATAACAGGGTTTGCCGGAAGTGCAAAAATTACCAAATCTAAGGGTAAGGAAAGATACATATAAGGTTTTACCTTCCACGACGATCTAACCGTGAATTAAATCTTCCCTCTGAGAAGTCTCAGCATCAACCCCAGTATAAACTCTACTCATTGCCTTAGGCTTCGCTACTTGCACATCGTTGACAAAATGTTTAGCTTTTGATTGTATGCAATCGCGTGAAGTATGCCCTGGTTTTCCACATTTAAAGCACATGATTCCCTTGATCAAGCATCCTCTGGTGACATGATTGTTCTTGCCACACTTCATGCACTTCTTTGGGGCGCTTCCAGATTGACTAATACCCCCACTGCTTCCTCCTACAAAACGCTGTTGTTGACCTTGCTGTTTTGAATATGGTTTCCATCGAGATCTTTCGTCACGACCATTGGTGCCTTTATGGAACCTAGTCGGTCCAGAGTGACGTTGCCTTCCTTCATGAGTCTTCATCAGATCTTCGATTAGGAAGCATTCATCTACTAACATCGAGAACTCTTTGACCTCAAGAGGTTGCACCGCTCCTTGAATCTCGTCCCTTAAAACTTCTTCGAACTTTGTGCACTTCCACTCCTCATTGGGATGAAGATGGAAATAACTCGAAGACTTCAGCAGGGACTCAAAACGATCAGTATATTCTTTGACAGACATTCCTCCTTGACGTAGCTGCAGGAACTCCATGTCTTTCAACTCGTCTGACACTCGTTGGAAAAATACTCGTTCTGAAGAACTCTGCGAGTGACAACTTACAAGAAAGCAAAAGCATCACTATTCTGCCAATATCATTCCTCTTCAGAAACAATAATGCAGAGAATAACAAAGAATTGTTGTCTTCCTTACAGAAACACAACACAGACACAAACAATACAAAAGGATAGACCAAAGTCATCATCCCTTCCAACATTGTTTTCTCTCAGAAACAGTAACACAGAAAACAATCAGAGAAAACACAACACAAACAAGACAGACCATAACCTACAAACCCCACAAAGACTCGGTCAGCTCTGATACCAAATAATGCAACACTCTTTTCCGAGTGTCAAATTCCCGAACGTTTATAAGGCCGAAAATATTTGTTAATGCGAAAAATACGGTTTTATTTTTCTTTTCTTTTCACAAAGATGTAATGGGATTAGTAAAGGTAAATAAATAATACTTATAAATGAACTTAGGTCCACCATGTATTTCTACAACATATTGTATTATAAATACAGAAATAGAAAACGGAAAACAGAAAACATCAACATTACTACATACAGAAATAAGTCTAATGCATAATGGCATAAGAAATAAAAAAAGTACTAGGAGTCGTAGCTCTCAAAAGGTACTACAAAAACTGACATAGTTTGGCCGACAACAAAACTAAAACAGCAAAAGAGTCCACCTCCAAACTCAAAGGAACTGCTGAATCGAACCATCGTCGCGTCCATCTGTTCAAGCAGCAACTGCAAGTACCAGCAGAAAACATATAGATATGGGTGAGATTCCCGTTCATCAACACAACAAAACAGCAGTAGTAAAGACGGGACGACTCCCCAGGTAATAGCGTACCCAACATGCTAAATAGCATACTAAAACTCTCAATATAAATCATGTTAAACAGTTAACAGCATAATATAATGCATTCTTAAACAGAACAGCAATGTATAACAGTAAATGTAAACATCAATGGCCATGCAATGCAGTGCAATGTGCATGACTCAATGCCAATGTCATTGGGTACTACTCTGACCCCTACTCCATGGAGCTAACAAAACATTCGGAGAGAGTGAATGGGAGGACATGTTCCAGTTTCTACCAGCCATGAGCAAGATGCTACAACATTCGTAACGTGCACGTATCCGGCTTTACGGTAACACTCTCGACCAAACATGAAAAGTACGGCATATAGTAGAGGATATCAGTGTATTGCACGGATTCGCCACAACACAGAAGAATCACCAACTGGTCACATGTCAGCCCTTCCAACCCTGATACCTCCAAAAAGACCATTGAAGATCGTCACCGTAAGATTCGCACCCGCATCAAGGTGTAAGCTCAACTCCTAGGCTCAAGGCCTTACAACTATGCACATGAAATGCCAATGCTTACACAAAGCAGATGCGATAAAGCAATGTCTATCCATTGGATAAACCTCAAGGTTCACTAAGGTTCACTTCCTCAGAAACTACACGCGTCTTTGTTTTATAAAACAGTTATCCATCGGATAAATCATTTATCCATCAGATAAAAAATCTCGTGACTCCTTTGGAATGATCCAGACTGCTTTCAGAATCGCCGACTGTCCCCACAACCAATACAAGCCTTTTCAGCGTGTTTGGTCCTCACTCACACGCTTTCTAGGAAACTTCCCAGAAGGTCACCCATCCCATAATTACTCTAAGTCAAGCACGCTTAACTATAAAGTTTTTATGTTCTAAGCTCCCGAAAGAAAATAAATCTTGTTGGTATGGGTAGTACTAATCAATTCTTGTATGCCTTTACTTAGCTATACAGTCCCATACCTGCATAGCCTCAGGATTCCTTCCACTGTACAGTCCCATACCTGCACAGTCTCAGGATCTCTCTCATTCCAGTTATCACAAGACGGAAACAATCGAACGATTAACCTGGATCCGAATCATCGGTCCGTCATCGAACTACTGTTTCAAAACCCAAAACGTTTCGTGTTTGTGTTTACGTCTTATGAATTATGTCTCAAGTCCTAAACATTATGAATGAGGATTGACAATCCCCTTAGATAAGTCTTTAAGCCTTTCTAAGATTTTAATCCTTGATTTTCAATTAAGGAAATAAGTGTTGATTCACTTAAGTCTTATGAACTCATTGATGTACTAAGTCATCAATGGTATAGCATGTGGTCTTGTTTCACCACATATTATACTTAATTATCCCTTGTCTTCAACTCTAAGTCAATTACTTAACTTAGGTTTTTACGTGTAAAACTTTTACGATTGAGTTAGAAAACTCCTTTTGTAAACCAAACAACTTTTACAATTAAAAACTCATTTGATTTGAACCAACATTTGATACTTCACTTCTAGCATTTTCTGAAAGGTGAAATTCGCTTAGCGAGAGTACATTCGCTTAGCGAAATTGAGGCAGTGATACCTCACTTGAAATTCCTTTCTCGCAGGGCGAACAGAAGTTTCGCGTCGCGAGGCTGAGAGCTGTATTTGCTCCTTATACTGATCCTCTGTATCGCGAGGCTAATATTGTCTCGCATCGCGAGGTAGAGAACTGTATTTCAAACCGACCTTCTGCATCGCGAGGTGATAATTGTCTCGCATCGCGAGGCAGAGAGCTGTAATTCTTCACTGCTTAGGCGGTTCGCTACGCGAGGCCGAGAAGCTGCATCTTTGTTGCTCGGGCTAGCCCACTGTCTCGCGAGGCGAGACGACGCAAGGTTAGCCAGGCAAATGCCTTGTATTCCCTCTGTCCGGGGCGAGACAGGGTTCGCTGGGCGAGTGCCCTGTTTTCACTTTCCTTAACTCCTTCGTTAATTCTCTTTTTGAAACAGATAATTTGATTAAAGGACCTATGGCTAAAGAAAAGACATTTTCCACTTTGGTGACACACTTTAAAGGTTGAAACTTCATTTGATCTTTGGATCAAAATCACTTTTGTTTCTCTTTGAAAACATAGGTTATGAAATCATGTTTTTCTTACTTTAAAACCTTACTAGATCAAGAACAAAACATGTTCTTATATTTCCTCTTAAGGCCACAGGCCTTCTCCAATGAGAAATGGAGACTTGGCTTCACCAACAAAGCAAATGTAGCTCAAAAGGCTTACACAATCATGATAAACCACAATACACATCATTACATCATAGCCAAAACTTAAGAATCCATCACACATCATGGCCTCACACTCAAGCATAAAAGTCCATACTTGATCTAGTGATCAAAGTAGGTTTTTCAACATACATGGAAATGATTTTCATTCAATCACATCATGATCAATATATGCTAAAGCACACTACAACACACTAAAGCATAAACTTATCAAGACAACTTTGTTCTCCAAGAGAACTTGACAAAACTTAACAATTAAGAGTGAACCCATACTAAAGGGTTTCACCCACACATAAAGTAAACAACCATCTTCAGAACCACCATTTTGGTTTGATGAGGTTCACCCCCCATACCTGTTGAAGAGCAGATTCCCGGATCAAAGTCAGTTGATCGGTTTGTGAACCTCCTGATAATTGTCACCAACTACAAACAACCAAACAATCAAACATTAAACAACAATCCAACCAAACTCAACAATTCTCACAAAGAGGGTTTCGACCACCCTAGGGTAAAAAGGTTAGGAATGGATCTTGGTTTTCCATTTCATGGATTCAAAGGCATAAGAAAGCTAAGGAAGAAATCAAGTGTTAGAAATCAAAAATTGATCAAAAACACTGTCCATCATCAAAAGGGTTCGGCCATTTTGTGCTTTTTGAGCTATGATGAGAGTTGAATCATAAGCTCCTGGATTTAGGTAGAGAATGATGAGGTGAGTTCAAAGAAATTGGTCTGACATCAAAATGATTTTTCTACAATTTCCTATGGATTTTCAAACTTTTGGATCTAAGAAATGATTTTCATGAAAATGGATCTCGATCTTGAAATAAAGAGATATTCAAGAAGCTAAGAGATCATAGAAGTGATCTTACCTTAAAATGAAGGAAGATTGCTCAAGGAATCTAGTGATTCCAACAAGAAACCAAGCTTTTCTCAAGAACAACAATGGAGCTTCTCAAGGTTGAAGATGGAGTGTGTTTTGGGAGGGCTGTGTGCATGAATGAGGGGCTGGACTAGGCTGAGTTCAGCCTTAAAACAAGTCAGTTAAGGGCAAAATGGTCATTTGCCAAAAGGGTAAAATGGTAAAAGTGCAAAAGACTAAGGTTAGGGGAATTTTGGTCATTTCGCGTCTAGATTTTCTGGATCGTCATGACGACTCTGGCATACTCTCCCAAGTGTCCTGGGATGATGTGGTATCAAGTTTATCCGTTGTCGGGTCTCGTTGAATCCCTATACGACTCCAAACGCCTCCCGATTCGATTATACGACCGAATATAATATATTATTATTTTTTTTCGGATGTCAGGACGGATTTTAACGAAGATGTAGAAAATAAAATCCCGAGCCTTATGTCTCGTTCACGAGTCCAAATTAGGTTTCGACAGTAGAGAAAGGCTACTATCCGTGAAAAACGCAGACCGGGCTCCGTTTGAGCTTTTGCCCGAAACTTAACCATGGCTTCCTATGGTTGGGTAGAACATTCCTATCTTCTCGGAATATTTTATTTCACTCTCTAAACCCTGCAATAAAATACAAACGTTAAAATACTGGAGAATTAGAAAACGTGAAAATCGGGGCGTTACATTCCTACCCCTCTTAAAAGAATTTCATCCTCGAAATTCGTGACTTAAAACTAAAAATACTCGGTCGCTGAAGATTAAGGAAAGAAAATTTCAACAAATGAAATTTTTCCTGGTCATGGTCTCAGAAGAAAGTATACAAAAGAATTTTACCAATCTGGAGTGAATACAGGAATATCCGGGATGTAAAAAGATTCTTCATTAGGTTCGTGAATGTAAAAATGCATAGCTAATACATGTTTACATCCATGACTCTAATAAAGTTCCTTCTTTCATAAGAACCTTCCAATAAATTTGGGAATCAAAAGATAAACAGTCTGGCAAAAATCAGACTGGATCACCTTCACCAAAAGTAAAAGTGATTAGAGTAAGTTTCATCAAGAAACTTCCAGTATCAAGAAGTTGTTTATGTTATAACTCAAGAAATAGTAATAACAAAACTTTCAGTGAAATAATATGAAAATGTCCAGACCAATGGACACCATATTACCAATTCACTCAATTGTCTAATACACTGAGGAATATGTAGGAGTGTGAACACAAATGTTCCCTTGAGATCAGGCAGCACTAACACAGGTGAAGTAGTCAACCTTCTCTCTAATCCTTGAAAACTTTCCTCACAGGCTTCAATCCATTCAAACGCTTTATCCTTCCTTTGAAATCACGTGACCCCAAAAAATGTACTTCGTTGAGCCAAAACTTACACTTGGACAGCTTTGCATACAACTGTTTCTCCTTCAGAACTTGAAGAATCACACTATGATATTCAGCGTGTACTTCCTGGTTTCGTGAATAGATGAGTATGTCGTCTATGAAGACAACGACAAACTTATCTAGGTATGGATGAAAGATCCTATTCATGTAACCATGAATATAGAGGAGTATTCGCCATACCAAACGGCATTACAAGGTACTCGTAGTGCCCATAGCGTGTCTGAAACGCTGTTCTTGGTACATCCTCTTCCTTCACATGAATCTGGTGACAACCCGATAGCAAAACATCCAGGGAGAAAACTACCGCTCTCCTCAACTGATCCATCAAGTTATCTATCCTCGGAAGAAGACACTTGTTCTTAATGGTGAAGTCGTTCAACTGATGATAATCCACACATAAGCGAGATGTTTCGTCTTTCTTTCTCACCAACAGCACAGGCGTTCCCTACGGCGACACACTGGGTCTAACGAACTGTTTTTCCAAATAAGTCCACCAACTGTTCCTTCAAGGTTTCCAACTCAGCAGGTGCCATATGATACGGTGCCATAGACGCTGGTCCTGTTCCTGGCACAAGATCGATCACAACTCGATGTCTCGAACTGGCGGTACACCTGGTACGTCTTCAGAAAAGACTTCCGGAAAATCGTTAGTAACAGGTATTCGTTGAGCTCCTCCTCTCAAAGAAACGTTTCCTTGGTTGGCAGTCCAAATCCAGAATTATCCGAATCAGGGAAAACTAAGGTTTTGTTTGCACCTTCTAATAGGACATGGTTACAAGATAACCAATCCATTCCTATGATCACATCCATTTGCGAAAGAGGCAAACAGATCAAATCAATCAAAAACGTTCTATCTTCTACAGAAATAGAATAGTTCAAACAAACTTTCGCAGTTATAACAGGCTTTGCTGGAAGTGCAAAAATTACCAAATCTAAGGGTAAGGAAAGATACAGATAAGGTTTTACCTTCCACGACGATCTAACCGTGAATTAAATCTTCCCTCTGAGAAGTCTCAGCATCAACCCCAGTATAAACTCTACTCATTGCCTTAGGCCTCGCTACTTGCGCATCGTTGACAGAATGTTTAGCTTTTGATTGTTTGCAGTCGCGTGAATTATGCCCTGGTTTTCCGCACTTGAAGCACATGATTCCCTTGATCAAGCATCCTCTGGTGACATGATTGTTCTTGCCACACTTCATGCTCTTCTTTGGGGCACTTTCAGATTGACTAATACCCCCACTGCTTCCTCCTACAGAACGCTGTTGTTGACCTTGCTGTTTTGAATATGGTTTCCATCGAGATCTATCGTCACGACCATTGGTGCCTTTATGGAACCTAGTCGGTCCAGAGTGACGTTGCCTTCCTTCACGAGTCTTCATCAGATCTTCGATTAGGAAGCATTTGCAACACCCTTTCCCGAGTGTCACATTCCCGAACGTTTATAAGGCCGAAAATATTTATTAATGCGGAAAATACGATTTTTCTTTTTCTTTTCTTTTCATAAAGATGTAATGGGATTAGTAACGGTAATAAATAATACTAATAAGAGAACTTAGGTTCACCATGCATTTCTAGAACATATTGTATTATAAATACAGAAACAGAAAACGGAAAACAAAAACATCAACATTAATATATACAGACATAAGTCTAATGTATGACTGACATAAGAAATACCATATGTACTAGGAGTCATAGCTCCGAGAAGGTACTACAAAAACTGACATAGTCTGGCTGACAACAAAACTAAAACAGCAAAAGAGTCCACCTCCGAACTCAAAGGGACTGCTGGACCGAACCATCGTCGCGTCCATCTGTTCAAGCATCAATAGCAAGTACCAGCAGAAAACATACAGATATGGGTGAGATTCCCGTTCATCAACACAATAAAATAGCAGTAGTAAAAACGGGACGACTCACCGGGTAACAACGTACCCAACATGCTTACAAAGGTTCTCAATATAAATCATATTAAGCAGTCAACAACATAATATCATGCTAAACATTTAACAGCATAATATAAGGCATTCTTAAACAATACAGCGATGTATAACATTAAATGTAAACATCAATAGATATGCAATGCAATGCAATGTATATGACTCAATGTCAATGTCACTGGGTACTACTCTGATCCCTACTCCATGGAGCTAACAAAACATTCGGAGAGAGTGAATGGGAGGACATGTTCCGGTTTCTGCCAGCCATGAGCAAGATGCTACAACATTTGTAACGTGCACGTATCTGGCTTTACGGTAACACTCTCGACCAAACATGAAAAGTACGGCATCTAGTAGAGGATATCAGTGTATTGCACGGATTCGCCACGACACAGAAGAATCACCAACTGGTCACATGTCAGCCCTTCCAACCCTGATACCTCCAAAAAGACCATTGAAGATCGTCACCGTAAGATTCGCACCCGCATCAAGGTGTCAGCTCAACTCCTAGGCTCAAGGCCTTACGACTATGCACATGAAATGCCAATGCTTATACAAAGCAGATGCGATAAAGCAACGTCTATCCATTAGATAGACCTCAAGGTTCACTAAGGTTCTCTTCCTTAGAAACTACACACATCTTTGTTTTATAAAACATTTATCCATCGGATAAATATCTTGTGACTCCTTTGGAATGATCCAGACTGCTTTCAGAATCGCCGACTGTCCCCACAAACCAACACAAGTCTTTTCAGCGTGTTTTGTCCTCACTCACACGCTTTCTAGGAAACTTCCCAGAAGGTCACCCATCCCATAATTACTCTAAGTCAAGCACGCTTAACTATAAAGTTCTTATGTTCTGAGCTCTCGAAAAGAAGATAAATCTTGTTGGTATAGGTAGTACCAATCAATTCATGTATGCATTCGCTTAACTATACAGTCCTATACCTGCATAGTCTCAAGATTCCTTCCACTGTACAGTCCCATACCTGCACAGTCTCAGGATCTCTCTCATTCCAGTTATCACAAGACGGAAAAAATTGAACGATTAACCTAGATCCGAATCATCGGTCCGTCATTGAACTACTGTTTCGAAAACCAAAACGTTTCGTGTTTGTGTTTACGTCTTATGACTTATGTCTCAAGTCCTAAGCATTATGAATAAGGATTGAGAATCCTCTGAGATAAGTCTTTGAGCCTTTCTAAGATATTAATCCCTTGTCTTTCAATTAAGGAAACAAGTGTTGATTTCACTTAATTCTTTTGAACTCATTGATTTACTAAGTCATCAATGGTATAGCACATGGTCTTGTTCCACCACATACCATACTTAATTAACCCTTGTCTTCAACTCTAAGTTAATTATTTAACTTAGGTTTTTCACGCGTAAAACTTTACGATTGAGTTAGAAATCTCCTTTGTAAACCAAACAACTTTTACAATTGAAAACTCATTTGATTTGAAACAACATTTGAACTACTTACTTTATTTCTAGCATTTTCTAAAAGGTGAAATCCGCTTAGCGAGAGTACATCCGCTTAGCTAAATTAAGGCAGTAATACCTCATTTGAAATTCCTTTCTCGCGGGGCGAACAGAATTTTTGCGTCGCGAGACTGAGAGCTGTATTTACTCTTTATACAGATCCTCTGTATTGCGATGCGAATATTGTCTCGAGTCGCGAGGTAGAGAACTGTATTTCAAACCGACCTTCTGCATCACGAGGCGATAATTGTCTCGCGTCGGGAGGCAGAGAACTGTAATTCTTCACTGCTTAGACGGTTCGCGGGGCGAGAAATACTTCGCTACGCGAGGCAGAGAAGCTGCATCTTTGCTGCTCGGGCTAGCCCACTGTCTTGCGAGGCGAGGCAAGGTTAGCCGGGCGAATGCCTTGTTTTCCCTCTGTCTCGCGGGGCGAGACAGGGTTCGCTGGGCGAGTGCCCTGTTTTCACTTTTCCTTAACTTCTTCATTAAATCTCTTTTGAAACACTTAGTTTGATTAACAAACCTATGGCTAAAGAAAAGACATTTTCCACTTTGGTGACACACTTAAAAAGTTAAAACTTCATTTGATCTTTGGATCAAAATCACTTTTTTTTTCTCTTTGAAAACATAGGTTATGAAATCATGTTTTTCTTACTTCTTCTTACTTCAAAACCTTGCTAGATCAAGAACAACACATGTTCTTATATTTCCTCTTACTAAGGCCATAAGCCTACTCCAATGAAAAATGGAGACTTTGCTTCACCAACAAAGCAAATATAGCTCAAAAGCTCACACCAATTATGACAAACCACAATTACACCTTATTACATCATAACCAAAACATACAAGTCCATCACACATCATGGTCTCATAACCAAGCATAAAAGTCCGTACTCACTACTACAGAAAAGGGATTTACCAGCGTTTATTTTAGGCCTTTAGTAGCGCTTTCGGGCGCTGACTATTTATCCGCTAGCAAAAGGGGGAAAATTTCGCCAGCGCTTATTGAAGCGCTGGTAAAGGTACAAAGTTACCAGCGTTTCCTTTAATAAGCGCTGGTAAAGGTTATACAATTGCCAGCGCTTCCTTCAAGTAAACTCTGGCAATGCCCTATTTTTTTTTTTATATATTTAATTACTTTTACTATTCCCCCTGTTTTCCATTACAATTTGCAAATCAACACAAGCAAAACCAGCAATATACAGATGATTCAAAACCAAACAGGTTATATATATATATATATATATATATATATATATATATATATATATAAACATATTGTTGAGGTTTTGCTATTATATATATATATATATATATATATATATATATATATACAAGAGCAAAAACCAAAAAATAATCCTAGCTAGTACTAGCTTGATTGAAGAAGCCCTTCATCAATTAATCCTTTGCTTTCCCTTCAACAAAATCCTTGCTCCCCTTCAATAATATCCAAATAAACATTGTTAAGTTCAAAATGGTATATAAACTCGAAATGACTACAATAGATCAAACTTACATATATATAACTTCATTCGATAAAATCAACAATATAACGGCACCACTCTTGCTTGAGTGCGGTAAGTTGATCATCAGAGTATACCGGACATTTACGTTCTGGACAGTACTGCGAAACGAAAATTAAATCAAGTTAATAATTAAAGTATGTACATTTCAAATATGGTCAAATGTGAGAGTAATTAAATATATAAAGTATTTGGGAGAATGGAAGAAGAAATCCACACACACTACTGAAAACAGAGTATTTAGAGAGAAAATATATATGCTGAATAATACTCAAAATTAACTCTTTATTGAATTCATATACCACTGCACTTACAGTACTTTCATGCACACATTTATAGATCTGCTAGACCTCTAACTAATAAGTCTAACTAACTCATCTAACTCAGAGCTAACCACTTTTACTGTTATAATCATCAACAGTTCATAACTACTAACCATAACTGACTTTGAAATACTCTGTCAACACAACCACCTAATTCAAAGTTCACTCAACACACAAGATATGCTAATTTAGCATTACTATGGAGTCTAACATCCCAACTAGGTTGGCACCTAGACTCCATCTATCATTTGCTGCACATCAAGTTTGAATCAATTCTCTTATTGATACAACTTTTAAAAAACTCCTTAGCTCTTTGAATATCTCAATTTTCATAGGCTTGGTCATGATATCTACTTTATGAAATTCAGATCACCTGCAAAAGCACAATTGCAGTTTCCCTTTATTCACTCACGCAAGAAGTGAAATTTGGTCTCAATATGTTTACTCCTCCAATGAGCCATTGGATTTCTTGCCAAACTGATTGCAGATTTGTTATCACTGGATTTCCTGCAGATTTGTTACTAGGTCACAAGGAAAGAAAGATCATGAGCAATTTGTTTGCAGAAGAGGTAACAAATCATTTTACATTGACAACAATATGTACACTTTAGCACATTTGTGTTGAGCAGCTTTTGTTTGGTTTTGTAGGGTTATTTTATATATGAATCTTTGCGATGGCCACTGGTCTATACTCTTTAGTCAAGAAAAGCACATCCAAGAGCACACTTCAAAATCTGAGATTTACTTTGTTGAGCAAAGAAACTTGATTTTTTTCTTAAACCGCAGTGAAACTTTGGCTAAACAACGGTACCAATATATATGCTATAAAATTATAAAATTTTAGATATAAATATTATTGCTTGTTAGATTTTGAATGTCACCGGAATCACGTCATTTGGGTTCCTACAACCCGAGTTATGCGCATTGCAACCTAGGCTGTCCAGAACTAGCACAGCAGAAAAAACTTTTCTGCATAATGGCCTACTGGGAATTTATTTGTTGACCAAAAAATATGAACTTTCTCCATCATTAATGTTTGCGTCTTAGCTTTAAATAGCCACTGGAATTAGGTTAGAAGGATTTCGGTAGCCCGAGATATGCATCTTGAAATTCAGGCTGTCGGGAATGGATTCTGCAGCACATGAGTCAACTTTGAAGTTTAAACTGTATCTATCCATAAGACTAAAAATTCAGAAATTTCCATGGAGTGAAGGTATTTGTCTTAGGTTTCTAATTTCTCTGACGGTACGCAATTTCAATTATTATACATAGAGTTATACATTTATAACTGTACACTGTTCAGAATCTTATTTCTGCAAGATTCTGCAGAAATAGAACCGTTTTCAAAGAACTATTGAGAATCATACAATGATCCATAATTCTTGAAATTTTCACCAAATGTGGCCTTAGATCATATCTTTCAAATGACACTATCCTCATACCTACAGGAGGTCCCTACCCCGAGATATGCACAAATCTTCGCCTGCTGTTCTGCTAGGACAGTAGGGAGTTCATAGAGTTGATATTTGTGTTTTTTTTTCTTCAAAAGCAGATGAGTTGATGAAATTCATCATGTCAGGGCTAATGTATACATTCTTAGTTGTGTTGGTGTTCAAATGTATGTAGAAGAATGATATACGAAGGACTAGGGTGTTCAAACTCCTTGTCATCCTTTTATGCATTATGAATTAAGTTCAGTTGCAAAATTGTATTTTAGAATGATACCATTGTAGCATCAGCAGCATGGATTTCAACTTGAAAGGTTCTGTTCTGAGCAAGAAGAGCCTTCAGAATTCTTCTATTGTGAGCATCAAGAATCTCCATGTGTTCATGCTGCATGTGCATCGTGAATCCCTTTTCAAGCAACTAGCCATTACTGAGCACTTACACTTCACAGATTTATAGATGTAGCCAGACCTTTAACAAAAGGTCTAAAAAAATCATCTAACTAGCTCAAAGAGCTAACATTTACTATTATAACTATCATCAACAGTTCATAACTACTAGCCACTAACTGACTTTGAAATACTCTTTCAAGATAAACTAGAACGAAAAGTACATACCAATAATGGGATTTGAGTTTGGTTCTCAACGACGATATCCTTCAAAAACTTCATTACATAGTAGCCACAGTCGATGTCGTTGGGTTGACGGGGGGCACCATAAAAGCTCAAATAATAAATTAATTGTTTTCATTTTTTAATTTAAATAACTGCATATATAAGATAGAACTTTTAATTTGTAAATACGTACATCCATAAATATCCAGTTAGTCTTGGATGATGAAGAAAATCGGGACTTGCCTCCTCTGCTCTGGGCATGATGAATTTGCAAACCCCTAAGTGCAAAATCAAACAATTCATTAAAGTATATAATTTGAATCATCATATATATTAAGATAAAAATAAATGTGTATACTTACTTATTGTATTGATCCATCATTGGTTTGCGATAGGTATAAGGGACATGCAACGGGTCAAAATAGTACACAATGTCTTCATGGGGATTGATTGCTAATAATACCCAATGTCCCCTACAAAAATGAACAGAGTTGGCAAATACTAAGCCTAGATAATCACATTTCACAAAATTTATAGAAGTTAATTAAAATGACTCACCCTACGTTGCAAGGTGACAAAAATAATGACTCAATGCCAGGTTCAGCTAATGCTAAGCGATCGGCTATATATTGTTTTTGCCCAGTTATTGACTTGTGCAAAGCTGTTTTATGTGGGCACAAAAACACGAACCTCCGAGTCCGTTCTTCTGGGATCAATATCTCATGATACAAGTACCTTAAATTAAAACATGTAAACAAATTAATGGATAAACTATAACCGTACTTGAGATAGAAAATATAAGTTCGATGTAATACCTGAGATATACCGTAATAACAGTCTGAGATAGTATCTCATGACGAAGAACTTCCTTGATTTCGAAATGAAGGCCGAGAAACAAAGTGGTCTCATAACCCAGCAGTTCTGGCTCCAATGGCACTGTAACATCTGGTGCATTCATATTCCTTAACATATAGGCTTCAAGATAAGCCATATAATCTGCACCATGAGCCGTAGGAGAACGGGAGACCTGAGAATTGCTCTGGGGATGAGATTTGCTCCCGTTCTTCACTAGGGATGTTATTGACCCTTTTGTTTGCCCCTTGCTAACTATAGGAAGGGAAGGTCGGGATTTGTCAGTTGTGTGCTCCGACACTTTGCCCTTGCCATTGTCCTTGGCTTTGGATTTTGAGGGTACCTGGATATTTTGCATTGCAAATACATTAATTAGTTAGTGAATGATTTTATGATAATAAATCATGCATGTTTATTAACTTATATCATGTTACTTACAACTACGAGGCTGATTGGCCATGCCACATAGGTGCCTATTGCATCTTCCACAGTCAACACATCTGCCTCCTCAAGTGGTACAGGCAATGATGCATTCCCTTCAACCGCATGGTCAACTCTAACTTTCACATGACCGGGAGGTAATGGTTGGATGTGCAATAGTGTTTGAACTGTTTCGTTAAACATTATCCCCTTACCAACCATTCGACGAGTTGGGCTTGACAAATATAGGTTGCATGCAGAGGTGTCCTGAATAAATGATAAACAAAATATTAATATTTAAATTGTAAATGGATTAAATACGTTTAAGTAAAAACAACGTATGAATTATTAATTACCTCGGGTGACAGCATAGTGCAACCATCTCTGGCGCTATATGGGGTAAGGGTAGGGAAAGCAGGCTCACGCGCCTCCACTAGATGGCTGTCTTGCATGGTGCTTCGTAATTCATCTACTTCTTTCCGTAGACAACGTATCTCACGCATCATCTCTTCCATTCTATCATTAGTAGCACGCGTTTGTGGTCCGAAGAGAAGGCTCGAAGTGACACCAAATCCCGTACCCCTTAGGCGACCAGGGTACTCTTTCCTTGATAAGGCTCGGGCAAGGATGTCGTGACGACCATCACAATCTGTTATATCCCCTTGTGATACAGACTGTGATATGCTATCCTGAGACACAAATGAAAATGTTAAATATTATCATAAGAAAGTTAAAAATGAAAACGCTTGTTAACTAATGCTTTCATACTTACAATTTGTTCAACCACTTGCCTAGTGGTGGGATCAACAATTTCTCCATTCTCATCTCGACGACTTTCCATCCACAAAATATGGCGTTGAACCATTTTGTTTGTAACATCGTCCCCTGCCGCCAACAACTGTACATTTGAACAATCAAATATTAGTAAACATTAGCAAATTATAACCCAATTATCAGGATATTGTACATACCAACTTTTCCTCAATGCCGGAATACCCCTGACTTCCACCTCTATAATGGTATTCAGGATTTGACGCTCTCTGCCGATTTTCATTGCTAAGCCTCTACATAGACACAGAAATATATATATATATATATATATATATATATATATATATATATATCAATGCATGCATGGTTAATTAATGTCATATATACAAGTCATAAGGATATTTATTGTACATACCAAAAATTCTTCATCTGTTGTGCATCTTGCTACAAAAGCTCTCCAAGCATCCAGTGAAATGTACTCTGCATATTGAGCTGGAGGCTCAGGTCTGACATTCCTTCCTCATCTCTCAGGTACTTCGTCGTCAATTCAGACCGGAATGATCGGTGCATATTTCCGGCCATCTGAATTAACATTTTTTGCTGACATTTATCAACATCAAAGGTCGTCTGCAAAATTAATGTCATAGTATAAGTATGTTTACATAATTAAGAAACACTATAACTAATCAATGTTAATTAATTTACCTCTATATTATGCCAGATGTCTTCTTTGACACGGTGCAAAGAAGAATCCCTCCAATCATTGCAGGTAATTGGGACCGACTGCCGCACTAAGGTCCCAATGTAACTATTCATGTCTCTGCTGACTTTACCAACGGGCTGGCCTTTAACATTCCATTTAACCTGAAAAAATTGATTAAGTGTATAAATTTATATAACAAACAATAAAATGAAACAGTTAATTATATTATATTTATATATATATATATATATATATATATATATATATATATATATATATATATATATATATATATATATATATATATATATATATATATATAGACAGATAGATAGATAGATATCTTACCAAAGGTCTCACTCCTTTACTCCTTTGTCGAATGACATTTTTCTTAACTGTCGGTCCGCGACGCCTCACTTTTTTCTTCGCCTCCGCAGGACTATCATGAGATGGAGATGCCATTTACCTGCAAAAAAAAATTAGACAAAAGTAAAAACATTATTTCATAATCATATATGCAAAAATCGATGAATATAAATTTAATTAGCCCGGAACTTAAAAAAACACAATCACTAGCTATACTTACATATTTAAGACAATCTTTTCCTTTTTCTCGTTGGATTGAGACTTGTGTGTCCCTGATTGGTACGAAATAATGGATTGACCCAAATTCCCTCATCATGATCATTTCTAATATACATATCTTCCTCTCTAGTTGGATTACCCTCAAGTGAATGTTATGTCCCAAAGAAAGGATCGTCCTCCATATTGGCATCTTCATGTGTTTGATGATCATCAATATCATTAACAACCATTTTGTTAGACAATAGAACAATGGACCAATTTGTATCAGCTGGATCGGTGACATAGAACACTTGTTGAGCTTGTGATGCTAAAATAAAAGGCTCATCTTTATACCCCACCTTATTGAAATCAACGCGCATGAACCCCAACTCATCCATCTGTACACCGTTATTATTGTCAACCCACTTACACCGGAACACAGGCACCCGAAACATTGTGTAATCCAACTCCCATATACCTTTGATGACCCCGAAGTATGACATATTCGCATATATGGGGTTTCTGTCTTTGGCACTTGAGATATGCATAGATTGAGCTATAAGAGTCACCCCACTATTTTGCACTGTACTTCGATCATCTTGTTCTTTTGTATAGATTGTGTACCCGTTCATCAAATAACTGGTGTAAGATAAAACATGTAGACTTAGACCTTTCGCTAACCATCTCAATCTTTCTGAAACTGAGGTAGGATTTAGAGCATACTCAACAGAAATGTGATCTTTTAGCCACGTTATAAAACACCGAATATGTTCTCTTTGTAACCAATTTTGATTCTTATTTGGGTACAAATTCTTAAGTATGTCCTTGTGTTTTACAACATATGACTCAACTTCATCGGCGTTGTGTAGAACATACAAGTGTTCTTGCTCCCATTCTGTTCTTGGTATAGTCAATATTTCAATTCTAGAAATCCCTTGCCTTATGGTTCTTCCTGTGTGATGAGACTTTGGCATCCCTGTGGAATGTTTGACATTGGATAAGTATTCGGTACAGAATTCAACAGCTTCTTCAACTATATACCATTCAACAATACAACCCTCTGGTCGTGATCAGTTTTTCACATACCCTTTTAATATTTTCATGTAACGCTCAAACGGATACATCCATCTCATATAAGCTGGCCCACACAATTGTGTCTCTCTAACCAGATGAACGGTTAGATGAACCATTATGTCAAAGAATGAAGGTGGGAAATACATCTCAAGCTCACACAAAGTCACAACTATTTCTCTTTGCAATGCTGGCAACTTTTCAGGGTCAATCACTTTGCTGCAAATTGCCTTGAAGAAGAAGCAAAGTTTAGTTAAGGTCTCCCGCACTTTGTTGGGCAAAATGGACCGTATACCGATGGGTAGCAAACTCTCCATAAGAACATGGCAATCGTGGGACTTTTGACCCTTCAACTTGAGATCTTTCATCGACACGAGGCTCGCAATGTTTGAAGAGTACCCTTATGGAACCTTCACTCCATGAAGAAACTTACAAAAAGAAATTTTCTCTTTTCTAGATAGAGTATGAGCTGCTGGTGGTAGATATGTACGTTTCCCTTTCTTCACCGGTCCCAATTCTCGTCTCAATCCCATACTAACCAAGTCCAACCTTGCATTGATGCCATCTTTAGTCTTCCCTGGCACATTGAGTAAGGTACCAATGACACTATCAAAGATATTTTTTTCAACATGCATCACATCAATGAAATGTCTTACATATAATGACTTCCAATACGACAGCTCAAAGAAAATCGACTTTTTCTTCCACCCTCGTGTCACAAGCTCTCCGGAAAAAGGCTTCCCAAATTCGATACTCAAATTTTTTACCTTTTCAAACAGTTGCACACCCGTCAACGGCAAAGGAGCTCTACGTTCTTCTATATTCCCATTGAATGCCTTTCTCCATAACCGATAATGATGACTTGAATGTAAAAATCTACGATGTCCAAGGAAGACATTCTTCTTACCATGTTCCAACCGCATCCAATCTGTATTATCTTCACATATAGGGCATGCACATTGACCTTTGGTACTGTATCCTGACAGATTACCGTATGCTGGAAAATCATTAATTGTGCCGAAGATCATAGACCTCAAGGTGAAACTTTCTTCTTTATACCCATCGTACACCTCTACACCTGTCTCCCACATTTGCTTCAAGTCTTCAATTAAAGGAGCCAAGTATATGTCGATATAATTTCCTGGTTGTTTGGGCCCAGAAATTAACAGAGAGAGCATCATATATTTGCGCTTCATGCATAGCCATGGAGGTCGGTTATAAATCACCAAAATCACAGGCCATGTATTGTGAGAGCTACTCTGAATACCATGCGGGTTAAATCCATCAGTAGACAATGCAAGTCGGAGGTTTCTTGGTTCTTGCCCGAAATCAGGATAATCATGGTCAATTTTTTTCCATTGAGGAGAATCTGCCGGGTGCCGTAGCTTGCCATCTTTAATCCTTTCATCCTTATGCCATGTAAAGTGCTTTGAATCTTCTGAACTACTGTACATGCGCCTAAATCTAGGTATTATTGGGAAATACCACAAAACCTTCTCTGGAGCTGATTCTTTCTTCTTATATCGTGAGGCATTACATTTAGGACATGTATTTAACGATGCATGTTCATTCCGAAATAAAATGCAATCGTTAGGACAAGCATGTATCCTCTCATAGCTCATGCCAATAGAGCGCAACATTTGTTTAGCCTCATATGTCCGACTAGGAAGCACATTATCCTCCGGCAACATAGATTTCAATAGTGTGAGTAAGTCATTAAAGCTCTTATCAGTCCATCCATTGCTCGATTTCAAGTTAAACAACTTTAACATCGCCGACAATCTTGTGAATTTAGTACAACCCTCATACAACGGTTTCTCTGCATCACTTATCAACTTCTCAAACATTTGAGGACAATCACGAAGATCTTCTTCAACCACGTTTGCCATCTCTTCAAAACGATCGCCCTCATATGTATTTGTATTGGCATCATTTGATGCATATCTCCCACTATTCCCCATATCACTAGATTCACCTTTGGTCTCACCATGCTTTGTCCAACAAGTATAACTTTGATCAATTCCATTGCATATTAAATGTCCTTCCAAGTCAGGTACACTAACTCGTCTTGTATAACAACAACCTAAACATGGACATATGATTCTACTAGGGTTTTCTGCGTGTCCAACTGCAAACCTAATAAAATCTTGCACTCCGTCCTTATATTCCTTCGACAAACGATTGGCAGACATCCACTTTCGATCCATATTTTCCCGATCTACAGCAATTATTTTGAGTTGAAAGAGGTTGACATCTACATTCAATAGTACTACATGCATGCATGATGCATGTCTACTTCATACTAAAGGGTGGGGTCCTATCCTATCCAAGATTGTAAACTTCGCATTATATTATTGTATATATGTCTTAATTACTTCTTGTTCTAAGAAAATTTCGGCAGCATTTCCCCTTAGTTCTCCAAGCACACAACTTAATTCAGGTGGTATTACGACCCAAATTAGGTATGTACACAGAGAACAATGAGAAAATACAAACCAATGACATTCTTAGATCAAGAAGCTAGTGATTAAGACATACAATAATATGGATTGAATACGATTTTACATTCTCAGACTGTCCACTTTGGACAATTCAAGAACAACTTGTATATTGTGTCAAAAACAATATACAAATCATTATTGAACAGGAAACTAAGGTTAATGCATGTGTACATCGATAAAAATAAATATGTCTAATGATTATACTGCTTATAAGAGATTAAAAAAAGATAAATACCTGGTAGGAGTAAGAAATCTGTGGTAGACAATAAGAAAATCAAGACATGACCAAAACTGCAGATTATCAAGTGACAAAGATAAAGTAAAAGTAAAATTAGACAAAGAAGGTGAGACCAAAAGCAGAACCAAGGACAGCAAGAAAGAGAAGAAAACTAACCTATTTCGATATGTGAGAAATGGTATGTCCCTATCACTCCATGAACGAATTTCTTCTAAGTGATTCCCGCTTGGTAATGTGCTGCTTCAATTATCACATGTTAGAAGATATAAATGAGAAACAGAAAATAAATGAGTTTAATTTTCATTATATCACATGTCACATTATTATTAAATCAGTTTGACTATAATAATAATCATTAAACTCAAGAATATTTTACTTACCCAATTTAAGAATTTAAGAATAGTGCTTGATGACTTACCCAATTTGGTTCCAACTAGTACCACTGGGACACCAGGAGCAAAATGTTGGAGTTCAGGGATCCACTGCTAAGTGTATACAAAATTAGAAAAGCAAATTCGAAATCTGGAAGACATGTCAATTAAAGTACAAAACACAGAAACACAAATATACCTTCTACAACACATTCTCATAGCAAGAATATACCTCAAGGAAAATAAAAGAGAAACCGTGAGGTTTTTTTCCTTGAGGTATATTTTTTTCCTTGATATAGGGGAAGAGGATAAGGAGACTGCACTCTACAGGCATAGTGAGAAATTGGCTATTGCCTATGCCCTTATTAGTACAGTACCTGGAATAACCATAAGAATAGTGAAGAACCTTAGAATGTGTGTGGATTGTCACCATATGGCAAAGCTGGTTTCAGAGGCTTACAGTAGGGAACTAATAGTTAGGGATAAAACCAGATTCCATCATTTCAGGCATGGTTCATGTTCATGTAATAATTTCTGGTGAGTGGTGAACATTTTAACAAATAAAAAGATCCTAAAAGAGTAGCCACAAGTAGCTAATGTCAATTTAGATATTCATTTAATCATTATAGAAATGGAATTCTCCTGGGTTATATGCATTTTATTAGTTGCTAAGGTCAAAACCACATGCTAATCTTGATGGAGCTAGTCTATAAACAATGATAGAGGTTCCATTGCCAAATCTGAAGGGCTTTAATCTGCAATACTAAGAGCTACTTAATGTACATAAACAAGTCCTTACACTTGTGGATTACTTGCCGAATTAAGTAGAAGGCCACTTGCTGCAATAAAATTGAAGATAACTATAAATTTTCTATCTTAATTATCATCACACAGACATTTTCTCAGTAAAGCAGAACCACAAATGAACAATACATATGCAACAGAGCTTATCCAAGAAATTGTAACACATTTTTTTCTTTCCCAATCTGGTGGTGGCAGTGACAGTGGCCGAAGTGGCAGCGGCGATAATGGGGAGAGAGAGTAGAGAGGAAAAAGAAGAAAAAAGAAAAAAATACCTCAAGGTCCTCGCGCTGTTGAGAAGAGGGTTTGAGGAGAGAACCGTGAGGTTTCGCGAAGGTGCTGAGCGTGAGTGCTTAGGTCCTGTGGAGGAGAGGGTTGTGGACGACGGTTGTGGGGAGCGGATTGAGGGTCGCTGTGGTGGAGGAGAGGGGTTGAGTTCGCGGTTGTGGAGGAGATGAGGAGGGTTGAGTTCGCGATTGTGAAGGAGATAAGGAGGTTTGAGTTCGCGGTGAGAGTACTGTGTGAAGACTATTACTGAAAGCGCGCGCGCGAAAGTGTTAGTGAAGATCGAGTACTCAGTAATATAAATCAAAAAATTATATTTATATAGAAATGGCAATTGCCATCGCTTTTCCAAATAAGTGCTGGTAAAGGAACAAAACATTTGCCAGCGCTTTCCTAAGAAAGCACTGGTAATAGTATTACCAGCGCTTTCCTAAGAAAGCGCTGGCAAATGTTTTGTTCTTTTACCAGCGTTTATTTGGAAAAGCGCTGGCAATAGTCAATGTCAGAGCTTTGCTTGCGCTTAGTTAACAAAGCGCTGGTAAATCCCAATAATTTGCTAGCACTTACCAAAGAAAGCGCTAGTAATACTTCTCCGCCTCATATTTTCTAGCGTTTTACGGGAAAACGCTGGTGAATGTTGCGTCAATTTTTCCCTATTTTGGTGTAGTGACTTGATCTAGTGATCAAAGTAGGTTTTTCAACATACATGAAAATGATTTTCATTCAATCATCTCATCATCAACATATGCTAAAACACACTACAACATACTAAAGCATACACTCATCAAGACAACCTTGTTCTTGAAGAGAACTTAACAAAACTTAACAAAGAAAAGTGAACCCAAACTCAAGGGTTTCAGCCACACATAAACTTAAACAACCATCTTCACCACCACCATCTTGGTGTGACGAGGTTCACCCCCCATACTTGTTGATGAGCAGATTCCCGGATCAAAGTCGGTTGATCGGTTTGTGAACCTCCTGGCAATCGTCAACAACTACAATAACATAACAATCAAACATTAAACAACAATCAAAGCCAATCTCAACAATCCTAATAAAGAGGATTTCTGCCACCCTAGGTTAAAAGGTTAGGAACTTGGTTTTCCATTCCATGGATTCAAAGGCAATAGGAAAGCTAAGGATGAAATCAAGTGTTAGAAATCAAAAATTGATGAAAAACACTATTCATCATCATCAAAAGGGTTCGGCCATATTGTGCTTTTTGAGCTATGATGAGAGTTGAATCATAAGCTCTTGGGTTTAGGTAGAGAATGATGAAGTGAGTTCAAAGAAATTGGTCTCACATCAAAATGATTTTTCTACAATTTCCTATGGATTTTCAAACTTTTGGATCTAAGAAATGATTTTCATGAAAATGGATCTTGATCTTGAAATAAAGAGATATTCAAGAAGCTAAGAGATCATAGAAGTGATCTTACCTTGAAATGAAGGAAGATTGCTCAAGGAATCAAGTGATTCCAACAAGAACTCAAGCTTTTCTCAAGAACAACAATGGTGTTTTCTCTCAAGAACAACTATGGAGCTCTATCTTTGGAGGGGCTGTGCGAAAATGAGAGAGTGGGGGGCTGAGTTCAGCCTTAAAACAAGTCACTTAAGGGCAAAATGGTCATTTGCCAAAAGGGTAAAATGGTAAAAGTGCAAAAGACTAAGGTTAGGGGCATTTTGGTCATTTTGCGTCCAGATATTTACGAACGTCATGATGACTCTGGCATACTCTCCCAAGTGTCCTGAGATGATGTGATATCAAGATTATCTGTTGGCGAGTCCCGAAAAATCCATATGTGGCTCCGTTCGTCACCCGATTGAGGATTCCGCCCGAACGAAGGTCAGAAAATGATTTTTCTGAAATTTTTACGAAATTTAACCAAAACGTAGAGCATCGAATTCTAAGACTTACTGTCGCGTTCACGGGTCCATCGGAGGTCTTCTGAGCATTAAAATCATACTGTCAGTGTAAAAACGCAGACCGGACTCCGTTTGAGTTTTTGACTCAAAACTTAATCGTAGCTTCCTACGATATCGTCGAGCTTGACTATGGTCTCGGAATATTTTATTTCCATTCCTAAGACCTCGAATAAAATAAAGACATTAAAATACTGAAGAATTAGAAAACGTAAAAATCGGGGCGTTACAGCATTCATCTACCAACACCAAGAACTCTTTGACCTCAAGAGGTAGCACCGCTCCTCGAATCTCGTCCCTTAAACCTTCTTCGAACTTTGTGCACTTCCACTCCTCATCGGGATGAAGATGGAAATACCTCGAAGACTTCAGTAGGGACTCAAAATGAACAACATATTCTTTGACAGACATTCCTCCTTGACGTAGCTGCAGGAACTCCATGTCTTTCAACTCGTCTGGCACTCGTTGGAAAAATACTCGTTCTGAAGAACTCTGCGAGCGACAACTTACAAGAAAGCAAAAGCATCACTATCCTGCCCAATATCATTCCTCTTCAGAAACAATAATGCAGAGAATAACAAACAATTGTTGTCTTCCATGCAGAAACACAACACAGAGATAAACAATACAAAAGGATAGACCAAAGTCATCATCCCTTCCAACATTGTTTTCTCTCAGAAACAATAACACCGAAAACAATCAGAGAAAACACAACACAAACAAGATAGACCATAACCTGCAAACCCCAAAAAGACTCGGCCAGCTCTGATACCAAATAATGCAACACCCTTTCCCGAGTGTCACATTCCCGAACGTTTATAAGGCCGAAAATATTTGTTAATGCGGAAAATATGGTTTTCTTTTTCTTTTCTTTTCACAAAGATGTAATGGGATTAGTAAAGGTAAATAAGTAATACTAATAAATGAACTTAGGTCCACCATGCATTTCTAGAACATACTGTATTATAAATACAGAAACAGAAAATGAAAAACAGAAAACATCAACATTACTATGTACAGACATAAGTCTAATGTATAATGGTATAAGAAATAAAATAAGTACTAGGAGTCGTAGCTCTGAAAAGGTACTACAAAAACTGACATAGTCTGGCCGACAACAAAACTAAAACGGCAAAAGAGTCCACCTCCGAACTCCAAGGGACTGCTGAACCGAACCATCGTTGCGTCCATCTGTTCAAGTAGCAACAGCAAGTACCAGCAGAAAACATATAGATATGGGTGAGATTCCCGTTCATCAACACAATAAAACAACAGTAGTAAAGATGGGACGACTCACCAGGTAACAGCGTACCCAGCATGTTAAACAGCATACTAAAACTCTCAATATAAATCATGTTAATCAGTTAACAGCATAATATAATGCATTCTTAAACAGAACAGGGATGTATAACAGTAAATGTAAACATCAATGGCCATGCAATGCAGTGCACTGTACATGACTCAATGCCAATGTCACTGTGTACTACTCTGACCCCTACTTCATCGAGCTAACAAAACATTCGGAGAGAGTGAATAGGAGGACATGTTCCGGTTTCTGCCAGCCATGAGCAAGATGCTACAACATTCGTAACATGCACGTATCCGGCTTTACGGTAACACTCTCGACCAAACATGAAAAGTACGGCATCTAGTAGAGGATATCAGTGTATTGCAGGGATTCGCCACGACACAGATGAATCACCAACTGGTCATATGTCAGCCTTCCAACCCTGATACCTCCAAAAAGACCATTGAATATCGCCACCGTAAGATTCGCACCCGCATCAAGGTGTAAGCTCAACTCCTAGGCTCAAGGCCTTACAACTATGCATATGAAATGCCAATGCTTACATAAAGCAGATGCGATAAAGCAATGTCTATCCATTGGATAAACCGCAAGGTTCACTAAGGTTCTCTTCCTTAGAAACTACACGCGTCTTTGTTTTATAAAACAGTTATCCATCGGATAAATCATTTATCCGTCGGATAAAAAATCTCATGACTCCTTTGGAATGATCCAGACTGCTTTCAGAATCGCCGACTGTCCCCACAACCAACACAAGTCTTTTTAGCGTGTTTGGTCCTCACTCACACGCTTTCTAGGAAACTTCCCAGAAGGTCACCCATCCCATAATTACTCTAAGTCAAGCACGCTCAACTGTAAAGTTCTTATGTTCTAAGCTCCCGAAAGAAGATAAATCTTGTTGGTATGGGTAATACCAATCAATTCTTATATGCCTTTCCTTAGCTATATAGTCCCATACCTGCATAGCCTCAAGATTCCTTCCACTGTACAGTCCCATACCTACACAGTCTCAGGATATCTCTCATTCTAGTTATCACAAGACGGAAACAATCGAACGATTAACCTGGATCCGAATCATCGTTCCGTCATCAAACTACTGTTTCAAAACCCAAAACGTTTCATGTTTGTGTTTACGTCTTATGAATTATGTCTCAAGTCCTAAACATTATGAATGAGGATTGAGAATCCTCTTAGATAAGTCTTTAAGCCTTTCTGAGATATTAATCCTTGATTTTCAATTAAGGAAATAAGTGTTGATTCACTTAAGTCTTATGAACTCATTGATGTACTAAGTCATCAATGGTATAGCATGTGGTATTGTTTCACCACATATTATACTTAATTATCCCTTGTCTTCAACTCTAAGTCAATTACTTAACTTGGGTTTTTACGTGTAAAACTTTTACGATTGAGTTAGAAAACTCCTTTTGTAAACCAAACAACTTTTACAATTAAAAACTCATTTGATTTGAAACAACATTTGAACTACTTACTTCACTTCTAGCATTTTCTGAAAGGTGAAATTCGCTTAGCGAGAGTACATTTGCTTAGCGAAATTGAGGCAGTGATACCTCACTTGAAATTCCTTTCTCGCGGGGCGAACAGAAGTTTCGCGTCGCGAGGCTGAGAGCTGTATTTCCTCCTTATATAGATCCTCTGTATCGCGAGGCTAATAATGTCTCGCGTCGCGAGGCAGAGAACTTTATTTCAAACCGACCTTCTGCATCGCGAGGCGATAATTGTCACACGTCCCGAGGCAGAGAGCTGTAATTCTTCACTGCTTAGGCGGTTTGCTACGAGAGGCCGAGAAGCTGCATCTTTGCTGCTCGGGCTAGCCTACTGTCTCGCGAGACGAGGCAAGGTTAGCCGGGCGAATGCCTTGTTTTCCCACTGTCACGCGGTGCGAGACAGGGTTCGCTAGGCGAGTGCCCTATTTTCACTTTTCCTTAACTCCTTCATTAATTCTCTTTTTGAAACCCATAATTTGATTAAAAGACCTATGGCTAAAGAAAAGACATTTTCCACTTTGGTGACACACTTTAAAGGTTAAAACTTCATTTGATCTTTGGATCAAAATCACTTTTGTTTCTCTTTGAAAACATAGGTTATGAAATCATGTTTTTCTTACTTCAAAACCTTACTAGATCAAGAACAACACTTGTTCTTATATTTTCCCTTAAGGCCACAAGCCTTCTCCAGTGAAAAATGGAGACTTTGCTTCACTAACAAAGCAAATGTAGCTCAAAATGCTTACACAATCATGATAAACCACAATACACAACATTACGTCATAACCAAAACATAAGAGTCCATCACACATCATGGCCTCACACTCAAGCATAAAAGTCCATACTTGATCTAGTGATCAAAGTAGGTTTTTCAACATACATGGAAATGATTTTCATTCAATCACATCATGATCAATATATGCTAAAGCACACTACAACACACCAAAGCATAAACTTATCAAGACAACTTTGTTCTCCAAGAGAACTTAACAAAACTTAACAATTAAGAGTGAACCCAAACTAAAGGGTTTCACCCACACATAAAGTAAACAACCATCTTCACCACCGCCATTTTGGTGTGATGAGGTTCACCCCCCATACCTATTGAAGAGCAGATTCCCGGATCAAAGTCGGTTGATCAGTTTGTGAACCTCCTGATAATTGTCACCAACTACAAACAACCAAACAATCAAACATTAAAAAACAATCAAACCAAACTCAACAATTCTCATAAAGAGGGTTTCGGCCACCCTAGGGTAAAAAGGTTAGGAATGGATCTTGGTTTTCCGTTTCATGGATTCAAAGGCATAGGAAAGCTAAGGATGAAATCAAGTGTTAGAAATCAAAAATTGATGAAAAACACTATTCATCATCATCAAAAGGGTTCGGCCATTTTGTGCTTTTTGAGCTATGATGAGAGTTGAATCATAAGCTCCTGGGTCTAGGTAGAGAATGATGAGGTGAGTTCAAAGAAATTGGTGTCACATCAAAATGATTTTTCTACAATTTCCTATGGATTTTCAAACTTTTGGATCTAAGAAATGATTTTAATGAAAATGGATCTTGATCTTGAAATAAAGAGATATTCAAGAAGCTAAGAGATCATAGATGTGATCTTACCTTAAAATGAAGGAAGATTGCTCAAGGAATCAAGTGATTCCAACAAGAAACCAAGCTTTTCTCAAGAACAACATTGGAGCTTCTCAAGGTTGAAGATGGAGTGTGTTTTGGGAGGGCTGTGTGCGTGAATGAGGGGCTGGACGGGGCTGAGTTCAGCCTTAAAACAAGTCACTTAAGGGTAAAATAGTCATTTTCCAAAAGGGTAAAATGGTAAAAGTGCAAAAAACTAAGGTTAGGGGCATTTGGTCATTTCGCGTCTAGATTTTCCGGATCGTCGTGACGACTCTGGCATACTCTCCCAAGTGTCCTGGGATGATGTGGTATCAAGTTTATCCATTGTCGGGTCTCGTTGAATCCCTTTACGACTCCAAACGCCTCCCGGTTCGATTATACGACCGAATATAATATATTATCATTATTTTTCGGACCTCAGGACGGATTTTAACGAAGATGTAGAGAATAAAATCCCGAGACTTACTGTCTCGTTCACGAGTCCAAATTAGATTTCGATAGTAGAAAAAGGCTACTATCCGTGAAAAACGCAGAGCGGGCTCCGTTTGAGCTTTTGCCCGAAACTTAACCATGGCTTCCTATGGTTGTGTAGAACATTCCTATCTTCTCGGAATATTTTATTTCACTCTCTAAACCCTCCAATAAAATACAAACGGTAAAATACTGGAGAATTAGAAAACGTGAAAATCGGGGCGTTACATTCCTACCCCTCTTAAAAGAATTTCGTCCTCGAAATTCGTGAATTAAAACTAAAAATAGTCGGTCGCTGAAGATTAAGGAAAGAAATTTTCAACAAATGAAATTTTTCCTGGTCATGGTCTCAGAAGAAAGTATACAAAAGAATTTTACCAATCTGGAGCGAATACCTGAATATCCGGGATGTAAAAAGATTCTTCATTAGGTTTGTGAGTGTAAAAATAAATAGCTAATACATGTTTACATCCATGACTATAATAAAGTTCCTTCTTTCATAAGAACCTTACAATAAATTTGGTAATTAAAAGATAAACAGTCTGGCAAAAATCAGACTGGATCACCTTCACCAAAAGTAAAAGTGATTAGACTAAGTTTCATCAAGAAACTTCCAGTATCAAGAAGTTGTTTATGTTTTAACTCAAGAAATAGTAATAACAAAACTTTCAGTGAAATAATATGAAAATGTCCAGACCAATGGACACCATATTACCAATTCACTCAATTGTCTAATACACTGAGGAATATGTAGGAATGTGAACACAAATGTTCCCTGGAGATCAAGCAGCACTAACACAGGTGAAGTAGTCAACCTTCTCTCTAATCCTTGCAAACTTTCCTCACAGGCTTCAGTCCATTCAAACGCTTTATCCTTCCTTTGAAATCACGTGACCCCAAAAACTGTACTTCGTTGAGCCAAAACTTACACTTGGACAGCTTTGCATACAACTGTTTCTCCTTCAGAACTTGAAGAATCACACTAAGATATTCAGCATGTACTTCATGGTTTCGCGAATAGATGAGTATGTCGTTTATGAAGACAACGACAAACTTATCTAGGTATGGATGAAAGATCCAATTCATGTAATCCATGAATATAGAGGAGTATTCGCTATACCAAACGGCATTAAAAGGTACTCGTAGTGCCCATAGCGTGTCCGAAACGCTGTTCTTGGTACATCGTCTTCCTTTACATGAATCTGGTGACAACCCGATCGCAAAACATCCTGGGAGAAAACTGCTGCTCTCCTCAACTGATCCATCAAGTTATCTATCCTCGGAAGAAGATACTTGTCCTTCTTGGTGAAGTCGTTCAACTGACGATAATCCACACATAAGCGAGATGTTTCGTCTTTCTTTCTCACCAACAGCACAGGCGTTCCCTACGACGACACACTGGGTCTAACGAACTGTTTTTCCCAATAAGTCCACCAACTGTTCCTTCAAGGTTTCCAACTCAGCAGCTGCCATATGATACGGTGCCATAGACGCTGGTCCTGTTCCTGGCACAAGATCGATCACAACTCGATGTCCCGAACTGGCGGTACACCTGGTACGTCTTCAGAAAAGACTTCTGGAAAATCGTTAGTAACATGTATTCGTTGAGTTCCTCCTCTCAAAGAAACGTTTCCTTGGTTGGCAGTCCAAATCCAGAATTATCCGAATCAGGGAAAACTAAGGTTTTGTTTGCACCGTCTAATAGGATATGGTTGCATGATAACCAATCCATTCCTATGACCACATCCATTTGCGAAAGAGGCAAACAGATCAAATCAATAAAAAACGTTCTATCTTTTACAGAAATAGAACAGTTCGATCAATGTTCGCAGTTATAACAGGCTTTACCGGAAGTGCAAAAATTACCAAATCTAAGGGTAAGGAAAGATACAGATAAGGTTTTACCTCCCACGACGATCTAACCATGAATTAAATCTTCCCTTTGAGAAGTCTCAGCATCAACCCCAGTATAAACTCTACTCATTGCTTTAGGCTTCGCTACTTGCACATCGTTGACAGAATGTTTAGCTTTTGATTGTACGCAGTCGCGTGAAGTATGCCCTGGTTTTCCACACTTGAAGCACATGATTCCCTTGATCAAGCATCCTTTGGTGACATGATTGTTCTTGCCACACTTCATGCACTTCTTTGGGGCGCTTCCAGATTGACTAATACCCCCACTACTTCCTCCTACAGAACGCTGTTGTTCACCTTGCTGTTTTGAATATGGTTTCCATCGAGATCTATCATCACGACCATTGGTGCCTTTATGGAACCTTGTCGGTCCAGAGTGACGTTGCCTTCCTTCACGAGTCTTCATCAGATCTTCGATTAGGAAGCATTCATCTACCAACACCGAGAACTCTTTGACCTCAAGAGGTTGCACCGCTCCTCGAATCTCGTCCCTTAAACCTTCTTCAAACTTTGTGCACTTCCACTCCTCATCGGGATGAAGATGGAAATACCTCGAAGACTTCAGCAGGGACTCAAAACGATCAGCATATTCTTTGACAGACATTCCTCCTTGACGTAGCTGCAGGAACTCCATGTCTTTCAACTCGTATGGCACTCGTTGGAAAAATACTCGTTCTGAAGAACTCTGCGAGCGACAACTTACAAGAAAGCAAAAGCATCACTATCCTGCCCAATATCATTCCTCTTCAGAAACAATAATGCAGAGAATAACAAACAATTGTTGTCTTCCTTACAGAAACACAACACAGAGACAAACAATACAAAAGGATAGACCAAAGTCATCATCCCTTCCAACATTGTTTTCTCTCAGAAACAATAACACAGAAAACAATCAGTGAAAACACAACACAAACAAGACAGACCATAACCTACAAACCCCAAAAAGACTCGGTCAGCTCTGATACCAAATAATGCAACACCCTTTCCCGAGTGTCACATTCCCGAATGTTTATAAGGCCGAAAATATTTGTTAATTCGGAAAATACGGTTTTCTTTTTCTTTTCTTTTCACAAAGATGTAATGGGATTAGTAAAGATAAATAAATAATACTATTAAATGAACTTAGGTCCACCATGCATTTCTAGAACATATTGTATTATAAATACAGAAACAGAAAACGAAAAACAGAAAACATCAACATTACTATATATAGACATAAGTCTAATGTATAATGGCATAAGAAATAAAATAAGTACTAGGAGTCGTAGCTCCCAAAAGGTACTACAAAAACTGACATAGTCTGGCCGACAACAAAACTAAAACAGTAAAAGAGTCCACCTCCGAACTCAAAGGGACTGCTGAACGGAACCATCGTCGCGTCCATCTGTTCAAGCAGCAACAGCAAGTACCAGCAGAAAACATATAGATATGGCTGAGATTCTCGTTCATCAACACAACAAAACAGCAATAGTAAAGACGGGACGACTCACCAGGTAACAGCGTACCCAACATGTTAAACAGCATACTAAAACTCTCAATATAAATCATGTTAAACAGTTAACAGCATAATATAATGGATTCTTAAACAGAACAGCGATGTATAACAGTAAATGTAAACATCAATGGCCATGCAATGCAGTGCAATGTGCATGACTCAATGCCAATGTCATTGGGTACTACTCTGACCCCTACTCCATGGAGCTAACAAAACATTCGGAGAGAGTGAATGGGAGGACATGTTCCAGTTTCTGCCAGCCATGAGCAAGATGCTACAACATTCGTAACGTGCACGTATCCGGCTTTACGGTAACACTCTCGACCAAACATGAAAAGTACGGCATATAGTAGAGGATATCAGTGTATTGCATGGATTCGCCACGACACAGAAGAATCACCAACTAGTCACATGTCAGCCCTTCCGACCCTGATACCTCCAAAAAGACCATTGAAGATCGTCACCGTAAGATTCGCACCCACATCTGTTGAGTCTCCAAATGTCTGATGTGCATTTACCTTAGTTTTGATGAGATTAAAACAATTATTCAATGATTTAATTGAACCCGTCTGTGGTATTTAACTCGTCTACTTAGTGTGCAGATTATAACATTAAGTGTCTATATGAACTGTTCACTCGTCTGAACTTAGATAAGTTCACACGTCTGAACTAACTAAAGTTCACTCGTCTGAACTGAGATAAGTTCACTCGTCTGAACTAGCCAAGGTTCACTTGTCTGAACTAAGAGAAGTTCACCCGTCTAATGAAGTCTTCAACCGTCTAATCAAAGGAAGACTCACCTGTCTAAAAGACTTTGCAACTGACGTCATCTCTGTGTTAAAGAGTCAACCGTCTAATGAAGTCACTCATCTGTCTAATGACTAACGTTAAAGAATACATTGGATGAAAGCTGTCTCGACTCCGATAAGGAACTTCAACAAAGTGCTTTGCCTGAACACAACTGCATCTTACACCAAAAGGGAAAGTCTTCCCTCTGCAAACAAAAAGCACGTATACAGACCTGCTGAGACCAAAGGTACATCAGAAGTCTGTATCACTCTGATGAGAGAGAACAAGCGAAGTTCCCTATGCTTTAATGGCTGATCAGAACGACTCTATTGCAGTTATTGAAGATCTGTAAGAAGCCAAGCCTTCAGTCTTTGTGTCTAACGGCTTTAAAATCTTGAAGCCTATTTAATGAGGAAGACTTCGAAGATTCAAGAAGAAGAGAACGATCAAAGCAATCAAGAGCAATTACTCTGTGCATTTATATCTTCATTCTTTCATTATTTATTCTTCAATCATTTGAAGTTATTACGCAGTCTTTTAGATCTTCACATTTAATACACTCGTCTGAGTGCTTGTGAAAGACTTGCAAATTGTAATCTTTTTACAACTTCTTTCAAACAAACCCGTCTGAGCCTGAAGAGGCTAAGTGTGCAAATAATACTTGTCTGGAGCCTGGAGAGACTAGGTGTGAAAACAATACTCGTCTGGAGCCTGAAGAAGCTAGGTGTGAAAATAATACTTGTCTGTCCTGTAACCTAAATCAGTTATAGTGAGAAAACATGGTGCTGCCAAGGATTGGACGTAGCCTCATTGTTAAGGGGTGAACCAGGATAAAACCTGCTGAGTGATCTCTCTTTCCCTTAAATCTTTAGTTTGATTATTTGTCTTAACTATTATCTAACTAAAGGGGTTTATAATTGTGTTTATCAAAACTTTTCTTATCTTGCATGATTGCGTGTTTTTTGTGAAAACCTTCATATGAGTTATCAGTCTGATTGACCTGTCTGTGTTTACTCGTCTATTATAACCCGTCTGTGCTTGCGAAAAAGTTTCTAAATTCCGCATAAATTTGTCAAACACCATTCAACCCCCTTCTAGTGTTTGCATATGTCTATTTCAGTTGGTATCAGAGCTCAGCCTCTGGGTTGAGCACCTAACAGTGTAGAGAAAAGATCCTGAAGAATAGACAATGTATTCTGGAGCAAGCTCAAGTAGGAACCCCCAACCTAAAGGAGGCTCTATAACCAGACCCCCTTTCTTCGATGGTTTAAACTACAACTACTGGAAAGAAATGTTTCACTGGTTCATCTTGTCAACAAATTCTGATGTATGGGATGTCATTACTGATGGCCCTTACACTCCTCAAAATAATGATGGCTCAGACAAGCCTAAGGCTCAGTGGACACCTGCAGAAAAGACAAGATGGGATCTAAACCATAAAGCCAGATATGCTATAATCTGTGCTCTCAGTCCAGAAGAGTTTGAAAAGGTACGTGCTTGTGATTCTGCTAAAGAATTGTGGGACTCCTTATCTGTCACACATGAAGGAGAAGAGACAGAAGAGGAAGCCAATCTCTGTCTGATGGCCAATATAGATTCAGAATCTGAAACTGAGGTACATTCTGAACTTGAGGAATTGCATGATGCTTATGATGAGCTGGTAGAGGAATCCAAAGGCTTATCTAAGGCCTTCAAATCCCTCAAGAGAGATTATGTTAAACTCCTCAGTGAGCATAAACAAAAATCTCAAGAGTGTGAGATGCTAGCCAAAGAGAATAGCCAGCTGAGGACTGAAAAGTCTGATGAAGCTTCGATCTCAAGTGAAGCATCACATTCTGAAGAAGTGGTCACACTTCAACAAAAAGTGAAGGAGCTCACTTCTGATCTTGCTAGATTTGTTAATGGTAGAGATAATTTGACAAAACTGCTAGGATGTCAGAGATTCTCTCTTAACAAAGAAGGCATTGGATATGATCATCAAGCTGATCATAAAGTATCAACAAAATCTTTAACTGTCTATGTTGAACCCACTTCAGTTAGACTTAGACCCGTCTGTAACTTCTGTGGAAAAGCTGGACATGTTATGTGTAAGTGTTTTCACAAGAAGAAGAGGAAGTCTTCACAGACTCCTAGAACTAACAGAAAAGGACCCAGAAAAATATGGGTAACTAAAGATAAAATAATTTCTGTTGCAGACATCCTTAATAGGACAAAGCAAACGCCTCTGCTGGTACCTGGACAGTGGCTGCTCGCGACATATGACAAGAGAAAGGTCTATGTTCCAAGACCTCCAGTCTAAGAATGATGGATTTGTTGCCTTTGGAGGCAATCAAAAAGGAAGAGTAACTGGTGTTGGTACAATTGGTGATAAACCTCCTCTTCCCTCTATCTCAAATGTACTTATGGTTGAAGGACTAAGACACAATTTACTTAGCATAAGTCAATTATGTGATAGTGGATTTGATGTCTCCTTCACTAAGAATGAATGCATAGTCAAAGAAAAGAGTGGCAAGACCCTCTTTTTAGCTAATAGACAGCAAAATCTTTATAAGATTGAGCTAACTGAACTCTCAGATCAAAGTGTAACTTGTCTGATGTCTAAAGAGGATGAAAGATGGTTATGGCATAAGAAACTAGGACATGCTAGTATGAAACTTATTTCGAAATTGAAAAAGAATAACCTTGTGAGAGGATTGCCTGATATTAGTTTCAAGAAAGATGTTTTATGTGATGCATGTCAGAGAGGTAAACAAGTAAAATCAAGTTTCAAATCAAAAAACCTTGTATCAACCTCTAGACCTCTTCAGTTGTTACACATGGATCTGTTTGGACCAGTTAGTGTTGCCAGTTTAGCTGGAAGGAAATATGGATTTGTCATTGTTGATGACTATTCTAGATTTACTTGGGTACTTTTCTTAACCCACAAGGATGAGTCTTTTAAGGCATTCTCTGTATTATGTAAGAAAGTACAAAATGAGCAAGGTTTCTATATTTCTACCCTTAGAAGTGATCATGGGGGAGAATTTGAAAATGAGCAATTCAAACTGTTCTGTGAAGAGAATGGAATCTCTCACAACTTCTCTGCACCTAGAACTCCACAGCAAAATGGAGTGGTTGAGAGAAAGAACAGATCTCTGCAAGAGATGGCTAGATCAATGCTTAATGGAAATAATATCCCTAAGTACTTCTGGGCTGAAGCAGTAAACACTGCATGTTATGTGCAAAATAGAATACTTATAAGGTCTATCCTAAAGAAGACTCCTTATGAATTGTGGAAAGGTAGAAAACCCAACATATCTTATTTCCATGCATTTGGATGTGAATGCCTCATCTTAAATACCAAGGATCAACTTGGAAAGTTTGATTCCAAGGTAGACAAAGGTATCTTCATTGAATATTCTGAAGTGTCTAAAGCATATAGAGTTTTTAACTTTAGAACCTCTGTTGTTGAGGAATCCATTCATGTAAAATTCAATGATAATCTAGAGACTGATAGGGGACTATCAGATCTAGAAGATGATCTTGCAGGACTTGATCTTACCCAGCAGGCGAGTCAACAGCCAGACGTATCAAAAACTGAGTCTGCTGAGGAATTTGTCAGACAAGTGGAGCAGACGAGTCATCAGTCAAGTCAACATCAGAATGATGATCTTAGAAGAGACTGGAAATTCAAAGCTCATCATCTTGAAGATCTTATCATTGGAAGTCCCTCTGAAGGTGTTCGAACCAGATCTGTCTTAAGAGAGTCAAGCAATATGGCTTTTTTATCTGAAATTGAACCAAAGCATATTGAGGAAGCGCTTGAAGATGAAAGCTGGATTCTTGTTATGCAAGAGGAACTTAATCAGTTCAAAAGGAATGATGTCTGGAAACTTGTCTCCAAACCAACAGACAAGTCTGTTATTGGAACAAGATGGGTTTTCAGAAACAAGCTAGATGAAGATGGCAAAGTTGTTAGAAACAAAGCAAGGTTAGTAGCTCAAGGCTACAACCAACAAGAAGGTATTGACTATACTGAGACTTTTGCACCTATAGCTAGAATAGAAGCTATTCGCATACTCATGTCATATGCTGCACAATATCAAATTACTTTATTTCAAATGGATGTAAAAAGTGCTTTTTTAAATGGAATAATTGAAGAAGAAGTTTATGTTAAACAACCTCCTGGTTTTGAAGATAATGAAAAACCAGATTATGTTTTCAAACTTAAAAAGGCTTTATATGGTTTAAAACAAGCGCCTAGAGCATGGTTTGATAGACTTAGTTCTTTTCTTATGACTAATGGTTTTATAAGAGGAAAAGTTGATACAACTTTGTTTAATAAATGCTCAAAAGATAACTTCATAGTAGTTCAAATATATGTTGATGATATTACTTTTGGAGCTACTAATGAAAAATTGTGCAAAGAATTCTCTAAGTTGATGCAAGCAGAATTTAAAATGATCATGATGGGAGAATTGAAGTTCTTCCTTGGACTGCAAATCAAGCAGACGTGTGATGGAATCTACATCCATCAACAAAAGTACATCAAGGAGATTCTAAAGAAGTACAAAATGGATAGCTTAGAGATCATGAAAACTCCAATGCAAACTAATGCTAATCTAAGCAAAGATGATGAAGGTAAAAAAGTAGACCAAACTGTCTGCAGAGGTATGATTGGATCTCTTCTTTACTTAACATCTAGCAGACCTGATATTCAATTTAGTGTCTGTATGTGTGCTAGATTCCAATCTGATCCCAAAGAATCTCATCGTAAGGCCGTTAAAAGAATCTTTAGATATTTGCTTGGAACTACTAATCTTGGTTTAATGTATTTGAGAACACAAGATTACAGATTAGTTGGTTTTTGTGATGCTGACTTTGCTGGAGATAGAATTGAAAGGAAAAGCACCAGTGGAGGATGTCACTTCATTGGAGCAAACTTAGTCTCCTAGTCAAGCAAAAGACAGATGACTATCGCACTCTCAACTGCAGAAGCAGAATATGTCTCTGCTGCAAGTTGCTGCTCACAACTATTATGGGTAAAACATCAACTAGAAGATTACTCTATATTTGAGCATAATATACCTGTTTGGTGTGATAATTCTAGTGCTATTTGCTTAACTAAAAATCCCATACAACATTCTAAGGCTAAGCACATAGAAATCAAACATCACTTCATAAGAGATTATGTTCAAAAAGGTGTATTTGATGTTAAGTTTGTTAAAACTGAAAATCAATGGGATGATATCTTTACAAAACCTTTAGCTGAGGATAGGTTTAAGTTTATAAGAGACAACTTGAATATACATTGCTTTGCTGAATAACCTGTCTGATGAGTGTTTATGATACCCGTCTATGTTTAACCGTCTGACTCTTTGAATCATATTTTTTTTTGACATATTTTATTTTAAATGATTATTATCTTTAATGCCATTTCTTTATCTGAGGCAATATGTATACATGGCTGTGTGTATTTTAAATCAATTCTTTTTAAAAACCTCCATCTTTTTGTTGTTTTCATTTAAAATTACAACTGTCTTTGGTCTTTAAAAGGGAAAACTTTCTTTTATTTTAAAAGGTATTTCGTTCTTATGTTTTCAAATCTTTTTCTCTTCATTTTTAAACCATCAAAGAGGATGCATATGCTTAGGGGGAGTAGTTGAAGAAGCCTTTAGGCAAAACCAAAGGACAAACTTGCTTTTAACTCTTTTTTTGTTCTCTTAGTACCTCATTTGTAATTTTCTTTTTAAAAATTATCTTGTACACAGCCAATGATGGTCAAATACAAATTACCTCCTCTGTTTCTCTTTTTTGATTATGACAAAAGGGAGAGAAAGTTAAATGAAAAATGTCTTAATATTACAACTGTCTGATATGAACAAATGTTTATCTTTAAATATGATGTATCTTTTCTTTTCTCTCTGTCTATATTCTATTGCTTTTGATAATGTCAAAAGGGGGAGAAAATACTAAGATAAGACTAAGATAAAAAGTTAAATGCTTATCTGTCTGAGTATATTATAATTATGGAACAATGTTTTTAATCTGTCTGATCATATACATGACTGATTTATGTGAATTTTCTTAAGTTCATTAAATCATTTAACATGTTTTGTCATCATCAAAAAGGGGGAGATTATTGAGTCTCCAAATGTATGATGTGCATTTACCTTAGTTTTGATGAGATTAAAACAGTTATTCAATGATTTAATTGAACCCGTCTGTGGTATTTAACTCGTCTACTTAGGGTGCAGATTATAACATTAAGTGTCTATACGAACTGTTCACTCGTCTGAACTTAGATAAGTTCACCCGTCTGAACTAACTAAAGTTCACTCGTCTGAACTGAGATAAGTTCACTCGTCTGAACTAGCTAAGGTTCACTCGTCTGAACTAAGAGAAGTTCACCTGTCTAATGAAGTCTTCAACCGTCTGATCAAAGGAAGACTCACCCGTCTAAAAGACTTTGCAACTGACGTCATCTCTGTGTTAAAGAGTCAACCCGTCTAATGAAGTCACTCATCCGTCTAATGACTAACGTTAAAGAATACATTGATGAAAGCTGTCTCGACTTTGATAAGGAACTTCAACAAAGTGCTTTGCCTGAACACAACTACATCTTACACCAAAAGGGAAAGTCTTCCCTCTGCAAATAAAAAGCACGTATACAGACCTACTGAGACCAAAGGTACATCAGAAGTCTGTATCACTTTGATGAGAGACAACAAGTGAAGTTCCCTATGCTTTAATGGCTGAGTAGAAAGACTCTATTGCATTTATTGAAGATCTGCAAGAAGCCAAGCCTTCAGATTTTGTGTCTAACGGTTTTAAAATCTTGAAGCCTATTTAATGAAGAAGACTTCAAAGATTCAAGAAGAAGAGAATGATCAAACCAATCAAGTGCAATTACTCTGTGCATTTATATCTTCATTCTTTCATTATTTATTCTTCAATCATTTGAAGTTATTATGCGGTCTTTTAGATCTTCACATTTAATACACTCGTCTGAGTGCTTGTGAAAGACTTGCAAATTGTAATCTTTTTACAACTTCTCTCAAACAAACCCGTTTGAGCCTGAAGAGGCTAAGTGTGCAAATAATACTTGTCTGGAGCCTGAAGAGGCTAGGTGTGCAAACAATACTCGTTTGGAGCCTGAAGAGGCTAGGTGTGAAAATAATACTTGTCTGTCCTGTAACCTAAATCAGTTATAGTGAGAAAACTTGGTGCTGCCAAGGACTGGACGTAGCCTCATTGTTAAGGGGTGAACCAGGATAAAACCTGCTGAGTGATCTCTCTTTCCCTTAACTCTTTAGTTTGATTATTTGTCTTAACTATCATCTAACTAAAGAGGTTTATAATTGTGTTTATCAAAACTTTTCTTATCTTGCATGATTGTGTGTTTTCTGTGAAAACATTCAGACGAGTTATTAGTCTGATTGACCTGTCTGTGTTTACTCGTCTATTATAACCCGTCTGTGCTTGCGAAAAAGTTTCTAAATTCCGCATAAATTTTTCAAACACCATTCAACCCCCCTTCTAGTGTTTGCATCTGTCTATTTCAGCATCAAGGTGTAAGCTCAACTCCTAGGCTCAAGGCCTTACAACTATGCACATGAAATGCCAATGCTTACACAAAGCAGATGCGATAAAGCAATGTCTATCCATTGGATAAACCTTAAGGTTCACCAAGGTTCTCTTCCTTAGAAACTACACGCGTCTTTGTTTTATAAAACAGTTATCCATCGAATACATCATTTATCCATCGGATAAAAAATCTCATGACTCCTTTGGAATGATCCAGACTGCTTTCAGAATCACCGACTGTCCCCACAACCAACACAAGTCTTTTCAGCGTGTTTGGTCCTCACTCACACGCTTTCTAGGAAACTTCCCAGAAGGTCACCCATCCCATAATTACTCTAAGTCAAGAACGCTTAACTATAAAGTTCTTATGTTCTAAACTCCCGAAAGAAGATAAATCTTGTTGGTATGGGTAGTACCAATCAATTCTTATATGCCTTTTCTTAGCTATACAGTCCCATACCTACATAGCCTCAGGATTCCATCCACTGTACAATCCCATACCTGCACAGTCTCAGGATCTCTCTCATTCCAGTTATCACAAGACGGAAACAATCGAACGATTAACCTGGATCCGAATCATCGGTCCGTCATCGAACTACTGTTTCAAAACCCAAAACGTTTCGTGTTTGTGTTTACGTCTTATGAGTTATGTCTCAAGTCCTAAACATTATGAATGAGGATTGAGAATCCTCTCAGATAAGTCTTTAAGCCTTTCTAAGATATTAATCCTTGATTTTCAATTAAGGAAATAAGTGTTGATTCACTTAAGTCTTATGAACTCATTGATGTACTAAGTCATCAATGGTATAGCATGTGGTCTTGTTTCACCACATATTACACTTAATTATCCCTTGTCTTCAACTCTAAGTCAATTACTTAACTTAGGTTTTTACGTGTAAAACTTTTACGATTGAGTTAGAAAACTCCTTTTGTAAACCAAACAACTTTTACAATTAAAAACTCATTTGATTTGAAACAACATTTGAACTACTTACTTCACTTCTAGCATTTTCTGAAAGGTGAAATTCGCTTAGCGAGAGTACATTCGCATAGCTAAATTGAGGCAGTGATACCTCACTTGAAATTCCTTTCTCGCGGGGCGAACAGAAGTTTCGCGTCGCGAGGCTGAGAGCTGTATTTGCTTCTTATACAGATCCTCTGTATCGCGAGGCTAATATTGTCTCGCGTCGCGAGGCAGAGAACTGTATTTCAAACCGACCTTCTGCATCGCAAGGTGATAATTGTCTCGCGTCGCGAGGCAGAGAGCTGTAATTCTTCACTGCTTAGGCGGTTCGTTACGCGAGGCCGAGAAGCTGCATCTTTGCTGCTCGGGCTAGCCCACTGTCTCGCGAGGCGAGGCAAGGTTAGCCGGGCGAATGCCTTGTTTTCCCTCTGTCTCGTGGGGCAAGACAGGGTTCGCTGGGCGAGAGCCGTGTTTTCACTTTTCCTTAACTCCTATATTAATTCTCTTTTTGAAACACATAATTTGATTAAAAGACCTATGGCTAAAGAAAAGACATTTTCCACTTTGGTGACACACTTTAAAGGTTAAAACTTCATGTGATCTTTGGATCAAAATCACTTTTGTTTCTCTTTGAAAACATAGGTTATGAAATCATGTTTTTCTTACTTCAAAACCTTACTAGATCAAGAGCAACACATGTTCTTATATTTCCTCTTAAGGCCACAAGCCTTCTCCAATGAAAAATGGAGACTTTGCTTCACCAACAAAGCAAATGTAGCTCAAAATGCTTACAAAATCATGATAAACCACAATACACATCATTACATCATAACCAAAACATAAGAGTCCATCACACATCATGGCCTCACACTCAAGCATAAAAGTCCATACTTGATCTAGTGATCAAAGTAGGTTTTTCAACATACATGGAAATGATTTTCATTCAATCACATCATGATCAATATATGCTAAAGCACACTACAACACACCAAAGCATAAACTTATCAAGACAACTTTGTTCTCCAAGAGAACTTAACAAAACTTAACAATTAAGAGTGAACCCAAACTAAAGGGTTTCACCCACACATAAAGTAAACAACCATCTTCACCACCACCATTTTGGTGTGATGAGTTTCACCCCCCATACCTGTTGAAGAGCAGATTCCCGGATCAAAGTCGGTTGATCGGTTTGTGAACCTCTTGATAATTGTCACCAACTACAAACAACCAAACAATCAAATATTAAACAACAATCAAACCAAACTCAACAATTCTAACAAAGAGGGTTTCGGCCACCCTAGGGTAAAAAGGTTAGGAATGGATCTTGGTTTTCCATTTCATAGATTCAAAGGCATAGGAAAGCTAAGGATGAAATCAAGTGTTAGAAATCAAAAATTGATGAAAAACACTGTCCATCATCAAAAGGGTTCGGCCATTTTGTGCTTTTTGAGCTATGATGAGAGTTGAATCATAAGTTCCTGGGTTTAGGTAGAGAATGATGAGGTGAGTTCAAAGAAATTGGTCTCACATCAAAATGATTTTTCTACAATTTCTTATGGATTTTCAAACTTTTGGATCTAACAAATGATTTTCAGGAAAATGGATCTTGATCTTGAAATAAAGAGATATTCAAGAAGCTAAGAGATCAAAGATGTGATCTTACCTTAAAATGAAGGAAGATTGCTCAAGGAATCAAGTGATTCCAACAAGAAACCAAGCTTTTCTCAAGAACAACAATGGAGCTTCTCAAGGTTGAAGATGGAGTGTGTTTTGGGAGGGCTGTGTGCGTGAATGAGGGGCTGGATGGGGCTGTGTTCAGCCTTAAAACAAGTCACTTAAGGGCAAAATGGTCATTTGCCAAAAGGGTAAAATGGTAAAAGTGCAAAAGACTAAGGTTAGGGGCATTTTGGTCATTTCGCGTCTAGATTTTCCCGATCGTCGTGACGACTCTGGCATACTCTCCCAAGTGTCCTGGGTTGATGTGGTATCAAGTTTATCCGTTGTCGGGTCTCATTGAATCCCTTTACGACTCCAAATGCCTCCCGGTTCGATTATACGACCAAATATAATATATTATTATTATTTTTCGGATGTCAGGACGGATTTTAACGAAGACGTAGAGAATAAAATCCCGAGACTTACTGTCTCGTTCACGAGTCCAAATTAGGTTTCGATAGTAGAAAAAGGCTACTATCCGTTAAAAACGCAGACTGGGCTCCGTTTGAGCTTTTGCCCGAAACTTAACCATGGCTTCCTATGGTTGTGTAGAACATTCCTATCTTCTCGGAATATTTTATTTCACTCTCTAAACCCTCCAATAAAATAAAAACGTTAAAATACTGGAGAATTAGAAAACGTGAAAATCGGGGCGTTACAAATTGTCCCAAATTTGAACCATGGTTTCCTCAACACATAAGGAACATAATTAAGCCCTTAAACATGCTTAATTAGTTTCCTATACCTTAAACAAAAAAACGAGGTGTTACATTACTACCCCCTTAAAAGAATTTCGTCCCCGAAATTCATCGTACCTTTAAAACAAGCTCGGTTACTGCTGTCGCATATCCTCTTCTCTTTCCCATTTAGCATCTCCCATTGTTGCATCCCATATGACCTTGACTAAGGGAATCTGCTTTCCGCAGAGTTCTTTCACCCTCTTGTCCTCGATCCGTACAGGTAGTGCTTCATATTCTAAGTTCTCTCTTATTTGTATTGATTCAGGCTCTATCACGTATTATGGATCATGATGGTATTTTCTGAGTTGGGATACATGGAAGTCATCATGAATGTTGGATAGATTGGGAGGTAAAGCAATTTGGTAGGTAACTAGACCAATTCGACAAAGGATTTGAAATGGCCCAATGAATAGGGGTAAGCTTTCTGAATTTAATTGCCTGCCAATTCCAATTCTTGGATTGACTCTCATAAAGACATGATCGCCTTCTTAGAACTCCAAGGGTCTCCTCCTCTTGTCATTGTAGCTCTTCTCAATCCCGTGCTACTTTCATCTTTTCCCGAATCTTCTGCACTTGCTCCGTTGTTCGTTGCACCATCTCTGGGCCTATCAACTGATTCTCCCCGGCTTCATACCAACAGAGCGGTATTCTGCACTTTCGTCTATACAATGGCTCATATGGCGCCATGCCAATACTCGAGTGGAAACTATTATTGTACGTGAATTCAATCAGTGGAAGAAAATCGTCCCCACTTCCTATGTTTTCTAAAACACATGCTCTTTACAGGTCCTCCAAAGATTGAATCGTTCTTTCAGATTGACCATCCGTCTGCGGATAATAAGATGAACTCATCCTTAGCTTAGTTCCCAAAGCACTATTCAAGCTCTGCCAAAACTTAGATGTAAATCTCGGATCGCAGTCTGAAATTATACTCGAAGGTACTCCATGCAATCTTACCACTTCCTTGATGTAAATCTAGGTTAATCTCTCCAAAGAATACCTCTGGTTGATCGGCAAGAAATGAGCACATTTTGTAAGCCTGTCAACAATCACCCGGATTGCATCGCACCTCTTTTGCATCCTTGGTAGTCCAGAAATAAAATCCATTGCAATACTATCCCATTTCCATTGTGCGACGTCTAGTGATTGTAATAACCCTACTGGTTTCTGATGTTCAATCTTTGTCTTTTGACACACCAGACAGGATTGGACATACTCTACTACCTCTTTCTTCATCCCTGGCCACCAGAACATCCTATTCAGGTCTTGATACATATTTGTAGCCCCTATATGAAAACTTAGCTTGCTTTTATGTGCCTCTTCCAAGATCATCTTCCTAATCTCTTTATCCTTTGGCACACATATCCTTTCTTCAAACCTTAGGATTCCATCAGTACCCCTTTTAAACTCTGAAGTCCTACCTTCTTCCACCATCTGGTTCATCTCATGTAGGTACTGATCTTCTCCTTGCTTCTTCTAGATTAAGTTAAGGAAATCACTGGTGATAGTGACCATTCCTAACTCATCTTATCTCTGGATAGCTCCACATCTAGATTCAGATCTCTGAACTGTTCCAATAGTTCCAATTCCTTCACCATCATAGCAGATATATACAAAGATTTCCGACTCAATGCATCCGCTACCACGTTGGCCTTCCCTGGATGGTACTGTTGATCGAATTCATAATCCTTTATGAATTCCATCCACCTCCTCTACCGCATGTTCAACTTCTTTTGGTCGAACAGATACCTTAAACTTTTATGGTCGCTAAACACACTGAATTTAACACCATAGAGATAGTGTCTTCATATCTTCAATGCAAACACTATCGCAGCCAACTCTAGGTCATGGATTGGGTAGTTCCATTCATGCACTCTTAGTTGTCTGGAAGCATAGGCTACAACTTTCCTCTCTTGCATGAGTACGCAATCCAAGCCTTGATATGATGCATCACAATACACATCGAACGGCGTTGATGGATCTGGCAAGACTAGTACCGGAGATGCAGTTAGCCTCCTTTTCAACTCTTGTAAACTAGTCTAACACTTGTCTGTCCATTCCAACGTTTTTCCTTTCTTGTTAACTGCGTCAGAGGTAACGCAATCTTTGAGAATCCCTCGCTAAACCTCATGTAGTATCTAGCTAGCCCGAAAAAGCTTCTGATCTCGCTTACCGTCTTAGGGCTTTCCCACTTAACTACAGCTTCTACCTTTGCAGGATCTACTGCTACGCCATCTTGTTGATCACATGTCCAAGGAATTGTAGCTACTCTAGCCAGAACTTGCACTTAGACAACTTGGCATAGAGTTGTCTGTCCTTAAGAACTTGAAGTACAACCCTCAAATGCTCTTGATGCTCCTTCTTGTCTGAGGAGTAGATAAGGATGTCATCGATGAAAACAATGACAAACTTATCAAGATACGGTCTGAAGATTCTGTTCATATAGTCTATGAACACTATGGGAGCATTAGTCACACCAAAAGGCATAACTAGATACTCGTAGTGTCCGTATAGACTCCTGGAAGTTGTCTTCGTTATATCATCTTCCTTCACCCTTATCTGATGATAACCAGATCTCATATCTATCTTTGAGAACACCGTTGCTCCCCTCAGCTGGTTCATAAGGTCATCGATCCTTGGCAATGGATACTTGTTCTTGATCGTTACCTTGTAATTTTGTTGGCAGTCCACACACAACCTTGAACTACCGTCCTTCTTCTTAGCGAACAACACAGGTGCTCCCCATGTTGAAACACTTGGTCTTATAAACTGCTTCTTCAGCATGTCGTCCAGATGATTCTTCAGCTCTGCCAACTCTGTTGGGGACATTCGATAGGGTACTATCGAAATTGGTCTGGCTCCAGGTACAAGATCGATGGCAAACTCTATCTCTCGCTTAGGTGGCAAACCACCTGGCACATCATCTGAGAAAACATCTGGAAACTCACGCACCATCGGCAAAGCATATAGACTCGGAGCCTCCTTAGCTTCCGAAGAAAACAGCACCATGCATTCCTTCGATTGCACACCTCCCGACACACCATCACTGGTAGGCAATGATCCAGATTGCTCTCAAAAGCGGAGGGTTTTATTTGAACAGTCTAGTACCACATGGTTGGTCAAAAGCCAGTCCATGTCTAAGATAACATCAATCTAATGCATAGGCAGATAGACTAGGTCCGCAAGCAAAGATTTGTTTCTATAACAACAGGGCATTTTAAGCAGACAAAAAGGGTAGTTAGAGAATCACACATGGGTGCAGAGACAGTCAATTCATATGGTCAAGCTGAAACAGGTAAATTCAATTGATCCATACACACTAATGATATGAAGGAATGTGCAGCCCCTGAATCAAATAAAACAGATAAGAGTCTCCCAGCTACTAGGCACTTACCTTGTATTAGATCGGGACATCCAAAGGCTTCAGATCCTCTCACAGCAAACACTTCCTCGTTGTTTGTGGCTTACTCTGCTGGCTCACCACTTGTTGTCCAGTCCCAACACTCTAAGTTCTTCCGCCTTGTTGCGAGGACTGGTTTCTTCTATCACTCCCCTGCCTACAATTGTTGGCATAGTGGCCTACCTTGCCACAGCGAAAGCAGTTAACATTGGGTGCCTGAGGACAATCCTTGATCAGATGCAGTCCTCCACATCAGAAACATGTTGTAAATCATGGTCGTCCTTGATTTGAACTTCCCTTTCCAAAGCTTGCGGTTTGTTGAACTGGGCGATTGTAAGGTCTCACCCTCCACTGAAGCTTTCCACCCCGACCTCTTTGACTATTGCAAACTGGCCCACGACTCCTTGCTTGTTGTTGAACGAATAAAATAGTTATCACACAAGATAACTCGTGTATCGAACACTCCACCCCATCTCTAAACATAGTTGATACAACTAGGGTATCAACCATCAAAGCCAGTATACTTAACCTCACAATCTGGTTAGAACCGAACTGCACTGATACAACCAAATGAGACAACCCGCCGTCCCATTAAAGATAATAAGATATTAACTAACCTTAAACCATATTATAAACGTTAGCGCGCTTTATTAACACGAAGCGGAGCGGAAAGATAAAAGCAGAACTAACTAAAAACTAAGCTAAAGCACACAACTTATCAGAGTAACGCAAACAAAAACATAAAAATATATACACATGCGTCGGCTGCCCCATCAGTAAGGCTAGAGTAGTAATATATATACACAAAGTACATCGGCACTGACTATAAGCAAAATACATCAAAAGACAAAGAGAAAACTCTCAGACTGACAATGCTCACCACCCCCATTTAAAATACATTAAAATCCTCACAGCACACTTCCATCATCGACGACGGCGATATCCTGAACTACCTTGTCCCTCACCATAAGTGCACCTATAGACCTGCAGGAGCAAATACTCTAATGAGGAACTCGCATTCTCCTCTGTTACGGAAACTCAAAACCTCTCGAGACTGGGGTTCGTGGCTCGTCCACCGGCATCAGGCTCGTAAGGAGTGCCCTCCAACTCCTCCACGACTGGTTCCTCCACAGGGTCTTCCCATAAAATAAAAGAAACATACAGAGAAAAAGACACGGAGATAAGAAACATGCATATCATCTACAACACACTGCAATAGAAAAAATGCAACATACCAACAGCCATCTCTTAAGTCACCCATCACATCTATCTCAAAGATTATGCTCTCAGATCAAACCTCTACGAGGGATACTAATCCCTATATGCATGTTGGCCGATTTCATCACGTCCCTAATTGGACATCCCCATCGGGATCAATACATCATGTCCCCAATTGGACATCCCTGTAAGGATCAATAACGTCCCCAATTGGACATCCCGCCTCACGATCGGTGGTACACATCTCGACCCCAATTGGGCATCCCCCATTGGGATCAAATATTCTATGATATGCAACAAACATCCATCACAAGTTGATACCAGAACCTCACACCTAAACACTCGGCCACAGCCACGATGCAATGCATCCACATCAACATCAACATCAATATTAACATCACGACGCCTTGCGTCCACGAGCCATAGCTCCACGGTTAGAACAACGATGGTATCAACCCAAACATCATCACAATCTCACCACACTCTCATCAATAATCATCCAGCCAATCACAAGAATAAAATATCATAGCAATAAGCAATGCCAATACATATATCATCAAATAGGCAGATAAGCAAAAAATCACATAGACAAAGTAACATGCATATCACATCAACCTCAATAACAATGTCGTCTAGCCTAGGGTATTAATTTAGCGGTGATAGCCCCAAATGTACCTATACCTAGGGTTTAGGTACTTAGCCACGGGCTCAACCTCTAGTAGGGTTTAAGGTTCCCCTATACATGCATACATTCTACACTACGCTTGTAACACCCCGATTTTCGAGTTTTTTTAATTAATCAGTATTTATGAACTTATATTTTATTCGAGGTCTTAGGAATGGAAATAAAATATTCCGAGGCCATAATCATGCTCAACGATATCGTAGGAAGCTACGATTAAGTTTTAAGTCGAAAACTCAAACGGAGTCCGGTCTGCGTTTTTGCACTGACAGTATGGTTTTACTACTCAGGAGACCTCAGATGGACCCGTCAACGAGACATTAAGTCTTAGAAATCGATTCTCTACCTTTTGGTTAAATTTCACAAAAATTTCAAAAAAATCACTTCCTGACCTCCGTTCGAGCGAAATCTTCAATCGGGTGGAGAACAGAGCCGCGTATGGACTTACCAGGACCCGATAACGGATAATCTTGATATCACATCATGTCAACTCACTTGGGAGAGCATGCCAGAGTCGTCATGACGATTGGGAATTTCAGGATGCGAAATTACCAAAATACCCCTAACTTAAGCTTTGCACCTTTTACCATTTTATCCTTTGAACCAAATGACCTTTTTACCCTTAATGAGCTTTCAAAAAGCCTGAACACAGCCCCTCTCAGCCCCCATTCACGCACAGCCCTCTCCCAAGCAAGAACTCCATAGTTGTTCTTGAAGAAAAAAATCCATTTCTTCTTGAAAACCTTGATTCACTTGTTGAAATCACTTGATTCCTTGACCAATCTTCCTCCATTCGAAGGTAAGATCACTTCTATGATCTCCTAGCTTCTTGAATATCTCTCAATCTCAAGATCAAAACTCCATTTTCATGAAACTCATTCTTAGATCCAAAAGTTTGAAAATCCATAGGAAATTGTAGGAAAATCCTTTTGATGTTAAACCAATTTCTTTGAACTCACCTCATCATCCTATACCTAAACCCAAGAGCTTATGATCCAAGTCTCATCCTAGCTCATTTATCCCAATATGGCCGAACCCTAAGAGTGATGATGAATAGTGTTTTTTATCAAATTTTTGATTTCTAACTCTTAATTCCATCCTTAGCTTTCCTAGTGTTCTTGAATCCAAGTGATGGAAAACCAAATCAATTCCTAGCCTAGTTTTTCCAAAGAGGCCGAGAGCTTCATGAGAAAAATCCATGAGTTTTGTTTCACATTTTTGAGTCATAGGACATGAATTAGTGTTAACAAAGCTTATGAGCCAACCATCCAAAAGTTTGGAACCAAATGAGATCCCTAGCCTTTTTACCCTTTCATGGCCGAACCCTATGCCTTTTAGGGGAAGAAAATTTATGTTTTGATATTGTTTATTGATGTTGATTTGTTGTTTGAATTGAATTGTGTTTGATTGTCTTAGGCGACGCGAACGAGAACGGTGCCGGAGCCGAGAACCGATCGAGTTTGGATTGAACTTCCTTGTGAGGTAAAGGGAGGTAGTTCATTTATGTTTGATAGCTTCATAGTGAATGTTTGATATATGTGTTATGATGTCTTGATTGATGATTTAGAGATGTGTTAAATGATATTTGAAGTTGTTTTACTTAATGAAACATATTTGCACACTTGTTGATAATTTGTGGCATGGATGCCTTAGTTGATATTATGATGATGATTATGGATTGTTGATGTCTATATATATTTATATTCTGGATGAGCATAGGACTGGCTATGTCTCGATAATTATTAAAAGACTCTAAAAAACGAATCAAAGTTTTGAAAACCGATTTTTTGAAAATCAAAAAGTGATTTTTGGAAAACGTGTTACTTTTTCGAGGAAAGTTGTCTTTCTTTTTGAAAAGTATGTTCTTGTGAAAAGTAAAAAGTGGTTTTGTGAAAATTCTTGCAAAATGTGTTTTGTTCAGTAAAGTGTTTTAAAAAGGCATGAAACCTTAGAGAACGGTTTTGTTTTCAAGAAAGGTGTTTTTCCCAGAAAATGTTCCTTTGATTAAAAAGATGTTTTATTTCAAGAAAACAAAAGTGTATTTTGTTTTCCAAATTTGTTTTAAGAAAGTTTGACCGAAAAGGAAAAATGACGAACCTTTGAGATGAACCCAAACCTAGTGGCCGAGACGTCGGGGCTAGTGTTTTGTGGATTGAGCACTCGGACTTCGTGTCCTGTGTTATTTATTTGAGTGGGCTTAATGCCTTTTTGAAACGAGTCGTGAACTTTATGTCTCGACATTTGAAAGAATGAACGCAAAGAAAAACAGAAAACTTTCTGTGTACATGCATAAACCGGCAGACGTGCCATTTGAAACCGAGCTATAACTCTAATAGTTGAGAATTTAATCAATCAAGACCACTAGGTCTATAGGGGCATTCTGTGTTCGAGATCCCACAACTGGCTGGTGGCGTAGCAACCCCGTGCCATGGTAAATTGGCTGCCAAACACGAATGAACTCGATCAGAGACTGGAGTATTCAGGATATGGTTATGACGTGGTACCTTGGAACAATTGGAGTTCAGACCTAAATAGAGAGGCCGACTCATGAGGACAATTGTGTTACGGGTGTTACTACGGCCTATCGCTCGATGTTGGGAAGTTAGAATCCCCAGAGTACATGAATTGGAAAGATGATGTTGAAGTCTCATGCATTATTATAACTCTTGATAGTGTTTGAGATGTTATATTATATTATATAGATAACTGCTCATATAACTGTATTTATCTGTGAATGTTTCTGTTGTTTGTTTCCTGTGCGGCTATCATGATAAACTTTATATGAGTATCTCACATTTGCCTGTACATGTTGGACACCTTGTTGTGTTTTTGGATCACATGTACAGATGTTGATCATAGGTCCCCGCGAAGACGTGAGGACTCGGATGACGGAGCGTTCTGATGAAGTTGACGTTGGGTTGTACCCCAATGGCTACTTCTAGCCGACCAGCTTAGGAGTCTTTTATTTTGAGCAGTCTTATATTATATTACTGCACATATGTCGAACTTATTTCTAAGTCTATAATATGTTATATATTGGACTAGGTTTTACGTTATGTTTATGTTTTTATGAACAGTGAATATCAACGTGTGATATGAAGTTTATTTCTTCGTCTTGAGTTGTTTTGTCTATGCATGCAAAAAATTTTTAGAAACCGCGTTTTCGAACGTAGCTACTTAATTATCTTATTTTCAGAAAGCAACCAACATTTTATTTTCTTGATTTATTCCGCATTTGAGGTCGAGTACGTAGCACCCTCAAGGGGGGTGTTACATTAGTGGTATCAGAGTTGGTCGAGTATTTCGAGAATCCTTGGGAAGTGAGTCTGTTATGTTTATGTTGTGTGATCTCTGTGAACCTTGATTGAATTGTTTCTCTCTTAAAGCAATGTGTGTTGACACACTAATTTTGATTTATGTTTCCTTATTAAGGTATGTTTGGTTTGCCTTGTAGGGAGACATGAATCTTAGAGGTGGTTGTGGTGGAGGTCGCGGCAGTGCTGACAACAATGCTGATGACAACAACATGAATCGGGCTATCCAGGGCATGGCCGATATGGCAGCTGCTGTTGCTCAACAGAAAGCTACGATGGCTCAACAGAATCAACGAAACCAACAAAGAGCTGATCTTACCACTGATGCTGGAGGGTTAGTCAATTTTCGACTTTAGGCGTGAGATGTTTGTTGCATATCATCAACTGCCAAGTGGCGAGGCCGTATGACAGGTAGTATAGGTTGCCAGGGTCATACGAAGTTAGTTGTACCTGAGTGTGGGTACGGAAAGTACAAGGGGCGGTCAAGTGAGTGACTTTAGGGATGTTGCTGGTCTCAGGAATAGTTTATAGTGATGGATGAGGTAGCTCCTATATGATCGTGACGCCCGATCCAGTCTGGTTTGCCCGACTAATCCTTGAGGTTTCCACGTTCCAGACTAACATTCTGAGGCGATCAAGGCACCCCGGTTCCGGTATGGAAGGGGATGCACTCTTATTGGTCACAGAGAGCGGTTCGGTTTCGTGGACGAACTAACTCCGTTCCGACATAGAACCTGTTCCGGTGTGGATTTGTTCTGGTGTGGAACCGTTCCAGTGTGGAACCAGTTTTGTGAGCTTTCGGCCGACATGCTGCATGGGATTAGTTTCCCGGTCTAGAGGATTGATCTGAGAGTAAGACTCATGGAGATGGATGTCTGTTGCATGTGTTGTCTTGGGAGACGTTTGGTTGTGTGCAGTAATTGTTATACATTCTATACCTGCTATCTGCTACATGTTGTTCTTTACTGCACTGCTGCTATTACTCCGACTTTGCGTATGCTCTATTTTTTATCTCCCTAATGCTTCTTGTTTGTCTATTTGGTTCTCGATTTGCGTGAAGACGAGGAGCCAGCTGATGGACCTGAGGGCTCACCCTTATATCACATCGGCACCGAGGATGCTGGTGTTAGGCCTGATCGAGATCATCTATCACTATGATCGGGGGTGGCGTGTGGATCCCTATACCTTTCTGACGGTCTATACAGGGCCGGTGAGCATACTATTATGAGGAGGGGCATTGCACAGAGAGGACATCGTGGGACCCTTCAGAGCTATGCAATTCCTACCTTTCCCACACATGTGGCTGCCGCCGAGGCGTCATAAGCGAGACTAGACCTGGGCTGAGCCAGCTTCTTTGTAGGTGACCAGCAGGAGAGGCTTTGTCTACCGAGGTCAGCGCTGAAGGACGTAGCAGTATCTGAGGACCTACCGCCGGCGTAAGGTTGTAGTGTCGAGCACATCGTCTGAGTACGAGCCTTTAGTGGCTTATAGGCGTACTCATGGCGAGGGCCAGGGTAGCTCAGGGCACCCTCACCACTGATGGTGGGAGCCTGCCAGTGCATCCTAGGCTGTGAGCTAAGAGGTTTATATGTACTTTTGAGTGAGGGACGGGTAGTGCTGGTGAGCTGCGAGGGTGTTCTTTTGTTTTTATGTATTTTGAGTTTACCTTTTTTACCGTTCGTGTACAGATAGTTTGTATATATGTGTACAGCGCCCTACTGATGAGGCAACGCTTATGTGCGATTATGTATAGCTGTTTTACTTGCGCTTTACTCTAATGTGAATTTCTCTGCTTTCCGTATGTTGTATGTTTCCTTGCGCTCGTTTTCGCAACGCTGTTTGAATACCACGCTATCGCTTTAATATGGTTAAGCATAGTTAATAATAATAGGAGTTGGGACTAATGGGATTATCCTTCTGAGGGTCGTCTCATTTTGGTGGTATCAGAGCAGTTTGGTTCTGTAACAGGCCTTAGGGGTTGTTGATACATCACAGTCTGTTGTAGAACCAGGCGCTGTGGATGTCCGGAACCATAACTGCAAGTCTAACAAGTGTACTGACTTTAACGGTTGATACCCGGGTTGTATCAACTGAGTATGGTTCAGGGTCGAGTGTCCGATATGCTAGTTATCGAAGTGTAATAATTGTTTTCATTCATAAGGCATATGATATGTTTAACTGTTAAGTACTGTTATATGTCTTATGAATTGGAACTGATAGCTCCTTTTTGCAGGAAGCTAAATGGCTCATGGATGAGGAAGAGGAGGAAGGCCGGCTGCAACCGGAGGCAACAATAACAACAACAACAACGGTGACCACTCGGGTATTAGAAGTGGTGGTGATACCTTTGAGGCAATGAGGGCCATGAGGGATCTGGCTACGACAATGATGCAACAAACTCAGCAGACTGCCCAGTACATGCAAAGGCAAGAAGAGAGAGAAGTGAGGCAGAATCAGCTGCATTCTGTAAGAGGAGATGAGACTGTGGGCACCGGTCTCAATGCTTTCATGAAAGGGAATCCTCCTCAATTCCATGGGGAGTACAATCCAGAGGCCGCAAAGATGTGGTTACAAGAGATCGAGAAGTTTTTTATAGCGATGCATTGCCAGGAAGATCGGAAACTTACATATGCTGTTTTCATGTTAGTTGGAGCGGCAGAAGCTTGGTGGAAGAACAAGCTCAGATTATTGGAGACGGAGGGAAGGATCATTACCTGGCAGTTGTTTCAAGAAGGTTTCTTGGAGATGTATTTTCCAAGAAGCATCAGGCAAGAGAAGGAGAAGGAGTTCCTGTGTTTGAAGAAGGAACGGATGTCCGTCGGCGAGTATGCAATGAGGTTCGAAGCACTCTTCAAATTTTCTTAGTTCTATCAAGTTCATCCTGACGAAGAGTGGATCTGTCGAAGGTTCGAAGACGGACTAAGACCAGAGTTGAAGCGAACAATGTTGCCTTTGAGCATCAATTCCTTTCCTGAGTTAGTAGAGATATACGCAGTAGTAGAAGGACATGACCGAGCGGGGACAGTCCAACAACAAGTTAGAAGTGGTGGACCTGTTCGGAGCACCCATTGGGGCAAGGGAGGAAGGTTCCAGTAGAGGGTGAGACCGTATGATCACCCAGCTCAGTTTAATGTCAATCATGGAGGGAGTGGCTCCGGCCAAGGGCAACAAGAGATCAAGACTTGCTTTCGGTGCAGGGGACGACATCTAGTCAAGAGCTGCCCAAGGACCCAGCACATTAGGTGCTTCAACTGCAACCAGATGGGTCATTATGCTTCAGACTGTAAACCTGGGGTGAGCAGAAGGGTTCCGTTTCAACAGCCGAGCGGGAGAGCTCATAGTGGTGGAGCGAGATCAGCTATAGCAAGCTAGCAGATTAGGCCACAAACAATCGGAAGGGTATTTGCCGTGATGGGTTCTGAAGCCTCTCAAAGCCTTGACCTGATACAAAGTAAATGCTTAGTCTGTGGTAAAATTTTATCGGTTTTATTTGATTCGGGGGCTACTCATTCATTCATATCGTTAGAGTGCATGGATCATTTAGGGTTGCATGTTTCATCGTTACCCTATTATTTGACCGTCTCAACGCCTACTGGCGATTCTCTGACTACCCTGTCAGTATGCCCTAAATGTCCTGTCACCATAGAGAACCGAACTTTCCTTGTTGATCTTATCCGTTTGCCTATGCAACATATAGATGTGATCTTAGGTATGGATTGGCTTTCGGCCAACCATGTTGTGTTAGACTGTTCAAACAAAACCCTCAATTTTTCAAAGAAATCTAGATTGATGCCTGCTAACGAGAGTATTCTGATGGGTGGACGACCGGACGAGTACGTGGTGCCGTTCTCTCTGGAAACAAAGGAGACTCCTAGTGTCGTAGCTTTACCCATCGTGCAAGAGTTTCTAGAAGTGTTTCCCGATGATGTTCCCGGACTGCCACCAGAGAGAGGTGGGGTTTTCTATAGACCTGATTCTGGGGATTGGGCCTATTTCGATAGCGCCATATTGGATGTCTCCAATTGAGCTGACGAAGATGAAGAAACAGTTGGACGAGATGCTAAGCAAAGAGTTCATCAGACCTAGTGCATCTTTATGGAGAGCGTCGCTGCTGTTTGTGAAGAAAAAGGATGGAAGCTCGAGGTTGTGGGTAAACTATCATCAGCAGTACAAAGTGACGATAAAGAACAAGTATCTGTTACCACGGATAGATGATTTGATGGATCAGCTGAAGGGAGCAGCTGTGTTTTCTAAGATCGATCTGCGATCTGGATACCATCAGATCCGGGTTAAGAAGGAGGATGTGCCAAAGACTTCTTTTCGGAGTCGATATGGTCACTACGAGTACTTAGTTATGCCTTTCGGTGTGACTAATGATCCAGTTGTGTTCATGGACTATATGAACAGGATCTTCCAACCGTTCCTTGATAAGTTTGTTGTTGTGTTTATTGATGACATTATTGTATACTCCTCGAGTAGAGAGGAACACCAAGAGCACCTAAGGTCGGTGTTGCAAGTGCTAAAGAACTGGCACTTATGTGATAAACTGTCATAGTGCAAGTTCGGGTTATAGGAGGTTTAGTTTCTAGGCCATGTGATCTGCAAGGATGGAATCGCATTGGATCCTGCAAAAGTCGAGGCGGTAGTGAGTTGGGAAAGCCATAAGTCTGTGATCGAAGTGAGAAGCTTTCTTGGTTAAACGGGCTACTATCGGTGGTTCATAGAAGGATTCTCTAAGATTGCGTTACCTATAACGCAATTGATGAGAAAAGGAAAGGTGTTCGAGTGGTCAGAAGCTTGCGAGCAAAGTTTCCAAGAGCTGAAGAGAAGACTGACCATGTCACCAGTGTTGGTGTTACCAGATCCTTTAGGATAATTCGATGTATATTGTGATGCATCCTATCAAGGCTTGGGATGTGTGCTCAAGCAAGAAGGGAAAGTGGTGGTGTATGCCTCCAGGCAGTTAAGAGTACATGAGTGGAACTACCTAATGCATGATCTGGAGTTGGTTACGATAGTATTTGCATTGAAGATATGGAGACACTATCTTTATGGTGCTAAATTCAATGTATTTAGCGACGATAAGATCCTGAAGTATCTGTTCAACCAGAGAGTTAAACATGAGGCAGCGAAGGTGGATGGAATTCATAAAGGACTATGAAATCGACCTGCAATACCATCCGGGTAAGGCGAATGTAGTTGTGGATGCGCTCAGTAGGAAATCCCTACACATGTCTGCAATGATGGTAAAGGAGCTAGAGCTGTTAGAGATGTTTAGAGACCAAAAACTCAAAACAGAAATCGTTGAGGATAAGTTGAATCTTGGGACGGTTAGAGTAACTAGCGATTTCCTAAGTCTTTTATGGAAAAAGCAAGCTGAGGATAAGTACCTCAAGAGCGCGAACCAATTAATAGATAAAGGTAAGACTTTGGAATTCAGATGAGGTACTGATGGTCTGCTTAGGTATGGTGATCGGATTTGTGTGCCAGCGGATAGCGAAGTTAAGAATATGATATTGGAAGAAGCACACAAGAGCAAGCTGAGTTTTCATTCGGGGGCTACCAAGATGTACCAGGACCTGAAGAAGTTGTTCTGGTGGTCGGGGATGAAGAAAGATGTGGCGGCATATGTCCTAACCTGCCTGGTATGTCAGAAAGCGATGATTAAACAACAGAAGCCAGCAGGGTTGTTGCAATCAATAGATGTCCCAGAGTGGAAATGGGATAGCATTGCCATGAACTTTTTTTCAGGGTTGCCGAGGACTCAAGAAAGGTGCGATGCAGTCTGGGTAATCATTGACAGGTTGAAGAAGTGATGTGAATCTAGAATGGACACCCTTGACAAGAATTATGAAGCCCGAAATGAAAAAGGAAGAACAAAATTGGTACTTGCAGAAATTCTTATTTTTATTGAAAATTACTCGTATGTCTTGTTTTGGATGAATCGGGAGCTACAAAAGTCCGAATGATGTGTTTCTTGATGCTTTAGAAAGATAACAAAATGTTCTACAAATTATATTTCACGCTTCTTGACCTAATTCGGCATTTATTATGGTGGAAAAATGGGCTGGAAGTTGAAGACGAATTCCTGGACAGATTTGACCCATTTGGCTTTAGGCTTGTACTTGGTTTTTATTTTTATTAGTCTTTTGGTTTGCATAAGTTACATGAGTTTGTTAGCTTCCTTGGGAGGGAATCTTTTTGCTTGCATGCCAAAGGTAACTCCTTGTAATTATGACTCATCTTTATTAGTTGGTTTTTATTAGCATGGTGATGTTTTTAGGCAGCCACTTATTGATGTCATCATTTCACCAATTAGTGGCATAGTCATTAGGGGGGTTATGGAATCTTATGATGACTTGTGTAAGCCAACTCTTGGCAGCCCCAATTCCTAATTTATGCGCCTACAAACATGAATAAAACAATTTGGATGTTCAATTTTGGTGTTTATACACTTTGAGAGTTTTATGTCTCTCTTTTGTTCTGGATTGAGCCTACCTTTGACTTATCAAGAAGCTATAATCTTCTTGTGGCGTCTACCTTTTGCTTATCAATTCCTTAAGGAATTGTGGTGCATCCATTTCTATCCTTTCTCCATTTCTTTTTGTTTGTCTTGTTCTTCTTCTAGCCATACTAATCATTTTGTAAATTCTTCGCTTGTTCAGAGATTCAACCTAAGATTGTTATGAAAGGCAACTCATTGTTTGGTTGTCAACAAGGATTGATCCGAATTTTTATTTGTTCCATTATTGGATCATATCACGAAGTGTGCTCACTTCTTAGCCATCAACTAGAGTTACTCTCTGGAACAATTGACTCAGATTTACATCAAGAAGATTGTGAGGCTGCATGGGGTACCTTCAAGCATCGTTTCGGATCGTGATCCAAGGTTTACCTCAAGGTTTTGGAGAAGCTTACACAGTGCGATGGGAACTAGGTTAAGTATGAGTTCTGCTTATCATCCTCAAACGGATGGGCAATCTGAACGAACAATTCAGTCATTGGAGGATCTCTTAAGAGCGTACGTGTTGGAGAACACGGGGAATGGGGATGAGTTCCTTCCATTAATCGAGTTTACTCATAACAATAGTTTCCATTCAAGTATTGGCATGATGCCATACAAGGCATTGTATGGACGAAAGTGCAGGACTCCATTATGCTGGTTTGAGATGGGAGAAAGTCAACTGTTAGGTTCGGAGCTGGTACAGCAAATGACGGAACAAGTCGTGTGATCCGGGAAAAGATGAAGACCGCAAGGGATAGGCACAAAAGCTACGCCAACAAGAGCAGAAGCCCCTTAGAGTTTCAAGAGGACGACCATGTCTTCATGAGAGTTACCCCAAGAGCTGGAGTAGGCAGGGCAATCAAATCCAAAAAGCTAACACCTAGATTCATAGGACCATTTCAAATTCTTCGACGAATCAATCCTGTAGCCTATCAAATAGCCTTACCACCGAATCTGTCTAATCTCCATGACGTCTTTCACGTCTCTCAACTCAGAAAGTACCATCGCGATCCATCACACGTGCTAGAGCCCGAATCAACCCAGCTGAAAGAGAACCTTAAGTACGAGGCTTCACCTGTTCAGATCGTGGATAGAAGGATCAAAGAACTGCGCGGTAAGCACATTTTGGTTGGTAAGAGTGGAGTGGAACCCGATGATAGGGGATTCAACGTGGGAATGTGAAGCCGAGATGTGCCAGAGTCATCCTTATTTGTTCACAAGTATGTGACGGAAATTTCGGGGACGAAATTTTCTATAAGGGGGTAGTAATGTAACATACCGATTTTCTGGGACTCTAATCGAGTTGATTAATCTCGATTAGGGCTTTGGATGCTTGTGTGAACTGTTCAGTGTTAGTTTAAGACCTAGTTGGAAGCTTGGGGATAGACTTGAACATGGTTGGAAGTGCCTAAGGTGTTAAACGAGAAACAGGGGAAGTCAGAAGTTTGGAAGGCTTTTCTCAAATGAGTAGCACACTCAAGCGTCGGAAGGAAGCACGCCCTAGCGTGCCAATGCTCAAGCGTTGGCATGTTGCACTCTTAAGTGTGCTGAGTGCGTTTGCTAGCTGTTGTGCTTTTTGATGCGTGTGTGACACATGTCAGGCCAGGGTGAGGGCGGAGTGGACGAGGCTCCACGCTCAAGCGTGGAAGAGCCCCACGCCCAAGTGTGACACCCACTACCCCGCATACTGTAACACCCCGATTTTTTATTTTTCCTTTTTAATCATTATTTATGAACTTATAGTTTTATTCGAGGTCTTAGGAATGGAAATAAAATATTCTGAGACCATAATTATGCTCGACGATATCGTAGGAAGCTACGATTAAGTTTTGAGTCGAAAACTCAAACGGAGTCCGGTCTGTGTTTTTACACTGACAGTATGATTTTACTGCTCAGGAGACCTCCGATGGACCCTTGAATGAGACAGTAAGTCTTAGAATTCGATTCTCTACGTTTTGGTTAAATTTCACAAAAATTTCAAAAAAATCACTTCCTGACCTCCGTTCAAGCGAAATCTTCAATCAGGTGGAGAACGGAGCCGCGTATGGACTTACCAGGACCTGACAACGGTTAATATTGATATCACATCATGTGAACTCACTTGGGAGAGCATGCCAGAGTCGTCATGACGATCGGGAATTTTGGGACACGAAATTACCAAAATACCCCTAACTTAAGCTTTTTCACCTTTTACCATTTTACCCTTGAACCAAATGACCTTTTTACCCTTAAGTGACATTTTAAAAGGCTGAACACAGCCCCTCTCAGCCCCCATTCACGTAGCCATCCCTCACCAAGAAGAAATCCATAGTTGTTCTTGAAGAAAAAATTCATTTCTTCTTGAAAACCTTGATTCACTTGAAGAAATCACTTGATTCCTTGACCAATCTTCCTCCATTCTAAGGTAAGATCACTTCTATGGTCTCATAGCTTCTTGAATCTCTCTCAATCTCAAGATCAAAACTCCATTTTCATGAAACTCATTCTTAGATCCAAAAGTTTGAAAATCCATAGGAAATTGTAGAAAATCCTTTTGATGTGAAACCAATTTCTTTGAACTCACCTCATCATTATCTACCTAAATCCAAGAGCTCATGATCCAAGTCTCATTCTAGCTCATTTATCCCAATGTGGCCGAACCCTAAGAGTGATGATGGATACTGTTTTTCATCAAATTTTTTATTTCTAACTCTTGATTCCATCCCTAGCTCTCCTAGTGTTCTTGAATCCAAGTGATGAGAAACCAAATCAATCCTTAGCCTTTTTACCATTTCATGGATGAAACTTGAACGTCTTTGGGGGAAGAGAAATTGTGTTTTGATGTTGTATATTGATGTTGATTTGTGGTTTGAATTGTATTGTGTTTGATTATCTTAGGCGACGCGAACGAGAACGGAGCCGGAGCCGGAGCTGAGAATCAATCGAGTTTGGACTAAGCAACTTTGAGAGGTAAAGGGAGGTAGTCGATTAAGTTTGGTAGCTTCATAGTGCATCTTTGATATATGTATTATGATGACTTGATTATGGAATTGGAGATGAGTTTGAATGATGTATGGATTTGTTTTACATAATGAAACATATTTGCACACTTGTTGATAATTTGTGGCATGGATGCCTTGATTGATATTATTGTGATATTGAACTGTTGATACACACACACACACACACACACACACACACACACACACACACACACACACACACACACACACACACATATATATATATATATGTGTGTGTGTGTGTGTGTGTGTATATATATATATATATATATATATATATATATATATATATATATATATATATATTGATTTGTGGTTTGAATTGTATTGTGTTTGATTGTCTTAGGCGACGTGAACAAGAACGGAGCCGGAGCCGAGAATCAATCGAGTTTGGACTAAGCAACTTTGAGAGGTAAAGGGAGGTAGTCGTTTAAGTTTGGTAGCTTCATAGTGCATGTTTGATATATGTATTATGATGGCTTGATTATGGAATTGGAGATGAGTTTGAATGATGTATGGATTTGTTTTACATAATGAAACATATTTGCACACTTGTTGATAATTTGTGGCATGGATACCTTGATTGATATTATTGTGATATTGAACTGTTGATACGCACACACACACACACACACTCACATATATATATATATATATATATATATATATATATATATATATATATATATATACATATATATATATAGGACTGGCTATGGCTCGATAATTATTAAAAGACTCGAAAACCGAATCAAAGTTTTGGAAAACGCGTTTTGAAATCAAAAGTGATTTTTTGGAAAACGTGTTGCTTTTCAAGAAAAATTAAGCTTTCTTTTTGAAAAAGTTGTGTTCTTTTGAAAAGGAATAATGGTTTTGTGGAAAGTCGTGCGAAAAGTGTTTCATTTCAGTAAAACGTTTTAAAAAGACGTGGAACCTTTAGAAAATGGTTTTGTTTCCGAAAAAGTGTTTTCCCGGAAAATGTTCCCTTGATTAAAATGATGTTTTATTTCAGGAAAACAAAAGTGTATTTTGTTTTCCAAAGTTGTTTTGAGAAAGTTTGACCGAAAAGGAAAAATGATGAACCTTTGAGATGAACCTTTGAGATGAACCTAAACCTAGTGGCCGAGACGTCGGGGTTAGTGTTTTGTGGATTGAGCACTCGGACTTCGTGTCCTGTGTTTTTGATTTGAGTGGGCTTAACGCCTTTTTGAAACGAGTCGTGGACTTTATGTCTCGACATTTGAAAGAATGAACGCAAAGAAAAAAAGAAAACTTTCTGTGTACATGCATGAAACGGCAGACGTGCCATTTGAAACCGAGCTACAACTCTAGTAGTTGAGAATTTAATCAGTCTAGATCACTAGGTCTATAGGGGCATTCTGTGTTTGAGATCCCATAAGTGGCCGGTGGCGTAGCAACCCCGTGTCGTGGTAAATCCGCTGCCAAACACGAATGAACTCGATCAGAGACTGGAGTATTCAGAATATGGTTATGACGTGGTACCCTGGAACAATTGGAGTTCGGACCTAAATAGAGAGGCCGACTCATGAGGACAATTGTGTTACGGGTGTTACTACGGCCTTTCGCTCGATGTTGGGAAGTTAGAATCTCCGGAGTACATGAATTAGAAAGATGATATTGAAGTCTCATGCATTATTATAACTCTTGATAGTGTTTGAGATGTTATATTGAGTTATATAGATAACTGCTCATATAACTGTATTTATCTGTGAATGTTTATGTTGTTTGTCGCCTGTGCGGGTATCATGATAAACTTTATATGAGTATCTCACCTTTGCCTGTACATGTTGGACACCTTGTTGTGTTTTTGGAACACATGTACAGATGTTGATCATAGGTCCCCGCGGAGACGTAAGGACTCGGATGACGGAGCGTTCTGATGAAGTTGACGTTGGGTTGTACCCCAATGGCTACTTTTAGCCGACCAGCTTAGGAGTCTTTTATTTTGAGCAGTGTTATACTATATTACTGCACATATGTTGAACTTATTTCTAAGTCTATAATATGTTATATATTAGACCAGGTTTTATGTTATGTTTATGTTTTTATGAACATTGAATATCAATGTGTGATGTGAAGTTTATTTCTTCATATTGAGTTTGTATTGCCTATGCATGCAGAAAAGTTTTAGAACCGCGTTTTTGAACATAGTTACATAATTAAAGTATTTTCCGAAAGCAACCAGCGTTTTATTTTCTTGATTTTTTCCGCATTAGAGTTCGTGTATGTAGCACCCGCAAGGACGGTGCTACATTAGTGGTATCAGAGCTGATCGAGTCTTTTGTGAATCCTTGTGAAGTGAGTCTGTTATGTTTATGTTGTGTGATCTCTATGAACCCTGTTTGAATTGTTTCTCTCTAGAAGCAATGTGTGTTGACACACTAGTTTTGATTTATGTTTCCTTATTAAGGTATGTTTGGTTTGCCTTGTAGGGAGACATGAATCTTAGAGGTGGTCGTGGTGGAGGTCGCGGCACTGCTGACAACAATGCTGATGACAACAACATGAATCGGGCTATCCAGGCCATGGCTGATGTGGCGGCTGCTGTTGCTCAACAGACAGCTACGATGGCTCAACAGAACAAGCAGAATCAACAAAGAGCTGATCTTGCTTGCTGCCGGTGCCAGAGGGTTAGTCGATTTGCTCAAGGGGACTATGACCTGGAAAAGGCTGACCTGTGGCTGCAAGAGATAGAGAAGATTTTTGCTGTTCTGCACTGCACCGAGGGAGTGAAGGTGGACTATGCCACATTCCTATTTCTGGGTGACGCAGAGTATTGGTGGGGAGGAACCAGACAACTGCTGGAAGCCAACAACCTAGAAATCACTTGGGGAGTATTTCGCACCAATTTTTTGGACAATTACTTTCCCCAAAGTGCCAGAACCGAGAAGGAGCAAGAATTTCTGAAGCTGCAGCAGAGGGGCATGAGTGTCGAGGAATATGCGGCGAAGTTTGAATCACTCGCCAAATATTTTCGCTTTTTCCAAGCTCAGCCTGACGAGGACTGGAAATGCGAGAGATTCGAAGGCAGTCTGCGCTTCAAGATCAAGGAGTCGGTGTTACCACTAGAGATCCGTACCTTCCAAGCTCTGGTGGAGAAGTGCAGAAATGTAGAAAAGATGAGAAGCGAAAGGGAGAACAAGGGTACCGTAGGAGGACCGTCTAGGTCAAGGAAACCAAACCAGTACCAACACCAGAAAGGGAAGCAGTCCCAGAAGAAGCCGTATTCCCGACTTCAAGGGAATAGCCAGAAACAACAATCTTATCGTCCTGTCGCTTCTGCTTACGGTGGAGGGAGCGGAAATGACCAGAACCAAGGCCAATCCCAGAGATGTTTCATTTGTGGGCAACCCAGACACCCAGCTGATAGCTGCAAGCTGAAAGGAGTTCTATGTTTCCAATGCGGAGAAATAGGACATTTAGCGAGGGAATGCCCTACACCAAAGCCCGAGTCGACTGTCAACAACATGCGAACTGCTAGACCCACAGCGAGGGGAAGGGTTTATACCATGAGTGGCGTTGATGCTTCCAAATCTGATGATCTCATACATCGTAGTTGCATCATAGTTGGTAATCGCCTAACTGTACTATATGATTCGGGCGCGACACATTCATTTATCTCTTTGGATTGTGTGATACATTTAGACTTGCCTGTTTCTTCGCTATCTTTTGATTTGATTGTCACAACTCCAACTGCTAAACTTGTTACTGTAAATACAGTATGTTTGAATTGTCCTATTACTGTTCATGATAGGAACTTTCTTGTTGACTTAATATGTTTGCCTTGACTCAATTGGATGTGATTCTAGGCATGGATTGGTTATCTTCCAACCATATCCTTTTAGACTGTGCACATAGAACCCTAGTTTTTCCTGACCCTGAGATTTCTGGATTTATAACTGCCAACCAAGTAAGAGCTTCTTTGAAAGAAGGAGATCAGGGATACATGCTTCTATCCTGTTTAGAAATCGAGAGGGGTGTCGTCTTGAGCGATGTGCCGGTTGTGAAAGATTTTCCGGAAGTTTTTCCAGAGGACGTACCAGGTTTGCCATGGCAATCGACTTAGTTCCAGGATCCGATCCGATCTCTATAGCTCCATATAGGATGTCACCTACAGAGTTAGCCTAGTTGAAGACTCAACTAGAGGATCTGATGTCCAAGCGGTTTGTGAGGCCAAGTGCGTCCCCGTGGGGAGCACCAGTGTTATTGGTGAAGAAGAAGGACGGGAGTTCAAGACTCTGTGTGGATTACCATCAACTCAACAAGATAACGATCAAGAACAAGTATCCCCTACCACGCATAGATGACTTAATGGATCAACTTCAAGGAGCCACTGCCTTTTCAAAGATTGATCTGAGATCCGGTTATCACCAGATCAGAGTAAAGAACGAGGATGTACCTAATACTGCATTCAGGACTCGTTATGGTCACTATGAGTACCTCGCGATGCCCTTCGGAGTAACGAACGCGCCCACTATCTTCATGGACTATATGAACAAGATTTTCCATCCGTTTCTGGATCAATTCGTTGTCGTGTTTATCGACGATATTCTCATCTACTCGAAAAGTTTCGAGGAGCATGACGAACATCTACGACAAGTTTTGCAAATCCTTCACAAGGAGAAGCTGTACGCAAAGCTACCCAAGTGTGAATTTTGGCTGGATGAAGTCAAATTCTTAGGACATGTGATTTCGAAGGAAGGAATTGCCATCGATCCTACAAAAGTAGAAGCAATACTTCTATGGGAGAGACCCAAGACTGTGACAGAAATTCGCAGTTTCGTTGAACTAGCTGGTTATTACAGAAGGTTCATCGAAGGATTTTCGAAGATTGTTGCGCCATTGACTCAACTTACGAGGAAGGACCAACCTTTTATGTGGACTGACAAGTGTGAGGAAAGTTTTCAGACGATGAAGGAACGTATGACAACCTCACCAGTGTTAGTACTACCTAAGCCAGACGAACCGTACAAAGTGTACTGTGATGCTTCGCATCAAGGATTAGGATGTGTGCTTATGCAACATCGGAAGGTTGTAGCGTATGCTTCACGCCAGTTGAAGATTCATGAGAGGAATTACCCGACACACGACCTTGAGTTAGCTGCTGTGGTCTTTGCACTGAAGATCTGGAGACATTACTTGTATGGATCAAAGTTCGATGTCTTCAGTGACCACAAAAGTTTGAAGTACCTGTTCGATCAGAAGGAACCGAACATGAGGCAGAGACGTTGGATGGAGTTTCTTAAAGACTACGACTTCACTTTGCTGTACCACCCTGGGAAAGCAAATGTCGTTGCAGACGCTCTGAGTCAGAAGACATTGCACATATCTGCAATGATGGTCAAAGAGCTAGAATTGATAGAACAGTTTAGTGATCTAAATCTAGCTGTGGAAGTGAACAACAAGAAGATTTGTTTGGGAATGATCAAGGTATCTAGTGGACTGATGGAGACGATCTGTGAACAACAAGCAACTAATGAGTACCTCTAAGAGAAAACGGAGTTACTTGGACAAGAAAAAGCTGCAGAGTTCAGTATGGGAACTGATGGTATCTTGAGATGCAATGGACGCGTTTGTGCACCGAGCAACCCGGAGTTGAGGAAAATGATTCTAGAAGAAGGACACAAGAGCAAGCTGAGTATTCACCCTGGATCAACCAAAATGTACCAAGATCTGAAACAAAGTTTTGGTGGCCAGGATGAAGAAGCAAGTGGCTGACTATGTAGCATCATGTTTGACCTGTCAGAAAGCAAAGGTAGAACATCAACGACCTAGAGGAATGCTTCAATCCTTGGATGTACCCGAATGGAAATGGGAGAGCATTTCAATGGATTTTGTGATAGGACTGTCGAGAACTTCTAAGATTTTTGATTCAATATGGGTGATCGTTGATAGGTTAACGAAGTCAGCACACTTCTTACCTATTAAGATCAACTACTCAGTGGAGAAGTTAACTGAGCTGTAAATCAGAGAAGTAATCAGACTGCATGGACCTTCAAGCATAGTCTCCGACAGAGACCCAAAGTTTACACCACGTTTTTGGCAAAGTCTACATCAAGCTTTAGGAACAAAGTTGAGGCTAAGTTCAGCCTATCACTCTCAGACTGATGGACAGACAGAGAGAACAATACAATCTTTAGAAGATCTGCTGAGAGCTTGTGTTCTAGACCATGGTGGAAGTTGGGATGATATGTTGCCTCTTATAGAATTCACCTACAACAACAGCTACCATTCTAGTATAGGGATGGCACCCTATGAAGCCTTATATAGACGAAAGTGCCAGACACCGTTGTGTTGGTACCAAGATGGAGAGAACATGATCGTAGGCCCAGAACTTGTACAACAAACAATGGAAATGATTAAGCAGATCCGAGAAAAGATGAAGACGGCACAGAGCAGACAAAAGAGCTACTCAGATAAACGAAGACGACCCCTCGAGTTTCAAGAAGGTGAACACGTATTCCTGAGAGTCACGCCCACGACTGGGGCAGGTAGAGCGATTAAGTCCAGAAAACTCTCACCCAAATTCATTAGACCTTACCAAATTCTTCGGCGTATTGGTCCAATAGCTTACCAAATTGCCTTACCACCTTTTCTGTCCAACATTCATAATGTTTTCCATGTCTCACAACTTCGAAAGTATATTCCTGATCCGTCCCATGTAATCGAACCTGATGTAGTACATTTACGAGAAAACTTGTCTTATGAGACATCACCTGTGCGAATTGTTGATAACAGGATCAAGCAACTCAAGGGAAAACAAGTTCCCTTAGTCAAAGTCGTTTGGAACGAAGCAACTGGAGATGCAACGTGGGAGCTTGAGGACAAGAAGAGATTACAGTATCCCGATCTTTTTCAAGGTACGTTATTTCGAGGACGAAATTTTTTTTTTAGAGGGGTTGTAATGTAACATCCCAATTTTTGAGTTTTCCTTTTTAATCAGTATTTATGAACTTATATTTTATTCGAGGTCTTAGGAATGGAAATAAAATATTCCGAGACCATAATCATGCTCAACGATATCGTAGGAAGCTACGATTAAGTTTTGAGTCGAAAACTCAAACGGAGTCCGGTCTACGTTTGTACACTGACAGTATGATTTTACTGCTCAGGAGACCTCAGATGGACTCGTGAACGAGACAGTAAATCTTAGAATTCGATTCTCTACGTTTTGGTTAAATTTCACAAAAATTTCAAAAAAATCACTTCCTGACCTCTGTTCGAGCGAAATCTTTAATCGGGTGGATAACAAAGCCGCGTATGGACTTACCAGGACCCGACAACGGATAATCTTGATATCACATCATATCAACTCACTTGGGAGAGCATGCCAGAATCATCATGACGATCGGGAATTTCGGGACGCGAAATTACCACAATACCCCTAACTTAAGCTTTTTCACCTTGTACCATTTTACCCTTGAACCAAATGACCTTTTTACCCTTAAGTGACATTTTAAAAGGCTGAACACAGCCCCTCTCAGCCCCCATTCACGCAGCCAGCCCTCACCAAGAAGAACTCCATAGTTGTTCTCGAAGAAACAATTCATTTGTTCTTGAAAACCTTGATTCACTTGAAGAAATCACTTGATTCCTTGACCAATCTTCCTCCATTCTAAGGTAAGATCACTTCTACGGTCTCATAGCTTCTTGAATCTCTCTCAATCTCAAGATCCAAACTCCATTTTCATGAAACTCATTCTTAGATCCAAAAGTTTGAAAATCCATAGGAAATTGTAGAAAAATCCTTTTGATGTGAAGCCAATTTCTTTGAACTCACCTCATCATTCTCTAGCTAAATCCAAGAGCTCATGATCCAAGTCTCATCCTAGCTCATTTATCCCAATATGGCCGAACCCTAAGAGTGATGATGGATAGTGTTTTTCATCAAATTTTTGATTTCTAACTCTTGATTCCATCCTTAGCTTTCCTAGTGTTCTTGAATCCAAGTGATGAGAAACCAAATCAATCCGTAGCCTTTTTACCCTTTCATGGCCGAACCTTGAACCTATTTGGGGGAAGAATAATTGTGTTTTGAATTGTATTTTGTTTGATTGTCTTAGGCAACGCGAACGAGAACGGAGCCGGAGCCGAGAATCAACCGAGTTTGGACTAAGCAACTTTGAGAGGTAAAGGGAGGTAGTCGTTTAAGTTTGGTAGCTTCATAGTGCATGTTTGATATATGTATTATGATGACTTGATTATGGAATTGGAGATGAGTTTGAATGATGTATAGATTTGTTTTACTTAATGAAACATATTTGCACACTTGTTGATAATTTGTGGCATGGATGCCTTGATTGATATTATTTTGATATTGAACTGTTGATACACACACACACACACACACACACACACACACACACACATATATATATATATATATCCTGGATTAGCATAGGACTGGCTATGCCACTATAATTATTAAAAGACTCGAAAACCGAATCAAAGTTTTGAAAAACGCGTTTTGAAATCAAAAGTGATTTTTGGAAAATGTGTTGCTTTTCAAGAAAAGTTAAGCTTTCTTTTTGAAAACGTTGTGTTATTTTGAAAAGGAAAAGTGGTTTTGTGGAAAGTCGTGGCAAAAGTTTTTCATTTCAGTAAAACGTTTTAAAAAGACGTGGAACCTTTAGAAAATGGTTTTGTTTCCGAAAAAGTGTTTTCCTGGAAAATGTTCCCTTGATTAAAATGATGTTTTATTTCAAGAAAACAAAAGTTTATTTTATTTTCCAAAGTTTTTTTGAGAAAGTTTGATCGAAAAGAAAAAATGATGAACCTTTGAGATGAACCTAAACCTAGTGGCTGAGACGTCAGGGCTAGTGTTTTGTGGATTGAGCACTCGAACTTCGTGTCCTATGTTTTTGATTTGAGTGGGCTTAATGCCTTTTTGAAACGAGTCGCGGACTTTATGTCTCGACATTTGAAAGAATGAACGCAAAGAAAAACAGAAAACTTTCTGTGTACATGCATGAACCGACAGACGTGCCATTGAAACCAAGCTACAACTCTAGTAGTTGAGAATTTAATCAGTCAAGACCACTAGGTCTATAGGGGCATTCTGTGTTCGAGATCCCATAAGTGGCCGGTGGCGTAGCAACCCCGTGCCGTGGTAAATCGGCTGCCAAACACGAATGAACTCGTTCAGAGACTGGAGTATTCAGGATCTGGTTATGTCGTGGTACCCTGAAACAATTGGAGTTCGGACCTAAATAGAGAGGCCGACTCATGAGGACAATTGTGTTACGGGTGTTACTACGGCCTATCGCTCGATGTTGGGAAGTTAGAATCTCCGGAGTACATGAATTAGAAAGATGATATTGAAGTCTCATGCGTTATTATAACTCTTGATAGTGTTTGAGATGTTATATTGTGTTATATAGATAACTGCTCATATAACTGTATTTATCTGTGAATGTTTATGTTGTTTGTCGCCTGTGCGGCTATCGTGATAAACTTTATATGAGTATCTCACCTTTGCCTGTACATGTTAGACACCTTGTTGTGTTTTTGGAACACATGTACAGATGTTGATCATAGGTCCCCGCGGAGACGTGAGGACTCGGATGACGGAGCGTTCTGATGAAGTTGACGTTGGGTTGTACCCCAATGGCTACTTTTAGCCGACCAGCTTAGGAGTCTTTTACTTTGAACAGTCTTATGTTATATTACTGCACATATGTTGAACTTATTTCTAAGTCTGTAATATGTTATATATTAGACCAGGTTTTATGTTATGTTTATGTTTTTATGAACAATGAATATCAACGTGTGATATGAAGTTTATTTCTTCACCTTGAGTTTGTATTGCCTATGCATGCAGAAAATTTTTAGAACAGCATTTTCGAACGTAGCTACTTAATTAAAGTATTTTCTGAAAGCAACTAGCGTTTTATTTTCTTGATTTTTTCCGCATCAGAGTCCGTGTATGTAGCACCCGCGAGGGGGTGTTACACATACGATAATTAATAAAGTAAAGTATGCAAGTTAAATAAAAACTTTAACATAAAAGGTAGCAAGTACCACATGATCCAAAACATTTAAAACATAATGTTGTAACTGTGGAAAAACATAAAGAAAACGAAAACCAAAACCCGATGTCACATATCAAAGCTGATATACAAAAATACCGATAACATATCGGATAACAACTGAAACATAAACTAACAATCTAACTACAAGCAAGCGATCTCCACGGAATCACTCCTCAACAACTGTCTCACCCTCCTTTGCAAAAACAAGGTACATGCATAGAACCACCAAAAGCAGGGGGTAAGAAGTCATACACATATGAATATAAATGGTAACAGAGTAGTTAAGCACACAATCATACAAACATATCATATCATGTTTAAGAATACGTGCAATGCTATGCGACATCACTACTTCATGCACATGTGGATCCATCAACCCTACCTCTGGAAAGACGAGTATGAGTACATATCCATGTTGACCATCCTGCATCATCGTTAGAACACTCACCAAACCATGGCTGACGTCCGTGGATACTCTCAAATAATCCTGATAACGTATTGTGGCTCGTCAAGGTAGTCAGGTTATCGATAGGACACTCTGGCCACGAGTTGCAAGTCCATGCCATATGGAACCTCCTTACCCTACTCTACCCTCAAGGCCGGGATAACACCCATTGTGGCCTCCACCGTCACGATTCATCGTTTGCTTTCCGCCCAAACTATCATCTCTATGCAATGATGAATGTAATGTTCAACCAACATGCAAACACATGTCCAACCATCCATCATCAACACCATTACATGGCTATCAACTTTGACCAACAAGCATCAAAGATGATTTATCAACATCAAACTTGACCAATAAGCATCAAGAATGATTTAACGAACAACATTGGTAACAGTACGTCCTTACCAATAACATCATCGTCTTATTAATTGTTCTCTTTGTTAAGTCGTAACTTAACATTATCTTTATTAAGTATTATACTTAATCTTATTATCTAATCCTCAATTCATATTTTATTAAGATTATAACTTAATCTTAAAATTTAAACCTCAAGTCATATATTTATTAAGATTATAACTTACTCTTAATATCTAAACCTCAATTCATATCGTCATGTTTTATGAACATCAATTAACCAATCCTAGTTTTAGGTTCAACACTAACATCCTTATGTCTTTGATTAACATAGCCAATTAACAACACATCATCATCATAACTTATACTATTTTATCATCAACATATATCATCACAATATATCATGGTGCATCAAAACAGATTATCATATATAGCCAACAATCAATCATTCAACATCTCATGTTCATACAACAAGATATAACATGTAGATGAACATACGAATACGCTAATCAGGATTCAAACATCAAATACATCATGTGACAACATACAAACATGCCAATCAGGATTCTAACATTAAATACATCATATAACAACATACAACTAGGGTTATGGGTTAACCCTTCATCTTATGCTACCCCAAAACCTATATATTCATATTGACCTCTTCCCCCCATACCTGGTGTGACGATCTCAAAGAGAAAAGGAAGAAGAAAGGTCCACAGGGTCACGTCTCACGAACGCTCTACATCACGAATGCTCAACCTCATGATCACAGCCTCAAGAGATCACGAACAGAGGCGAGAACCAACAACGAAAAGCAAGCATGACAGCAGCGACGTCCCTCACGCGAAGAACAACGAAGGACAACGAAGAACGATGAACAACATGGTTGATATCCAAGAATCCTTGGAAAGGGGTTTACGAATCCTTGTTGGAGAGAGAGAAAGCAACTTTTATGACTCTGAGGGGTTTGTGACCAGTCTAGGTCGAAAGCTTAGGTATATAAAAGGATTGTGTCGCGACGCCGGGCACCCTACGCTACTGTTTTGGCTGTAACTTGAGCTAAGAGTGTCCGATTTATGTATTCTTGGTGGTTTGGAAAGCTAAGAGAATTTCCTACAAAATCATGTTTCATAATCTATTCCTAATTCGGACTCTAAAGGGTCAAAAAGGCAATATAAGTTCAGCGTTAAAAAGGATAGTTGTTTCTGGATATGATGTTTAGGAGATTAAGATAGGATAATCTTATCTATTCAACGATTGAATCTCTATGACATCTAATTGATCTTATATCAGCACAACTACAATTACCATAAATATAGATATCTTATAATAATATAAATATATAATAACATTTTAATATATAAAATGTAAACACACTTATAACCATACAAACATAAGCGTGCATGTTATCACTTAAAATATACACACATAAATATACATTCATATAGATACTTATAAAATGCAGTGACGATGTAAACAAGCATATTGTCAAATATTATACTACTAATAATGGTAATAATAATAATACCTATAATTACAGCAACACATACACACCCTTACGAAAAATGGGGTGTTACACCAAGCATGGGCACGCTCAAGCGTGGACATGTCTTATGCTTACGCGTTCTCAACAGGAACTTAAGTGGTGTTTCCACTTTATTCTCCACACTTGCACGAAAATTATGGATTTCTCTACCATTTATGAACCTAGAGAGAGGGCAAAGAGAGTTTTAGAAAGAGAAGTTGAAGGTTTCAGGACTTCAGAACTTCGGATCAAGATTCCGGCTACATTGTTGAGATTGTGACGAAGCTTACTACAAGTTCATCCAAACAATTTCTCGATTCACCGAAGGTAAACTCGAATCCCTGACACGTGTTCTTCAAGTTTCTACCTTTTTCTTTTGATCTTTGAGCTTGCCCAAGGGCTCACACTGTGGTATACATGTTGTGCTCGTGATTAGGGTAAAATTCGCGCTCGTGATTGGTCATTTTGGGAGCTTGAGGCCGCAGCTACCAAGGGATTTCGGAGCTGTTCTTGGCTGTTCTTGCTGCATAGGAGGACTTGCCGGTGAACGTACCGAGATTCGTGCCAGCTATTCAGGTGAGGAGAAAGAGTACTGCTGCCGTCGGGGAGGCAAGAGTAGTGTAGTTGTGTTTCCTGCTATGCGTAGGGAAGCCCTAACCCTACTAGCGGTTGAGCACCGATAAAGTACCTAAACCCTAGGTTTAGCATACTTTGGGCTATCACCATTAGTTTTGGAAACCCTAGGTTAGAGAACTGTTGATTAAGGATGATTTGCTTTGTATGACTGTATGATGTTGATCGTTGTAGTTGCTATCTGTCTACATGCCTATATGCTACTTGGTATCTAATATGCATGTTATGTGCTACTGTTGATATTATTATTGTGGCTGTTGTGTTGTTTGTGGTAATGTTGTGTTGTGGCGGAATGCTGTTTAGAGTTAAGTTTGGTTATGTGCCGTGTTTATTATCGGATTGATATTGTGGATGGTGCCACTGCTGTTATGCTGACTATTTGAGGCTGTGACTGTGTTGTTTGAGTTGTGGCTCGTGGACCCGTGGCGTCAAGGCTATGGCCGTGTGGATGTGGTGGCATCATGCTGTTTCTGATTGAGTGCTTAGGCATGAGATTTGGTATCGAGCCCGTTGAGGATGTTTGTTGCATATCATCAGCTGCCAAGTGGTGAGGCCGTATGACACGTAGTATGGGATGCCAGCGTCATACTAGGTTAGTTGTACCTGAGTGTGGGTACGGAAAGTAGAAAGGGTGATCAAGTGAGTAACCTTGGGGATGTTGCCGGTCTCGGGAATGGTTTACAGTGACGGATGAGGTAGCTCCTATCCGGTCGTGACACCCTATCCAGTCCGCTTTGCCCGACTAATCCCCAAGCTTTCCACGTTCCAGGCTAACTTTCCGAGGCGACCAAGACACTCCAGTTCCGGTATGGAAGAAGGATGCACTCTTATTGGTCACGGAGAGCGGTTTGATTTCTTGGATAAACTAACTCCGTTCCGACACAGAACCTGTTCCGGTGTGGACTTGTTCGGGTGTGGAACCGTTCCAATGTGGAACCAGTTTTGTGAGCTTTCGGCCAACATGCTGCATGGGATTAGAATCCCGGTCTAGATGGATGTCTGTTGCATGCGTTGTCTTAGGAGACGTTTGGTTGTGTGCAGTAATTGTTATACATGTTATACCTGCTATCTGCTACATGTTGTTGTTTATTGCACTGCTACTATTACTCCGACTTTGCGTATGCTGTATTTCTTATCTCCCTACTGCTTCTTGTTTGTCTGTTTGGTTCTCGGTTCGTGTGAAGACGAGGAGCCAGCTGATGGACTCGAGGGCGCACCCTTATATCACATCGGCATCGAGGATGCCGGTGTTAGGCCTGATTGAGATCATTTATCACGATGATTGGGGGTGGCGTGTGGACCCCTCTACCTTTCTGACGGTCTATTTAGGGCCGGTGAGCATACTATTCCGAGAAGGGGCATCGCACAGAGAGGACATCGTGGGACCCTTCAGAGTTATGTAGTTCCTACCTTTCCCACACATGTGGCTGCCGCCGAGGCGTCATAAGCGAGACTAGACCTGGGCTGAGCCAGCTTCTTCACAGGTGACCAACAGGAGAGGCTTCGTCTACTGAGGTCAGTGTCGAAGGACGGATCAGTATCTAAGGACCTACCGCCGGTATAGGGTTGTAGTGTCAGGCTCGTCGTCTGAGTATGAGCCTTTGGTGACTTATAAGCGTACTCATGGTGAGGGCCAGGGTAGCTTAGGGCACCCTCACCACTGATGGTGGGAGCCTGCCAATGCGTCCTAGGTTGTGAGTTGAGAGGTTTATGTGTACTTTTGAGTGAGGGATGGGCAGTGCTGGTGAGCTGCGAGGGTCTTCTCTTGTTTTAATGTATTTTGAGTATACCTTTTTTTTACCGTTTTTGTACAGACAGTTTGTATATATATTTACAACGCCCTACTAATGGGGCAACACTTATGTGCGGTTATGTATAGCTATTTTACTTGCGCTTTACTTTGATGTGAATTTCTATGCTTTCCGTATGTTGTATGTTTGCTTGCGCTCGTTTCCGCAACGCTGTTTGAATACCACGCTATCGCTTTAATACGATTAAGCATAGTTAATAATTATAGGAGTTGGGACTAATGGGATTATCCTTCTAAGTAAGGAGGGTCGTCTCATAACTGCTTCAACATTAGGCACATTCCCATTTTCCCTCATCTGACGGAGAGTCTCCGTCTGCTCTTGCATAACTCTGGTCATTTGAGCCAAAGCTGCCGCAAGTGCTTCGTCATTCCCTCGCCTATTATTTGCAATAACTTTGCACACCACCAATTAAACACTGAGTTGGCCAGGCCCAATATCCAAATAATAGTGTGCAGTATTTATGACTCAAATAAGCATCCTATGTGCAAGTTTTCTTCTTAGAAAAACCCAATAACAATAGTCCAATTTAGGATTGAACTGCTCTGATATCAAAAATGTTTCCCTTCGTTACATTAGTAACCCAAAATAAATATTTAAGTAAAACCAAGTAAATAAAAATTTTCTTCAATAAGTACTGAAAAAATATTTAATATAATAATAATCCAAAATAATTGTTTACATCAATTCAAAACCGAATTAACATAACAAGTTTCAAAGCCTCAAAAATGGGCGTCTATTACATCTCGCATAAGAAAAATAGCTAAACGATAATAAAGGTCCTCCTATAATATGCTATACAATATTAACCAAGCTAAACTACTAAAATAAAGTCTTCAAATGTCCGGCTGCTCGACAGGGCCGTCATCGGGCTCTAAAAATAATACTACTAATGAGATATAAAATCCCAGTAAATAGAAATACAGTTATAAAGATTTTCGCAAAAGCATTGTTCTCAACTGATGCGGTAACCAGAAAAACTATCTATGGCACCCGCTATTTTCAAAATAATGAATAATAATAACATATATTAATATTATCAATAAACAACCACCATCAACACACCGTAAACAATTATATCACATCATATATATCAATCAATTCCCAAAAATATCACAAGTGTCATATGACTATCAAACTTCACATAACAATGACGTCTCATTGCCTACCTTACTCACGAAGGTATTTCGATGTCACCTTCTCTTCAATGACATTACTCATTTTCGATACCAACCATTATACACTGGTGGTATTACACATTTCCACATCGCAACGTGTGGCGATGTTCCTTTCGATACCCCATCATGGCGGTATTTCATAATTTCGACATCCCAATTCACTGGCGATGTTACATTCGATACCCCTATCATAGGCGGTATTGCAGCAAACAACATCCATCATATATAACAAGTAATTAATCATGCCAATACCACATATATCATCATATAATTCAAATATAGCATGTCAATCAACCAAGTCATGTATAAAACATATATATCATAGCATCAAATTCAAGAATAAACACATAAGTCATGGTATGAACATTTTAACGGAAAAACCCCCCAAATTTAGAAGTTAGGATTTGACCAAACACAAGACAATGTTTTCAAACCACGTTTTGAAATCATACCCCAACCCCAAAACAAATTGCACCATGGAAAGGGTGAGAAAGAATATTTCTACTCATCTCTTGAAGACCTCCACGAAACTCCAAGCGTTTGTCACGAACGCATCAAGAAAGTTCCTCAAGAATCTCCCCCTTTCTTCCTTCTTTAGGCTCCTTCTACTCTAAAATCGCCTTCTCCGAACCCTTCAATCCTCAAAGGCAAGTAAGAGAGTGTTTTAGGGGGTAAAGAGGGTTTTTAGACGCACTAGGGCGTTATAAGATGGTATAAATAAGAGTTACATGTGTTCCCCCTCTAAAACCCTCACGTTTTGACGTTACTGACGTCGAGCACGGGCGTACTGTAACACCCTGCTTTTCGTTAAATGTTTTTATTTAAGTATGTTGTTTAAATTATAATTACTGGTTAAGGGCTAAGTGGGATTTTTGGCTTAAAAAGTCCCTTTCTGGAACATTGGCACGCCCGTGCTGTTTTCACATGTCTTGTGACCAGCTGAGTCACAAGCACGGCCGTGCCGTTAGGCAGCACAGCCGTGCTGTTGTGCGAACCGTGTCTCACTGGCGCTAAGTTCGGCATGCCCGTGCCGTTATTCAGCACGCCCATGCCGATTATGCAGATCGCGTCTCGCTGACGCTGAGTTCTGCACGCCCATGCCAAAATAGAGCATGGCCGTGCCATGTGCGCAGATTATATAATCGCACAGAAACCGAGAGTTAGCGATTTTAACCCTCATTTGGTGGCTACTACTACTCTAGTGCGGCTAGAACTACCATGTTTCCTATCTCCATCAATCTTGGTGCGTTCTTGTAGTTTTGGAGACCTTTGGTAAGCCTTTGGTATGCCTGTGCCAGTTGTGTAGGTAACGTTCTCCTCTTTTCTTAGTTTCTTTTCATGTTTTTGGATTAGAAACTGATTTGGTTAATGAGTTAGTTGACCAAGGCTTGGATACGGACTGAGCCGCTTGGGAGGACGTGACCACTTGTTGTTTGGGGCTACCGTTGCTGCAACCTTCAAACTAGGTATGGGGAGAAGGATAGTATAATCACTAGGCAGTGGGGGTAGTGTAAGATGAGGGGTTCCCATGACCCCGAGGTTAATTGTATGCTATTTGTTAACATGCCTGTTGCTATAATTCTTGTTACTATATGCCAATATTATATGCATTGTTGTTGTGTTGATATTTGGTGGTATGTTTATATCATGATTGTTGTTGAATTGTTGTTTGATGATGAACCTGCTGCTATATCCCTAAAATTGGTTAATTAGGATTTTAATTGGTTAAATAATAAAAGGACTGCTGTTAACCAAAAATATTCATAAGACATGAATTAATAAAGGGTGAGTTTTTATGTTAATGGTTTAGTCATGTACCTAGGGATGAATTTTGAGAGAGTTAGGACTTTTTGGTTAAAGTGTTAACCTTTTATTCGCTACCCAAAACAGCATTGTCGCACGATTAGCACGACCGTGCTGAACAGGGAGCACGCCCATGCTCCCAGTTGAATTTTGGGAATGGCCACGCTTTGAGCCTGGCCGTACACCATAGGAGCACGCCCGTGCAGATGTGCACGGTCGTGCGTAATAGGGAGCACGCCCGTGCTATCGTGCAGCATGCCTGTGCCACCTCTCTGGTCAGAATCTGAGGCTTAAGGTTACTACCGATTTTAACCCCAATGTTTCCAATGATGATAGAATAATACACCAAACAATTGATGAAGATAGATAACTTAATTATATAATAAGGCTTAATGAAGTTTTTGGTCCCTGAAAATATAGGGCTTTTTGATTTTAGTCCCTATCTTTTGTTTGCTTTGCTTTTGGTGTTTGAAACTTTTAAAACTTTGTTTTGGGTTCCTGCCGTCAACTCCAAACGTTAACTGCTGACGTGGCAGACGGAAGTCCACGTCAGAATTGACACGTGACAAAATAATTATGTTTTTATTCCATTTGTCTGACATGACAGGGACCAAAAACAAAAATTTGAAAGTTACAAACACCCAAAACAAAACAAACAAAAGATAGGGACTAAAACCAAAATCCCTATATTTCCAGGGACCAAAAACTTCAATAAGCCTTTAATAAATATGATTTCTTGTAATTTATGGATTAATTTGGTTTTTTGACAGATGAAGAAGAATTGTAATTTTTTTGAGTGGACTAATTTTGAAGCAAATAATCCTCCAAGTGTAGATGCGGAGGACGTCACTTTGTTATTTGGAGCCCATGTTGAAGAGCTACCGAGAAGAGACAGAAGTTGCAGTTGAAGCTAGCCAGTGAAAGAAAAAGAGCCTCAAATTTTGATAATGTGCTTGGGAACTTTAGTTGGGTTTTGTTTATTTTGTATTTTCAATTGATAGTGTCATGCCTATTATGTCTATTTGTTGCAGTGGTTTCTGTTATGCTTTGCAATTGACAATATTAAATAAGCTAAACTCAACTACAATTCGCAAGCACATCTCAAAAAAATTACAATTCTTCTTCATCTGTCAGAAAACCAAATTAATTAATAAATTATAAGAAATTATATTTATTAAAGACTTATTGAAGCTTTTGGTCTCTGAAAATATAGGGATTTTGGTTTTAATCCCTATCTTTTGTTTGTTTTGTTTTTGGTATCTGTAACTTTTAAATTTTTGTTTTTCGCCCCTGTCATTTCACGCAGATGGAATAAAAAAATAATTATTTTGTCACGTGTCAGTGCTGACGTGGACTTTCGTCTGCCATGTCAGCAGTTAACGTTTGGAGTTGACGGCAGGGACCAAAAACAAAATTTTAAAAGTTACAGACACCAAAAGCAAAGCAAACAAAAGATAGGAACTAAAACCAAAAAGCTCTATATTTTCAGGGACCAAAAACTTCATTAAGCCATATAATAATTAAGACATTGAGGATAGATGAGTTGTTAAAGTCGGTGCCCTCGGGGTTACCGCACGGCGATATAATTGGATGCCTTTAGTGGTCCAAAGTCGTCAAGGTTGTTAGTATTGGATGCCTTTAGTAGTCCAATTTTGTGATGTTATATTGGGTGCCTTTAGTGGCCCAATGATGAGGATGAAATTCTTGGGTGCCTTTAGTGGCCCAAGCGGAGGTGGCGGTTGTCCATTGTTTGTTATTGTGTTCATGCATCACATTGGAGATGTTAGTTGGGGGAAGTTCAACATAGGGGAGGTCGTCCTAGAGTACGGCGATCTGGCCATCCACGGTTGGTTCACCCAAGGTTTGGTGAACCGTGGCTCCCCGTGATGAGGCATCCATGGTTTGATGTGTTGGCTATCCAAGGTGTTCACCCATGGTTTGGTGAACTGCCGGCATTGGTGCCTTTAGTGGCCAATGTGGATATGTAACTCCAAAATTGTTCTTCCTGAGTTAGTTGGATCCATATGCATTGATGGAGTAATGGAATAGTGTTGCATTGCATCATATAGCATACTAGTTGATTAATTATGTTGAAATGATGTTTATGTATGTAAGTGTATGCTTATGACTGTTGCTATGCTATGATGTATGATCATCTTATTTCTATCTCCATGCTGTTGTGTTTACATGTTCCCTTACTCCCCATTCTTTGTTTTCTTGTTTGGCATGTTTGGTTTATGCAGAGGATGACGAGCAGCCCGGAGAAGATTGACTCTAAGGAGCCACCACTCATAGTTAGGGTTCTTAGTATAGTTGTTTTATTGGTTTTAGTTTTCTGTTGTATTCCGAGGATATTTCCGGAATGGTTGTACTAGCTCTGAATTGTGACATCGGGGTTGGGTTGATTTATGTTGATGTTTTCTTTCTTATTTTAAGTATTGAATTAATATTTTCCGTGTTTGAGAACTAGTTCATGTGGTACCTTTTCTACACATGAATCTTTTTAATAAAAGGTTACATGTTTTATATTTTAATTGTAAAATATTATTATTATTATTATGATTATTATTATTATTATTATTATTATTATTATTATTATTATTATTATTATTATTTGTATTTAATGATTATATAACATGCGGGGTAGAAGGGTGTCACATTTAATGGTATCAAAGCGGACCTCTACTACTACGATGAGGTTCGGGAACGAACCAGGCGGAAGCTGGTGGGCATGTAAAGCCTGAGGCTGACGAGGGCAGGGAGTGATCGCCGGTGCATGAGGCACAGACAAGGAGCGACTCCTGGCAGGCTTCTAGGCAAAGCGATACATGTATGAACCGAATTCACATCGAAATGAGAGGGATCCTGAGGAAGTGCAGGTTTGGGACTGTACAGTTGAAGGAAGGCTTATAAGAATTATTTGGTACTACCTATAGCAACAAGATGCATCTTCTTTTCGGGAGCCCAGAACATAAGAACTCCATAGTTAAGCGTGCTTAACTTGGAGTAATTGTGGGATGGGTGACCTTCTGGGAAGTTTCCCAGAAAGCGTGTGAGTGAGGACAAAGCACGTTGAAAAGACCCGTGTTGGTTTTGTTGACAAGTGACTCCAAACACAAGAGGGGGGTGAATTGTGTGTAATGTTTATTTTTAAAACTTTTTGCAAATAACTGAAATTAAAGTGCGATAAATAATTACGATATTTAAATTACGATAATTAAATTACGATAATAATAAATCGCAGAAAGAAAAAGACAATAATGTAAATTGCGATATTTAAATTAGGATAATTAAATAACTGAAATTAAAGTGCGATAAATAATTGTGATAATAAAAGGATAGGGCAAAGGGAAGCAACACGCAAATTTATCCTAGTTCAACTACCAACTACCCCAGTAGCCTACATCCAGTCCCCAAGGTCAACCACAAAGGGTTTTTACTCAATAACTAGCTTTTAAATCAGGTTCAGCTAGAAACCTTTACAACCAAGAGCACTTCTCACAGACCAGGGATATCACCTCCCCCAGTGAAAAAGCCTCAACCCAGCTTAATAAGTGCTGGTAACCTTCCGAGTACTCCTCACAGACCAGGGATATAACCACCCCCAGTGAGGTGTTGGTAACCTTGAGAGCACTCCTCACAGACCAGGGATATAACCTCCCCCAGTGAAAGAGCCTCAAACAACCCAAGAAATATCACCTCTCTTGCCAATTGGTAACCAAAAGATGGTTTGAGTCGTTTGACTCTTACCACAATATAGCAAGAAGCAAATTGAAGCACAATACAATTCAAACTATATGGAGTAAAAGATCTCTCTCAATATAAGTATAATCAAAGTGTAGTAGTAGTGAGAGTGATAAAAAGATTTGACAGAGTTTTAACGTAATAGGATTAGTGAGTGTTGTATGGATGGCTGCCTCAACATCCCTATTTATAGAAAAACATTTAAGCGCATAGGAATTAGGTTAAGCCCACTTTCAGCATATGTGTTTCGCGCATAATAATCGATTATTCCCTTTTTAGCCAAAACACGTTAAGAGACAGTAGCATCATAATCGATTATACTAATCGATTATGGGTTCTCTATTTTATAGCTCACTCACATGCATAAGAGCACAATTGATTATTCAATCGATTATGTATATAATCGATTATGTTAATCGATTACTTATTCACGGTTTTGGGAAACGCTTTTCAGATATATGATAATCAATTATGAGAAATCTATAATCGATTATTATCATTAAAAACCATCTGATTTTAAACTTAATGGCTGTTAGTTGATTTTATCCAATTAGATCGCTTGAACCCTATTAAGTTTATTTTATGTGTGTGTGTGTGATTGATTTTAGATTTGAGAGCTTTACTACCACTTACAACATGATCTAAACAGACAATACAAATAATGAAAATTCCCTTAACCCCATCTTGAAAGACTTGATCTTCATCAAATTCTTTTCCGCTTTTTGCAGTCTAGTCCTTCTAGGATTTCCTTTTGTCTAGCATCATGTTCATATTCTCCTTGACTTCTTTTGTCATTCATGTCCTTCGAGGAAACCTTTTGTGAATCATCAAAACTAAATAAATCCTGTCAAGGCATATATTCACATTCTCCCCTTTTTGATGATGATAAACGTCTCAAGGAGGGATTTTCTCAAGAAATGAGTTAGAGCATTTCATATATAATTATCAGAATTAATGTGCAGATAATATGCTCTACTTCCTCGCATTCTAGACAAATTTGAAATCCACTCCCCCTGAATCATTTAACCATATAAACTCTCCCCCTTTTGGCATTATCAAAAAGCGGGAACACAATAATAGCAAGGCATATATTCAGGTCATCTCATAACCAAGCAATAAATATGAATACCACTTGTTGAGATAAAACAGTTATTTATAATGGTGCACAAAACATTTATTACGATAAACCACTTGTGGTCTAACAATTTATACTACTTGTTACTCTTCCAAGTTAATATCACTTGTTGTTTTACATTTTTTCTTTTTCTTTCATGTATAGCTCATGATTTCAAAGGAAATAGGATTGGTCAAGATTTTTAGAAACATCTCCCCTATTTGATATTCATTTTATTTAATCATTTAGATATGAGACATGTATACATTTCAAGAAGAGAATTTTAGAGATATAGCGTAGATTAAAAGAAAATTCTCCCCCTTTGACCAATGATTATCTAATCCTGTGTTTCTATACTTCCCTTAAACATGCATATAACTCTCCCCCTTTCAAAAACAATTTTTCCAAATAATCACTTCAATTTTTCATAGGGCATTTGAGAAAGGATAGACGAACATTTAATCACAATAAGCATCACACAATCCACAATGTAGAGTATCATAAGAGTTTAGGGATTAGGAAACTTATTGAGTATAATGTAATGTGGTGCTCCTCATTTGTGGTACTCCTTTGCACTTGAGTTGTCTTCCCTTTAGTTTCCTATTTCATATTGCTGGAAGAAATTCTTTCATTGCTCATCTTTATTCAATTTTCCATTTGTCCACATGTGCTTGTAATTTCGATAATTTATTGCTATTTTGACATTTATAGAGATCTCAAAACAAAGGTTAGCATCAAATATAGTTTAAGCACATCTACAAGAAAGACATTGGTTGATAGAAAATATGTAAGGCATATATTATATTATCAACCAGTCATTTAATTAAGGACAAATTACTCATATATGCACTTAAATTCAAACACTTGTTTTAAGCATGGTTGTGTCTCAAGATTACCAAGAATGCATGACCATCATCAAAGCTTGTGTAAACATGTTGGAGCATTTCATGATCATGTAAGGGATAGTTTCAAGGATAAGCATTCATTTAGCAATCTCAAGCAAGAGAGAATAAAACATGTCTTATGATGATTATTATGTGTATTGCATTTAAAAGCATTAAGACATGTATAAAATGATTTCATAAATTCCATGTATATTGCAACTAAATGAACTTGAGAGATAAGGATAGAGATCGCCAATGTTGCACTAATACTCAGTTGATAGTCAATTGGAGGATGCTATTGTTCTTTGTGCTTTATGATATAATCCCTTGTTCTTTCTGAGCTACACATAATCGATTATTGTAATCGATTATGACTCCTCTGACTTTGTGCCTTCCATGTATAATCAATTATAGGAATCGATTAGGACTCCTCTGACTTTTGAGTTTTCTCCCCCTATCGTATGTAATCGATTATCATAATCGATCCTAGGCTTTTTGACTTGTGTATAATCGATTACTGTGTACTTTATAATCGATTATTTCTCGAAAATTTCTCAGAACTTAGCCAAATCCTTTGGAGACAACTCATGTCTCCTCTCATGTGCTTCGAATAATCATTTTTAAGATATCCATTCTAAGTTCTTGGTCTTCAAGCACACCTACAACACAGAATCAAGTTTTGACTTTTGGTACCCAAACCATTTTGGGTCCTTGTGTATTAGTCTTGGGCAACAAGCCCTTTGGAATCCATGCAGTTTTAACATACACATCTTTATTTCTCCTAATATTGCAGACAGAAGCAGTGTGGCCTTTTCTACCACAATGAAAGCATTTTATAAAAGGACTACCAGATGTGTTGTTGGGACCGAAAAACTTTTTAAAAGACCTTTCATGTATTTTAGGGTGATAATAAGTTCCTTTTTGACTCCCTAAGAGAACATTTAGATTGTCTCTTCCCATAGTGAATTTTCCAAGTGTATTTTTCAAGTCCTGAATTTTATTTTTCAAAACACTGCACTCATCACATTTGAAAAAATCATTCTTTTTATTTCCGCAAGAGATGCAAGTAGAAGGTCCATTTGAAACAGCTTGCTTTTGTTTAAGCGCGTCCATCTCTTTGTTTAAAATATCAATTTTTGATTCAAGAAGAGATATGGTTTTCTTTGATGAAGAGATAATTTTTCAAAGTCTAATAGTTTCATTATTTAACTCTTCACATGCAGTAAACAAATCATCATAAGATAAATCAATTTCAGGCTCAATAGTGTTTACCTCATCTTTCTCATGATTAGCCATGAGACATAGGTTTGCCTCCTCATTATCTAATTCTTTGGATGAGTCCATATCGTTGTCATCCCAGGCAATATAGGCTCTCCTTCCTTTTCTGTACTTTTGTGGCTTTTTGTCTATCTTTTGGCCACATGGACATCCGGGTTTTATGTGACCCTTTTTGCCACAATTATAGCATGTTGGATTGGAGGAAGTTCCTTCTTCCTCATATTTCTTCCGAGGATTGGAGAACTGTTTTGCTTTGCCGTTTTGCCTCATGAACCTTTTAAACCTGTGAAACATTAAGTTCATATTTTCCTCGTTTTCATCGAGGCTATATCATGTATGCTTTCACCCTGTTTCATCCTAAATAGCTCATACTCATGGGTCAATGTGTTCATTCGAGCCCTTTTGACCTCGGTAGTACCTTCATGGGTCAATTGAAGGGTGTCCCACATTTCTTTGGCAGTCTTGCAATTTGAGACCTAATAGAACTTATCGTAGCTTAAAGCTGAAGTGATGATGTTCCTAGCTTTCAAATTGTATTGGACCTTTTTCCTTTCCTCGTTGGTCCAAAGATTTCTCGGTTTATCCACCACCTCATTATTAACTGAATGAGTGGGGACAAATGGACCATTTTCCACAGCGTCCTAAACTTCGAGGTCTACAGCCTCAAGAAAGATTTGCATTCTTTCTTTCCAATAACCATACCCTTCACCATTGAAAGGTGGGGGGGTCTGATGGAATGTCCCTCGTAATTAAAACTGTTTGAAGTCATGTTACCTCTTGAGGCGATTAAGCCCTTTAGACAAGAGTTAAGCTCTGATGCCACTTGTTGACAAGTGACTCCAAAGACAAGAGGAGGTGAATTGTGTGTAATGTGTATTTTTAAAGCTTTTTGCAAATAAAGCTCACAAATAATAAATCGCAGAAAGAAAAAGACAATAAATAAATTACGATATTTAAATTGCAATAATTAAATAACTGAAATTAAAGTGCGATAAATAATGGCGATAATAAAAGGATAAGGAAAAGGGAAGGAACACGCAAATTTATCCTGTTTCGCCTACCAATTACCCCAGTAACCTACGTCGAGTCCCCAAGGTCAACCACCAAGGGTTTTCACTTAATAACTAGCTTTTAAATCAGGTTCAGCTAGAAACCTTTACAACCAAGAGCACTTCTCACAGGCCGGGGATATCACCTCCCCCAATGAAAAAGGCTCAACCGAGCTTAACAGGTGTTGGTAACCTTCCGACCACTCCTCACAGACCAGGGATATAACCTCCCCCAGTGACAGAGTCTCAACCAAGCTTACTAGGTGCTGGTAACCTTGAGAGCACTCCTCACAGACCAGGGATATAACCTCCCCCAGTGAAAGATCCTCAAACAATCCAAGAGATATCACCTCTCTTGTCAATTGGTAACCAAAAGATGGTTTGAGTCGTTTGACTCTTACCACAATATAGCACTCTTAATAGTGCAGATAAGAAACAAATTGAAGCACAATACAATTCAAACTATATGGAGTAAAAGCTCTCTCTCAATATAAGTATAATCAAAGTGTAGTAATAGTGAGAGTGATAAAAAGATTTAACAGAGTTTTAGGGCAATAGGATTAGTGAGTGTTGTAAGGATGGCTGCCTCAACATCCCTATTTATAGAAAAACATTTAAGCCCATAGGAATTAGGTTAAGCCCACTTTCAGCATATGTGTTTCGTGCACCATAATCGATTATTTTAATCCAATAATCGATTATTCCCTTTTTAGCCAAAACGCGTTAAGAGACAGTAACATCATAATCGATTATACTAATCCATTATAGGTTCTCTGTTTTAGAGCTCACTCACACGCATAAGAGCACAATCAATTATTCAATCGATTATGTCTAAAATCGATTAGTCAATCGATTATGTATATAATCGATTATGTTAATCGATTACTTATTCACGGTTTTGGGAAACGCTTTTCAGATATATGATAATTGACTATGAGAAATCTATAATCGATTATTATCATTAAAAACCATCTGATTTTAAACGTAAAGGCTGTTAATTTATTTTATCCAATTAGATCACTTGAACCCTATTAAGTTTATTTTATGGGTGTGTGTGATTGATTTTAGATTGGAGAGCTTTACTACCACTTACAACATGATCTAAACAGACAATACAAATAATTAAAATTCCCTTAACCCCATCTTGAAAGACTTGATCTTCATCAAATTCTTTTTCGCTTTTTGCAATCTAGTCCTTCTGGGATTTCCTTTTGTCTATCATCATGTTCATATTCTCCTTGACTTCTTTTGTCATTCATGTCCTTCATGGAAACCTTTTGTCAATCATCAAAACTAAATAAATTCTGTCAAGGCATATATTCACAGGTTTGTGGGGACAGTTGGCAATCCTGAAAGCAGTCCGAGCCGCTACAAATGGTATCAGAGCCAGTATGTCCTATCTGGTCGTGGTATAAGTCTGTTGTGAGTCTGTTGTGTGCTCTTGTTGTGTTATCTTGTTTATATTGTCTATACTTGTATAGGCAATGATATTTTCAGTTAAGAGCCTGTAGCTTTTACCCACATAAGTTTCTGTAACTAAGAGTTATCTTGAACGTGTACAGGAACTCATGGCAGGTAAAGGCAGGAATGATCAGGCTATTGCGGATGTGTTGGTACACATTGCCAATATAATAGGGCAAGCCAATAATAATCAGGGTGGACCAGCAAAGTTCCAGGGTCTTGACAAGTTCCAGCGGAACAGTCCGCCATCTTTCAGAGGAGCTTATGACCCTGAGGGAGCTTTGCTGTGGCTGAGAGAGACTGAAAAGATCTTTATGGCCATGGATTGTAATGACCAGCAGCGGCTTATTTTCGCTACCTTCCTGCTCACCGATGATGTGACACCCACTACCCCGCATATAATAAAACATAAATAAAATCATACATGTCTTTAAAAATATAACAATTAAAATAAAAACATATCCTCAAGGGTAATGTGCATCATATCATCTATAACGTAAAATGTAGGAATCTGAAATAATCAAAATCCTTTAAAAACAAACTGCGGAAAACATAAATAATAAACGTAACCCAAATCCCGATATCACATATCAGAGCTGGTATACATATACCGATAATACATCGGAATAAAACCGAATAACATAAATCATAAATCCTAACTACTGAGAGAGATCTCCTCGGGATCACTCCTCGTCAGCATGCTCACCCTCCTCTGCATATACCACAACATATGCACAAGAATAACAAAGAGAGGAGTAAGAAACACAATCATGAATATATGTAAATGGAATGGAATAGTAATTAAGATGGCATACAACATACATCAATCAACACAGATATAATCAATATATATCAAGGATGCATATCAATGCGAATGCAACATCACTACTCCGTATGCATGTGGCCAACAACTCTAACTCTGGAAAGACGATTAGGAGTACATGTCCGGTTATCAACATGGATGATATGCCAGACCATGGGCCATCCCCGAACACTCTCACTAATCCTAATAATGTATAGTGGCTAGTCAAGGTACTCAAGCTTATTCTTTAGGTCACTCCGACAATAGGTAGCTAGCCCATGTCACCTGGAACTTCCACACCCAACGTACCCGCAAGGCCGGGATAACACCCATCGTGGCCTCCACTATCGCGATTCATCGTTTGCTTTCCACCCAATATATCAATGTCAACGTATGATGCATGCTATGCTCAACAACATGCAAACACATGTTCAACCATCCACCATCATACCATTACATGGCTATCAACTTTGACCAACAAGCATCAAAGATGATTTATCAACATCAAACTTGACCAATAAGCATCAAGAATGATTTAACCAACAACATCGGTAACGGTACATCGTTACCAATAACATCATCGTCTTATTAATTGTTCTCTTTGTTAAGTCTTAACTTAACATTATCTTTGTTAAGTATTATACTTAATCTTATTATCTAAACCTCAATTCATATTTTAATAAGATTATAACTTAATCTTAATATTTAAACCTCAAGTCATATATTTATTAAGATTATAACTTAATCTTAATATCTAATCCTCAATTCATATCTTATTAATATTATAACTTAATCCTAATATTTAAATCTCAAGTCATATAGTTATTAACGTTCTTTTCTATATTATCAACCTTGAATTATGACCTCACAGTCTTTTTTCCCATTACCCTAATCATTATCCCTTCACAACAGAATCTGGGTGAGAAACCCAGATTCGCTAGGCGAATCGTGCAACACCCTTTCCCGAGTGTCACATTCCCGAACCTTTATAAGGCCGAAAATATTTATTAATGCGGAAAATATGATTTTTCTTTTTCTTTTCTTTTCATAAAGATGTAATGGGATTAGGAAAGGTAATAAATATTACTAATAAGTGAACTTAGGTTCACCATGCATTACTAGGACATACATACAGTATTATAATACAGAAAACAAAAAACAGAAACAGAGATAACAACATTACTATATATACAGACATAAGTCTAAGGTATGACTGACATAAGAAAATACAATAAGTACTAGGAGTCATAGCTCCCAAAAGGTACTACAAAAACTGACATAGTCTGGCCGATAACAAAACTAAAACAGCAAAAGAGTCCACCTCCGAACTCAAAGGGACTGCCGAACCGAACCATCGTCGCGTCCATCTGTTCAAGCATCAACAGCAAGTACCAGCAGAAAACATACAGATATGGGTGAGATTCCCGTTCATCAACACAACAAAACAGCAGTAGTAAAAACGGGACGACTCACCGGGTAACAGCGTACCCAACATGCTTACTAAAATTCTCAATGTCAAATGTATTAAGCAGTTGACAGCATAATATCATGTTAAGCAGTTAACAGCATAAAGTAAGGTAATCTTAAACAGTACAATGATGTATAACAGTAATGTAAACACCAATAGCCATGCAATGCAATGCAATGTATATGACTCAATGTCAACGTCACTGGGTACTACTCTGACCCCTACTCCATGGAGCTAACAAAACATTCGGAGAGAGTGAATGGGAGGACATGTTCCGATTTCTGCCAGCCATGAGCAAGATGCTACAACATTCGTAACGTGCACGTATCTGGCTTTACGGTAACACTCTCGACCAAACATGAAAAGTACGGCATCTAGTAGAGGATATCAGTGTATTGCACGGATTCGCCACGACACAGAAGAATCACCAACTGGTCACATGTCAGCCCTTCCAACCCTGATACCTCCAAAAAGACCATTGAAGATCGTCACCGTAAGATTCGCACCCGCATCAAGGTGTAAGCTCAACTCCTAGGCTCAAGGCCTTACAACTATGCAAATGAAATGCCAATGCTTACACAAAGCAGATGCGATCAAGCAATGTCTATCCCCCGGATAAACCTCGAAGTCTACTAAGGTTCTCTTCCTTAGAAACCACACACGTCTTTGTTTTATAAAACAGTTATCCATCGGATAAAACATTTATCCATCGGATAAATATCTCGTGATTCCTTTGGAATGATCCAGACTGCTTTCAGAATCACCGACTGTCCCCACAAACCAACACAAGTCTTTTCAGCGTGTTTTGTCCTCACTCACACGCTTTCTAGGAAACTTCCCAGAAGGTCACCCATCCCATAATTACTCTAAGTCAAGCACGCTTAACTATAAAGTACTTATGTTCTAAGTTCCCGAAAAGAAGATAAATCTTGTTGGTATGGGTAGTACCAATCAATTCTTATATGCCTTCCCTCAACTATACAGTCCCATACCTGCATAGCCTCAGGATTCCTTCCACTGTACAGTCCCATACCTGCACAGTCTCAGGATCTCTCTCATTCCGATTATCACAAGACAGAAACAATTGAACGATTAACCTGGATCCGAATCATCGGTCCGTCATCGAACTACTGTTTCGAAAACCAAAACGTTTCGTGTTTGTGTTTACGTCTTATGAATTATGTCTCAAGTCCTAAGCATTATGAATAAGGATTGAGAATCCTCTTAGATAAGTCTTTAAGCCTTTCTAAGATATTAATCCCTTGTCTTTCAATTAAGGAAACAAGTGTTGATTTCACTTAAGTCTTATGAACTCATTGATGTACTAAGTCATCAATGGTATAGTACATGGTCTTGTTCCACCACATACCATACTTAATTAACCCTTGTCTTCAACTCTAAGTTAATTATTTAACTTAGGTTTTTCACGCGTAAAACTTTACGATTGAGTTAGAAAACTCTTTTTGTAAATCAAACAACTTTTACAGTTGAAAACTCATTTGATTTGAAACAACATTTGAACTACTTACTTCATTTCTAGCATTTTCTGAAACATGAAATTCGCTTAGCGAGAGTACATTCACTTAGCTAAATTAAGGTAGTGATACCTCAATTGAAATTCCTTTCTCGCGGGGCGAACAGAAGTTTCGCGTCGCGAGGCTGAGAGATATATTTGCTCCATATACAAATCCTCTGTATCGCGAGGCGAATATTGTCTCGCGTCGCGAGGCAGAGAACTGTATTTCAAACCGACCTTCTGCTTCGCGAGGCGATAATTGTCTCGCGTCGCGAGGCAGAGCTACAATTCTTCACTGCTTAGGCGGTTCGCAGGGCGAGAAATACTTCGCTACGCGAGGCAGAGAAGCTGCATCTTTGCTGCTCGGGCTAGTCCACTATCTCGCAAGGCGAGGCAAGGTTAGCCTGGCGAATGCCTTATTTTCCCTCTGTCTCGCGAGGCGAGACGGGTTTCGCTGGGCGAGTGCCCTGTTTTTCATTTTCCCTAACTCCTTCATTATTTCTTCTTTTGAAACACTTAGTTTGATTAACAAACCTATGGCTAAAGAAAAGACATTTTCCACTTTGGTGACACACTTTAAAGGTTAAAACTTCATTTGATCTTTGGATCAACAATCACTTTTGTTTCTCTTTGAAATCCTAGGTTATGAAATCATGTTTTGTTGCATCAAAACTTTGCCAAAACAAGAACAACATATGTTCTTATATTTTCATCTTACTAAGGCCACAAGCCTACTCCAATGAAAAATGGAGACTTTACTTCACCAACTAAGCAAATATAGCTCAAAAGCTCACACCAATTATGACAAACCACAATTACACCTTATTACATCATAACCAAAACATACAAGTCCATCACACATCATAGTCTCATGACCAAGCATAAAAGTCCATACTTGATCTAGTGATCAAAGTAGGTTTTCCAACATACATGAAAATGATTTTCATTCAATCATATCATCATCAACTTATGCTAAAGCACACTACAACTCACTCAAGCATAAACTCATCAAAACAACCTTGTTCTTGAAGAGAACTTAACAAAACTTAACACATAAAAGTGAACCCAAACTAAAGGGTTTCACCCACACATAATTTAAACAACCATCTTCACCACCACCATCTTGGTGTGATGAGGTTCTTCTCCCCATACCTGTTGAAGAGCAGATTCCCGGATCAAAGTCGGTTGATCGGTTTGTGAACCTTCTGATAATTGTCACCAACTACAAACAACCAAACAATCAAACATTAAACAACAATCAAACCAAACTCAACAATTCTCACAAAGAGGGTTTCGGCCACCCTAAAGAGAATAAAGCTAGGAATTGATCTTGGTTTTCCATTTCATGGATTCAAAGGCATTAGGAAAGCTAAGGATGAAATCAAGTGTTAAAAATCAAAAATTGATGAAAAACACTATTCATCATCATCAAGAAGGGTTAGGCCCTAATGTGCTTTTTGAGCTATGATGAGAGTTGAATCATAAGTTCTAGGGTTTAGATAGAGAATGATGAGGTGAGTTCAAAGAACTTGGTCTTACCTCAGAAGGATTTTTCTACAATTTCCTATGGATTTTCAAAGTTTTGGATCTAAGAAATGATTTTCATGAAAATGGATCTTGATCTTGAAATAAAGAGATATTCAAGAAGCTAAGAGATCATAGAAGTGATCTTACCTTAAAATGATGGAAGATTGCTCAAGGAATCAAGTGATTCCAACAAGTGATTCAAGCTTTTCAAGAAGAAAAATGGAGTTTCTCTTCAAGAACAACAATGGTGTTCTTCTTTGGGCAGAAATTTCGTGAATGAGGGGCTGGATGGGCTGAGTTCAGCCTTTAAAACAAGTCACTTAAGGGCAAAAAGGTCATTTGCCAAAAGGGTAAAATGGTAAAAGTGCAAAAGACTAAGGTTAGGGGCATTTTGGTCATTTTGCGTCTAGATTTTCCCGATCGTCATGACGACTCTGGCATACTCTCCCAAGTGTCCTGGGATGTTGTGATATCAAGATTATCTGTTGGCGAGTCTCGGTAAGTCCATATGTGGCTCCGTTCGTCACCCGATTGAGAATTCCGCCCGAACGAAGGTCAGGAAGTTATTTTTCTGAAATTTTTACGAAATTTAACCAAAACGTAGAGAATCAAATTCTAAGACTTACTGTCTCGTTCCCGGGTCCATCTGAGGTCTTCTGAGCAGTAAAATCATACTGTCAGTGTAAAAACGCAGACCGGACTCCGTTTGAGTTTTTGACTCAAAACTTAATCGTAGCTTCCTACGATATCGTCGAGCATGACTATGGTCTCGGAATATTTTATTTCCATTCCTAAGACCTCGAATAAAATAAAGACATTAAAATACTGAAGAATTAAAAAACGTGAAAATCGGGGCGTTACAAATCGTGGCTCGCGAGGCGAGCCCGAGAGCCCCAATATCTGGTTCTCCCATTCGCCTCGCGGATTACATTCCACTAGGTGAATCACATCAGACCACGAATGGTCTCTCTGTCTCGCCTCGCGAATGGCTATTCGCCAGGCGAATCATGACAAATGTGGGAATCTTAAGAATTTCTCTAAGTTATCCCTATGCCTATCATCCTATCTCTCAAGAATCATTCCTCTGGGTTTCCAAAACTAATCCAATATTATCAATCTCATCTCTCATATCAACTCATTCATTACGGGGTGCCAAACGTCTTAAAGCTATGTTCTTCCACTAATCCTATTTTCTTTATTGTAACGCACATCATCATCAAGTCATCATTATCAACGCACATTATAAAATCTCATCAATGCATATCATATCTATATCCATACTATTCATCACACATCATAATATTACAATCATATCATCAAGACAAACACCCATAATCACAATCATAGAACCATAAACATATATATTTATACAATATTCACATAGGCATATACATGGCATATACATAACATACACATAATTACACTCATAGCATATACATAGGCATTTACAATGCATATAGACAAACATATAGGGGTCATAGGTTAACCCCTTCATATTAACCTATCCCAAAACCCACATACTCATGATCTATTTCTTCCCCCCATACCTGGTATGACGCTCACAATGAACAAAGGAAGAGAAAACGGTCCGGAAAGATTGCGTCGATCTCACGACACTTGATTTCACGATCACAGCCCCAAAAGGTTCAAGAGCAGCAACAAGGAAGAGGGATTGTGATGGCAGTGATGCTCCTCAAGCGAATGCGACGAAGAAAGATTAACAAAGGTGAAGTCTCCTTCAAGAATCCTTGGGGAGGGTTTAGGAATCCTTGTCTAGAGAGAATGAGGCAGTTTCTAAGAGTATTTCGACTTAGAAAATAGGTTTAGGTCAAGTCTTATGGTATAAATATGAGTTAGGGTCATTATGGGCTGATTAGAAGCACAAAAACATGATTCTGTTGCACGCATATTCGCTAAGCGAATACATTTTTGCTAGGTGAACCAGAGAGCTGCAAGAATCTGTCTGCCAGATTCGCTAGGCGAAGTTACTTCGCTACTCGAAACTATAGAAGCTGAATTTAGCCGTGACACCTGAAATAAGACTTGTAGATAATTCTCTAAGCTTTCCAACGCATACAAGATCGCCTCATTCGGACGTCTAGAACTCAACATATGAACAAAACTGTGAAATAGGTCGTAAGGCTATAAAGTGATTAAACTATTTTTAAAGGCTAAACTATCCCAACCATGAATCTAAACCTCATGGGCGAGCATAACCACATATATTGGTCAAGAAGAATACATAATAATATGTATTAATATAAGGTGAAATTCGGGGTGTTACAGATGATATGAGCCCACTAAGGAACATGGACCAAGAAGCACTACAAAGACTAGGTGGGCCTATGGCAAGAGCAAGAGCTAAGAAAGCCGAAGAAGTTTTAAATCAAATGGTGGATCTTTTAATGGACACAAGCCCAAGTGCAAGTCAAGAAGGAATGAAGTCCAAGTTGGTGACTTATCTTTGTCAACTAGAAGGCCCATGATGATGATATGGGGCGTGCATCACATTTTTTGTTTGTTGGTTTTATTTCAATTCAATAAGTATAATGGGTTATGTGAGTGGATCCAATTTTGGTCACTTTGTTAGTGGGCTACACTAAGAGAGTTGCATGATGGTCTAGTCCATTTTCTTGCCCATGGTTTACACGAATTTTAGAGGGTCTTGGAGGAGGGAATCTTTGGCTTGCATGCTATAAGAAACTCCTCATTTAGTAGAGTGAATAAATTGTAAGTTATGGGTGTTACACTTTTAATTTGAAAAAGCAAGTGTAACCACCCATAATTATGAGATGCTAGGCATGATAATTAGGGGGTTTTGGGCTGACTTAAATTGTTGGTGGCTATTTAAGTTAGGTTTTAAGTTGGTCTTTAGTGTCATGAATCAAGCTAATAATGTGGGAGTTTAAGTTTGTCCTAGGATTCCATGTGTGGGGCGTAAAACTCAAATGGGGGCTGAATAGAATAGGTTGTAACTTGTGCTAGGAGGTGTGAAGGGGATGATTGAAATAGGCCACTTATTGCTGTTATCAATCCACCAATTAGTGGCATATTCATGATAGTTATTAGGGGGGTTATGGAATCTTATGATGACTTGTGTAAGCCAACTCTTGGCAGGCCCAATTCCTATATGTATGCGCCTTCTAAGATGAAATAAACAACTTGGATGTTGAATTTGGATTAATTCCATTTTTGAGAGAATTGCTCTCTTAGGTTCTTGGTTGAACCAAACTTAGTTCTTATCAAGAATCCAAGGTTCTTGTGGCGAACATCACTTGGCTTATCAAACCTTCTTGGTTTGTGGCACCTTCATCATCTCTTTCTTTCCATTTTTCTTACTTTCTTCACTTTTATGTTGATTCATTTTATTCATATAAGAAGAGCCTGAAATTATCATGCTTTGAATTCAACCATAAGATCTTCAAAAGGCAACCTCACCATTTAGTTGTCATCAACTGTGAATATATGCCTTGACAGGATTAATCTAGTTTTTTTTATGATTGACAAAAGGAAACGGAAAGTCAAGTATACAAAAAGCAGAAAAGAAGATCAAGGAGATCAAGTGCTTCAAGACTGGGTTATGGGAATTTTATTTCTTGTAATCGGTGTTTATTAGGATCTCTTTGTAAATGGTTCTAAAGCTCTCATATTTAAAATCAATCACACACACACATTACGTTAACTTAAAAGGCTTTTACTAAAAATAATAGAAATTTCATTATAGCCGTTAAGTTTTCAAAAGATAATGTATATAATCGATTATGCATATGTCATAATCGATTACACTCAAATCAGAGAAGTCATAATCGATTATCCTAATCGATTATGCTGCGAAAGTAAATCAGCGCGTTTTTTCTCTCAAGGGATAATCGATTATGGCCATACCATAATTGATTATGAAGCGACTGCCTTGTTTTTTAAATGGGCTTAACCTAATTCCTATGGACTTAAAAGTTTTTCTATAAATAGGAATGCCAAGGCAACTCTAAGACACACGAATCCTATTGTGCTCTGAAACTCTGTTTATTTTATTACTTACTCTCACACATTCACTTTTGATTATTTTTTGAATAGAGAGCTTTACATATCATATAGTTTGAATTGTACTTTGAGCTTCAATTTGTAATCTTTATCTGCACTACTTGAGTGCTACATTCTTCTTCTACTCCTTCTTGTTCTTGGGTGTGAATCCCTTTTTCTTTAAAGAGAAACAATATCTCTTGAACTTGAGGCTCTTGCACAAAGGGAGGTGATATCCCATTATTTTGTGTGAAGAGTGCTCTTGGTTTGTAAAGGTTTCTAGCTGCACCTGATTTAAAAGCTAGTTATTGAGTGAAAATCCTTGGTGTTTGACCTTGGGGACTGGACGTAGGCCACAGGGTATTTAGTGGCCGAACCAGGATAAATCTGCGGCTCTCTCTCTCTATCCTTTCATTATTGTCTTCTACCTTACAGCAATTTAATTTATCGTATTTATTTTATTGCAATTTAATTTATCGCATTTACTTTATTGCAATTTAATTTACGCAATTTATTTTATTGCTATTTACTTTCTAGAATTTATTATTCAAGCAATTTACTTTATAGCGCTTCTAATTTCAGTCATTTATCTTCAAGCGCCGTAATTGCAAAAAGTTTTTTCAAAAACACATATCACCCACAATTCACCCCCCTCTTGTGTTTGAAGTCACTTGTTAACAAGTGGCATCAGAGCTTAACTCTTATCTAAAGGGCTAAATCGCTTCAAGAGGTAACATGACTTCAAACGGTTTTAAAAATGAGGGCAATTCCACAAACAGACCCCCATTGTTCAATGGTGAAGGGTATGGTTATTGGAAGGAAAGGATGCAAATCTTTCTTGAGGCAGTAGACCTCGATGTTTGGGACGCTGTGGAAAATGGTCCATTTGTTCCCACTCATTCAGTTAATGATGCAGTGGTGAATAAACCAAGAAATCTTTGGACCGACGAGGAAAAGAAAAAGGTCCAATATAATTTGAAAGCTAGGAACATCATCACTGCAGCTCTAAGCTACGATGAGTTCTATAGGGTCTCAAATTGTAATACCGCCAAGGAAATGTGGGGCACCCTTCAATTGACCCATGAAGGTACTACCGAGGTCAAAAGGGCTCGAATGAACACATTAACCCATGAGTATGAGCTATTTAGGATGAAACAGGGTGAAAGCATACATGATATGCAAAAACGATTTACCCATATAATTAATCATCTTAGAGCTCTTGGGAAGTCCTTCAATAATGAAGATTTAATTAATAAGGTTCTTAGATGTTTAAATAGAAGTTGGCAACCTAAAGTTACAGCTATATCTGAATCTAGAGATCTATCTTCTATGTCTTTGGCAACTCTGTTTGGAAAATTGCAGGAACATGAGCTCGAACTAAATCGACTCATTGAGAATGAGGAAACCGATAAGAAAAAGAAAAGTATTGCTCTCAAAGCAAATATCAATAAAACAGAAGAAGAAGACGACCTTGATGAATGTGATAGCCTCGATGAAAACGAGGAAAATATGAGCCTAATGGTTCGAAGGTTCAAAAAATTCATGAGACAGAAAAGCAAGGCAAAACAATTCTTCAATCCTCAAAAGAAAAATGAGGGGGGAAGGAACTTCCTTCAATCCAACATGCTACAACTGTGGCAAAAAGGGTCATATTAAACCCGACTGTCCTCAAGGCCAAAAGAAACATGAAAAATCAGATAAAAGGCCACAGAAGGATAGAAAAGCAAGAAGAGCTTATATTGCGTGGGATGAGAACGACATGGACTCCTCCGACGAATCGGATAATGAAGAAGCAAATTTATGTCTCATGGCCAACCATGAGGAAGCTGAGGTAAACAATTTTGAGCTTGAAAAGAGAGGAGGGTCGTCTCACAAACACTAGAAGGGGGTTGAATGGTGTTTGACAAATTTAAGCGGAAATATAAACTTTTTTCGCAAGCACAAAAGAAGACAGACAAGTAAGTTAAGACAGGTCAATCAGACGGGCAACATGTCTGAAGGTTTTCACAGAAAGCCACACAAGCATGCACGAAGAAAAGGTTTTGTAAAACGATTATACCCTCCTTAGTTAGAAAAATAAACAAGTTAAATAATCAAACTAAACAGTTAAGGTAGAGAGAAATAACATAGCAGATTTTATCCTGGTTCACCCCTTAACAAATGAGGCTACGTCCAGTCCTTGGCAGCACCAAGTTTTCTCACTATAACTGAACAAGTTACAAGACAGACAAGTATTGTTTGCACACCTAGCCTCTCCAGGCTCAGACGAGTATTGTTTGAAAGAAGTTTGTAAATAAATTACACTTTGCAAGTCTTTCACAAGCACTCAGACGAGTGTATTAAATGTGAAGTTCTAAAAGACTGCGTAATAACTTTTTTTTTTTAAACAGAATTGGTATGCAAAGGCATCACTACAACGCTAGACATCCCAACTATGTTGGCACCTCAAGCATTATCAATCATCTGCAGCATAACAAGAATATTATTAAAAAAGGAAAATTAAAAAGAATACAAAATAATGGGGGGCATTAAACCTGACCCATTGAAAGAATTATTTAAACCTATAGTTAGGAAAACCAATTCTATTCCTAAAGAACTCCACTTGAAGGAAAGTAGGAATAAAATCCCACCAAGAAAGGCCACTAATAGAAGTCCCATGACTAGCTAAAAGATCTGCACAAGAGTTACCTTCTCTGAATACATGAGAGTAAATAAAGTGCATTCTCCTAGATAAAGACAAAGCGTTCAGCCACCGGTTCCTTAAAGACCAAGGTACCACAACCAAGGATGAAAAAGCAAGAAGAACCAAAGTGGAATCACATTCAAGCCAAATATGATCCCACCCCTTCGAATAAGCTATCTCAATAGCATATGTAACCCCCATAAGCTCAGCATGGAAAACATAAGATATGCCAATATTAAGAGCAAAGCAGCCTAAAGCAGCTGCATGCTTGTCTCTGAAGATCCCCCCACATGTTGCCATACCCGGACAACCAATGGCAGAGCCATCCGTGTTGCATTTGATCCAATTGAAACTCGGAGCTTTCCAAATGACTTCAATAATAACAGGAGCCTTAGATAATTTTAGAGACAATTGAAAGCTGGAAAGAATAGATTTCTCAACTGCATTATTATATGAGAAACCTTTAGACAGTGAACCTGCCAAACCAACAGCAGATTTAACCAATTTTATGGTATGCTGAATTGATATGTGTTTATTCTCAAACCTTACTTGGTTTCTGCTATACCATATCGACCAGAATGAATTAGCAATTCTTGACATTACTATGTCTTTAATCTGAGAACTCCAGGAAAGATTGCAGATTTCTAAGACAGTAAAAATAGAGCTTAAATTAATTGAAACTGACAGGCAAGAGCTGAGCCAGATCCACATTTGCAATGCAAAGTCACATTGGAGGAATAGGTGTACAGATGATTCATAGGCTTTGTTGCATAGACTGCAAGAAGAAACGACACAGCAACCTCTATTCCATAGCACCTCATCAGTAGGAAGACATTTGTTAATTATTCTCCATAATAACAAATACCTGGAAGGGGGAACAGCAGAGCACCATAATTGTTTACCCCATGATGGAAGCTGAGCAGCAGGAAAAAGCAGGGAATAAGCTTGTTTTAATGTTAAGTCACCTGAGTTGGTTCTGCTCCAGATCAGCTTATCAGGAATTGAAGAACTAGAAAGAGTATAATGCTCAATTTTAGCTGCAAATTCATTAGAGTTCTGAAGCATAATATTAGGAATGAACCATTTGCCATTGACAATAAAATCCTTAACTTTAGAATGAAGATGTTTATGAATGTTGCATGGAATCTGAAAAAAATCGACAACTGGTTTGCTTAGCCAACAATCCACCCAAAAATTTACTGATGCACCATCACAAATTAACCAATGACAGTTATTTAAGACTGTGCCAATATGAGCTTTTAATCCCAGCCAAACCGAAGAGGAAATATGCAGAGAGGTAAACTTATTATTAATGAAAACTCTTGCTCTAAGTAGCTTTGCCCACTGATTCTCAAATTCAACCAACTGCCAGCATAGTCGCAGTAGAGCTGCTTTATTAATTCCTTTAACTGAGTGTAAACCAAGGCCACCAGCCTCCTTTGGCAAGTAGGTTCTGTGCCAAGAAGCAGAAGCCACTTTCTTGATCAATTTAAGAAGAGAAGAAGGCCAGCCATAGACATGAAAGGAGTGTAGCAGCATACTATGAATAACTGATTGTACAAGTTGAACTCTCCCCATGATAGAAAGCAAAGCACCTTTCCATGAAGCTAATTTCAATCTTATTCTATCAGCAATTGGTTGCAAGTGCCTCATTCTAGGCTTACCTTTAAACAAAGGAACACCTAGATAAACAAAAGGTAAATGACCAATGCCAAACCCCAGAATACTCACAAGGCAATGCAGCCTATTATGAGATATAGAACCATTGTAAATTTTAGACTTCTCTTTACTAATTAACTGTCCTGAAGCAGCACTGTACCTCTCAAAAACTTTCATTAGATTCTGCAGGTTTCTTTTACTACCCTTACAAAAAATGAGCAAGTCATCGGCATATAAGACATGAGAAGGCACTGCATATCCCCGAGGGCTAGACATAGGAAGAAACTTGCCTTGTTGAACCAAAAGAGAAATGGCTCTACTAAGCACATCCTCAACAATACAAAAAAGAAGAGGTGATAGAGGATCACCCTGTCGCATTCCCCTTTTACAAGAAAAAAAATCCTGTAGCATGACCATTAACTAGTATAAAAACCTTTGCAGAATGAAGGATAACCTTAATCCAGTTACAAAAAACTGAATCAAAACCAAATGCATGAAGGGTTTTTAGTAGAAAACTCCAATCCATTGTATCAAATGCTTTCTTAATATCAATCTTCAATGCAACATTGCCTCCAAAGCACTTTTTATCAAGAAGATTCACAGCCTCTGATGCCACACAAATACAGTCAGTAATGCTTCTGCCCTTAATGAAACCCCACTGGTTATGAGATATAAGTTGTGGAGCTATAATGGCAAGTCTATCTGCAATAATCTTAGTGATGATTTTGAACTGATAGTTTGCTAAAGCAATAGGTCTGAATTGTGTAATTGAATCAGCATTTGCAGATTTAGGAATAAGAACCACATTATTCGAATTCAGATTTGGCAGGAGCCATCCTTGCTGAAAAAATTGAGAAACAGATCTAAAAACATCATGGCCAACAATATCCCAATAATGTTGGTAGAAGAAACCACCAAAACCATTCGGACCTGGAGCCCCATTAGCATTCATACCAAAGACTGCATGCTTAACTTCATCCCAAGTTGGCAATCGGGTTAGCATAAGATTATCAGAATCAGTAACCGCAGGACTGATAACCTCATCAATTAAACCATTGTCAATACATGTATTAGAGGAACCAAAAAGATTTTCATAATAATCTAGGATATGATTCTCAATATCTTCTTGTTTATCCAAAATGGAATCACCATTTTTCAGCAAAGAAATCTTCCTAGAAGCATTTCCGATCTTAACCACTCTGTGAAAGAAAGCTGTATTCCTATCTCCACCTAGGTGCCAGTCCACTCTAGCTTTCTCCTTCCAAAACAATTCTTGAGCAGTCAAAGCTGTGTTTAAATCTAACTGAGCAGATTCCTCCTGGGCCAGTAACTCATCAGAACATCCAACAGATTCTATTTCCTCTTGATTTACTTTTAAATTTTGTAAAGCAGTATCGACTGTCTTATGGACATCACCAAACTGCTCTTTATTCCATACTTTTAAAACTGTCTTCAGTCTTTTCAGTTTTTGAGATAAAATAAACATAGGGCATCCCACGATTTCCTGCCTCCAAACAGTCAGCAATAACAAAATAACAGTCCTTGTTAGTTGACCACATCCTTTGGAATTTGAAAGATGAGCTGTATGTCACTAAATTTCTTTGCAGCTTAAGCAGGATAGGAAAATGATCTGAACTACATCTAGGCAAAGTGCAGTAGGTAGAACAATTCCAAAAAGCTAGCCAAGAGTCATTACAAATGACTCTGTCCAATCTTTTTTCTGTATGTGCAGACCCCCTTCCTCTATTAGACCATGTGAAATCAGCACCAACAGTGGGCAAATGAAACAAGCTATTTGCATCAGACCAAGACTGAAACTCCTCACAAGAAATCCTAACAGGAGGCCTGTAACCCCTATGCTCATGAGCACCAAGCACAGCATTGAAATCTCCCAAGTAACACCAAGGACCATCAAAAGTCTGACTTAAAAGTGATAATTCATTCCAAAGAGATCTTCGAGCCGTGTATGTAGTAGTAGCATACACAGCAGTAAAGTAGAGCAATTGAGTTTCCCAATAAACAGAAAAAGTAACATGCTGAGTTGATGAAGCAATGACAGTAGGGCTAAGTGATGCAGCACAAATACACCACAAATTTGGAACAAGAGAATTTCTATTGTTAACAGCAAAAACTTTAAGCTTTAACTTAGTCCAGAAAGTTGCAGGAAAGTTGCATAAATCAGTCCAAGGTTCGGCAATTAAAATCAGATCTGGCTTATTACTTAGAATCATATTATTTAAAACTAACCTTGTATCATGGTTAGCTATTCCTCTTGCATTCCAGAAGAGAACTTTCATTTAGGCACAGTAGAAAGGCCTGCTTTGGACCTAGTGTTCCTGTTAACAATGGGATTTGTCTTTGCATTCTGTTTTTTCCTGATTTTCTTGTCTTGAGACTTAGACAGCACCTTTGTGTATCCCTCATCAGCTATATAATAAGAAACATTCCTTGTCGAGGAAATCCCTTCATCAGAACTATCATGATCCTCATCATCCTCAGTATTAGGCTGAGCATCCCAAAATTTCCCCCCAATACGGGAAAGATCCTTCTGAACTGGTGGATTAAGAGAATGGACACCACCCGCTCCCTGGGCACTAACCACATTTAGAGTCTCATCATAAATTGTTTCAATGGAATAAGACTCTTCACCAGAAACCTGAAATTCTTCATTTCTATTCTCAGCAGCAAAGGGTGTGGATTCATTTATATTAACTGGAACTGAGTCATGATTAGACTCATTATTTAAAGCATCAGTTTTACTGCCTGGAGCAGAATTCGGATCAGATTCAGGTACCACATCAGGATCAACTACAGGATCCATCCTATTAGCTGAGGTATTGTGATGCAAATCTACATTTAGATTCTCATTCTCCTTAGAACAACCAGCAACTTCCTTACCCTTTTGAGCTTGACAAGAACCCTGAATTCTATTAGTTGGGCACCCATTTAGAGGAGTAGCATATTCAACAGCAGCCCGAGAATTATCCTGAACAACCTTGTTGACAACATCAGCAGCACCAGACTGCTTAGGAACATATAATCTTTTAGACTTGACCTGAGTATCTTTCACAAATTTCTGCTCATCATAACTTTTTGACTTAAAGCAATTGACCAAAGAATGGCCTATTAATTGACAAGAAGAACAAAATTCTGGCAGCTTCTCATATTCAACAGCTGTAAAGAAAGCAAAATCATTCCTCTCCAAATGATAGAAGAATATACAATGAAAGAATGAAGATATAAATGCACAAAGTAATTGCTCTTTGAATGTTGTGATCGTTCTCAGCTTGGATCTCAAAGTCTTCTTCGCTAAATAGGCTTCAAGGCATTAAATCCGTTAGAGACATATTTGAAATCTTGGCTTCTTGCAGATCTTCATTAAATGCAAATAGAGTCGTTCTGGTCAGCCATTAAAACTTGAGGGACTTCGTTTGTTCTCTAGTATCAGAATGACAGAGCCTTTTGATATACCTTTAGTCTTAGCAGGTCTTTATATATGATTTTTGTCCTCAGAGGGAACTCTTTTCGTTTTTGTGTAACTTGCAATTGTACTCAGGTAAAG